>OX421504.1:38237649-38977649 GCA_949126835.1 Anisus vortex
TCTCCAAGTTTCTCATCCATACATCACATTGGGCTTAGATAGACAGATAGATATAAAGACACGTTTGTCCTTTATATGCTCCTAAGCCGTTAATTCGTTCATTATTGATTTTTAAAATAAACGTAGGCCTATTGCTAATCACCGTATGTTACAGAACGATGTCCTAATGAAATGCTTTTACATTTTGGTGTTTTTTCCGGGACTTTGTTTTCCCGTACTGCGAAATATTATTATATACTTTTTTATTTTTGGTATTTGTGTAGTTATGTTCCATTTGATAGTATTATCGTTTGTTTAATATTATATTATTATTATATATTATTAATTAGAAGTCAGAAGCTTGACAGCAAGAATGTTCCAGGGCCAGGCTACCGTAAACAAAAAATAACAAAAACTGAAGACCGAAAGAAACATTCTCACTATTGATTTAATTGTCATTTTTATTTTTCTTTCTCTTTAAAAAAACATATTCGTTTCTCTGTCATTTTGACGGGCTTATTTAAATAGTTGTTTTTTTAGTTTAGTTTGTTGTTTAAGACACATAGCTAGCGGAGACACATTAAAGCCATTACATCATTTCTGCACATAGCTAGCGGAGACACATTAAAGCCATTACATCATTTCTGCACATAGCTAGCGGAGACACATTAAAGCCATTACATCATTTCTGCACATAGCTAGCGGAGACACATTAAAGCCATTACATCATTTCTGCACATAGCTAGCGGAGACAAATTAAGGTCATTACATCATTTCTGCACATAGCTAGCGGAGACATTAAGGTCATTACATCATTTCTGCACATAGCTAGCGGAGACATTAAGGTCATTACATCATTTCTGCACATAGCTAGCGGAGACTCATTAAGGTCATTACATCATTTCTGCACATAGCTAGCGGAGACTCATTAAGGTCATTACATCCTTTCTGCACATAGCTAGCGGAGACTCATTAAGGTCATTACATCATTTCTGCACATAGCTAGCGGAGACTCATTAAGGTCATTACATCATTTCTGCACATAGCTAGCGGAGACTCATTAAGGTCATTACATCCTTTTTGCACATAGCTAGCGGAGACTCATTAAGGTCATTACATCATTTCTGCACATAGCTAGCGGAGTCTCATTAAGGTCATTTCATCATTTCTGCACATAGCTAGCGGAGACATTAAGGTCATTACATCCTTTCTGCACATGGCTAGCGGAGACATTAAGGTCATTACATCCTTTCTGTACATAGCTAGCGGATACACATTAAGGTCATTACATCCTTTCTGCACATAGCTAGCGGAGACACATTAAGGCCGTTACATCATTTCTGCACATAGCTAGTGAAGACACATTAAGGTCATTACATTATTTCTGCACATAGCTAGCGGAGACACATTAAGGTCATTATATCATTCCTTCTGGTCTTTTTTGTTTGTTGTTATAACAACATCTTATAAGCTTAAAAATATCATTGATGTATAGTGGTTTTTCATGCGCTTGACTTGCCGCGCATATACCAGAACAAGGGTGTGAGGTGGTGGGGAGGGGGATGGTGAAGCCGGTACATTGCTCCGGGCGCCATGAAGTTGAAAGCTGGCCCATTAAGTTGGCATTAACTTTCAAAGTAGGAATTAAATAAATTGGGAATGTGGTAAATTTCAAGTTCAGGGTGTGTATCTCAAGATCATTCACTTTGTTGTGATTCTAGTATTTGGCAATTAACATAGATCTATTTAATTGTATGTAAAATCAAAGATTATAATAAGATGGATTGCTTGCTTTGATATTTCTGCTATTTGATAACTTGAAACACTTTGTTGCAGAATTTCTGATCACACACGGTCCTCTAAAATTCCGGTTTAGTAATTCGCGATGATTTTCTCAATGGAAAATAAAGATTAAAGTCAAAAGTTGCATACATCGGAAGTCTTTAGGCACATTTAGGAGTCATTTATGACAGCGTCGTGGGCTGCGTACAGAAAACAACAACACTTAATCTCTAGAAATAGTTCAAGCGGCCCATCGTATTATAGTCTTTGGTAAAATAAATTCTAAGAATGTTTGATTATGTTTCTTTTTAAAATACGTTACGTAAAAATTCAAACAGATTTCATTTTCTCTGATGAATTATTCTGTTATCTTTTATGGATTTTTAGTTTAGGAAAAAACTTCATTCAACTTACGAGCTTTTAAACCAGTAGTGGGCAAACTTAGACTCTCGAGCCAATTATGGCCTGCAACTTCAATTTGAATGGTCTTCAATAAAAATTGTTTTTTTTTTTTTTTTTTTTTTTTTTTTTTTTTTTTTGTTTATTCGTTATCTGTTTTTAGATTTGAATATTTTTTTAAATTAATTACTAATAATGCCACATGATGTTTGATATTAAATATTTAGGTCAGGTGCGCTTTCTCCCGCCCTCCGTCGACTCATTAAATATTTATACATCCCGTGCCTCTGTTGCCAAAAAAATCTGACATGCAGTTGTTGCAAAATTTGGCAAATGCCTAATTTTAACATTTTTGACAAAATCATGTCAGTGCAGAAGTCACTTAAAAGGACTCTTAAAAAATCTTCAGAAAATATGTACTCTACTTTTTGATCATTGTAAAGGTTTCATACAAAACTACAACTAAACGTAAAAAAAAAATATATAAAAAATAAAAACAAACAATTACAATCACTTATCTCTAATATATGGAGTGCTTAAAGGAAGTAAATTGTAGGAGAAAATGCGGACTTTTTAATATAGATAGGTGCACCCTAGACTGAACTATATCTAAATTAGCGTCTAAATAATACATATATACTATTATATACATTAAAATTACTTACTCAGTTAACATATATAAGCGTATGTGGTATTCAAAGAATTATTCAGACAAATGATCAACCATTTCATCTTTTGACTTGACAAAGAAATTAATCCGGTACTTTTTAATGTTAACACGACACTCTAGTATAAGAGAGTATATAGAGTCATAGTTCATTTTTATCAAATTACAATGACGCAATTACAAAAAGTTTTTTAATTTTAAGTAATTTTATGTATATATAGGTCAGTCTACAGTGCACCTATCTATATTAAAAAAGTCCGCATTTTCTCCCATTTTTTCTTCTCTATTTTAATTGCTTGAGCACTCCATGTATATATAGCTCAGTGTTTACAATCATGCTAATTTATGGATCATTTCACAAAACGATAACATGTATTATTATCTTCTCTTTTACATTACAGACGCTCCTTTTATAAAGAAGATTATTGCGCCCTACGCTCATCCGTGGTCCGAATCTAGTCTTGCATTTTTATTAATGTTTTAAATGATGTTAAGTTACTGGTTTTTCCGGGTTTGTTCAGGCAACCCATTCCATGTCCGATTTGACTTGATTGTCTAGAGCAGTATTTACGGTAAATCAACCAATCAACCATAAACAATAAAAAAATAAATACATTTAAACTAAATACCGAAAGTAACGTTCTCGCTACAGTTTTATTGCAATATTGTTAAGTATTATTTTCTTTTTCTTTAAAAAACAAACAAATTGTAATCATTCCTTTATTCTTTAGTCACTATAACTGGCAAAACTGCTAGTAATAATATAACGATGGACAATCCAGAATAATTAAACAACATAACAATGCTCTATATTCTCCTAGTGACCTAGTGGATGCAAAACGTTAAATTTGCTATGGAAAAGACAGTAGGTATTGCACTACAATAGGCAGTAGGTATTACACTGCAATAGGCAGTAGGTATTACACTGCAATAGGCAGTAGGTATTACACTGCAATAGGCAGTAGGTATTACATTACAATAGGCAGTAGGTAGGCTATTACATTACAATAGGCATTAGGTATTACACTACAATATGCAGTAGGTATTTCATTACAATAGGCAGTAGGTATTACACTACAATAGGCAGTAGGTATTTCATTACAATAGGCAGTAGGTATTACATTACAATAGGCAGTAGGTATTACACTACAATATGCAGTAGGTATTACATTACAATAGGCAGTAGTTATTACATTACAATAGGCAGTAGGTATTACACTACAATAGGCACTACAGAACGTATTCCTATAGCCGGTACCTACTTTGGAAACCTGCAATCATCCCACTTGGCTGTAAATCTTAGAATATACCAGTAGCATCATTATTATCCTACAACATGCTGTAAAATAAAGTATAATGGTAAACTTATAAATAAAAAAATTCATAAAAATATAATTAAACTTTGTTATACATGTATATCAATATGTAATAGTTTTTATATTGTATTTAACATTCTAGGCCTATCGATAATTCATTTAGAGTTATTTCTTTATATTTAAATTTGGCGTAGAGATTATTTGTGTACAATTGTAGAGACAGTTATTTATTATGACGTAATAACAAAATGTTTTCTCGTAGCCTCTACATCTTTCTAGTACACATCTTCTTTTGCATTCTGAAAAAAAATCTATTAAAATCTATTCTAGCAATTTCTGCAGCAAAACCTATATTTAGTATCATAAGGCACGCAGAGGTTTAGTTAGGTAGTTGTTAGTTAGTTAGTTAGTTAGGTTGTTGTTGTTTTGCATAGCGATAAAGAAGTTACTTGATATTGACCAGTGAAGTTGAATGTTATTTTTGAACATAAACATTAAATCCTTCTTTAATAATAATAATGGTCATTTTTATAGCGCTTCTATCCATGCTATTAAATTTAGCATGCTCAGTGCGCTCTTGGAATAAATTGCAGTGGAAGTTGTATTGGTATGTAAGACATACATCCACTAGCCAAACAGAAAGGTCTTACAGAATGTAGAGGCACTTTTGAGGATGATTGTTATTATTTTGTGAGTATTAATTTATAATTTTTATCACAAAATAAAAACAAAAAAAGTTTTATTGAACATATACTGCAAGGTTCAGTACTAGCGAATATTCACAACTGAACAAGAGTAACACCAATAGTTAAATCACTAAAACTAAAACACTAGAGCAGGGGTCGGCATACCTAAGGCACGCGAGCCAGTCTTGACAGGCAGATCAATTTTCAGTGGCACGCGAGAGACCGCCAAGAATTTTTTTTGCAAGTCAAAACAACGCACGTTAACATAATTAATTTGCTGAGCGTGGCGAACTACATGGGAATTACACACCGGACGTTGACTGTTTTAGTTCTGGATTGTTTGTATGCAAAAATCTCATCATTGGACTTGCAATTTGTGAGTGATTCTATTGTTAAGAAAGTCAATTTTAAAGTTTCTTAAGTCTCTTCTAGAAGAAAGTGATACTGAGTATAGGAGAAGTCTTGGTTAGATTCGTTTCTTGACTGGAAGCAATGAAGGTGTATCCTGATAAAAAAAATTCGGGTAATGAATGAAGAGAATTGACTGTTGAAGCCGATGTTCTGAATGACATGGCGTCACATTTCAGTGAGTTGAGCTTGCATTCACAAGGACTTTGTCGAAAAGCACTGGAAGTGTTGGACCACTGGAATGGATTTGCATTGAAACTGGACATATCTTGCCGTCAAATCAATTTCAAAACATTTAACTATTTCCTTAATTTAATGCAAATTGAGATAGATGAAATTTTCAGAAGTACAATGAAACACTCAATTCGAAGATTTCTAACAAAGGCAAGACTTTCAAATTCATGGACTCGTGTTTTCCCTACCACATTAAGCCTTACTGGCTTGATCTTACTAAAAACTACTTAGATCTGGATCTATTTATAGTGGAGGCAAATTGGCATTTGTTTTCATTTTAAACATCCGAAAAAAAGGCATCGAAATATGACGATTTGCAGAAAATCGGAAAGGACTAGCTACTTAGGAAAGTCATCTGTTGTCAACTGCAAGGCATTCGATTTACTTTCAGCTTTTGGTTTAATTTACACTAGTGAGCATATATGATCGCACATGAAAGCTGTCTTAAACATACCAAGAGGTCACTTAAACTTGACCTGCCATTTGACATTGAACAATTAGCGCAGAGCATTTAAGGAAAAGGCGTTTATTAATTGGCGGATAAGAGTAAGCATTCTTGGCATCCCAGCCTGCTGCAGCACCCCGTTGTTTGTGACATGGACATCTATCTTAATTAGGCATAAGTTTAATTATTTCTAAAACAGTTTTTATATCTTGTATTATTGTAATAAATATAACAGGCATATTTAATTGTGACTATCTATATAATAATAGCCCAAATTAATCATTCTGTCATTCCGGAACGCTTAGCGACTTGGTTTCGAGAGTATAGACAGATGACGTAATATCAAAGACTATAATAAGAGGACTGCGTGCGCTTTTTTTAGAGCGCAATAAATCGTGTTTTTTTGGTGCGCAGCAAATCAAGCGTGATCCATAAGACTTCTGCTGTAAACTTATACAACTTTCGATTCAAATCTTAATTATATTTCTAAACTTATAATATATTACAGAAGCGTCTAATTATTCTACAATTTCTCAATGAGAAGTAATGAAACCAAGAAATTGAAAAATTAAAAAATTTACTTTTACAAATACATTATTGAATAGTTTTAATTTACATCTATGCGTCGGCATTTTACGTCTCAGATATTCCTTTAAATTCTTCGACAATAAAAGACAACTGGGATAAGTAGGCCTATAGTTTATAGTTTTCCATTCATAAAAACATAGCAAATTACTAAACTCTATGTCTATAATTCCGTTTGTATTCGTAAATATCAATTTCCCTATGGCTATAATGTCTGGCCTCACACGAGTTGTGGTAAAATATCCATCCCGTTTAGACCAATTGGAGCCATAAGGAACATGAAGCAGTGTTCACAAGTTTCCGTGGCCACAATACCCAGCCCCGGATATTTTTTTCTAACGAATGGCAGGTACCCATCAGAGCTTGGTAGGCTCAGAGACACTTTTTAGAGCCAGGAACAAAACCTACTCAGGTACGTTAGGCGAACGCTCGAATTCACAAACAGTTATGATAATGTCTGGTATCAAACTAATTGTGATAAATATGATAACAATTATTTTTTTTTAAGTATCCCGTCGGACCAAATTGATCCATAGGGCCAGTGAAGCAGCGTTCGCCAGATCTGTGTCCACGGTATACTAGGTGATTGTGTGGCCAGCACTATGCACAGCCGCCTATACTTTACCCCAACTAAGGTCAGGTACCCATCAGAACTGGGTAGACTCAGGGACACCCGCCAGACCCGGGAAAAAAATCCTAGCCTGCACCAGGATTCGAAATGTAATCATTATGCTTTTGAGAAATCTCAATTCATAGATTGTCTTTGCAACGGCTGTTGATTCATCGCAATTTGAACACTTTAGAAATCTTGTCATAATGCAATAGCTAAAAGCCTTTAAATCCAAACTTATCAACTTGGTTCCTGAACATTACCCTATTATCTATGACGTCAACAATTGCCCATAATTCTGGCTTTAGTGATAGCTATTATCAAATTTTAATAACAGACATCCGATCATGTTGAAGTTTTCATCTATAGTAAACTGTTATCACTTTTTAAGGAAAAATGTCCCAAACATGTAGGAAATAAACACTCAACAGACAACTAGACCCTATTCATGGTGAACAAGAAATTACACTTAATATTGCTTTTAATAAAAAGTTTTATCTGAATTTATTACACTGAAAAAAAAGACAGTTAATGCAAACTATGTTTACGTTTTATTTGTCTCAGTAATTCTATAACAATTTAAATATCACCAATTAGAATCGTCATTTCTTAAATACAAATTTAAAACCATGACTTAGGGCTACTTTACTTCCAGCTCCTGTTTCCCAGACTTTTAAAAAAGCATACCAAATATAAAAACACATAAAACTAAATTCTTTACCCCCGTGGTTTCCCCACGGGCTATTTCTAGTTGTAATTAATAATGTTAAAAAAAACCTCCTTAAATTGACTTTGATGATGCAGAAAATGTTTATTTATAACGTAAATTAATTTTATACATCTAATTACACAATGAACAAAGAGCATAATGCTGAATTTGTATAAAGAAATAATAATTTAAAAGCAACGCTATTTATATTAATTTTGTATAACTCGTTTGGCATCACTAGCATCAAATTTTGAGACTTTCTTTAAAGGGAGTTCGTCAAAATTTTTAATGTTTTGTTTTTTAAAAAAATGGCGTACAATTTATAACTTTAAAATTATTATACTATAAAAGATAGTAGAAAAATATATAAATATTATATGACTAAAGAATATATATGTACGATTCTGAACATTACATTCACTACCCAGTTTGTATGATCACTTCGTATCAATTCCGTTTCATTGCAATATCTTCCATTTGCGATGTGTCTCGCCAGGCCAGTAATAATATATAATTGAAATCTCAGCTATGCAGAGATCAAAATATAAATAATTTATTGAAATTACCAGAATAATATCTTGACAACTGCAATCAAATTAAATAATGATTCATTAACCGTCAATGTATAATTTGAGAAATGAAATTGTGTATTAGTATTAGCTATGAATGGATTAAAAAAAAAAGATGCTAGTAACAAAAAGGTTTATTTGTTATTAAATATAAAACGCTTTAATGATTTTCTCTATAATGCTCATTTTCTTTTGGTCTTAGTCTTGCTACGCACTAAATAAATTGTAATATAAAAATAATATAGTTGAGCAGTTTGATTTTCACGCTGTTGGCACGCTGACTGACTTAGAAATCCTTGTCTGGCACGCTATAAGCAAAAGGTTCCCGACCCCTGCACTAGAGGATAGAATAACAAAGAGTAAAGTAGTAATAATACATAAGGCATTAAACTCTAATTTAGAAATACAACACAATAACAACTTCTTACAATGTTCGGATAATCATAAAGACAGAAATACTTTCCTTATCCCTTATGCGAGAATAAATTATGCATATACGTACTCTTTCTTCCCGAGTGGCATTGGGGAATGAGTTGGGTTGCCTGAATAAACCAGGAAAACCAGTCACTTAACCATTAAGGAAAACGCAAATAGAAAAACAGGATTAGGCTCAGACCACGGAGTAGGTATACCTATTCTATGGCTCAGACCACGGAGTAGGTATACTTATTCTATGGCTCAGACCACGGACGAGCGTATTACGCAATAATCGGTAATGTATAAGATAAGATTATTGGCTACAGTAGTCTGGCTAAGGTGTCGGCAACCTTTTCATAACAGTGTGCCAAAGTAGGATTTCTCATTCATTTAGCGTGCCAACAGTATTAAAGTCATTCTTCTCTTTGCCTTGCAGAAGAGATTTTGGCTTATCTTTTTCGGATTCTTCCGCGTGCCATTGAAAATGCCAAGTCTAGCATTCGTACCGTAGGTTGCCGACCCCTGTTCCATATTATGTTTACAAAATGCTGCTTTATTTCTGATTGCCCAAACATTACCATGTGTACGAAACACTATACAGTAAAAGAAACGTTTTATACGTTTAGGCTTTAAATCACACATCGTAGAGTCAGGTGAAGAACATGTTTTGACGTTCAAAACCCAACAAATATATTCAAGTAATTGACAAGCATCGCCTATGTTAAGTACCTGTGTAGGTGTGTTAAGTACCTGTGAAGGTGTGTTAAGTACCTGTGAAGGTATGTTCAGTAGCTGTGAAGGTATGTTCAGTAGCTGTGTAGGTGTGTTATTTTTAATGGACCAGATCCAGTTAACTCATCTGGTTGACCTACTTTGACTAAAAGCGCGAGATGCGAAGGAAGTTGGGATTGACTTTATTATAGTCTCATTCGTCTAGAAAAGGTTAACTAATTGGAGCTGAGATGGAAATGTTAGAAAAATATGCCTATCTTACTTAATGAATGCTTTTCTGTTTATCTATTTATCTATCTACATATCTATCAATCTATCTGTCTATCTGTCGATGTATCTGTCTCTCTATTTGTCTTTCTATCCATCTTGCTATCTATCTCTCCGTCTATTTAACTATCTTTCTATCTTTCATCTACCTAGTTAATCTAGTTGCCTATCCATCAATCCACAAATCCAATTATCAATCTATCTATCAATTATCAATCTATCTATCAATTATCAACCTATCTATCAATTATCAATCTATCTATCAATTATCAACCTATCTATCAATTATCCCATCTATCCGTACAACTAAATATTAATCACGTGATAAATCTAACCAACGACTGTATACACTCCAATATAGCCTACCTATCCACGTTGAGTCGGCGTGAGGTCAAAGGTCATCAGAATAATTCTTTTTAACATAAAAAACATACCACCATCAATTCAATTAATCATAACAGTAGAGTTTTAAAATCATTATGCAGATATTACGTGTAGGCCTATAGATCTAGCTGCATCTGCTTAGATAGATATCTACTCAGTAATTATATTATTTTAATACGTGTCTACAGAAATATCTGCCAGGTAATACTGTCTGCACTAGGCTGGTTCCGTTTCATGTTTAATGGATGGTATCGTATTACAGTTATTACAGCATTCCAACAAAACTAAGCTCAATATATCTTCTCTCATTTGACTGATGGTTTGTAGCCTACTAGAGCCAGCTTACTGTAAAATGATCTTATTTCTAGCTCATTAAATTGGAGATAGAGTTTATGAGTGTTTATTTTTCTGCCGTAAACTTAAAGTAAAAAAAAATAATTGAAAAACATTAAAGGTATGATGATGAATTAAGAACCATTGAGAATAAATCGTTGTTTGATATTGTTTAAAAAGTATGCTGAAAAAGACGGAACTTATTTAATTCCATTTCTTTGAATCAATCGTTTCTTTCATTGTATCTTGTGTAAGTGCATTGAAATGTATTCTATATGGCTTGGTGGGGCAGCTCGTTCGGCTGGCATACTGAAAGTCCTGGGTTCGAATTCTGGTGAAGGATTTTACCAGGGTTTGAAGGATGTCCCTGAGTCTACCCAGCTCTGATGGGTACCTGACCTTAGTTGGGGTGTAATGGCGGCTGGGCATAGTGCTGGCCACACTATCACAATGTATGTCGTGGCTACGGAAACTGATGAATGCTGATTCACCGAATATATGGATCAATTAGGTCGGACGGGCTACTTTTTCAATATTATATAGATCTACATGTTTATATAATTACACATATCAAATACAAATATAATTTATTGGCACCAATAATAAAATTATGATTTTTTTTTTTTTTTTTATCAACATATGTTTTAGTATATTTCATAAAAACTTGTAATAATGTAGAAAATATACTTTTTTATTCTAATGTAAATTGTATATTAACCACTATGGCATGTTTTCAAAAGTATACTGTCTTGTAAAAGTTTATAAAAATAAAATTTAGCAAAACTATTTGCGATTTCAACACGAATTAGAGTTGATCATCATTAATAAACGTAAGAAAATTAATTGTACATTTTACAATATTAAAACTGTTCATCATTATCTGACCACGTGACTTTCGTTGTGGGGGTACTACAACGGTGCGCGTAACCAGATTTCTCCATTCGACCCGGTCAGAAGCCGTTTGCAGAAGCGTATCAAGAGGGTAGTCCGGTCAACTCTTTCAGGTTGACCAACCACATAAATACATTTAATACTATTGTAGCTCTATATATGAAGAGATATTTTTTTTAAAGTTTGCTGTAAGTAATTTTGTAAATTCATACATTAACAATGTATCTTTTATGATAACAGAAAACGTAATGTTTTAAACACTGTTATTTTTTTTTCTGATTATGTGTTTTGTTATTGTTTTAAATAGAACAAAAGCAGGAATGTGTCAAACTGTATTGCAAGTCCATATCTTGAAATGTAAAGTGTAAATACACATTCCGGTATCATAGGCTACGCCTAAGGTTTATTTATATCTCGTGTCAATATATGTCAACTATATGTTAACTATATGTCAACCTTATCTAATCTCAAAGGTCGAAGATTACTTTGCCCTGTACTTAACGGACTTTAAAGTATTAGCAATTTTGACATGGTGTTAAGTAATTTGGTTAATCCTGGTTTGTTTAGGCAACCCATTCCATGCCCCGATGCAACTTGTGAATAAATATAACTTATGTAAATTAGTTCCCAATCAATATGTTTATCCGAGGGATATAAAGACTTTTGATGTATTTTTAAGCTAGAATTTAATGATTTGTATATTATCAGGTTTTACGTAGAATTATTATTTTTCATAATTAATCCGAGAAGTCTTCAAAAAATAAAATGATAGTCATTTGTATAGTGCAACTCACCGTTCTATCAAACTTATCATGGTCAGTGAGCTCTTGTCCACATTGAAAATTTTTAAATGGAAGAGATCATGAACTTCCGGTGCTTTTTTAATTTTTATTTATTTTAGGCATTTGTGTGAACGAAATAACATGCTTTTGCTGGTGTTTGACAACTGATTTCAACCTCGACGGCCAGTTCTAGTCTTTTTGAAATATACACAGGCTACAAGATTAGTTATGATGAATCCGTATTTAACATCAAAAGTGAGCAGAAGATAATTAATACTCAACGTGTTAGTCGCGTTCGGTTAAATTTAGATTGTTTATAAAATAAATTAGTCAAGAGTTTTGTCCTTGGTTTAAAAACAAACACAATGCGTAGATTCATAGAAACCAATAACGAAAACTTTTTTGTATCAAGCAATTAGTTTGAGATTTTAGTAGGTGATTCTTCACGTCTGACATTAACAATCCTTTGTTCGCTTTTGACATAATCTTTTGGAAATTAAAGAAAAAATGTAATCTACTACATATTTTCGTGCAACCAATAAAGCAGCACACAGAAATTTTTTTTTTTTAAAAATCAAATAATCGAATGGGACTGGAAATGTTTTACACTTCGACCTTTTATGCATGCCAAATTGTTAATACTTGTGAATTTAATTGACATATTTGATCTAAAAGTTAAAATAGACATCATGCACCATTTTTCCTTAAAGTTTTTTTACTCGGCGCCATCTTGCTCCAGGAACAGAGTCATAGGAGATGGGAGTGGGACTAACTGAAACAAAATCTGTTAGGGCCAGAGAATTCCAGAAATAGACTTTGGTGAGGCCGGCTGGTCCTGCGGTTAGTTCACAGGACTGTCGACCGACACGTCGCGGGTTCTATCCTTGCCGCCGACCGATCTCTGCCGCCCTGCAGGAGTTTTGGGCCTAGTGGACGTAATAATCTTCTATTTAGAATCTAGAAGGAACGTCTGTAAAACTTTAAAAAAAAATTGCAAAAAATAAGCGAGTTAGAACAGGCTCACGAAGTTCACGAAGACGTAACAGAGTTTTAAAATTGTCTTAAAACCAAAAAGGAAACACTAGAAATATAAATGCTATGTATCAACAATGAATCAGAAGCCACGTTAGAGCAATATAAACATAATTAAAATCAGAGATCTATAATCTAGTCTATGCATTGTGGAAAAGAAAACAATAATGTAAGATTTAGTCTGAACTATTGATCTATTGGCAAGTTCAGAATTTCAGATATAAACAGTTTTTTTTATATTAGTTTTATTTCTTCAGATTTTTTAATGTAAGTTTCGAACTTCTTCCAAATTCTATTAGCACTTCATATTGTATTATTTTATTTATCTTTGTATCTATGAATTTATTTATTTTATTTTATATATTTTTAGTTTCTTTAATCCATGCCCCAATGTAATTCTCTGGATTACATTCATCTACTGTATCTACGCTCTCTGTCTCTCTCTCTCTCTCTCTCTGTCTCTCTCTCTGTCTCTCTTTTTTCTTGGGCTCTCTTTAGATTAGCTCTTGTACAAAACTAAATATAGTGAACAATTAAATTGAGTTGGCCTATATACGTTTTATTAAACTCTATTAAACAATATATCTCGAAATAAAACAGTATGTGTACGTCTGTCTATACATTTTTAAATTCAGATTTTTTAAAATCTAATTATTAAATGATTTGTATCTATGTATCTATCTATCTATCTAGCTTTCTTTCTATCTATCTATCTATCTAGCTTTCTTTCTATCTATCTATCTATCTATCTATCTATCTAGCTTTCTATCTATCTATCTATCTATCTATCTATCTATCTGTCTATCTATCTATCTGTCTATCTGTCTATCTGTCTATCTATCTATCTATCTATCTATCTATCTATCTATCTGTCTGTCTGTCTGTCTGTCTATCTGTCAATATATCTATGTGTCTGTCTATTTATCTATCTATTTGTTTATCTAACTTTTTTGTATCTATCTTATTATCTATTTCTACATATCTATCAATTTAGCTATCTCTCTATATCTTTCTATCAAAATATATTTTGTTTGTTTATCAATAGATCAATTTTTCTAAATAAATATTTATATAAATCGATTGGTTAAACTATACATTTGTATATATATATTATATATATATACGTATATATATATATATATATATATATATATATATATATATATACAGTGCTTTTTTTTTGTAAAAAAAAGAGGTGCCGGTACTCAGTGATGCATTGCTTAACTTTTAAAGCAGTTTCGCATTTTATATTTTAATTTTTATTGCGCGCAATTTTAAAATAATTCAATTTTAACAAATTAATAATACAATAAATTAATAATAAACGTTAAAATACAAGAAAAGTAATAATTTTTTCCCCACATTGAAAAAGGTGCCGGTACGCCGTACCGGTGCGTACCGTAACGAAAAAAGCACTGTATATATATATATATATATATTGTTTCTATTCTTGTCTACAATTATAAAAGTAATATATTTGTACCTGGCTATAGATGCTATAGAACGCTGCTTCACCAGCCATATGATCAGTTTGGTACTTTACTTACTTATAGATGCTAGCTTAATACCCACAATGGCCCAAGATACTAGTTTAACTTACATTTGCCTTAGATACTATTTTACCTTACATTTGCCCAAGATTCAATTTTAACTTATATTTGTCCAAGATACTAAAGACCTACTTTGTACAACCCACTAAATCGATCTGTAATGATTGAACACATTACTAGCATATGCTCTCAACAGATTTCAATGCAGTGTGTGTAGGCACAACTATTGATTAGAATCATTTCCTATCAAGCCACAATATAGATATTTTGTTTTTTTTACAACCCCAAATTTTGTTCAGCTACACATTGTCTGTGTTTTACAATGTCTCATATAAGTAGGAGAAGAAATACATACACTGACGCAAACTATAACACACTGCCAATAAATAAATGATATATAGATGGCTTACAAGAATTACATTGTTGCTATATATAAATATATGAATATATAATTTTAGAATAAATAAGAGAAATAGAGAGCTAGTGAAAATTGCTAAAGTGTTTTTACAGTAACATAATTTTATTATATGTAGAATTATTTAATAGAACTTAAAGTCTTTGTCTCAATTTGAGATGAATGATTGTAAATGATTAATGTATTTATGCATTTATTTTAGTTAATGTTAGTAGGGCCATTATGTTTGAAATGTTTAAATTTCATATTTACTTTAATTCTCCAAATTCCACAATTGTAAAACAATTTTCCTTCGGGATACTAAAATTTTCCTCATTGTTAATAGTAATGTAATATTTTATTTAATCAGAAATTTTAAAAAAATTTGTTCTCGCTTTTAATTTTGGATGCGTTTTTTTTACGTTTAAAATTACGAAAGTCTAAAAGCATTAAAAATATATATATTATTCTATCTATATACAATTGACAGTTTCTAGTTTCCTCAAAAGGTTTGTATAATGAAAGTGACATTTTGTCTTTCAGTAAAAAGAAATCAAATATTCCCAAAGCCAGTTTGAAGCGAGCCTTATGTTTGGTCTGTTTTCAAATCTTATATCATAATTGCATTTTACGGACGCCCCTTTTAATAACAGATGGGTATTGCGTCCTACGCTTATCCATTGTTTAGTCTAACGGTTTCCTGTTGTGATTACATGAGATGACATTAAATAGTAACAAATGTTTTTGTTGAACAGAACGTTTTTGTATAAAACAGACAGCTATAAAACAGACACTCATGTTATATTTACAAAATAATTTATTACATAGATCTATGGCTGGCTTATTCTTGTTCTTTCAACTGTGCAAGGATTGTTCAAGGAATGGTAAAGCTATTCCAATATATTCGGCTAAGTCACTGAATGGTGTGCCAGTTCTTCATACAGTCTGTTGTGAAATATATGATGTTAGAAGTAATTAACTCCCTTTTTTTTTTTTAGTTGTCACATTTTTGGTGACTCTCGGTGATCGTCGATATTATATCTTATAAGTTTACAGACGTTCCTTCTAGATAGAAGATTATTACGTCCACTAGGCCCAAAACTCCTGCAGGGCGACAGGGATCAGTCTAAAAATATAAAAGTCATCTTGTTATCGAAATAATAATACTAGGCTAAAAAAAGCTTAATATTTGAGCGCTTAATATATTTTTTATGAACTGTATGTTATGAATGCATACACAAATTTAAATAGTCTCCTTTTAAACAAACTTTTCAAGAAAAACATCATAAACTTTTAAAAACAATTTTTACTTTTCAAACAAGATTTGCTCGAAACTGACATTTTTGTGAATTAAATAATGTTTGAACTATATGCTTTACGTTGTGTTCTTTCCGGAAGATAAGTTGCTTTAGAATTTTGCGTCTTTAGTCAAAGCTAAGACTATAATAGGATGGACAGCTTGCTTTGATATTTCTGCTTTTTGATAACTTGAAACACTTAATTTCGGAATTTCCGATAGCATTAAGACGGATTTTATGTAATCAAGTAAAATTTAAATTTATTTGGGTCAATAAAGCAATCTTATCTTATCTTATTATAGTCTTTGGTCAAAGATATTCTTTTAGTTTTGGCGGGTATGTTTATAGCAAGCGTCACTTCTGGCAAGGTTTGTATGTACATCCGGAAATATTCTAATATAATTTCTTTTGAATTTATTTGTAATAACTTGCATACAATAAATTTGTAATAACTTGCATAAAATTTATTTGTTATAACTTGCATAAAATTTATTTGTAATATCTTGCATAAAATTTATTTGTAATAACTTGCATAAAATTTATTTGTAATAACTTGCATAAAATTTATTTGTAATAACTTGCATAAAATTTATTTGTAATAACTTGCATACAATGTATTTGTAATAACTTGCATAAAATGTATTTGTAATAACTTGCATAAAATGTATTTGTAATAACTTGCATAAAATGTATTTGTAATAACATACAAATTCCACAAAAATTCCTTCTTTTTTATCTTTATCCTCTCCCATCTTATACATTACAGACGCTCCTTCTATAAAGAATATTATTACGACCTACGTGGTCCAAGTCTAATCTTGCATTTTTATTAATGTTTAAACAATGTTTAGTTACTGGTTTTCCTGGTTTGTTCAGGCAACCCATGCCATGCCCGAAAGCCACTAAGAAAAAAAAAGAGAACTTTTATGCATTTGTTCTCGCATAAGGAATGAGAAAAATGTTTTCGTCTTTATGTTTATCGAAGCATTGCAACACGCTGTTATTGCAACACGTTGTTATTGCAACATGCTGTTATTGGGTTGTATTTCTAAGTTAGACTTTAATGCATGAGACTCTGTGCAGCACTGACCAATAAAATATTCTATTATGTGAGTTAGTCTCATTTAAAATCTATCATAGACAATTTTATTTAAATTTTATAACAGAAATAAGCTTATATACCATGCACATGTCTTGGTATATTTTCCATTGCGCAGCGGCAATTCCTATATACGTTATATTTTTTTCTGAACAGTATTTATCCATGTAATGTTTTAACTTAAATAGTAAGGAGCGTCTGTAACCAATAAGATAACTTCTTTGTGTTTGAAGCATTTTCTGTTGACAGCGGATATCTTGACAGATAAAAAAACTTATCTTGACCAGTTATTTATCAGCCATTATAACAAATGTTCAACAAACCTAATTCTATCTAGTTGGCTTTGATCATCATTCTAGCACCTTCAGCTTTTCTTATATCTTCTGTATGTTATAAATAGTCAATTTGTCATTAGTAGTTATATCTACGAATGACTGTAAAACCCCCCCAAAAACAATCACATAAATCCAGTCTTTGACATTTCTTAAATTATACGATACAATAATGAATTCTAATTTATTAGATTGAACTAAACTACTTTGCTATAATAAATTCCACCTCATGACAAATACATAGATATTTAATTTTCAAATTTACTTTTTATTACGTTTTCGAAGTTTCATTCAAATTCGGTTTTATACATAGACTTTTGAATTCACGCACAAATGTCATAATTATAATAACAATATTAATGAATTCACGCACAAATGTCATAATTATAATAACAATATTAATGAATTCACGCACAAATGTCATAATTATAATAACAATATTAATGAATTCACGCACAAATGTCATAATTATAATAACAATATTAATGAATTCACGCACAAATGTCATAATTATAATAACAATATTAATGAATTCACGCACAAATGTCATGATTATAATAACAATATTAATGAATTCACGCACAAATGTCATAATTATAAGAACAATATTAATGAATTCACGCACAAATGTCATAATTATAAGAACAATATTAATGAATTCACGCACAAATGTCATAATTATAATAACAATATTAATGAATTCACGCACAAATGTCAGAATTATAATAACAATATTAATGAATTCACGCACAAATGTCAGAATTATAATAACAATATTAATGAATTCACGCACAAATGTCATAATTATAATAACAATATTAATGAATTCACGCACAAATGTCATACTTATAATAACAATATTAATGAATTCACGCACAAATGTCATAATTATAATAACAATATTAATGAATTCACGCACAAATGTCATAATTATAATAACAAAATTAATGAATTCACGCACAAATGTCATAATTATAATAACAAAATTAATGAATTCACGCACAAATGTCATAATTATAATAACAAAATTAATGAATTCACGCACAAATGTCATAATTATAATAACAAAATTAATGAATTCACGCACAAATGTCATAATTATAATAACAATATTAATGAATTCACGCACAAATGTCATAATTATAATAACAATATTAATGAATTCACGCACAAATGTCATAATTATAATAACAATATTAATGAATTCACGCACAAATGTCATAATTATAATAACAATATTAATGAATTCACGCACAAATGTCATACTTATAATAACAATATTAATGAATTCACGCACAAATGTCATAATTATAATAACAATATTAATGAATTCACGCACAAATGTCATAATTATAATAACAAAATTAATGAATTCACGCACAAATGTCATAATTATAATAACAAAATTAATGAATTCACGCACAAATGTCATAATTATAATAACAAAATTAATGAATTCACGCACAAATGTCATAATTATAATAACAAAATTAATGAATTCACGCACAAATGTCATAATTATAATAACAAAATTAATGAATTCACGCACAAATGTCATAATTATAATAACAATATTAATGAATTCACGCACAAATGTCATAATTATAATAACAATATTAATGAATTCACGCACAAATGTCATAATTATAATAACAATATTAATGAATTCACGCACAAATGTCATACTTATAATAACAATATTAATGAATTCACGCACAAATGTCATAATTATAATAACAATATTAATGAATTCACGCACAAATGTCATAATTATAATAACAAAATTAATGAATTCACGCACAAATGTCATAATTATAATAACAAAATTAATGAATTCACGCACAAATGTCATAATTATAATAACAAAATTAATGAATTCACGCACAAATGTCATAATTATAATAACAAAATTAATGAATTCACGCACAAATGTCATAATTATAATAACAATATTAATGAATTCACGCACAAATGTCATAATTATAATAACAATATTAATGAATTCACGCACAAATGTCATAATTATAATAACAATATTAATGAATTCACGCACAAATGTCATAATTATAATAACAATATTAATGAATTCACGCACAAATGTCATAATTATAATAACAATATTAATGAATTCACGCACAAATGTCATAATTATAATAACAATATTAATGAATTCACGCACAAATGTCATGATTATAATAACAATATTAATGAATTCACGCACAAATGTCATAATTATAAGAACAATATTAATGAATTCACGCACAAATGTCATAATTATAATAACAATATTAATGAATTCACGCACAAATGTCATAATTATAATAACAATATTAATGAATTCACGCACAAATGTCAGAATTATAATAACAATATTAATGAATTCACGCACAAATGTCATGATTATAATAACAATATTAATGAATTCACGCACAAATGTCATGATTATAATAACAATATTAATGAATTCACGCACAAATGTCATAATTATAAGAACAATATTAATGAATTCACGCACAAATGTCATAATTATAATAACAATATTAATGAATTCACGCACAAATGTCAGAATTATAATAACAATATTAATGAATTCACGCACAAATGTCATAATTATAATAACAATATTAATGAATTCACGCACAAATGTCATAATTATAATAACAATATTAATGAATTCACGCACAAATGTCATAATTATAATAACAATATTAATGAATTCACGCACAAATGTCATAATTATAATAACAATATTAATGAATTCACGCACAAATGTCATAATTATAATAACAATATTAATGAATTCACGCACAAATGTCATAATTATAATAACAATATTAATGAATTCACGCACAAATGTCATAATTATAATAACAATATTAATGAATTCACGCACAAATGTCATAATTATAATAACAATATTAATGAATTCACGCACAAATGTCATAATTATAATAACAATATTAATGAATTCACGCACAAATGTCATGATTATAATAACAATATTAATGAATTCACGCACAAATGTCATAATTATAAGAACAATATTAATGAATTCACGCACAAATGTCATAATTATAATAACAATATTAATGAATTCACGCACAAATGTCATAATTATAATAACAATATTAATGAATTCACGCACAAATGTCATGATTATAATAACAATATTAATGAATTCACGCACAAATGTCATAATTATAATAACAATATTAATGAATTCACGCACAAATGTCATAATTATAATAACAATATTAATGAATTCACGCACAAATGTCATAATTATAATAACAATATTAATGAATTCACGCACAAATGTCATAATTATAATAACAATATTAATGAATTCACGCACAAATGTCATGATTATAATAACAATATTAATGAATTCACGCACAAATGTCATAATTATAAGAACAATATTAATGAATTCACGCACAAATGTCATAATTATAATAACAATATTAATGAATTCACGCACAAATGTCATAATTATAATAACAATATTAATGAATTCACGCACAAATGTCAGAATTATAATAACAATATTAATGAATTCACGCACAAATGTCATGATTATAATAACAATATTAATGAATTCACGCACAAATGTCATGATTATAATAACAATATTAATGAATTCACGCACAAATGTCATGATTATAATAACAATATTAATGAATTCACGCACAAATGTCATAATTATAAGAACAATATTAATGAATTCACGCACAAATGTCATAATTATAATAACAATATTAATGAATTCACGCACAAATGTCAGAATTATAATAACAATATTAATGAATTCACGCACAAATGTCATAATTATAATAACAATATTAATGAATTCACGCACAAATGTCATAATTAAAATAACAATATTAATGAATTCACGCACAAATGTCATAATTATAATAACAATATTAATGAATTCACGCACAAATGTCATGATTATAATAACAATATTAATGAATTCACGCACAAATGTCATGATTATAATAACAATATTAATGAATTCACGCACAAATGTCATAATTATAAGAACAATATTAATGAATTCACGCACAAATGTCATAATTATAAGAACAATATTAATGAATTCACGCACAAATGTCATAATTATAATAACAATATTAATGAATTCACGCACAAATGTCATAATTATAATAACAATATTAATGAATTCACGCACAAATGTCATAATTATAATAACAATATTAATGAATTCACGCACAAATGTCATAATTATAAAAACAATATTAATGAATTCACGCACAAATGTCATAAGTATAATAACAATATTAATGAATTCACGCACAAATGTCATAAGTATAATAACAATATTAATGAATTCACGCACAAATGTCATAATTATAATAACAATATTAATGAATTCACGCACAAATGTCATAATTATAATAACAATATTAATGAATTCACGCACAAATGTCATAATTATAATAACAATATTAATGAATTCACGCACAAATGTCATAATTATAATAACAATATTAATGAATTCACGCACAAATGTCATAATTATAATAACAATATTAATGAATTCACGCACAAATGTCATAATTATAATAACAATATTAATGAATTCACGCACAAATGTCATAATTATAATAACAATATTAATGAATTCACGCACAAATGTCATAATTATAATAACAATATTAATGAATTCACGCACAAATGTCATAATTATAATAACAATATTAATGAATCCACGCACAAATGTCATATTTATAATAACAATATTAATGAATCCACGCACAAATGTCATAATTATAATAACAATATTAATGAATTCACGCACAAATGTCATAATTATAATAACAATATTAATGAATTCACGCACAAATGTCATAATTATAATAACAATATTAATGAATTCACGCACAAATGTCATAATTATAATAACAATATTAATGAATTCACGCACAAATGTCATAATTATAATAACAATATTAATGAATTCACGCACAAATGTCATAATTATAGTAACAATATTAATGAATTCACGCACAAATGTCATAATTATAATAACAATATTAATGAATTCACGCACAAATGTCATAATTATAATAACAATATTAATGAATTCACGCACAAATGTCATAATTATAAGAACAATATTAATGAATTCACGCACAAATGTCATATTTATAATAACAATATTAATGAATCCACGCACAAATGTCATAATTATAATAACAATATTAATGAATTCACGCACAAATGTCATAATTATAATAACAATATTAATGAATTCACGCACAAATGTCATAATTATAATAACAATATTAATGAATTCACGCACAAATGTCATAATTATAATAACAATATTAATGAATTCACGCACAAATGTCATAATTATAATAACAATATTAATGAATTCACGCACAAATGTCATAATTATAATAACAATATTAATGAATTCACGCACAAATGTCATAATTATAATAACAATATTAATGAATTCACGCACAAATGTCATAATTATAATAACAATATTAATGAATTCACGCACAAATGTCATAATTATAATAACAATATTAATGAATTCACGCACAAATGTCATAATTATAATAACAATATTAATGAATTCACGCACAAATGTCATAATTATAATAACAACATTAATGAATTCACGCACAAATGTCATAATTATAATAACAATATTAATGAATTCACGCACAAATGTCATAATTATAATAACAATATTAATGAATTCACGCACAAATGTCATAATTATAATAACAATATTAATGAATTCACGCACAAATGTCATAATTATAATAACAATATATATAGAAATAATATTTTCTTAAATAAAACATAACGAAGATAGAAATTAGGAAAAAAATTTTTTTTTAAAAAGACTATAATAAAAATGGAGGCTTGTTTTAAAAATTCAGGAATTTGATGACTCGAATGACTTTTGTTTAGAAAATATCCGATCAAAAACTAAATTATAGACTTCCGGTTTAGTAATTTGCTATAATTGTATCAATGGAATACTATTAACTATATTTATCCCAGTTTATAGTTGTTGTTGGAGAATTTAAAGGAATATTTAAAGGAATATTTAAAGGAATATTTAAAGGAATATTTAAAGGAATATTTAAAGGAATATTTAAAGGAATATTTAAAGGAATATTTAAAGGAATATTTAAAGGAATATTTAAAGGAATATTTAAAGGAATATTTAAAGGAATATTTAAAGGAATATTTAAAGGAATATTTAAAGGAGTATTTAAAGGAGTATTTAAAGGAATATTTAAAGGAATATTTAAAGGAATATTTAAAGGAATATTTAAAGGAATATTTAAAGGAATATTTAAAGAAATATTTTAAGAAATATTTTAAGGAATATTTTAAGGAATATTTTAAGGAATATTTCGTGGTAAATTAAAACTTTGAAATAATGTATTGAAAATAAAGTAAATGGTTTTCATTTTTAAATTTCGTCGAACACTCCGTTCCACTGTTTCTCTCTGACAACATTTGGCCAGAACTTTCTCAATATCTGACCGGAAAGTATGGAATCTACTTCCCATCCAATTCTGGCGAACAGGTTCTATCGTCACTTTTTAAAATAAACTTGAAAACAAATTATTTGAATATTTACTCTCGTTAAACATTTTTTTAGACCCTACTGTTTTACTTTTATAAGTCGGTTAATTCTTCATTTATTTACTTTGTCCTATGTTTATACATTTTTAAGATTATTCATTAGTTTTATTTAATTTATTTTTTCAGCCTAGAGTTTTCTTGGTTGTTTGGGGCTCAATGTTAAATGCACGCTGAGCTTACATGATGTTTGTTGGCAGCGCTATACAAATAGAATTATTATTATTTTTTACCGATATCCTTGATGTCTTCAAAACGACTCAACACGCTGTGACCTGAATGATAACATTTAATTTGATCGTCCAAGAGCTAAACTTCTCTAGAAATTAAAGAGTTAATTCTCTACTGCACTCAATAAAAATTCGATGAAGTTTTATAGAGAAGTTGACAACTATTTCTTCTGGTGTCAGAAACATCTGAAACAAAAACCAGAGAAAATGATTTAACTCTTTTAATTGCCATACTATTCGTTAGAGAAGCGTTTTTATCTACATTTTGTAAAATATTATTTTGAATTTTTTTGATGTATTTCTAAGTATATAATAGCCCAGTAGAAGATATTTGGATATTCATAAAAAAAAAAAACCTTACAAGCAATATTGGATGATTTTGTGCCAATAAAACAAAGAAAAATTGCACACGTTGGTTTAAAACTAAATTAAAGAAACTGTGTAAACAAAAAGAAAATTTATTTTAATGTTCATAACCTAATAGGCCTATCATAGATGTATTAAGTAAATACTTGATATCAGAGAGAGCTACTGTACGCCATAGTTTGAGGACCTGCTCACCTGTGCTTGGTTAGTCAAAGTTTTCTTTCTACTGCATGTCTGTGTAGATTTCGTTGAGTATTAAATACCAAACCTAGACCATAGACCATAGACCATAGACCATAGACCATAGACCATAGACCATAGACCATAGACCATAGACCTAGACCATAGGCCATAGACCATAGACCTAGACCATAGACCTAGACCATAGACGTTTGCAGAATGAACCATATTGATTTGATAAGTTTGTTGAAATATTAATTGACATGAAATATATAAAAAGTTATCAGCAAAGGTGGCAAAAGTGTACTGTTAAGATTTGTTTGAGTCAATATATCTATGAAAAAAAAAACGTATGCAGCGTATAAAACAATGCAAGTACAAGTAAGAATTTACAAAGAAAAAAAATACTTATATATAATTATATATATATTGTTCCGGCTCCATGGGTCTTCTGGTATCTGTGTAAGTTCTTGTGTACTATAATAATAACTCAAGCTACTCGATGTATGTTCAAATGAAGAATTTAATGCTTAAACCTATGTACAATATAAACATTCAACAAACAACTAAGAACACGGATATAATTCTCTAGGCTAAAAAATAAATAGCTAATTAATCATTTAAAACTTTACAAACATAGGCCTATATATATAATATACATCTACATTAGCCGTGTGTGCCCGGTTCTCAGAATGTGTAAAACTTAAATTGCTACTTCTGATTTATAAATATACTAACAATTAAATTTCAATGCATATACAATTTTATAGAAAATTAAATTTTACAAAAAAAAGCAAAAAAAAAAAAAAAAAAGCATTCATCTTTGTTCAATACATGGCAATGCACAGAAATATGTATTATCTTATCTTATATATTGCAGACGCTCCTTCTAAGAAGAAGATTATTGCGTCCTTAAATTGCAAAAAATACATTGGTGTCTAACCCTTCTAATGTATTAATGCCTAATTTAATCAAAATGAACGGTGTTATGCTAAGTGCTGAATGGGAAGAGGGGGGATATTTATTGTTGTAATTTCGATTAAAAATTCTAAAAAAATGCATACATTTAGTCATGCTAAATGAACTGTTTTTTGAAAGACAATTACCATTGGTTTCCTTTCAGCGTGTTTGGATAGATTTTATGGGCGTGTTTCCTGATAGAATACTTCCAGATATCAGGGTTTTGACTATTTCTTTCTCTGGAAGATATTTTAGCATATATTAAATATGCCATCCGTCTGTCCTCAAGGGACGAATGTGTCTTTATCTCTGCCCCTCTCATTTGTCATGGCTTCTTTTCATTCCTTTCTGCAATGGAGATTTCTGCAAACATTCGAATATTGAATAATAATAATTTAAATTAAATAGCAAAAGTCATAGTTTTAGTTATAAACAATTGTTATATTATTGTTAATTGAGTAATGCCATTGTTATTTTGCATTTTGGTTAATAGCTTCATGATTTATTAACTGAAAATTGATTGCAATTAGAAGTTGGTCATTTCTTTATAACAACTTGTTTGATTCTTTAAATGTAACTTTTAATATGTTCTTTTATAACTAAATGTGAGAGCGTCATTTGCCGAGGCTAATAGTAAGGAAAAAAGTGTGTTAGGTCGAGTCTATTTTAGGTTAGGTTCTAATCTAACCATCGGTGACCCATCGGGCACACCATGTCGTATTAACGAGAAAAAAACAACGTCGAAACCACAAAAACACGTGGAAACCACGTTTTCCTCGTCGATAAGACGTGGTGTGCCCGTTGGGTCACCGTTGGTCACGGTGACCTACTACACAGCATAAGTCAGTGTGTAGTATTTTATGGTCAAACATTGGTCTTCAAAACAGGGAACACAGAGTGGACAGTGTTGATCTAAATAGGGCCTTCCATTCATTTGTCTATGAGGCTGTTATGTACCTTAACAGAAAATACAGGACACCTCCCCACCCCAGGTATCCCGCAAATGAGGAAATAGGGTACGTTGTTTAACTTGTCCGTTATTTATTTGTATATTCATACCGGACAGTGTGCTGTAATACAGGATTATCTGTTTCAATACCGGACAGTGTGCTGTAATACAGGATTATCTGTTTCAATACCGGACAGTGTGTGCTGTAATACAGGATTGTCTATTTAAGTACTGGACAGTATGCTGTAATACAGGATTGTCCGTTTCAATAGCGGGCACATTGCAAACCTATTTGAGTAATTCAGGTCAATATAAATGGCGGTCGTGCACTTCACTAACGTAGCTAAGCAACCATTTAGCATATGAAAAGGTGTGTAACAGAAGGTCTGTGTGTGTTAAATTCCTGAATCAACCTGTTGGCTTGTGTACTCAACCGTGTCAACAGCTAAACTTAAACTAAAACATAGACACGATGATCGCAATCTTGATTTCATAAGACGATAGTAGGTCTACGTAAAAGTTATATATTAATAGAAATATTTACTGGTTGACTGAGTGACAAGGCCTAAACTATGAATACAAGTCAGTAATTCGAGACATACTTTTTTTTTTGGGGGGGGGGGGGGGGGGGGGGTTAAGACAAACTTGCGCACTAAAGAAGTGCCACTGTTTAGCCATTATTTAGCTATGGATGCACAGATGAAAGGCTAACCATTTCACCCTCACCCTAATTCTTGTTTATATGTAGAGGCAGTTAAAACATTTTCAAACGAAAACAAAATGATAACACAAAAACAAGCACACTGACAATAGTTAGGTAGCACCACAGAATATGTATAGAACAGAATGCGCAATCGCATATTTTTCTGTTTCCGGAAGTAATACCGACGCCATACTGTTTAAACGCAGCGGTCCTGGTTACACTCTATATTTATGCTTTTTTACAATGTCTTTTTCTTCAAATCTACAAGTTCGAAATCCCAAAGCTAATGTTTCAGGCAAAGGTTACAAAAACTGTTGTGTAATAAACTGCAACAATTATGCGAAAACGATTGATTATCGTACCGAGCTACGCCTAGGCCTAGGCTATCTTTTCAAATATCATTATCGGCATACTATTTTACATCATATAAGCCTAATCCTATAATGTTGAAATGAAAATGGGTAATTAAGTCAAATTTAAATAAAAGTAAGCCTATAATGAAATATAATATAGGACCTATATATAGGCTACTGGTAATATTTATGGAACGCCTAGTTATCCTTTCTCATTATACTATAGTAGCGTCTCTAGCGACCGCTGCCTTGCGTCGAAAAAAAATGGCGGAATCGAGCTTCACTTTTAGTGACTGCGCATATAGAGATTGCGCATTCTGTTCTATACCTATTCTGTGGGTAGCACCGGCACTTTCATACAAGAGAAAAAATCTACATTGAGCTTGTATGTTGGCCTAGTCTGTTGACCTAATCTATTGACCTAGTCTGTTGACCTAGTATGTTGACCTAGTCTGTAGGCTATTTCTTTAAAATTTCAATCTCTTAAATTTTATGTAAAAAAATAGATCTATATAGCCTAGGCCCTATATAAAAGAAATGTTGCAAAGAACAAAATACTTTTTAAGAGCTTTAACACTCTGTTGCAATGCTCAGATAAACATAAGGTCAAAAACATTTTTCTTATCCCATATGCGAGAACAAGTGCATATAAGTAGGCCTACTCTTTCTTCCTGTGTGGCATCCCGGCATGTAATGGGTTACCTGAACAAACCAGGAAAGTCAGTAACTTAAGATCATTCATCATTTAAAACACTGATAAAAATGCAAGACTAGACGCAGGCAGTTGTTCGTAGGACGCAATAAAGCGTGTGTAATCTATACGAAAAGAAAATATAGCTTTATTCTATATAGATGTAGCCTATAGTTAGTATATAAATATATCCGCAGTATGTTTTATATAAAGCAAAACCTATGCCTTTGTTATCTCTAGGCCTAGACTCTAATGCTATACTCATCCAGAACTTTATTTTGTGGGTCTGTTTATCTATTTTAGAGATAAAGGCCTTCCTATCAGTTGAGTTAGTCATGGTAGGCCTACTATCTTAAATTGTTACTGATGCTATGCAAGGCAGTCCGACACAGTAGCCTAATCTATAATTTATAAGAAGCTTTAAAAGTCTTACTGATCTAGCTTTATTCCCCCCCCCCCCTCCCAAACACAGCCTTTACACATTCAAATAAATCTTTCCCAAATAATCAATATTTCAAGAACGTAATATAAAAGTATTAATTAAAAGTGTGTCAGAAAATGTTTAAAGAAATTATGGTCATGTCGGCCTTCTACCAACAAGACAAAGCAACAAGCTTCAGTTTTATAAAAGCCTGTGTGTAGCTCAAGGGTATTAAATATTTTTAATAGTATTAAACTAATCTCTCCTGAACAACCCTCCCTCATTTTCAACCCTCCATTCCCCCACCCACCTCAGGCTAGCCAAGCTGAGTTGCGCGCCCTTACAGTAGCATAGCGACGCAGGACACAAGCCGGTAATTTACAACACATCGCTAACACGGCAGATCTATTTACTTAGCAACAGCTAAGGCTTTGTGCGCATGCGCGGCCACCGTGCGGCTTATTCCTCCCACTCAAACCCCCTAAAGCACACACTCTATCGGAGCCTATCACCACACGGTCACGTGGTCAGGGGAGGAGATAACAACAAAATCCTCGAAGCTGTTGAAACTTTCTGCAAACGTATGGAAAGTACTGGAAATAAATTGAAAGGGATTTTGGCGAAAGGCCAACGAATAGATCAAATTCATCTTTATTGGTAGGAAAAAACAACAACAAAGGAGCACGAATTGACTGTTTCCTTTTAAATATAGATCTAGATCTATCTACCCCAAATAATAGACTCTATAGCTATCTAAAATAGGGTGTAGCCACGGTGTAGCCTACTATTTCTAACATAAACCGATAAGTGAATAGTAAATTTAGGTTGGCAGCTAAGTTTAAATTAAAACAATTGTTGGGATAGGGGCATTAACGTCTATTTAATATTAGGCTACTGTCGCTTACACAAACACACAATAGTCCCAGGCCACACATTTCTTAAATCAGGGGGGTTCAAACTCGGGCGAAGGCAAGTGCGATTTTATCACTTAAGGAGATGTGTCAAGGGCCGCACCCCCCACCCCTTTACTATTTCCAACAACCCGACCCTAGTAAATAAAAAACACTTCTTAACTCATTTTACTACTTATCACTAATAATATGCCAATTTACAATTTAGACACAAAGAACTATACCTAAGTGAACTATCATTATTATTACAAAAATGATTAATATAAAGGCCTATATAAAAATATATATTTTGTCATCTGTAAACAAATTATAAAAATTGTTGTTGCTTTGTTGTAGTTGTTTAAAGTATTTAGAATAAATCGCAACTTTATTACTTGAACTTTACAATTCGAGCCACGTTTTCCCATTTGTTTACGGTGTTGTATTAATATCAATTGACAAGTCTTAACTAATAGGCATAAAAGGTGGCAACGAAAGACACTTCCGGTCTTATTCGACCACTTAATTAAAAAAAAACGTGTTACTGATTGTAGGCCTACTAAAAGCTAAAGGAGATTACATTTTATTTCATTTCCAAAAAAAATGTTGCTAAAAGAAAAGGATGGATTGTGAAAGTCAGAAATGAAATTTCACCTTTTTGTAATATCAAACTTATTGCTTAATAAAAAAAAAAAATTTTCGTTATATGTTTTTATGAATCTCCGCATTGTGTTTTTTTAATAACCAAGAAACGCAACCCTTGACTAATTTATTTTGTAAACAAAGATATATTTAACCTTATGCGACCAACGCTTGAGTATTAATTATCGCCTACTCAATTTTTATGTTAAAAACGGATTCCTCATAACTAATCTTGTATCCTTTGTATAATTCTAAAATACTAGAGCGGGCCGTCGAGGTTGAAATCAATTGTCAAACACCAGCAAAAGCATGCTTTTTTTGTTTATTAATTTACAAATAGAACCGGAAGCACGTGGCCTCTTCCATTTCATAAGGTCACGCCTAATTAAGACTTGTCAATGGGCCCTGTACATTTTCTGACGTCAAAGAAATGCCATATTTTCATTGGTTAATTATTAGCCTACTATTGTGGTGAATGAATTAATGAATCAATGTAATTGTATCGTACGTGATGGATCTATTTCTACTAACAGTTAAATTTATTTGTGTAATTTTATTAGAGCCAATATTGAAATAATGGTTTATTCACTACAGATGTATTTACTTTCTTAAATCATATTTTATTTTTATATGTATGTTACGTATATAAAATAAAACAATACAATTTGATGTGTATCAGTACTAGCTGGCTGAATTTCATGAATAGTACATTTTATGTTAGCTTACTGGCGGGCCACAAAATCAACTTGGTGGTCCGCGTGTTTGTGCCCTCTGGCTTAAATGTTCTACAGATGAAATGGAACATACTTTACTTTCAAGACACTACAACAAACTAAGAGAAGGGGAGGCAATTAATCAACCAGCTAAGAGAAGGGGAGGCAATTAATCCACCAGCTAAGCGAAGGGAGGCAATTAATTCACCAGCTAAAAGAAGGGGAGGCAATTGATCCACCAGTTAAGCGAAGGGAGGCAATTAAACCACCAGCTAAGAGAAGGGGAGGCAATTAATCCACCAGCTAAGAGAAGGGAGGCAATTAATCCACCAGCTAAGCGAAGGGAGGCAATTAATCCACCAGCTAAGAGAAGGGGAGGCAATTAATCCACCAGCTAAGAGAAGGGAGGCAATTAATCCACCAGCTAAGAGAGGGGGAGGCAATTAATCCACCAGCTAGGAGAAGGGAGGCAATTAATCCACCAGCTAAGAGAAGGGGAGGCAATTAATCCACCAGCAAAGAGAAGGGAGGCAATTAATCCACCAGCTAAGAGAAGGGGAGGCAATTAATCCACCAGCTAAGAGAAGAGGAGGCAATTAATCCACGAGCTAAGAGAATGGAGGCAATCAATCCACCAGCTAAGAGAAGGGAGGCAATTAATTCACCAGCTAAAAGAAGGGGAGGCAATTAATCCACCAGCTAAGAGAAGGGAGGAAATTAATCCACCAGCTAAGAGAAGGGGAGGCAATTAATCCACCAGCTAAGAGAAGGGAGGCACTTAATCCACCAGCTAAGAGAAGGGAGGCAATTAATCCACCAGCTAAGAGAAGGGAGGCAATTAATCCACCAGCTAAGAGAAGGGAGACACTTAATCCACCAGCTAAGAGAAGGGAGGCACTTAATCCACCAGCTAAGAGAAGGGAGGCAATTAATCCACCAGCTAAGAGAAGGGGAGGCAATTAATCCACCAGCTAAGAGAAGGGAGGCAATTAATCCACCAGCTAAGAGAAGGGGAGGCAATTAATCCACCAGCTAAGAGAAGGGAGGCAATTAATCCACCAGCTAAGAGAAGGGGAGGCAATTAATCCACCAGCTAAGAGAAGGGAGACAATTAATCCACGAGCTAAGAGAAGGGAGGCAATTAATCCACCAGCTAAGAGAATGGAGGCAATCAATCCACCAGCTAAGAGAAGGGAGGCAATTAATCCACGAGCTAAGAGAATGAAGGCAATCAATCCACCAGCTAAGAGAAGGGAGGCAATTAATCCACGAGCTAAGAGAATGGAGGCAATCAATCCACCAGCTAAGAGAAGGGAGGCAATTAATCCACGAGCTAAGAGAATGGAGGCAATCAATCCACCAGCTAAGAGAAGGGAGGCAATTAATCCACCAGCTAAGAGAAGGGAGGCAATAAATCCACGAGCTAAGAGAATGGAGGCAATCAATCCACCAGCTAAGAGAATGGAGGCAATCAATCCACCAGATAAGAGAAGGGAGGCAATTAATCCACGAGCTAAGAGAATGGAGGCAATCAATCCACCAGCTAAGAGAAGGGAGGCAATTAATCCAACAGCTAAGAGAAGGGAGGCAATTAATCCACGAGCTAAGAGAATGGAGGCAATCAATCCACCAGCTAAGAGAAGGGAGGCAATTAATCCACCAGCTAAGAGAAGGGAGGCAATTAATCCACCAGCTAAGAGAAGGGAGGCAATTAATCCACGAGCTAAGAGAATGGAGGCAATCAATCCACCAGCTAAGAGAAGGGAGGCAATTAATCCACCTGCTAAGAGAAGGGAGGCAATTAATCCACCAGCTAAGAGAAGGGAGGCAATTAATCCACGAGCTAAGAGAATGGAGGCAATCAATCCACCAGCTAAGAGAAGGGAGGCAATTAATTCACCAGCTAAGAGAAGGGAGGCAATTAATCCACCAGCTAAGAGAAGGGAGGCAATTAATCCATGAGCTAAGAGAATGGAGGCAATTAATCCACCAGCTAAGAGAAGGGAGGCAATTAATCCACGAGCTAAGAGAATGGAGGCAATCAATCCACCAGCTAAGAGAAGGGAGGCAATTAATCCACCAGCTAAGAGAAGGGAGGCAATTAATCCACGAGCTAAGAGAATGGAGGCAATCAATCCACCAGCTAAGAGAATGGAGGCAATTAATCCACCAGCTAAGAGAAGGGAGGCAATTAATCCACGAGCTAAGAGAATGGAGGCAATCAATCCACCAGCTAAGAGAAGGGAGGCAATTAATCCACCAGCTAAGAGAAGGGAGGCAATCAATCCACCAGCTAAGAGAAGGGAGGCAATCAATCCACCAGCTAAGAGAAGGGAGGCAATTAATCCACCAGCTAAGAGAAGGGAGGCAAATTAATCCACCAGCTAAGAGAAGGGAGGCAATTAATTCACCAGCTAAGAGAAGGGGAGGCAATTAATCCACCAGCTAAGAGAAGGGAGACAATTAATCCACGAGCTAAGAGAATGGAGGCAATCAATCCACCAGCTAAGAGAAGGGAGGCAATTAATTCACCAGCTAAGAGAAGGGGAGGCAATTAATCCACCAGCTAAGAGAAGGGAGACAATTAATCCACGAGCTAAGAGAATGGAGGCAATCAATCCACCAGCTAAGAGAAGGGAGGCAATTAATCCACGAGCTAAGAGAATGGAGGCAATCAATCCACCAGCTAAGAGAAGGGAGACAATTAATCCACCAGCTAAGAGAAGGGAGACAATTAATCCACCAGCTAAGAGAAGGGAGACAATTAATCCACCAGCTAAGAGAAGGGAGACAATTAATCCATTAGCTAAGAGAATGGAGGCAATCAATCCACCAGCTAAGAGAAGGGAGGCAATTAATCCACGAGCTAAGAGAATGGAGGCAATCAATCTACCAGCTAAGAGAAGGGGAGGCAATTAATCCACCAGCTAAGAGAAGGGAGACAATTAATCCACGAGCTAAGAGAATGGAGTCAATCAATCCACCAGCTAAGAGAAGGGGAGGCAATTAATCCACCAGCTAAGAGAAGGGAGACAATTAATCCACGAGCTAAGAGAATGGAGGCAATCAATCCACCAGCTAAGAGAAGGGAGGCAATTAATCCACGAGCTAAGAGAATGGAGGCAATCAATCCACCAGCTAAGAGAAGGGAGACAATTAATCCACCAGCTAAGAGAAGGGAGACAATTAATCCACCAGCTAAGAGAAGGGAGACAATTAATCCACCAACTAAGAGAAGGGAGACAATTAATCCACGAGCTAAGAGAATGGAGGCAATCAATCCACCAGCTAAGAGAAGGGAGGCAATTAATCCACCAGCTAAGAGAAGGGAGACAATTAATCCACGAGCTAAGAGAATGGAGGCAATCAATCCACCAGCTAAGAGAAGGGAAGCAATTAATCCACGAGCTAAGAGAATGGAGGCAATCAATCCACCAGCTAAGAGAAGGGAGACAATTAATCCACCAGCTAAGAGAAGGGAGACAATTAATCCACCAGCTAAGAGAAGGGAGACAATTAATCCACCAGCTAAGAGAAGGGAGACAATTAATCCACGAGCTAAGAGAATGGAGGCAATCAATCCACCAGCTAAGAGAAAGGGAGGCAATTAATCCACCAGCTAAGAGAAGGGAGACAATTAATCCACGAGCTAAGAGAAGGGAGGCAATTAGTCCACCAGCTAAGAGAAGAAAGGCAATCAATCCACCAGCTAAGAGAAGGGGAGGCAATTAATCCACCAGCTAAGAGAAGGGAGGCAATTAATCCACCGGCTAAGAGAAGGGAGACAATTAATCCACGAGCTAAGAGAATGGAGGCAATCAATCCACCAGCTAAGAGAAGGGAGGCAATTAATCCACGAGCTAAGAGAATGGAGGCAATCAATCCACCAGCTAAGAGAAGGGAGACAATTAATCCACCAGCTAAGAGAAGGGAGACAATTAATCCACCAGCTAAGAGAAGGGAGACAATTAATCCACCAGCTAAGAGAAGGGAGACAATTAATCCACGAGCTAAGAGAATGGAGGCAATCAATCCACCAGCTAAGAGAAGGGGAGGCAATTAATCCACCAGCTAAGAGAATGGAGACAATTAATCCACGAGCTAAGAGAATGGAGGCAATCAATCCACCAGCTAAGAGAAGGGGAGGCAATTAATCCACCAGCTAAGAGAAGGGAGACAATTAATCCACCAGCTAAGAGAAGGGAGGCAATTAATCCACGAGCTAAGAGAATGGAGGCAATCAATCCACCAGCTAAGAGAAGGGGAGGCAATTAATCCACCAGCTAAGAGAAGGGAGGCAATTAATCCACCAGCTAAGAGAAGGGAGGCAATTAATTCACCAGCTAAGAGAAGGGGAGGCAATTAATCCACCAGCTAAGAGAAGGGAGACAATTAATCCACGAGCTAAGAGAATGGAGGCAATCAATCCACCAGCTAAGAGAAGGGGAGGCAATTAATCCACCAGCTAAGAGAAGGGAGGCAATTAATCCACCAGCTAAGAGAAGGGAGGCAATTAATCCACGAGCTAAGAGAAGGGAGGCAATTAATCCACGAGCTAAGAGAATGGAGGCAATTAATTCACCAGCTAAGAGAAGGGGAGGCAATTAATCCACCAGCTAAGAGAAGGGAGACAATTAATCCACGAGCTAAGAGAAGGGAGGCAATTAATCCACCAGCTAAGAGAAGGGGAGGCAATTAATCCACCAGCTAAGAGAAGGGAGACAATTAATCCACGAGCTAAGAGAATGGAGGCAATTAATTCACCAGCTAAGAGAAGGGGAGGCAATTAATCCACCAGCTAAGAGAAGGGAGACAATTAATCCACGAGCTAAGAGAATGGAGGCAATTAATCCACCAGCTAAGAGAAGGGGAGGCAATTAATCCACCAGCTAAGAGAAGGGAGGCAATTAATCCACCAGCTAAGAGAAGGGAGGCAATTAATCCACCAGCTAATAGAAGGGGAGGCAATTAATCCACCAGCTAAGAGAAGGGAGGCAATTAATCCACCAGCTAAGAGAAGGGAGGCAATTAATCCACCAGCTAATTGAAGGGAGGCAATTAATCCACCAGCTAATTGAAGGGAGGCAATTAATCCACCAGCTAAGAGAATGGAGGCAATTAATTCACCAGCTAAGAGAAGGGAGGCAATTAATCCACCAGCTAAGAGAAGGGAGGCAATTAATCCACCAGCTAAGAGAATGGAGGCAATTAATCCACCAACTAAGAGAAGGGAGGCAATTAATCCACCAGCTAAGAGAAGGGAGGCAATTAATCCACCAGCTAAGAGAAGGGAGGCAATTAATCCAACAGCTCTGGGATAGCTCTAATACTGTGTTGAAAATAGATTGTTAAACTCACAGTGGTTGGTTGGTTGTTGTAGATTGTAGTTTTGTTGTACGTTTCATGTAAGGTCATGTAAGGTCATTTCCAGTAGACTTTATAAATCTGTATGTGTTTCCTCAGGGAAAAAATAAATAAGACAAAAATCACGACTTGCAATAAACAACTCCGTTAACCCATGCAATAAAATGTGCACTCGGCACCGTCTTGAAATTTAAATAAAAAGCCCCCAAATAAATAGCCCATTAGCTCACGTCTGCAGTGTAAGGACACACACACACATTCGGCAATCAAAATGAAGTAGACGGTAAGAAAACATTAAAATCTTTGAGACCAACATTAAATGTGTGAGTAAGGGATTGGGCTGAAGGATTTATGGGAGACGTAGAAGAGGTAGGCGTGAATACACATAAACAAAATTTGGGCAATACGTTAAATGTGGCCGGCTATACCCGAACAATAAAAAATTAAGAGATTTTAGGCAATAAAACGAAACAAAGAAAAACCAAATTGAAATGAATGATCCTCGTCTTCTCGTCGAGTTTGTACTCTGTCTGTAACTGTTGTCAGCGCATAGAACTGTCATCAACGGGATCCTCGTCTGATCGTCGAATGTGTACTCTGTCTGTAACTGTTGTCAGCCCATAGAACTGTCATCAACGGGATTTGCGCCATATATAGTATTATTATTATTATTAGAATCATAGTGTGTCCAGGACAGGATGTGTTTTGTATAATTCAACTTTTCCCAACCCTGATTACAGCCAACTTTATCCGAAATAATGACTATTCTTGGTCATGTAGCCGGTACACAAGGGCGCTTCAACATTGGAGGTCGCTCCTACCCTGGTCGTTGGCTAACTTTCTTTAGGGCGTCCGGCGCGTAGTCTTACTGTTTAAATGCCAGTTTGTTGCTGATTCCATGGCTTGTGCAAAGATTCAACTGTTGGTCCTTCACATAATAAAATATCAAAAGAAAGCAGATCTTACTTTGTTTACGTCTATTATGCTTTGAATCAGAAAGTAGATTGTGTTCACTGCCATAACTTATTTTATTATCTTCCAAGGCTTATCCGTAGTCTAGTCTTGCATTTTGATCAGTGTTTTAAATGATGTTAAGTTACTGGTTTTCCTGGTTTTTGTATTGGGAAGAAAGAGTACTTATATACATTTGTTCTCGCATAAGGGATAAGGACATTTTTTTTCTAATGTTATCTGAGCATTTCAACATATTGTTTTTGTGTTGTATTTCTAAATTAGAGTTGAATGCCGTATGTTTTATTACTACTTTACTCGTTGTACTTCTGTCCTCTAGTGTTTCTAAGTTTAGTGATTTAACTATTGGTGTTACTCTTGTCAGTTGTGATCTTCCCTATGATTGCCTGGTCACTTTTCTTTGCATAACCTGCACTGCCCAACTGCCGAGTTACTGATATAAAGATTGCTGCATCTACTGCATAACAATTGATATTATATTATATTATATTGATATTATATTGATATTATATTATATTGATATTATATTTTAGAGATGTAGTAGTAAGTAAAGTATCCCAAATCATAGAAATAGTAAAGCAGACTTCAACAGTTACTGTAGAACACAAGGAGATTGTGTGGCCAACCCAATGCCCAGCCGCCTTTACTTTACCCCAAGTAATGTCATGTACTCATCAGAGCTGGGTAGACTAAGGGACACCCTCGAGTCCCGGGAAAATCTTAGCTTTCGCCAGGATTCGACCTCTCAGTTCTGGTCACAGAACCTTTGTTACATGAAGCATGCATTTGAAATATCAAAGACTTAAAATACAGTTATATGAAATACTTTATTTTTCGTTTTCGGTTTAACCAAACAATGAAATAAATAAATTATACAGTGGCATTATAAATTCTATTTTTATTTCTACACATTGTATCATATGATTTATTTGGAAAGAGCGGCGGTTATTATTTTATAATGTGAAAATATAAGAAAATTTTGTTTTAAACAACTTCCAAATGTTGACAGAAAACAATAGACAGAAGATGAAGGGAAGAAAATAAAAATAAAAATCTGTGCTGTCCATGAAATTTCGTTCTTGTTGCGTTATGTAATATGCTGTTTTGATGATACGGTTTTTTTTAATGCTTATCTGTTAGCACGTTCAGTGTTGATATCAGTAGTGATATATCATATGACGTTTTAGTGTAGAGATAGAGGGAAATCACCATAAGGGAGGGGGGGGGAGGTAACTCTTACATAATGGAACATAAATATTCTGAATAATGAATCCTACTTTTGTATTAACCGCTTCTAAACAGAGAGTTAAAATTAATGTTTTGATTACTCACCAAATGTTTATATTACTCACCAAATGTCGCATATTGCTTCGAATATTTTTATGCATTTATTGTACTTATGTACTAAGTGACTAGTAACTATTGTTCATTGTATAAACTAGACAAACTAATCTGTATTATTTAGAATTTATTTAGACAAATCAAACTCATTAAAAGCAAAGTATCACCTTACAAATTACAAACTAATTCTAAGTTTTAAGAAATCATTTAACGAGCCATAGTTTAAGTCGAATAATTATGCTTGACTTTTGGTAAGTGATACATTAGTGAAGTAGGTTGCATTAGACTAGGCTATTATTATGGGGGAAATAATTCAATACATTCTAGAACAATAAATAAATTAAAATAGTGATAGCAAAACACATAGTCCAGATTACATCTGTTGGGAAACTTTTCATTTCACTAAATTTTTTCATTTTTCTTTTTCGTAATTTAATAATAATAAAAATAATAATTGTATAGCGCTGCCAACAAACATATTGTAAGCTCATATCGCATTTAACAAACAACTTAGAACACGGATATAATCTCTAGGCTTAGAAATATAAAGCTAATTGATACTTTAAAACGTTACAAACATAGGTGAATTTGCCTTATTCTAAATTCTAAAGAAATTCGTGTTCATTTATGAAGCAATTTCCAGCGTAAATTGTTTCCCCGCGTCCCTCTTTAGCTGACGCGTTTGAAACTTGTGTAAAAAGTCGACTATGATGTCACGACTATGACGTACATTTACGTTGTTGATTCAGAAATTCAATGAGCTGTTAAATCTTCCACTCACTTTTTCTACTTTTCCTCTGAGCCGTTTAGACTTGAATAATAAATGCAATCATAACTAAAATAATTCTTTATTACATAATAAAATGAACATTTTTCTTATATTAAATTCAAAATCGGCAGTTCTAAATATTGGTCAGGATTAATTAAAAATAGTATTTTTAATGCTTTATAAGATCCTTTAAAAATGTATTGAAAATTGTTTTTGTTAGAAAGTTAACGTAAATCAAATAATCAGCAAATTATTGTACACATTTACAATTTAATAATTATTTGATTACTCATTTGTATTTTGTACTTTTATTACGTTAGTTGAGAAACTGAAAATAATTTTGTTTTTTTAAAATATATTTTAATGTAAATTTTAAATGATATACAAGTAGCGTGTGTCCTAAACAAGTTCTTTAAATTGCTGTCACGTGTAACCATTCTATTAAACTAATCCGATGCTCAAAGTGAACATTGAAATACAATGAATAATTGAAGTTTATTTTACTCGAGTGGGAAAAATCTGGGACAAAGTGGCCTAGCCGACAGCGCACTTGGATGGCTTTCCGAAGGTTCGAATCTGGTGATGGCTAGGATTCGTTCTTCATTCCTGGAGAGTGATCCAAGTCTATCCAGCTCTGATGGATACCTGAAAACAGTTGAGAATAAGAGAAGGCTGTTGGCAATTAGGCTATCAACACCGTACCATAGTATGCAGTGGCAATGGAGACATCAAAATAGTTTGACGAGGATTCATTAATTTCATTTGATGATGAAACTACTATAGATTCCATCACAGATAAAATATTTACCTGATTTAAAAACAACAACTCATTAGCGTATGTTTTTTTTTTTTAATTGCTTTTTGCTGTGTGTTTGTGTGTTTATGTCTAAGGCTATTCTGTTTATTGTTTTGCGTTAAATTTATCTCCTAGCATTTATTAAAATCTTATCTTATACATTACAGACGCTCCTTCTATAAAGAAGATTATTGCGTCCTACGCTCATCCGTGGACCGAGTCTAGTCTTGCATTCTTATTAATGTTTTAAATGATGTTAAGTTACTGGTTTTCCTGGTTTGTTCAGGCAACCCATTTATTAAAAGAACGAAAACAACAACAAACAACACCAGCTCTCTAGCAAACATGTTGTTTGTTTCCATGGAAACAGTTGTTTACATTAGCATCTATTTTTTCTTCACGTAAAAACAGCTAGGTTAGTCTAAATAAGTCCACTTTACTCAATTACTTACGAATTATACATCAAAGAAAAATTCCAAAAATGTATAACTTGTTTTGTTACCGGCTTAACGTCTTTGTGCCGACTTTCAGCTGGATAGGCTCACGAAAGGAATCTCAATTAGCCATCTGTTGTTGGGTCGCCCGAAACATAGATAGATACATGCAAAATTTTGCGACGTTAATATAAAAGATTTTAAAAGAGTATAAAATATTATTATTATGTAAGTGAGCTGCGTTCAATAAGGATTTAGCAATGCGCACCTTATTATAGTTTATAGTGTACTGAAAAACTGTAACAACGAAATCTTTAGAAGTAAAATAACACGAGGGTGACGACACAAATGATCCTCCAGAATTTTTCCACACTCTCTCCGCAAGAGCTGATGCCTAATTTTGGATCCTAAGATATTGAAAACCTTTTAAAATTAAAATCTAGTTATAAATCATTCAAATGAAGTTAATTAAATATTTCAAAGTTTAATATTTTCAAACAAAATTTACTAAAGGCAAAATGTATTAGAGTATTAGAGGATCTAGTATATTCTCAAGAATAGTTTAAGAAAGCTCAACAACTTATAAACAGGAATATTTTGATTTTATATGCACTTTTCTAATTAGTGGTTTGTCAATTTCGACTTTCGGCATTGACTGAGAAAAAAACATAACAAGAAAACCATAAAAACGAAGTTTTTATTATACTCCCTTTATTTGCAAACTAAGTTTACCATCATGTAATTAAATAATTGATTGACTACTGCAAATGAAACGTACAGAAAAAATATCTGTGTCGCAAATCTCAAAAATATCTCCATACTCCGTATGAATTGTTCTAAAAATAATCGTAGCGCATAATTTTTTTTTTCTAGCTTTGCGCCGAAAAAGTATAAAAAGTTTCACAGGCATTTTTAAAGTGAAATCAAAATATTTCTTATACATTCCTTTTAAGAAATGAATATTGTCATAAGTGTAGTATTATTAAGTTGTTTTAACTGAAAATTTGATAGGATGTATTGTTAGGCGCCACAAATTTGCTGTCCAAATTTCAGCTTGATCGGACCACGGGAAGTGGTCGAAAAATCGAAGCCAATTTTTGCACCATGCATTGACGATTGACGATTGCAGACATTGCAACTTAATATAAAGGGAGTAAAAAAAGAAAAAGTTAATATAAAGGAGAAAAAGTTTATAAGAGAAAACATCATTGAAAAACTTAAAGCCGTAGTAATATTATACTCTCAAAATTCATAAACACAACAAACTGTCACTGTCACTATCGTTGTTGTTGTTGTGACAGATGTGACATTGTTACAATTATCAAAGTGCTGACTTTCATATCTTTCTTTTTAACAAAAATAATTTTATCACGGCGGGTTTACAGCAAGCAGTTTATTTATTGACAAAACAAGTTGTAAACATATACTTGGGTCTAAATTAATCTTATCTCACTTCACGTTCAATAAATCACATCATCTATTCTAATATTCTATACATGTCTCACTTAACGTTCAATAAATCACATCATCTATTCTAATATTCTATACATGTCTCACTTAACGTTCAATAAATCACATCATCTATTCTAATATTCTATACATGTCTCACTTAACGTTCAATGAATCACATCATATATTCTAATATTCTATACATGTCTCACTTAACGTTCAATGAATCACATCATCTATTCTAATATTCTATACATGTCTCACTTAACGTTCAATGAATCACATCATCTATTCTAATATTCTATACATAATCCCTAACACCGTTTTCCTTGCACCCGCTAAATAACTCTCTTCCTGACTGTCCGTTACACATCCATGACTGTCCGTCACACATACATGACTGTCCGTCACACATCCATGACTGTCCGTCACACATCCATGACTGTCCGTTACTCACCCTCTGGGCACCCGAGCTGACCTCTTCCGTGTCGATGGACAGACTCCTTTTGGTGTAGCCACCGTATGCAATTTATTTCATAGTGACACAAACTGTGATGTATCTGTCACTTCCGATTCCCATTGGTTAATTTTAAGTCACGTGACCTTATCGTCTCATATTTTACTTTTGCGATCGCGCTTGCGGCAGGTGTCCTCTTTAGCTGAGTGTTTAGCCTATCCGACTGCCGTCTCATAAAAGTATTTTTTTTTCCCCAGTGACATCCAGGCATGGAATGGGTTGCCTGAACAAACCAGAAAAACCAGTAACTTAACATAAAAAAAAACAGTAATAAAAATGCAAGACTAGACTCGGACCACGGATGTGCGTAGGACGCAATAATCTTCTTTACAGAAGGAGCGTCTGTAATGTATAAGATAAGATAAGGCTCATTATTAGGCTTATAAACAAATATATGAGGAAAATACTTCGATTCTCCTATGTAGAATACAAGACTAATGATTATGTCTGGGACAGAATATCCTCAATTGCAGGCCCTCAATAAAACATTATGGCTACAATCAAACGGTGCAAACTGACATGGTTCTGTCATGTGTTGCGGCATAATAACCTGCCGAAAACAATCCTCCAAGGCACTGTAGAAGGTGGACGTCGGAGAGACTGTCAGCGGAGATGCTGGTTTGATAATATAAAATATTGGACTGGGCTGCAGTTGACTCAACTATTGACAACCGCTGAATATAGGCAAAAAGGGCTGCAGTTGACTGCTGAAGTATCTGATCGCTTCCAACAAGGACCACAACGGTCATGGGATTGATGATGATGATGATGAAAATATCACTAAAAAACTTAATATTGTAGTGATTTTATGCTGTCTATAATTATAAACAGACACAAGCTTAAATAGTTATATTTATGGCCATTACTTCATAACTTACGCAGAGACTAAAAAAAACATTCAACTGTATAAAAGGGGGTTGTCCTTATATGGCGTCACGTACCCAGGGAAGGGAGGGAGGTCAAACAATTGTGAAGAATTGTGCCAATTTTAAATAAAATTAGAAATATGGTGAGTTTTATTTGGAAGTGCAATGGTGCAGAGCTTTATAACGTCATATGTAAAAAAAAATGTTGGTGATGGTCTGATTTTTTGTAACAAATCGTGTGGAGTGGAAGTGTAGAAAGGTTTGGCGAAAAAAAAAACGCCGGGCGTCATATATGTACAACCCTAAAGTCAATTTCATTTTTTTGTTCAGACATTATGTCCACACATTTCTTCGTCTGGTGTGTGGACTTATAAACCTGCTAGTGTACGTCACAGTAATGATTTTCAATAGTTGAAAGTTTGCTTACATAAAGACAAATGTCTGCATTGCACAATGACATTTCTTGATTTCTTCTGTTTTGTGGGAAACTAACACTGGCTTTCTTCTTTCTTATATTGATTTTGTTTATATTGCGGGAATGGTTGAATAGCATTATACGATTACTGAATAGCATTATAGGCCTACGATTACTGAATAGCATTATACGATTACTGAATAGCATTATACGATTACTGAATAGCATTATAGGCCTACGATTACTGAATAGCATTATACGATTACTGAATAGCAATATACGATTATTTAGTTCTATTCAATCATGTTCATCGACATGATTAACTGCGTATCTATCTATATGTATAGATAAAACATATATCTACATATACATATATCGATATATCCATCTATTTATCTGTTAATCTTTCAGTCTCTCTGGATATCAATCTATCAATCTGTTAATCTATATATTTGTCACTCTATTTATCTATTTATGTATCTTACAAATAGATCAATTTGTCTATGTATATATATCTATATCTAACTATCTATCCCCATCACCCACTATCTTTCTATCTGCCTATCCGTCTGACTTTCTATCCATGTATCTATCGTTGTATATATCAATTTTTCAATCATGCACACAATTATGTTTTCATTCAACGATTTCCTATCAACTATGTCTGTACAGTAAGTTGCGCTGATATTATAGATCAATACTGAGGAGGGGCGGGGCTGGGGGGGGGGAGGGGGGGGGGGGGAGTTAGTCCTCTGTCCAGTCCAAAATATCAGCCATTTTGCTAGAATGAAGACAACACTGCTAATCAAGGCACAACCAGAAGTGAACTTTACACCGCCATTGTGTAGCTTGTCAGTTAGTGAAATGTAGGTCAACCAGTTACAAGATAGTTTAGTCACAAGTTTAGTGTCTCGTCTGATTACTTTCACCTAATTTGGTTTAATAGCTAGACATATACGACATATACCTTACCTGTGTACACCTGAGATTGGCTACATATTGTAGTTGTCTGTGTGTTCATTTCAGATTTAGTTCCAATCTTTTTTTTTTATGTACCTGTATAGATAATGATGTTTTGGTCTAACTTGTAAATTCTTTCTTTGAAATAGGACATTTTGATAGTCAAAGCTCTGAGTAATATGGATGCTAGATACATGGGTCTACCAAAAGGAGGACACATTGAGTGTATACATTGGCGAACAAAAGCCGGACATTTCAAGCGTCTTAAGCTTTGTCTGCCGGACGGAGGACACAGGGGGCTAAAAAAGAGGACATGTCCTCCCTTAGCCGGACGTTTGGCAACCCTGAGTAGCCTGCAATGAAATAAATGATCACTGAAATACACAGACATACACTGGAGACCGACCGCCTTTTTTGGTGTGGTTTCGGTTTCGGCAGAAGCCAAAATGTTAGTTTTCGGTTTGCTTACGGTTTCGGCCGAAACTGATATTGACTTTCGGTCGTAAGCCGAATATCTATTTTAACTTTCAAAATTCAGACTGCTACGCTATTGTTGCATCTTTTACTCTTATTGATACTTCATTTAGTTGTGTGAAGTAGGAATGTTAAACGAAAACCGGATTTCGATAGGAAATCATTCATAACTGTGTCTAACGATTTATTTATCTTTTTATCTCGAGCAAATATTTTTAAACCATGTTTGATTCGCACAAAAAATTTCATTAACATTATATTTTTTGCAAACAGACTTTTGTCAGAGGCGACTTATATGCCTATTATTTTTTGTTCTTTTTTCAAATCCCGAATATAGCTGACAATATTGGTCTAGTGGTAAAACTGAGCTAAAAGGAGTCTTGTTCAAACTTAAATGGCTTGTAATTTAATGTACACTAAAAAGCAACTTACAATAGGGCAACTTAAAAAAAACAACAACTATACAGCGCACGGAAGGTTTTTTTCTTTCCTATATGTCCATCCTTTTTATGGGATTAATTGATATACGTTGTATACAAATATTCTTTGAATGTGTGCAACTTGTATCATATCTATATTATAATTAGAGTCTATATTAGTCTAAATTTAAAATTGATGACAGTACCGTTTTTGATTTCTCACAATTCAAAATCACCAGGTTCTAAGGATCAATGGTCCTTTCTATTAATTTAGTTTAGAAAATGATGTATTTAGTATAATCTACGCAAATTTGTCTTTTTCTACCTATAACTTACTTTGCCCAGGGGCAGGAGGGAAGGGAGAGGGAACAAAAACCTGGTTTGAAATCGGATTTATTGAACTGAAAATTGGTTATGAGAAAAATCGATATTAACATCCCTGGTTCTATGGTTTACGTACATAGAGCACACATTAACTAGATAATCTTACACAATAATGTGCAGTCTTTTAAAATCTTTTGTATGACATTTTCTATTTACCTTTTTTCGGTTACGTTTCGGCCGAATGTGTAGTGAAATTTTAAGTATCGGCTTCGGTTTCGGCAGAAAATCAATTTATTACATTCGGTATGGTTTCGTTTTCGGCCGAAACAAAAAATTTGGTTTCGGTCTGTCTCTAGCACACGCACATAAAACTATTGAATTTAAACAAAATGTTTTTTGAATCGGATTTTATATGGGACTTTACCTACATATTTACCCGGTGGCTTGTAATGGGTTTATGTTAATGAAGATTTTATTACACTGTTCTACGTTCATAGGATCGTTAACATGTCCAGTCTATTGTTGCCAAAGCTAACAGAGCCTGTACCCACATGATTCTCAAAGGATGCTCCACAAGGATCCAGACCCATTGCTATAAGAGTTTACCTCAACCTATCCTGGATTACGCATCGACGGTGTGGGATCCCCACCAGCAACACCTGATATCCACATTGGAGATGACCTAATGACGTGCAGCACGTTGTATCCTACATGACTACGGCCTCAAAACAAGCGGCTCTGCATTGGTGTCCAAACTCCATCTTCACCCCCTACAACACAGCAGAGCGGTAGACAAAGTCACCATGATGTACAAGGTCACGAAAGGCCACGTTGACATGTCCACACAGTCAGGTCTCATCCATCAAGTGTCCCGTTCTACCAGAGGTCATCAGCTCAAACTGGTGTGTTCCACACGCTCGAACCGACGTTTGTAAATATTCTTTTTTTCCCGTCATCCATTAAACTGTAGAACACATTGGACCAGGCATCCACCACTGCCCCCTCTGTGCCGGCTTTCAAATCATCACTGAAACTCCGTCGGCTGTTTCTGACTTCCAAAGTTATAAACAGTTAATGCACAAACTGAGACCCCTGAGCGTTATGTCAAATCACCCAAAATTGTGGGCCTTTTCCTTATGTAACGGGAGTCTCCACAATACAATATAACCCAAACATTACAAATTTTTTTTATTAATAATGAGCTAAACAAGTTTCAAATATATGTAATAAAAATGTGTTTATTATAAATTTATATAAGTAAATATGAGAAAAAAAGGTATTCCTGTTTAACTTATATTAAAAATATTTCTTGTACCAGTGACATCTAGACATGTAAGGGGTTGCCTGAAGAAAGCAGCAGGAATCAAAAACTTAATATCAAGTCACACACTATAATCAAGGCTAAAATACAAGACTAGACTGAAACTAAGGATATAAGCCGTTTGCAGAAGCGTATCCAATTTTTGTTCTTTAATAACGATAGGTAGGCTACTTTTTCAAATGTCCATTACTATTACTTTTTTTGTTTGTAAAGATTGTAAATAATTTCAGGTCTTAAAGTTTTCCTAAAACTTAAAGCTTTCCTAAAATGATTATATTAAATAAAATTTATGAATTATATGTTAAACATGCGGTAGATGGGTGCTCGATTCTCAGCCAGGGATAGTCCAAACTTTTTGTTAAATAAATAGACATGCTTTTTTTTAAAACCGATTACAATATGTATTTCTTTTTCTTCTTCTATTAGCCAGTCTGTAGAACAGTTTGCTCTCTTGCAGTCAATGTCAGACACACTGGCATTGTTCATTTGGGTTTTCCAAACCCCGCAGTTCAAGAGAATTTTAGGTTTTGCGCCAAGCAGCTGTGAGCTGTAAGTGGAACTTTTAAATAGTTTTTCTAATGTTTTCGCAAAAAAAAAAAAAAATAGTCATTTTTTTATTATAATTATAGTTTTCTGTTTTGTAGTTTATACAATTTTTATCAGTAGCCTTAAATGTATGTAATGTTTTCCCCGTTTTTCGCCGGGCTAGTTAGCTTGTATATTTATAATATAAATACCACAAAATAAATTACCGTAAATATTTTATCCTGTTCCAAGAACAATTATATATAGATCTATTCTAGATGTAGGCCTACATATAACAATTATATATAGATCTATTCTAGATGTAGGCCTACATATAACAATTATATATAGATCTATTCTAGATGTAGGCCTACATATAACAATTATATATAGATCTATTCTAGATGTAGGCCTACATATAACAATTATATATAGATCTATTCTAGATGTAGGCCTACATATAACAATTATATATAGATCTATTCTAGATGTAGGCCTACATATAACAATTATATATAGATCTATTCTAGATGTAGGCCTACATATAACAATTATATATAGATCTATTCTAGATGTAGGCCTACATATAACAATTATATATAGATCTATACTAGATGTAGGCCTACATGTAACAATTATATATAGATCTATAATAGATGTAGGCCTACATATAACAATTATATATAGATCTATAATAGATGTAGGCCTACATATAACAATTATATATAGATCTGTAATAGATGTAGGCCTACATATAACAATTATATATAGATCTATAATAGATGTAGGCCTACATATAACAATTATATATAGATCTATAATAGATGTAGGCCTACATATAACAATTATATATAGATCTGTAATAGATGTAGGCCTACATATAACAATTATATATAGATCTATAATAGATGTAGGCCTACATATAACAATTATATATAGATCTATAATAGATGTAGGCCTACATATAACAATTATATATAGATCTGTAATAGATGTAGGCCTACATATAACAATTATATATAGATCTATACTAGATGTAGGCCTACATGTAACAATTATATATAGATCTATTCTAGATGTAGGCCTACATATAACAGTATATTACATGTTCTATGTACCCATTAACTAGTTAATATTACACAAAAATGTGCAGTCTTTTAAATCTTTTGTTTGGCAATTTTGGTTTATCTTTCGGTTTCGGCCGAAGGTGTAATGAAACTTTCAGTTTCGGTTACCGCCGAAACCAAAATTTGGTTTCGTGGTTTCGGTCGGCCTCTAACATATACTATATAAGAAATATTTATTTTTGAAAAAAAGCTGCTATTGAGAAATGTCGTTATAGACTATAGAAAATTACAGTATGTAATAATTTTGTCTAAGTTTTAGTTAGCGTTTAGTTAGCGTTTAGTTAGCGTTTAGTTAGCGTTTAGTTAGCGTTTAAGTTGAAAAGTCTACTAATATTTGTATTTTTTTCTCATATATTACTCCTGCAAAGAAATCAGTTTTCAATTACTGAAATTTTAAGTCCAGGAAGATTCAACATTGATTCCACATCGATTCAACATCGATTCAACATTAATTCAACATTGATTCAACATTTATTCAACATTTATTCAACATTTATTCAACATTTTTTTATATTTATTCAACATTTATTCAACATTGATTCAACATTTGTTCAACATTTATTCAACATTTATTCAACATTTTTTCAACATTTATTCAACATTTTTTTATATTTATTCAACATTTATTCAACATTGATTTAACATTTGTTCAACATTTATTCAACATTTATTCAACATTTATTCAACATGTATTCAACATGTATTCAACATTGATTCAACATTGATTCAACAGTGATTCAACATTCACTCAAAATTCATTCAATATTCATTCAACTCTTTGCCCTTCTGTCCTCTAGTGTTTCTAGGTTTAGTGGTTTGACTAATGGTGTTCCTCTTGTCAGTTGTGAATACTCGCTAGCAATGATCCTTGCAGCTCTTTTTGGAACTTTTTCTAATTTTTTAATGTTTTCTTTAGTTGATGGGTCCCATACAGGTGCTGTATATTCTAGTATAGGTCTAACTAATGTGAGATAGCATTTTAGTTTTATATTCTTATTACATTTGTAAAAGTTCCTTTTTATGAAGCCTTATTTTTTGTTATACTTTTTAATTATTTTATCAATATGAGGATTCCAAGATAACTTATCATTTATTAAACTCCTAAGTACTTTTCATTCCTAGTTTGAGTTAGTTCTTTACCATGAATGAAGTAGTTTGCCTTTATTTGTTTCTTTTTCTTGGATACCTGTATTAGTTGGCATTTTTCTAGGTGAAAGACATACTGCAATTAGATTGCAATTTTTGTAATTCATCTAGGTCTTTTCTAAGAGTTCACTATTTTCCTGTCTTTATTATTCTATAAATTATGCAATCATTGGCAAATAATCTTACTTTTGTTCCTGTGTTGATGCAATTCGGTTGATCATTAATATAAATTAGAACAGTTATTTGCGATGATTATGATGATTAATTATTACCTCTAAGAAAGGCCTGAATCCACTGATGTAAGGGACCAGAGATGCCAAAATATTTAAGTTTTTTTAGTAGACTAGAATGATGAACTTTGTCGAATGCTTTGGAAAAAATCTAATAATATAGCATCAATTTGGTTGTTATTATCTAATTAATCCCTTAGACAAGTTATCTATTAAGCCTATTAATTGAGTCTCACATTATCTGTTTTCCCTGAAGCCATGTTGGTGTGGGCACAGTGCATTAAGTTTGTCTAGATGATTTACTATATTACTATAATATATTATATGCTCAAGTATTTTGCATGTCATGTTTGTTAGGGAAACAGGTATATTTTCCTTTTTGGCTGATTTCCAATTTTTTGGCACCCTGGTTAACAGAGGCCTGATGAAGCCATTTCCTGCTTCTTAACTTGACTAAAAAAAGAGTAAGTTATTTTAATTTAACGGAGTTGTGAAATAAATCAAAATTACAAATTCGTTTTTCCCCATGGACAACTGCTGTAAGCATACAGCTTAATAAAAGAGTTTATAAACTCAGTAGATATTGGTTGGTGAAATAATGAAAATGTTTGGGTTTATATTTCTTATCATTCTAATATGAAAAACTGCAAAAATTCATTCACTTCCTCTTACAAACAAAACAGTCAGCCAATAGCAGTGTAACAAAACTAATTTAGATTTTTTATTATAATATCATAAAAAATTGTATGATCTTGTTTCAATTATGTAGATTGTGGTTGATATGAAAGATACAAATTGTGGAGATATTCGTCATTTACTTGAAATATAAATAGAAGCATTAGGTTTTTTGTTCAAATTCGAAATACAACTTAAATCGTTCAAAAGAACCGGGTACAAACTGCTAGTAAAGAGTCAAACAGAACTAAATTATTCTGTTCAGGCTGGTCAATAGATTGCTCATAAATTAAACTAAATTATTCTGTTCAGGCTGGTCAATAGATTGCTCATAAATTAAACTAAATTATTCTGTTCAGGCTGGTCAATAGAGGGCTCATATATTAAACTAAATTATTCTGTTCAGGCTGGTCAATAGAAGGCTCATAAATTAAACTAAACTATTCTGTTCAGGCTGGTCAAAAGAAGGATCATAAATTAAACTAAATTATTCTGTTCAGTCTGGTCAATAGAGGGCTCATCAATTAAACTAAACTATTCTGTTCAGGCTGGTCAATAGAAGGCTCATAAATTAAACTAAATTATTCTGTTCAGGCTGGTCAATAGAAGGCTCATAAATTAAACAAAACTATTCTGTTCAGGCTGGTCAATAGAAGGCTCATAAATTAAACTAAACTATTCTGTTCAAGCTGGTCAATAGAAGGCTCATAAATTAAACTAAACTATTCTGTTCAGGCTGGTCAATAGAAGGCTCATAAATTAAACTAAATTATTCTGTTCAGGCTGGTCAATAGAAGGCTCATAAATTAAACTAAACTATTCTGTTCAGGCTGGTCAATAGAAGGCTCATAAATTAAACTAAACTATTCTGTTCAGGCTGGTCAATAGAAGGCTCATAAATTAAACTAAACTATTCTGTTCAGGCTGGTCAATAGAAGGCTCATAAATTAAACTAAATTATTCTGTTCAGGCTGGTCAATAGAAGGCTCATAAATTAAACTTAATTATTCTGTTCAGGCTGGTCAATAGAAAGCTCATAAATTAAACTAAATTATTCTGTTCAGGCTGGTCAATAGAAGGATCATAAATTAAACTAAATTATTCTGTTCAGGCTGGTCAATAGAAGGCTCATAAATTAAACTAAATTATTCTGTTCAGGCTGGTCAATAGAAGGCTCATAAATTAAACTAAATTATTCTGTTCAGGCTGGTCAATAGAAGGCTCATAAATTAAACTAAACTATTCTGTTCAGGCTGGTCAATAGAGTGCTCATAAATTAAACTAAACTATTTTGTTCAGGCTGGTCAATAGAGTGCTCATAAATTAAACTAAACTATTCTGTTCAGGCTGGTCAATAGAGGGCTCATAAATTAAACTAAACTATTCTGTTCAGGCTGGTCAATAGAAGGCTGATAAATTAAACTAAATTATTCTGTTCAGGCTGGTCAATAGAAAGCTCATAAATTAAACTAAACTATTCAGTTCAGGCTGGTCAATAGAAAGCTCATAAATTAAACTAAACTATTCTGTTCAGGCTGGTCAATAGAAGGCTCATAAATTAAACTAAATTATTCTGTTCAGGCTGGTCAATAGAAGGCTCATAAATTAAACTAAATTATTCTGTTCAGGCTGGTCAATAGAAGGCTCATAAATTAAACTAAATTATTCTGTTCAGGCTGGTCAATAGAAGGCTCATAAATTAAACTAAACTATTCTGTTCAGGCTGGTCAATAGAGTGTTCATAAATTAAACTAAACTATTTTGTTCAGGCTGGTCAATAGAGTGCTCATAAATTAAACTAAACTATTTTGTTCAGGCTGGTCAATAGAGTGCTCATAAATTAAACTAAACTATTCTGTTCAGGCTGGTCAATAGAGGGCTCATAAATTAAACTAAACTATTCTGTTCAGGCTGGTCAATAGAAGGCTGATAAATTAAACTAAATTATTCTGTTCAGGCTGGTCAATAGAAAGCTCATAAATTAAACTAAACTATTCTGTTCAGGCTGGTCAATAGAAAGCTCATAAATTAAACTAAACTATTCTGTTCAGGCTGGTCAATAGAAGGCTCATAAATTAAACTAAATTATTCTGTTCAGGCTGGTCAATAGAAGGCTCATAAATTAAACTAAATTATTCTGTTCAGGCTGGTCAATAGAAGGCTCATAAATTAAACTAAACTATTCTGTTCAGGCTGGTCAATAGAAGGCTCATAAATTAAACTAAATTATTCTGTTCAGGCTGGTCAATAGAAGGCTCATAAATTAAACTTAATTATTCTGTTCAGGCTGGTCAATAGAAAGCTCATAAATTAAACTAAATTATTCTGTTCAGGCTGGTCAATAGAAGGATCATAAATTAAACTAAATTATTCTGTTCAGGCTGGTCAATAGAAGGCTCATAAATTAAACTAAACTATTCTGTTCAGGCTGGTCAATAGAAGGCTCATAAATTAAACTAAATTATTCTGTTCAGGCTGGTCAATAGAAGGCTCATAAATTAAACTAAACTATTCTGTTCAGGCTGGTCAATAGAGTGCTCATAAATTAAACTAAACTATTTTGTTCAGGCTGGTCAATAGAGTGCTCATAAATTAAACTAAACTATTTTGTTCAGGCTGGTCAATAGAGTGCTCATAAATTAAACTAAACTATTCTGTTCAGGCTGGTCAATAGAGGGCTCATAAATTAAACTAAACTATTCTGTTCAGGCTGGTCAATAGAAGGCTGATAAATTAAACTAAATTATTCTGTTCAGGCTGGTCAATAGAAAGCTCATAAATTAAACTAAACTATTCTGTTCAGGCTGGTCAATAGAAAGCTCATAAATTAAACTAAACTATTCTGTTCAGGCTGGTCAATAGAAGGCTCATAAATTAAACTAAATTATTCTGTTCAGGCTGGTCAATAGAAGGCTCATAAATTAAACTAAATTATTCTGTTCAGGCTGGTCAATAGAAGGCTCATAAATTAAACTAAACTATTCTGTTCAGGCTGGTCAATAGAAGGCTCATAAATTAAACTAATTTATTCTGTTCAGGCTGGTCAATAGAAGGCTCATAAATTAAACTAAATTATTCTGTTCAGGCTGGTCAATAGAAGGCTTATAAATTAAACTAAATTATTCTGTTCAGGCTGGTCAATAGAAGGCTCATAAATTAAACTAAATTATTCTGTTCAGGCTGGTCAATAGAAGGCTCATAAATTAAACTAAATTATTCTGTTCAGGCTGGTCAATAGAAGGCTCATAAATTAAACTAAATTATTCTGTTCAGGCTGGTCAATAGAAGGCTCATAAATTAAACTAAACTCACATTAACTGCTACAGTTTTCATCCACTTCAGATATGATCAATCAATAATAACATTTCGTGTTTTAATTATTCATTGAACAAATTTAATAACATTTTAACTTAATGAATCCGTGTGTTGTTGTTTTTTAAAAGCAATTTTTGCTTCCATTGCTAACGAAATGTTATTCCTTAATGGTAGACTGGATTTGGGACAAAGAGAATGCTTTTTTGAGAGTCTCTTCACATGTATGCATAAACTAAAACCCACAAATCAATAACACATTGAGTTGATTTTCATATTATGTTCTTTTCTTATAAATCTTAAACGAATAAAGCCCTTTATTGTATGTATAACTTTGGTTATAGGTTGTACAAAAACAAATAATGTGATCAAAGATTTGAGGTGGATCAGATAGTGTTCGATTAAAAAAAACAAAAAAAAATAAGAAAAAAGTAAAAGTAGGCCGTCGGACTAAATTGATTCATGGGGCCAGGGAAGCAGCATTCACCAGTGTCTGTGGCCACGACTAACTATGTGATTGTGTGTCCAGCACTATACACAGTCGCCTTTACTTTAACCCAACTAAAGTCAGGTACCCATTAGAGCTGGGTAGACTCAGGGACACCCTCCAGATCCGGGAACAAAATTCTAGCCTGCACTAGGATTCGAACTCGGACATTCAGCACGCCAACCGTACGCGCACCGTGCCCCTTCTGCTACAAAATCTTCATTTATAATGCGCTATATGCCGTTATACAAAACAGTTAAACACAAAGTTACGTTAACTTATTTTTTTTATATACGAGTATTTATATAAAATTAAAAGATAATGAAGTTTATTATTCAATATTAAAATCACAATTAATATGATTCATATATATTAAAATCACAATTAATATGATTCATATATATTAAAATCACAATTAATATGATTCATATATATATTGGTAACGAAATTTATCTGTCAATTCAAACAAAAAAAGAAATTACTTTGTTTGTATCAAGTATTTTTGGTTAATATGGATTGGGTTACTGGTATTATCTTTAGTGTTTTTGTAGTCACATGTTTGCGTGACGTCTGTAAAGTGTTATCTGACGTGTTATCTGTTATCTGACCAAAGTGCCGACTTCCATCCTCCCTTGCATTCAATTTGCTGCACAAGTCGTCTTTATAGCAAGCACGTTATGGTTTAACAATACAAATAATTCACATAAATTAGACTTAGGGGCCTACTTCATTACTTCCAAATATCAACTTCTAAATATCAACACTGTATATCTCTACAACACCAGATCTCTCTTTCTTCGTGTGTTTCAACTCTCTCTCTCTCTGTCCGTCATACATCCTCCGGACTTCCGTGCTGACCTCTTGACCCCTTACGTGTCGATGGGCAATGTTTTTTAGTGTTACAACCTTACGCAATTTATTAGTGACAGAATGTGACATGAAGTTGAACAGTTTCTGTATTATATTGTATGTTATCTTACATATTACAGACACCACTTCTATAAAGAAGATTATTGTTTATCCTAAGAGATTCAACGACCATCACAAGTACCAGGCTCATTTCTATGTTAACCGAAAAATCCATTCAGTGTGCCAATAACCTAAAATGTTTCATTTTCAATTTCCTGTAAATAAAGACTGGAATTACCCCCTTTTTTTTTTTTTTTTTTTTTTTTTTTTTTTTTTTTTTTTTTTTTTTTTTTTTTTTGCGTGCCATTGAATATCGCTCTGAGTGTCACGTCTGGCACGCGTCCCATATGTTGCCGACCCCTGTTCAAGTGTGTCACACAAATACACAATTATATGACTTTGTTTTATGAAGATTCATTCGGTTCTGTATTTTTGTGGTAAAGAATTTGTAATTTAAGACCACCAGTGGTATATGGTAAAGCTGTACTAAGTTCCATTATGTCAAACAAAACTTTACATTCTCTTTCAAACATGGACATAAAGCTGTACACAAACAAACCAATAAAGAATATAAAATATAGAATATAGAATCGTTACAGTTGTAAGTTTTATTGACTGGTGAGTTGCCAACATAATATTATGGTTCATTTAGTCACGTGACTGTAAGAAGATCTATAAATAGTCTCTCAGTTCTAGACATCAACAGTACTCCCGTTGGGATCAACATTATTCTTGTTATTATTTCACAAATAAAACATACTTCCGCTTCACACACTGTTGGTGTTATTGATAAATAAAAGAGGACGCCTGTTGTTTTGAATTAGCGAACATATACTTTAATAGAAATTGACAGAAGTTTCCCAACAAAAAATAAGCTTCACCGGGATTCGAACCATGGACATTCAGTACGCTACAGAGCAAGAATCCTGCGTTACCCAAGAGCTTTCCTTAAGTGCTTCTAAATCATGGTGTCACATTTATTAGATGTGAATATTTACTCTAATAAGTGAAGTTCTAGTTGTTTTTTTAGTTCACACTAGCTAATAAAGTAAAGTAATGTATCTCGTCTGATCAAATTGATCCATAGGGCCGGTGAAGCAGCATTCACCTGTTTCTGAGACCAAGGCATACTAGGAGATTGTGTTTATTCTATCTATTCCCCTATCAATACGTCTACCTATCCATCTGTCCATCTATTTATCTATCTACTAATATCTATCTATCTGTCCATCTATCATTTGTTCATCTACTATCTATCCATGGATCTCTATATTTGTCCACTTTTCCAGATTCCATGAATTTCCATGTTAGTCTCTAACTGGTTACTATATTTCTTTGTTATTTTTCTCTTTGGGCTTCTTGATAAAAACTATTTAATAACTAATACATGTAATCAGGCAATTTTACAAAATCTTAATATAAATAAATCAATTGCTACAAATGTAGTGACAGAACTTTGGATAAAAGTCAACAAAACACACAATACAGAATAGTCACCAACAGACAATACAGAATAGTCACCAACATATATAAGAAATCAATATCTCTTTTATTCGGATTTCTCTTCCAGCCACAGTAAAGTTCAAAGTTCAGCTATAAATAGACTAAAGGTCATGAGAAGTCTGTACGTTTTGTAGAAACTGAAGAATTCCAGAGCCCTCTCATAAAGAAAAAATTCCTGGTAGTAATTTGAGTAGGAGGATTCCATTTCAAGAATTTAATACACAGAACCCGATGGGCGTTGAGGTTTAGTTGATTTCTATTGTCAATGTTAGTATCAGACGTATCTTCGGTCGTCTGCTGTAGTTAGATACAAGTAGTTTAGTTATCTTACGATAGGGTTGTCCGATTCCTAACTTACACTTGGTTTGTTTTGACTCCTGGCAGGGCTGGGTTATACATTAAGCTAAATAAACACCGTGACTTGGGTATTGGTACGTCTCGCTGTCTAGTGTGGGCGGCTTTATCACAATTACTTCTTTGTACCCTTGAAGAATCGTTAACTGTCACCCAAACTTTCATCCAAGGAATTTAGAAACGACGTCAGGAATAATTACTAACAACTTTTAATTCAACATAACACATAACATCGAAGCACAACACAAGTTAATAATAATGATACGATTTAAGAAGAACACAAGGGCAACTAGTAAATCAGTAATAATACATAAGGTATTAAACTCTAATTTAGAAATACAACCCAATAACAACCTGTTGCAATGATCAGATAAACATAAAGACAAAAACACTTTCCTTGTCCCTTATGCGAGAAGAAATGCATATAAGTACTCGTTCTCTCGAGTGGCATTCGGGCATGGAATGGGTTGCCTGGACGAACCAGGAAAAACAGTAACTTAACATCATTTAAAACATTAATAAAAATGCCAAGACTAGACTCGGACCACGGATGAGCGTAGGGTGCAATAATCCTCTATATAGACGGAGCGTCAAATATAAGACAAGAAGATGGTAATATATTAGTTGTGGTTTTCCATCAAACCAGAACCATTATGCAGTAACAAGAGAATTCTTCTGTCAACACAGTTCGTTTATTACGTGTAGTGGTCAAAGAAACTGGTGAACTTGTCTAGTCCCATTGATATAATATATCCCATGAAAGGTTAAACAACTTATGTTTTGTAATACGGTATAACAAATATTATTGACTAATTAATATTTCTTTAAATAAATCCAACATTATGGTATTCATTATAAGATTTATGTTTTATAACATTAAAATAATTAACGTTAAACGTTTGTAAATAAGAATTTCCTGAATTGTTTGTCCATTTAAGGAGTTTATGTTTTAAACATTAATAATTACAGTAATTACATAATATAGTGAAATTAAATAAGTCTCTAATATTTATTAAATTAATAATACAAATAAATGTGTTTTGGAATTATTTATGTTTTATTAAAGAAGATGAGCATAAAAACTCTTTTAAATTTACTTAGTCTGTATCAATTAGTGAGAAATCAAGTGTAAGTGACCACTTTGTTTGATTAAAAAATCTTTCATGTGCGATAAAATCTCTTCACAAGTGTAAGTTTAACCAAAAGCTGAAAGTAGAAGAGCGAATGCTTAGCAGTTGAGAATAGCAAAAGGACTTTAAAAAGCAGCTTTCTTCAAGATGTTTTCCGCCAATAGGCACATTTGGATGCCCCCTTTTTTAAATGTTCAAAACTCAAATTGCTGCATTTTCAAATCGCCAATACCCGTCACTTAAAAAAAATAAATCTAGACTCTACATCTAAGAAGGTTGTAGTAATAACAAACCAGTTAGGCTTGATGTGGTATGGAAAAATGAGTCCATCAATTTGAAAGTCTTGCCTTTGATTAGAAAACTCCACTTTGAGTGCTTCGATGTACTTCTGAAAAAGCCCAACTATCTATCTTAAATTTAATAAAATGTGGACACGTTTTTTTTAATAAAAGGGAATAGTTATCATGTTTTATATGAGCTAATTTTATAATATGTTTTATTATAAATATTATTTATAAAAGAATAAATGGCTTACAACTTATATTATTGAAATGATAAAACTTTAAAAAGTATTTGAAAATTATATAAATATTATAAGACTAAAGAATTTATATGTATATTTTCAAACATTACACTAACTACCCAGTTTGTATGATTACTACGTATATATTCCCCTTAACGATTCTCTAACGTTATATTGTAATTTTTAATTAAACACTTTTAAGGACTTGTCAGTTAAACTGAGATCAAAATATAATAAACAGCAGTTGCTAGATCCTCATCTTTAGACAATAATTACTAAAAATGTGAAAGTTTAGTGGTCAAATATTGAATTAAAAACCCTTCAATGTTTTAACGTATTTCTCTATAAATGATTTCCTTTGCATTTGGCATTGGTCTTGCTACGGAGTTAAATTAATGTTATTATTTAATCTAGGCTGCTGGCACACTGAATGATTTAGAAATGCTAGTTTGACAAACCATTAGAAAAAGGTTGCCGACCCCTGGTCAAGTTCATGATATTTCTTTGTTATGCGAATATGTAACACGACCACAATGTTATTTATAAAAGATATTGAATATGTAACACGACCACAATGTTATTGAATAAAGATATTAAATATTTAACACGACCACAATGCTATTTATAAAAGATATTGAATATGTTTTTCTTGACTATAGTTTTTATTTTAAATTTGACATTATTTGGGTTGATAACTTGAAGAGTGTTGGTCCATAAGATCATATTATACATTTAGAAATACAACCCAATAACAATCTGTTACTTTATCAGATAAGCAAAAGGACAATAACACTTTCCTTGTCACTTATGCGAGAACAAATGCATAATAGTACTCTTTCTTCCCGAGTTGCATCAAGGCTGCAATGGGTTTTCTGAACAAACCAAGAAAACCAGCAACTTAACATCATTTAAAACACTTATAGACAGGAAAGACTAGACTCAGATCATGAATGTGCGTAGGACGCAATTTCTTTATAGAACTAGTGTCTGTAAAGTATGTAGGCTATACGAACTTAGATAATTTCAGCTGTGGATCAACAGAAGAAAATTTCCAGAACTCAAAGGGGGAGTACTCCCATTTCCCAGTACATTAGGACTTGAAATCTGTCTGTAGTATTTCTGACAAAAGAATTTAGTTGTTTTTTTTTTTAATTGTCCTCCTGGGAATCGTAAACTCTGGCAGACTCTATCAAAGACTGTTTTTATCCCTACGTGATGCCAGTGTAATGCCACTACTACAAATAGCAGGTACCCGGGTTACAATCATATTATTTCCACAGTTTCGTAAAGTGCTATAAAATTGTCTGCAATGTAATTTCTTCACCTGACAATGGCGCCTAATTGTATACAAGCTGTTCTCAAAAATCGATACAGTTTTAATAATTTATATAGGTTAGCACCCTTGTCAAATTTCCCGTTCCCGCGCCAGCTGTACGGGAACGGGGAAAATAATCAATATTTTTCTTGTTCTCCTTCAAGTATTGATCAGATAATAAGATCATATCAACAAACATAAGAGTAATTATACTGAGCATGGAGTAGAATGCATTGAAACATTCCTTATTATTATTATTATGAATATGTTGCATTCTTTGTAACAGATGAATTGACTTGACAGAAGAATGATGCTGCAGACGTTTTTTACTTCGTAGTTTGCGCTTAGTTTATCACTTTAATAAGGGAAATAATAATAATTAGTGTATTTATTGATCTAACTAAACTTGCCACACATTCTACATCCGATCATCACTTCTGAAAATAAAGATAAATTATATAAATGTATCGATTTATAGGAATATTTCCTTGTTTATTAGATGAGAAAGAGTATATTATTGTCATGTATATAACTGTAGTGCTTTTAATGGTATAAATGATTTTGATGCCTGAAGAATAAAGCTCGTAGAATGATGTTCTTTATAAGGACAATAAGTTAGTAAATAAGTCTTCACTTCTTCTGCTATATCGCAGACAGATATTTCCAGCTACAATAGCTTGAACATTCCTTTGACAGTTCTACTGGTAGACTTAGCATTAGCATGGAGTGAGGCGCTATATAAATGACCAATTATTATTATTATTATAGTTCCAGTGTGAATGAATCATTATCATAATCTATATTTTATCCTGTTATTGACATTTAAGTATTGAACAAGAAAACGACTTCATCGTTAGAACTTATCAATGGTTGACAATTATATATGTATCTTACTGTGAATTAGAATTTCATTTTTTAAGTACATCATTTTAAATTCTTGTCTTTTTTATCCATAATTCCAAATATCATAATTTAACAAAAACTTAACACTGCTACATTTGTCTTGTCTGAATATTCATCTGTAATAAACCTTACAGGTCTTTTCTGAATTAATATATGTTAACATACGCTTCAACGCTTTGCTAATTTGAAATATCCTTTGATGAAGAATTAAATTATGCTAAATACGTAGTTGTTCTATTTGGGCAGGTAGCTAGAAAAATATTTAGAATGCAGATTTACATAAACAAACTGCACTGTGGAGCAATGTAAGGGTTCGACACCAAATAATTATTACGCCATGAATTTCATTTCCAAGGTCTAGAAGCTAACTATGTCTCTGTCGAGTTTCAACCATAGCCTGACATTATTTAGTATTTTCATGGCCACACAATCTCTTTGTATATCCTAGCAACTAAGACTGTTAAAGTTTGCATCGCTAGCCCATTGTCACTCATCGCGTTGTTGTTGATTAGATATTATACAAAGACACATTTAATGTACAATAAAACATGAATCTTTCTTAAAGTCAAATAGTAAATGTTTTGTTTGATAAGGAGCCACTCTTTCTGTAAAGTAAAAATATTGTTTACTTTTTCTCGTGTCATTGCAAACACTATTGGATCTCCATTGGTTGCCAGCAAAAAGATTTTTTGTTTCAATTGTCAAAGGTCAGCATACCCTAGTGTTTCCATAGAAACACGCTTGACTAGGACGGGTTTGTGTCTTTGTAAGTTCCGAGTAGAGACCGACCGATATTCGGTTTCGGCTTCGTTTTCGGCGCCGAAAAAAGGGAAAACCCTTTTTCGGTGTGTTTTTGGTTTCGGCCGAAGCCAAAAGGTTAGTTTTCGGTTTGTTTACGGTTTCGGCCGAAACTGATATTGACTTTCGGTAATCAGCCGAATATCTATTTTAACTTTCAAAATTCATAATGTTACGCTATTCCTGCATCTATTACTCTGCTTATTGATACTTTCATTTAGTTAAACTGTTGTGAATTAATCTGTGTGAAATAGGGATGTTAAACGAAAACCGGATTTCGGGGAGGAAACATTCATAACTGTGTCCCTCGATTTATTTATCTTTTTATGGGAAGAAATATTTGTAAACCCTGTTTAATTAGCACAAAACAATTCATTGTATATTATATATTATTACATTATATATTATTTGCAAACACTCGTTTGTCAGAGACAAATTATATATATATATATTTTTTTTAATTCCGAATATTGATTGTGAATTTGCGATACAAGCACATACAACAGCAAATGCAGATGTTAACGCTTTTCGGCATGGCCATTTGATCTACGTATTTGAAAAGAAAAAAACTAAAATTTCCCCACTCATGCTGAACGCATTTTTAACAGACAAACAAACCGATTGGCGTAAGGTTTCGAGAAACTTGGACTTCAAAAGGAGGTTATAGAGAGTAAAAAAGAATGACATATTTCGTGTTTCACAATCCACAATCAGTTCAGTTTTATTACATTAGCTGTTAATAATTGTATATTAGTAAAACTGACCCAACATTTTATTTAATGTAGACTGAAAAGCAACTTGGTCAATTAAAAAAACAACTTTGCAGAGCGTGTAAAGTTCTTTAAAAAAAAACGGTTAATTTTCTTGCCGGACGTCTGTCAACTCTAGATAGATATGTCTGGGATTTTATTCCTATTCTACAAATATTCTTTTAATGTGTGTAACATATAGATCTAACATCCAGTGATTTATATTATAATTATAAAGGTCTAAATTCATGACACTACAGCTTTTGACTTCTGCTAATCCAAAATCAACTTTTTTTTTAAAGATTTCACCACGTTCTAAGGATCAATGGTCCTTTGTATTTGTTTTTAATATAATCAATGCAAATTTGTCTTTTCCAAACTAAAACTTACTTTGCCCGGGGGCGGAGAGGGGGAACAGAAAATGGGTACAAAAATATGATATTTAGAACCGAAAATAGGTTTTGAGAAAAAAAAAGTATATTATCATCCGTAATGTGAAGTAGAAGACTGAAGTTAATAATAACGGATTATTTAATCACTCCAAAGAATGGTTTACTCAAATAGAGTGGCCATAAACTAGTTAATATTACACATAAATGTGCAGTCTTTTGAAATCATTTGTTTCGCTTTTTTTTGTTTATTTTTCGGTTTCGGCCGAAGTTGAAGTTAAATTTTTGGTTTCGGCTTCGGTTTTAGCCGAAAGTCAATGTATAATATTCGCTATGGTTTCGCTTTTGGCCGAAAGTACTGAGTTGTCAGTTACGTCACTACCGGTTTAAGACAGAGGTCACTAGGACTAAAAAGGAAATTCTGTTGGGACTTGTCATATTATAGGCTATAAGTAGTTCAAAATAAAATCAATAATAAACCTTACAATGAAACACAACATACAGTCGAATATATAGATTGTTTCTTGGCCTTGGTCTACGTCTACTTTTTAAAATTCTACTTTTAATATCGATTTAAAAAAATTAACTATTAATTTTTAATTGCAAGATATTAGATAGTTTTTTTTTTTTTTGTTTGTGTGTGTGTGTGTGTGTGTGGTAATTTAAGGTGGGGTCGTTTTTCTTGTGTATCCTGGTTTAAACTGCACTATTACATAAATAGTATTTAACCTAAATCTGTTTATAACTTTAACGAGTTAGGGAAATGATTGTTTAAGATAAGATAAGATAAGATTTCTTTATTGATCCAAACAAAAGTAAATTTGTCTTGATTACAGATGTTTTGTCCTTCAGCATATTTTAAACAAAATAAAATAATTATTTGTATACAAGCACAGAAATATACTTATAAAAATAGACAAGCTCAAAAACAATCACACAATTCGTCATGCAAGAAAAAGTTCATTAGTAGTCATCTATTGTATTCTGGCTGACTGAAGTCTTGACGATATATTTCTTGTTGCGTATGGTAGATAGTATGGCCAGAGGCTGACGCAAAATAATTCTTCGTCTGGTGTGCATTTTCTTCTTTTGTTGACATGTAGTTGGTATGAATGTTATTGAAACATTTTCACATTTTCAAAATATATTTTGAGACCGGCTATTCCTGTGGTTAGTTCACCTGATTGTCAACAAAACGGCCAAGGTTCCAATCTTCTTTATAGAAGGAGCGACTGTAATGTATAAGATAATTCAAAATATACTCATTAGTAATCAGAAGAAAACACACAACGTGCTGTAGGGAAAATTAAAGCTGTATGTAGTCGGTCAAAATGCTTAAAAATTAAAATTAAAGGTCAACATCAGTTAGGGGCTTGCACATTTTCCTTATCAATTGCTGTCAATAATCAACCAATACAATTAACCTTTGTTTGTTTATGTGTAACTTATCATCTGCCTATCACGGTAGCCGAGCGGCAGCGCGTTCGACTGGCTATCCGAAGGTCCTGGGTTCGAATCCTGGGATTTTTTTCCTAAACAATTGTTCTTCTATCTGCAGGTGGGCTGCAACAAGCTCATTGCACATTGGTTTCCAACTGTTTCGCATAGCCCCTAGTTGTGCATATTATGCTTTCTCTGTTTGCAACTTCCATATCTATAGTCGCATCACAAGCTTGAATGACTTGTCTATGTCTAAAGCCAGATTGGTGTCTTTAGGGTTTTATTCTTGTTTATGTGTAAGATAAAGTGTCCCTATGTCTAAAGCCAGATTGGTGTCTTGGGGGTTTATTCTTGTTTATGTGTAAGTTTAAAGGACACGGTGGACGAGCGGCACCGCATTCGACTGGCAAACCGAAGGTCCTGGCTTCAAGTTCTGGACTCTTAGGGTGTCCATGACTCAACCAAACTCTGATGGGTACCTTATATTAGGGGCTGGTATAATGGTTGTTGTACTGGCCACTCATGCCCTAGTACGCCGTGGCCACAGAAACTGGTGAACGCTGCTTCACTGGCCCTATAGATCAATTTGGGCCAACGGGTACTTTACTTACTATGTGTATGCTATATTTTCCGTTATCAACTAGAACAGGGATCGGCAAACTAAGGCACGCGTGCCAGACTTGGCACGCAGATCGGTTTTAAATGACACGCGAAAGACCATAAAAAAGGGAAATTCAAGTCTCTTCTACATAAATGGAGCAGGATGACATGAAGTCTGTTGGCATGCTGATTGATTTAGAAATATTTCGGAAACTATTATGTAAAGGTTTCCGACCCCTGAACTAGAATATGGTGGCTTGTTGTTTATGGGGTTATGATGACATTTACCTCGCCTTTCGAAAGTGTTCGAACACGATCAATTAAAAAACATATAAAGATGCGGGCATTGAACTGCATAAATTCATCTTATGCTGGTCTCTGATATAGCTGGTCTCTCATATAGCTGGTCTCTCATATAGCTGGTCTATCATATAGCTGGTCTCTCATATAGCTGGTCTCTCATATAGCTGGTCTCTCATATAGCTGGTCTCTCACATAGCTGGTCTCTCATATAGCTGGTCTCTCACATAGCTGGTCTCTCATATAGCTGGTCTCTCACATAGCTGGTCTCTCATATAGCTGGTCTCTCACATAGCTGGTCTATCATATAGCTGGTCTCTCATATAGCTGGTCTCTCATATAGCTGGTCTCTCATATAGCTGGTCTCTCATATAGCTGGTCTCTCACATAGCTGGTCTCTCATATAGCTGGTCTCTCACATAGCTGGTCTCTCATATAGCTGGTCTCTCACATAGCTGGTCTCTCATATAGCTGGTCTCTCACATAGCTGGTCTCTCACATAGCTGGTCTCTCATATAGCTGGTCTCTCATATAGCTGGTCTCTCATATAGCTGGTCTCTCATATAGCTGGTCTCTCATATAGCTGGTCTCTCACATAGCTGGTCTCTCATATAGCTGGTCTCTCACATAGCTGGTCTCTCATATAGCTGGTCTCTCACATAGCTGGTCTCTCACATAGCTGGTCTTTCATATAGCTGGTCTCTCATATAGCTGGTCTCTCATATTACTGCGTCTCTGCTTTGAAGTGCATAACTTCTTTTTATTGTCGATAAGTATCGGCTGTATTTGCAATGCAATGTATAGTTATGTGCATAATTTGGAATAATTTCGTTGATATACATGTAAAGATCTCATCAGTATAAATAAAATAATAAATATATAAAGATCTCTTTATTTAAAGCACCTGTACTGAACATTACATCTGATTGGTGTAATGGAATTTACTCTCGAAACAAAAACACAACAAATGAACAAACATACACACATATATATATTTATTATATCCATTGTTGTCTCTTTTACTCGAAATTCATAACTAGGTCTATATCGCAAGGCGAGTTCTATTAGTAGATGTTTATTCCTGACAATTTGCTGGTCGAATGGATCGTCGTTTTACCGTTGCCATTGACCTGTCTTTTTTATTTAAGTAAAATAATTGAACAAAAAAATCAATTAATGGCCGAAAGGTCAAAGTTGACATATTTATATACACTTACCCCCCCTCCCAACGCACATATACAGTGCTAGTGAAATGAGCACACACACACACACAAAGATTTTATTCTAAAAGCTTAGCTGTTTCTTGTTGTACTGACCGTTATTGTAAACAAAAAATACAATAATATAACATATACAGGTACACAGTGGCCCAGCTACAGAGCGTTGGGCTGGCGTACCGTAGGTCCTGTGTTCGAATTCTGGTGAAGGCTAGGATTTGTTCTCGGGCCTGGAAGGTATCCCAGAGTCAACCGAGCTCTTATGAGTACGTGACTTTAGTACCTGACTATATATTTAAATGTACATATAAAGTTGTTTGTATTACATCTAGTGATACCATCTTGTAGAGTTACCAAAATTCCCATGGTGCATTTCAAGACTTCTACATAGCAAGTGGCTTGACATATAAAAACTTGTTTTTCATTTTTTTTTACATTTTTTATTACGACTACTTTTATCGAAGTAATTATCACACCGTACAATCGAACGATTTTTATTTTTCCAACTGCTAAATAATCAATTTCTTAGTATATACCCACACATGAACACACACACAAACAAACATACACACACACTAATACACACACACACTCACATAGGTCGCCTACACACTTACCCCTCAGCTGAGAAGGTCAAATTAAAAAATAACTCAACAAGACTTGACCATTTAATTTAACTATGGGGAGTTTAAAGTATGCAGAGGAAAGATGCAAGACTAGACTAGGACCACGTATGAGGACGTAATAATCTTCTTTATAGAAGGAGCATCTGTAAAATATTAGGTAAGATAAGATAAGAAAGATCTGCCTCTGCCTGTGTATACTTCCCATCATGCATTCTGTCCGGGGGCGAGGGGTTTGGGGCTACCCTTGTTCGGCTTGAGACTTACATATTAAACAGACTGGTTTTGAGCGTTTGATCTTAATGGACTTGTTATTTAGTTGTGCCTTTTTTGTGTGTTGTTTTTCAAATCTTCAAAGGCTAAGTAATCTATCAACATGTTGTGTATGTCTGTAACTTCATCTATTTGTGTCTACTCACGATATTGGTCCATTTATTTTCGGTGTTAGAAGAGGTTTTTTTCACCTGTATGTGTGTGTACGTATGTTTATCTAATTCATTAGAATAGAATGCCTAGGCGTACAGGCGATCGATTTAGATTTATGTGTTTTTGTAACCACACCTTAACGCTCTTTCCTCTTTCTCTCTTTTCCCACACATACATACACACATATACACACATAAACACACACACACACATACATACACACACATACCACCAGGTGATTGTAACTGTAGTGAATTAATCCAGGTACACTTTGTTTCGGCTGGAAATAATAAAAATATAATTAAACACACACAAACTTTATCGCTTCTTTTACTTTGCCATGTGTTCTTGCCTGAACGAGATATATGCTCGCATTGAAACAAAAGAAAGATTTATTCGTCCGCCAATGATCCCAAGTATTCATTTTGGTATACGTGCATACAAATTTTCACCTTTTTTTTATGATGTAAAGCTGTTTATTTCCCTGAAAAGTTCAGGTAGCCCATTATAAAGGGGCGTTCGGGCATGTTTATAATGTGTATAGTACGTGGGCGCCATTTAGTGGGTGCCACTTGTAGTTACTGGTTTTCCTGGTTTGTTCAGGTAACCCATTCCATGCCCGAATGCCACTTGAGAAGAAAGAGGTCTTAAATGTATTCGTTCTTGCATAAGGGATAAGGAAAGTATTTTTCTCCATATGTTTATCTGAGCATTGTAACATATTGTAATTGTGTTGTATTTTTAAGTTACATTTCTATGTCTTTTGTATTACTACTACTTTACTCTTGGCCAATCTGTCCTCTAATGTTTCTGATTTAATTATAAAGTATTGGTGTAACTCTTGTCATTTTCGAATATTCGCTAGGAATGAACCTTGCAGCTGTTTTCAGAATCTGTTCTAATTTTTTAATGTTTTCTTTAGTTGATGTGTCCCATACAGAAGATCTGTCTGTTTTATTTGTAATGTATATCATTAGATCTTATCAGTAAGATTATGTGAGTGTTTGTGAGTAAATAGCATTTGTCCTGCTGTTCTATTTTGCATATCCATGCCATCAAACATCAAAGATGAATTGTTCAAAACGTTAATATTCTAATCATCCTGGCTTATAAATAGATTAGAACTCCTTCGTAAGAACCCGCAGGATGATAAGCCTACACACGATGTCTATAAAAATTGGAAAACATGTCTCTGACGTTTTAAATATGTTACTGAAATAAAGTTTTAGTTATAACGATTACTTATCTCAGTGATCTGTGAAATTTAAGGCCTTTAAACAACCTGAAACTATTGTGTAACATTTTAATATTTGTAAGTTAGAATTTTAACCTTTTAACATTTCAATTGACAGCATGTTATAAAACATGTAGTAAGGTTCTTTACAAATGAATATTCACAAGTAACATGTAAAATATAAATTGTAAAATGATTACATTTTAAAATAATGCGTAATGTAATTATTTAAGCGACATAGAACTGTCATCAACGGGATATGCGCTATACAAGCACTATTATTATTTTTATTATTGTAATAATAAAATTATGTTTTTAATTTTATCGTAGAAATAAAACAGGAAAACGTATTAACATATTTAGAAATACATTACCATAAAAACACTTTATCTGGTTTCACCATAAACAACAGATTCAATTAAAACCGGGTAGGCTCTTTCTGCTTGCGGTTGCAATGGAAAAAGTTTCAATAATGCAATGCAATATCTGAAGGTGTGATTAATTAGGTGTGACCTTTTGAACTGTAATGATCGTGAACTTCCGGTGAAATTTACCGCCACTTTCGTAAACCAAAAACAATGCTTTTGGTGCTGTTTGATAAATTATTTCAACATCGACAGCCAGTTCTGGTCTTTTAGAAATATACAACGGCTACAAGATTAGTTATGAGGAATCCGTTTTTAACATCAAAAGTGAGTAGGCGATAATTAATACTGTTAGTCACGTATGGTTAAATTTAGGTTTTGTTTGTAAAATAAATTAGTCAAGAGTTGCGTCCTTGGTAATTAAAAAAACACAATGCGGAGTTTCATAAAAAAACAACAACACGAAAATTCTTTTGCATCTAGCAATTAGTTTGGGATTATAAATAGATGAATCTTCAAATCTGACATTCACAATCCATCGTTTTCTTATTTAAGTCACCATCCTTCGGAAATGAAATAAAAATTTTGTTATCAACATATTTTCGTACAACCAGTAGTGTAGCACATAGACATGTTTCGAAGAAAATGATCGAACAAGACCGGAAATGTTCTTCTTTTCTACCTTTTATGCATGCACAATCGTTAAGACTTGTCAATGACCGATTGGGATTAAGTTTTAAACATTTGAATTATTTTTTATTTAAAACGTTCGTTTAAAAAAAGATTGAATAATTAGATTTGAATAATAATAATAATAATAATAATATTTGTATAGCGCTGCCAACAAACGTAATGTAAGCTCAGCGCGCCTTTAACATACAACTAAGAATACGGATATTACCCTAGCCCAGGTGACAGAGCTAAATTGATGATTGAAAAAAGACAAAACAAATAAATGTAGCATTAAACGACCCGAATAAAACATACTTTCTAATACTCATGAAAACATACTTTCTAATACTCATGAAAACATACTTTCTAATACTCATGAAAACATACTCTAATACTCATGAAAACATACTTTCTAATACTCATGAAAACATACTTTCTAATACTCATGAAAACATACTCTAATACTCATGAAAACATACTTTCTAATACTCATGAAAACATACTCTAATACTCATGAAAACATACTTTCTAATACTCATGAAAACATACTTTCTAATACTCATGAAAACATACTTTCTAATACTCATGAAAACATACTTTCTAATACTCATGAAAACATACTTTCTAATACTCATGAAAACATACTCTAATACTCATGAAAACATACTTTCTAATACTCATGAAAACATACTTTCTAATACTCATGAAAACATACTTTCTAATACTCATGAAAACATACTTTCTAATACTCATGAAAACATACTTTCTAATACTCATGAAAACATACTTTCTAATACTCATAAAAACATACTCTAATACTCATGAAAACATACTTTCTAATACTCATGAAAACATACTTTCTAATACTCATGAAAACATACTTTCTAACACTCATGAAAACATACTTTCTAATACTCATGAAAACATACTTTCTAATACTCATGAAAACATACTTTCTAATACTCATGAAAACATACTTTCTAATACTCATGAAAACATACTTTCTAATACTCATGAAAACATACTTTCTAATACTCATGAAAACATACTTTCTAATACTCATGAAAACATACTCGAATACTCATGAAAACATACTTTCTAATACTCATGAAAACATACTTTCTAATACTCATGAAAACATACTTTCTAATACTCATGAAAACATACTTTCTAATACTCATGAAAACATACTCTAATACTCATGAAAACATACTTTCTAATACTCATGAAAACATACTTTCTAATACTCATGAAAACATACTTTCTAATACTCATGAAAACATACTCTAATACTCATGAAAACATACTTTCTAATACTCATGAAAACATACTTTCTAATACTCATGAAAACATACTTTCTAATACTCATGAAAACATACTTTCTAATACTCATGAAAACATACTTTCTAATACTCATAAAAACATACTCTAATACTCATGAAAACATACTTTCTAATACTCATGAAAACATACTTTCTAATACTCATGAAAACATACTTTCTAATACTCATGAAAACATACTTTCTAATACTCATGAAAACATACTTTCTAATACTCATGAAAACATACTTTCTAATACTCATAAAAACATACTTTCTAATACTCATGAAAACATACTCTAATACTCATGAAAACATACTTTCTAATACTCATGAAAACATACTTTCTAATACTCATGAAAACATACTTTCTAATACTCATGAAAACATACTTTCTAATACTCATGAAAACATACTCTAATACTCATGAAAACATACTTTCTAATACTCATGAAAACATACTTTCTAATACTCATGAAAACATACTTTCTAATACTCATGAAAACATACTCTAATACTCATGAAAACATACTTTCTAATACTCATGAAAACATACTTTCTAATACTCATGAAAACATACTTTCTAATACTCATGAAAACATACTCTAATACTCATGAAAACATACTTTCTAATACTCATGAAAACATACTTTCTAATACTCATGAAAACATACTTTCTAATACTCATGAAAACATACTTTCTAATACTCATGAAAACATACTTTCTAATACTCATGAAAACATACTCTAATACTCATGAAAACATACTTTCTAATACTCATGAAAACATACTTTCTAATACTCATGAAAACATACTTTCTAATACTCATGAAAACATACTTTCTAATACTCATGAAAACATACTTTCTAATACTCATGAAAACATACTTTCTAATACTCATAAAAACATACTTTCTAATACTCATGAAAACATACTCTAATACTCATGAAAACATACTTTCTAATACTCATGAAAACATACTTTCTAATACTCATGAAAACATACTTTCTAATACTAATAAAAACATACTCTAATACTCATGAAAACATACTTTCTAATACTCATGAAAACATACTTTCTAATACTCATGAAAACATACTTTCTAATACTCATGAAAACATACTTTCTAATACTCATGAAAACATACTTTCTAATACTCATGAAAACATACTTTCTAATACTCATAAAAACATACTTTCTAATACTCATGAAAACATACTCTAATACTCATGAAAACATACTTTCTAATACTCATGAAAACATACTTTCTAATACTCATGAAAACATACTTTCTAATACTCATGAAAACATACTTTCTAATACTCATGAAAACTTACTCTAATACTCATGAAAACATACTTTCTAATACTCATGAAAACATACTTTCTAATACTCATGAAAACATACTTTCTAATACTCATGAAAACATACTCTAATACTCATGAAAACATACTTTCTAATACTCATGAAAACATACTTTCTAATACTCATGAAAACATACTTTCTAATACTCATGAAAACATACTCTAATACTCATGAAAACATACTTTCTAATACTCATGAAAACATACTTTCTAATACTCATGAAAACATACTTTCTAATACTCATGAAAACATACTTTCTAATACTCATGAAAACATACTTTCTAATACTCATAAAAACATACTCTAATACTCATGAAAACATACTTTCTAATACTCATGAAAACATACTTTCTAATACTCATGAAAACATACTTTCTAATACTCATGAAAACATACTTTCTAATACTCATGAAAACATACTTTCTAATACTCATGAAAACATACTTTCTAATACTCATGAAAACATACTTTCTAATACTCATGAAAACATACTCTAATACTCATGAAAACATACTTTCTAATACTCATGAAAACATACTTTCTAATACTCATGAAAACATACTTTCTAATACTCATGAAAACATACTTTCTAATACTCATGAAAACATACTTTCTAATACTCATAAAAACATACTCTAATACTCATGAAAACATACTTTCTAATACTCATGAAAACATACTTTCTAATACTCATGAAAACATACTTTCTAATACTCATGAAAACATACTTTCTAATACTCATGAAAACATACTTTCTAATACTCATGAAAACATACTTTCTAATACTCATAAAAACATACTTTCTAATACTCATGAAAACATACTCTAATACTCATGAAAACATACTTTCTAATACTCATAAAAACATACTTTCTAATACTCATGAAAACATACTTTCTAATACTCATGAAAACATACTTTCTAATACTCATAAAAACATACTTTCTAATACTCATGAAAACATACTCTAATACTCATGAAAACATACTTTCTAATACTCATAAAAACATACTTTCTAATACTCATGAAAACATACTTTCTAATACTCATGAAAACATACTTTCTAATACTCATGAAAACATACTTTCTAATACTCATGAAAACATACTTTCTAATACTCATGAAAACATACTCTAATACTCATGAAAACATACTCTAATACTCATGAAAACATACTTTCTAATACTCATGAAAACATACTCTAATACTCATGAAAACATACTCTAATACTCATGAAAACATACTTTCTAATACTCATGAAAACATACTTTCTAATACTCATGAAAACATACTTTCTAATACTCATGAAAACATACTTTCTAATACTCATGAAAACATACTTTCTAATACTCATGAAAACATACTTTCTAATACTCATGAAAACATACTCTAATACTCATGAAAACATACTCTAATACTCATGAAAACATACTTTCTAATACTCATGAAAACATACTTTCTAATACTCATGAAAACATACTCTAATACTCATGAAAACATACTTTCTAATACTCATGAAAACATACTTTCTAATACTCATGAAAACATACTCTAATACTCATGAAAACATACTTTCTAATACTCATGAAAACATACTCTAATACTCATGAAAACATACTTTCTAATACTCATGAAAACATACTTTCTAATACTCATGAAAACATACTTTCTAATACTCATGAAAACATACTCTAATACTCATGAAAACATACTTTCTAATACTCATGAAAACATACTTTCTAATACTCATGAAAACATACTCTAATACTCATGAAAACATACTTTCTAATACTCATAAAAACATACTCTAATACTCATGAAAACATACTTTCTAATACTCATAAAAACATACTCTAATACTACCACACCCTAACCAACCCAAGAAGATACATTGATACAAGATGATACACTGATACAAGATGATACACTGATACAAGATGATACACTGATACAAGATGATACACTGATACAAGATGATACATTGATACACCATTCAGAACTTTCACTCGATTCTCCTCAGTTTCACTTCACATTTATTTCTGTCAGCAATTTCTTTAAAATTAACTTTGACTGTTTCCTGTTTGACTTGTAAAGAAGGTTGGGTTATTTTCGGACTACGCGGACCTAGACAGTCTAAAGTTTAAAGTATTAAAATAACATTGAATTAAACTTAAGGACTTGAATTTAAAGCTTCACAAAGTTTTTTTTCTATTTCAAAATTTTTATAGTGAAATATGTTGGTAGTGAAATAATGTTAGACATTTTTTTTTGTACTTCAAGCTAGTATGTCTATTAGATAGCATGTTAAGGTATGTTCGACTAAGACGTGACGTCTACAGTCTACACTTTTTCATATGAATTATAGTATCATTTATTTATAGTGTATATTTTGTTTATAGGTAGCGAATGCATGGTTGACTGCAACATGAAGTGAATTAAAAGTGTAACATATGAAACTAGTGTTCTGGTCCGGGTATTCTGTTCGGGTTTCCGTCGAGGGACTTGGTTTCATTAATACACCCCAGCCACTCAATTAACTTTAAAGAAGAATTTAAGACTTTAACTTATTTGCAACAAAATGTGCATGATTGTGCACTGGTGGATATTAAGCTTAATGATCTTCTTTAAAACTTCGAGAAACAAGAACCCCAACCACATCTCTACTCGCCTTACATAGGTTTTGGTGCAGAAATTGCCTTAATGGATTTTCCCCGAAAATGTCAGAATGCTAAGAGAAATGTGTACTAGAAATATATAAAGATTACGAGAAAACTTTTTGGTGTTGTATGCAAATAATCTTTTAGACAAATAATCTTTTAGACATAATTGAACAAATAACACTAAATAAATAATTGACATAATTCTAAATACAATGTGAAAAATATTTAAACATGTAATACACAATGAATACTAATAAACTTACTATTTTCCACGCCTCAAATGATGCGATGTTGCAAAAAATTACAGCTGAACTAAGTTAGGCAAAAAAATAAAAGTCCTACATAATATGTTTCAAATCCAGACATTAGATTCACTAATACTGTTGATTATGGAATACGTTACTGTTGTGATTGCTAAAAAATACTTCAAATAAAATATTCGTTATATTTATTTTTGCATTACATAATTTAAAATCAAATATATAAGGGTAGGGGATACCGAACATTGGCAAGCGCTTATTGCAGGGATGGCAGCCACTGGAACGCGTGCCAAACATGGGACTTTTTGTTCTAGCCCTTGAAACCATTTCCTGTAATCATTCGTATTTTGACTTTTCTCAATAGCGGCTTTTTTGTTTTTTAAATGAATAGAATGAACATGTAAAGATGCATCGTAGATATATACGTTTCAATAACAAATTATATAATATAAAATATCTTTCCAGATCTCATTAGTGTTATGGTTTTAGCCTCCACAGCTGGTTTTCGTTACCATGACAATGTACTCCCATGACGCTAGAACACCGCTCCTGATTGGTCGTTTAACACCCAGCGAAATGAGACGCTTCACCATTCACTTATATTATTTTAATTTACACACAAAGTACACAAATATTTGTTTGTTTGGACCCGCTCAGAGTTTTGGTTTTAACCTCTATGGCTGGTATTCAACTAAACATACAATTTTTTTTTCATAACTCGAGATGGATGACTTTGTAAAATGCAGCTGATTAAATTTCGGAGAAGCTCAAAATTGGATGAAGAAATTCTTTGACAAGGAAAAGATTGAGAAAAATATTGCGGATGGAAGTATCAGAGAGAAAGTGAATAAAACGAATTATTGATGACTTGTAATGCCATTCAGGAACAAATTTCCTGTCTTAAAAATTAATATCTATGATTCAGTCTACATAATGTGCTTCTGAATCTCTTTTCTCGGCGAAAACTTGATCAGGTCTCATAAAAACCTGACGGATGAAATTGGTAATTCAAGTGTATTTCTCTGAAAGTCATGTGTTCTAATAGCCCGTTATAAAATATCTGTTCTCATTGAGGTAGAAACAGAAATCTGACAGATATTACATCAACAGTAGCAGGGCTGTTGGTCCTGCGGTTAGTTCACCGGGCTGTCAACCGACTCGTCGCGGGTTCTATCCATGCCGCCAAACGATCCCTGCCACCCTGCAGGAGTTTTGGGCCTATTGGACTTAATAATCTTCTATTTAGAAGGAACTTCTATAAAAAAAATAAAACTTATAAGATGTTCAGTTGATTCAATTTTTTTTTATTTGCGGATGTGCGTAAGACGCAATAATCTTCTTTCTATGAACGTATGTAATGCATAAGATAAAAAGCTAGCCAATCCTAACTGAATTTTTTGCAAGTTTTCTGCTTGACAAATAGACTATCTGGTGCCAAAATTTTGAAAATAACAATAACATGTTGTTATTTTAATGTTGTTTTGAATATAAATGAATGATTGTATATTAATATAAATAATGATTGTATATTAATATAAATGAATGATTGTATATTAATATAAATGAATGATTGTATATTAATATAAATGAATGATTGTATATATATATAAATTAATGATTGTATATTAATATAAATGAATGATTGTATATTAATATAAATGAATGATTGTATATTAATATAAATGAATGATTGTATATTAATATAAATGAATGATTGTATATTAATATAAATGAATGATTGTATATTAATATAAATGAATGATTGTATATTAATATAAATGAATGATTGTATATTAATATAAATGAATGATTGTATATTAATATAAATTGTTTCGGCCGCTCGAGTGAAGGATTCTCATTTCTTTTGGTTTTTAAAAATATTTTGTCCCAAAAATAATGGTTGGCATGTGAAAGAATTTCTTTTTCGCCAGTTTCGACACGCAGGTAAAAAAGTATGCCCATTCCTGTCTCAGTTAATCTAAAGGTGTTTAATCCGTCCCTGAGTGAATGTATTACACGAGTATAAACATTACGTGAGCTATAACTATTGTTATAATGTTCAACCACGAATTAATTAATTAATTTTTATTCACTTCCAATATATAGTTATAGATACATTTTCACATTTAAGTTTGTTTATTACATTACAACACTCAGTTTAACATTTATCCCTTGTGAGAGAACACATGCATGTAAGTACTCTTTCTTCCCGAGTGGTATTAGGGCATAGAATGGGTTGCCTGAACAAACCAGGAAAACCAGTCATCCATCATTTCCATTATTTTGAGGTTTGCTTGTCGACAGTTATTGCGACAGTTGGCCCGTGGTCTCCAACTCAAGTCTGCTTATCTTTCTGGATGTGCTTCCGTAGATTTTGATCAACCAAGATCGTCTGCAAGGCAGCAGTTGATTTATTTTCGGAGATTTCTCTCCTTGGATGACTGCTATACCTAGTTAACGGCTTCATCTGTCCGGGTTTAGAGTTAGAGCGTTGTATGTTCGTTTTTTTGCAGTCATTTCCTTGGATTTATAAGGCATTTTTAAAGAGTATCCTTAGCACGGCATACCCCACCTCACTCTCCATGACAGCAAACCAGTTGGTCCGCGGTCGCTTATTCAGTATTCACGGCTAACCCTTTTATCTAAAGGTCATTCCCCTATCCGCCACCTGGGGGCGTTCTGGGTAGGAGATAATAGCTCCCTTAATGTGAAAACCACCAGTAACATACCATCATTTAAAACACTAATAAAATGTAAGACTAGACTCGGACCACGGTTGAGCGTAGGACGCAATAATCGTCTTTATAGAATGAGCGTTTTTAATAAATAAGATAATATCTATAGAATAACGAAATAATCTATATTCATGCTTACTCTATATTTATATAATCTATTCCTACACAGAACTACTTTAATCTTAATTTTGTTGTTATTGTCATTCTTTAGAACTTACTTAATCTATCAGTGTTTTGTCAATACCTGTAATATAAGCTGACCTTTGTGTTAGCACACGCATGAAGTTCGCAACGCGAGGGCAGTGGCGGATTACTTGTTGGGGACCAATATATTTTATTGCTACTTCTGACATTTTTCAAACACAATAACATGTATCTATAATATATATCAAAAATATATCTTGTTACGACCACAATCCCCTTATGGTCAGAGCCGTGTAAATGTTGTTGATAAATCTCGTTCGTCCTAAGGTAGACTTTGGTTATTATTATTGTCCTGGGCACAAACTCAGGATTTGCGTTCTAACAGTTCCTTTCCTTGACGTGGTAGTTGTAAATAAATAAATATATATATATATATATTATAATATTGTAAACAATGAAACAAAAATAGTAACTTGACGAGGAAGCTTCAGTGTAAATGTTGTTGATAATTTTATTCAGGTGATATGTGCAAATATATACAATATGAAGATTATATACAGTTAGAATAAAATAGTGCCAACACAAGCGTCCAATCTGTACAAAACTCTGTACAAACTCCTCTGCAAAACACTAACTGCTTAGCCTTAAATACTAGCGGAGGAGAGCGCGGAACAGACCTATTACTAGGAGGGTTGAAAATAATGGTATCATCACAAAACTAATAATAAAAATGATAGTTTTAACATAAACTCCCCTGTACGAGAAATAATAGACTATTCCAAGCCATTCCGAGAATTTGAGGTCGGCACGAGAGTGGATTCTTAGAACAGTCCAGGCCCAGCACCGCCCACAAAACTCGCGTTGTAGAGAGAGAGGAAATAAGTAATGTGTGTTCTAGCATTTGGAACCACCAATATGTGATAATATATATATATATATATATATATATATATATATATATATATATATATATATATATATATATATATATATATATATATATATATATATATATATATATATATACGACTGTTGTCAGGCCCCACGAGAGGGGGTTACAGTCGGTACGCCGTACCGGGGCGCATAAGAGTTTAGGGGCCCATGAATATTAAAATTTAAAATTAAATCGGCAATTACGCAACTATTTATTTAATTGTTGCTATGAATTTAAGAGAAGATTCCCCAAAACCTCCTACAATCTCTATTGGCTCTGGGAGCCTTTCATTTAGGTATTGTTTGTATGTGTACTTGAACATTGTGTTAAAAATTCAAGGAAGCATCTAGTTGTAATGGGAACCGTTGTAGGCTAATTTTTGTTGGATTTTATTGTTAAGTGCCACACTGTGTAGCCTAAATGGATAACAATATAAACGAACATAACTTTCGTAAAAATAGTAACATGTATTTCACGTTGGAAAACAATATTGAAAAAAATAATTCTCCACGCCGGGGAATCGAACCCCGGTTTCCCGCGTGACAGGCGGGATAACTACCACTATACTACTGAGGTGATGTTGGCTTTTTATAGCATAATTATTTCTCGGTAGCTCTTGTAATGATTCTGTTATCTCATAACGGTCAATGTGCATTTCACTATAATTGTTCAAAGACAATTGTATCTAAATTATTGTCAACGAGTTACATTCTAAATTTCTGTAAATTCTTCATTCTGTTAATAACGAACTTTTCTTCATATTGTTGAATCTGTACGAAAACCTTTTCTTAACAATTTCACGACTAATACAAAATAGCCCAATTATAGCCCTTTATGCCTACTATTTTTACTTTCACAAATCCTGTTACTTCAAGACAAGGAAGAATATTAAAAAATAAGTGCCAGAAATGATGTGTTTTTATTCCTTTTAATTATTTGTTTCCAGTTTATGGGCCTATAAACGGCCTATTTGAAATTGTTTGGAGGAATTATAAAACGGAGATTATTAGAATAGTTTAAGAAAGAACCAGTCAATATTATTTTAGAATTCAAAAACTATAAAAGAATTACTTTGTCTTTTTAACCACTTGCTTATGATCTAGTGAAGGTAACTTAACGCAGTGCCGATACAATGAGGGCCTACCGAGACATGGTTAGTAGGCTACTACTGCTGAAGTATAAACCGTAGTCAATGAGGCTTTACCGAGACGTGGTTAGTACTGCTGAAGTATATACCATATTATATACCATATTATAGTCAATGAGGGTCTACCGCAACGTGGTGATTACTGGTGGAGTATCTGTGACCGCAAGAAAGGGACAGTAAAGAGAAAGAGATGGGGTGATGGTCTGGGGGTGGGAAGGGTCCGAGGCGGAAAAGGGGGGGCCCCAGAAAATATCTCGTACCGGCATCTTTTTTTTCTCTCGAGGGCCCTGACTGTTGTACAGTAAAAGTCAAACTGATTTTATTTACAACGCTATTATTTTGGCTGTTGTAAAATATTCTATTAAGTAGAATTTTAACATGAAAAGTACTAACACAACATAAAGCATTCTAACAACACAGTAATCTCATAAAATACTCTGACACATAAGTAGATCAAACTATTTCTAGGCCTAGTTTCATTTTCTCAAATACAATGGCTATTATTCACAAAAAATATATGCCTTCCTGAGTGGAGTAGTGCTAATAGAATGGGTTGCCCGAAATAAAAAAAATTAAAAAATAATAATAATAATTTTGAAATCAATGAACTGAAAACGTTTTTAAAAATTAATACACTGCTGGAATATCGGTATGCAGTTAGACGAAATTGGCTTTTTCTTTGAACTTATATAATATATGAACTTATATAATATATTTGTATATATATAATATATGTTTGACATAAAGAATATTGTTTTCTGGAAAGATAAAGATTATCTGAATTTGTTTTAGTCATTTCACTGGCCAACATACTTGTTAGTGTATTTAGAAATGTGTTGGTAGTTTTTAAATGCCACTTATTCTTCAACAGCATTATAATAATTTAATGGCTGCACATTATATATTTAATACAGTGGGACAACTTATATAATGGAGTTTTATAATTGGAATTTGTATTGTTTGCGTTATTCATGTTTTCTTTATCTTATATAGGCTAATACAGACGCTCTTTTTATATTTATTGCGTCCTACGCTTATTCGTTGTCTGAGTATAGTCTTGCATTTTCAACAGTGTTTTAAATGATAACAATTTACTCGTTTTCATCGTTTGTTCAGGCAACCCATTCCATGCATGGATGCCACTGGAAAAGATAGAGTACTGTTATGCGTTTTGTTTCATAAGAAATAAGAAAACTGTTTTCATACTTATGTTGAATACAGCATTTAAATAGATAGTTATTGGGTTGTATTTCTAAATTAGAGTTTAATGCCTTATGTATTATTACTACTTTACTATTTGCCCTTATGTCCTCTAGTGTTTCTAGGTTTAGTGATTTGACTATTGGTGTTACTCTTGTCAGTTATGAATATTCCCTAGTAATAAACATTGCAGCTTTTTTCTGAATCTGTTCTAGTATAGATCTTCTAATGTGAGATATGATTTCAGTTTTATGTTTTTAAAACGTTTGTAGAAGTTCCTTTGTATAAAGCCATATATTTAGCTAGATGTTTTAATTACTTCGTCAGTGAGTTCAATTTGTTACTAAATGTTCGCCTTACTGTGTTAATGTTTTTATTATTATTATAAGAAAGATAATATTGTTTTTGTTTTTATTTGATCGACGACTGACACCAGATGAATGCAAAACTAACGATTCCAAATTAATGTGTTTAAAAAATTCAGACAAAAGTACTTAGCAAACAGACAGGAAATGAATCACTTAAGACAGCAGGAAAACAACTGCGTAATCATATACTTAGCAGAAACATATTAATTAGGTGAAAAACAATTAAACAAAATGACAAAACAGAACAGAAACAAGTCGATAACAAGGACCACGGGAACAAACTTTTTACACATTACACACCAGTTAAACATTACACACCGGTTAAACATTGTACACCGGTTAAACATTACACATATGTTAACCTTTCCTGTACCGACCTACTTCTGTCTATGCTGCCTTCAGTTCCGCTATATACGCGCCCGGGACTGTAAGGGTTAAACATTGTACACTTGTTAAACATTACACACCGGTTAAACATTACACACCAGTTAAACATTACACACAGGTAAAACATAACACACCGGTTAAACATTACACACAGGTTAAACATAACACACCGGTTTAACCTGTCGGAAAACAAACAACAGGTATACAATACAAGTATAACTTTATACAAAATAACAAGATAACAAGCAAATACACGCATACATCCGCGCCACAAACACAAACAAACACACACACACACACACATGTATGTACACAACAATAAATATATCCACCAATGTTTGCCTATACAGGTCGATGTAAACTGTAAGTTCATTTAGTATTTGAATAATGTGATGTATACTGGATATAAAGAGGCTACTACCCTCTATTCCCCCCACTATAAACTCCTTAATGAACCTTGGCTAAGTTTCTCCAGTGGGTGCAGTCTGTTTAATCAGCTGTTTACATTCACACTGTATGCATAATTAATGTAGCAATGTCCTGTTGTTTCTTTGCGTTTAATTAAAAAACAAATAGGCCCATACTTAATCGTATTTGGCGTTGTTATTCTGGTAAAGAGCGGATTAAATTTACATACAGAAGTAATGTTAATCGCATATACATTATTTTTTTCATAATAAAATTTTTAAGATGAGTTAAATGATATCCTAGAATTATACTAAAGATGAGATAGATGATATCTTAGAATTATACTAAAGATGAGATAGATGATATCTTAGAATTATACTAAAGATGAGATAGATGATATCTTAGAATTATACTAAAGATGAGATAGATGATATCTTAGAATTATACTAAAGATGAGATAGCTGATATCTTAGAATTATACTAAAGATTATATAGATGATATCTTAGAATTATACTAAAGATGAGATAGATGATATCTTAGAATTATACTAAAGATGAGACAGATGATATCTTAGAATTATACTAAAGATGAGATAGATGATATCTTAGAATTATACTAAAGATGAGATAGATGATATCTTAGAATTATACTAAAGATGAGATAGATAATATCTTAGAAATATACTAAAGATGAGATAGATGATATCTTAGAATTATACTAAAGATGATATAGATGATATCTTAGAATTATACTAAAGATGAGATAGATGATATCTTAGAATCATACTAAAGATGAGATAGATGATATCTTAGAATCATACTAAAGATGAGACACATGATATCTTAGAATTATACTAAAGATGAGACAGATGATATCTTAGAATTATACTAAAGATGAGATAGATGATATCTTAGAATCATACTAAAGATGAGATAGATGATATCTTAGAATCATACTAAAGATGAGACAGATGATATCTTAGAATCATACTAAAGATAAGATAGATGATATCTTAGAATTATACTAAAGATGAGATAGATGATATCTTAGAATTATACTAAAGATGAGATAGATAATATCTTAGAATTATACTAAAGATGAGATAGATGATATCTTAGAATTATACTAAAGATGAGATAGATAATATCTTAGAATTATACTAAAGATGAGATAGATGATATCTTAGAATTATACTTAAGATTATATAGATGATATCTTAGAATTATACTAAAGATGAGATAGATGATATCTTAGAATTATACTAAAGATGAGATAGATGATATCTTAGAATTATACTAAAGATGAGATAAATGACATCTTAGAATTATACTAAAGATGAGATAGATGATATCTTAGAATTATACTAAAGATGATATAGATGATATCTTAGAATTATACTAAAGATGAGACAGGTGATATCTTAGAATTATACTAAAGATGAGATAGATGATATCTTAGAATTATACTAAAGATGAGATAGATGATATCTTAGAATTATACTAAAGATGAGATAGATGATATCTTAGAATTATACTAAAGATGAGATAGATGATATCTTAGAATTATACTAAAGATGAAATAGATGATATCTTAGAATTATACTAAAGATGAGACAGATGATATCTTAGAATTATACTAAAGATGAGATAGATAATATCTTAGAATTATACTAAAGATGAGATAGATGATATCTTAGAATTATACTAAAGATGAGATAGATAATATCTTAGAATTATACTAAAGATGAGATAGATGATATCTTAGAATTATACTTAAGATTATATAGATGATATCTTAGAATTATACTAAAGATGAGATAGATGATATCTTAGAATTATACTAAAGATGAGATAGATGATATCTTAGAATTATACTAAAGATGAGATAAATGACATCTTAGAATTATACTAAAGATGAGATAGATGATATCTTAGAATTATACTAAAGATGAGATAGATGATATCTTAGAATTATACTAAAGATGAGACAGGTGATATCTTAGAATTATACTAAAGATGAGATAGATGATATCTTAGAATTATACTAAAGATGAGATAGATGATATCTTAGAATTATACTAAAGATGAGATAGATGATATCTTAGAATTATACTAAAGATGAGATAGATGATATCTTAGAATTATACTAAAGATGAAATAGATGATATCTTAGAATTATACTAAAGATGAGACAGATGATATCTTAGAATTATACTAAAGATGAGATAGATGATATCTTAGAATTATACTAAAGATGAGATAGATGATATCCTAGAATTATACTAAAGATGAGATAGATGATATCTTAGAATCCTACTAAAGATGAGATTGATGATATCTTAGAATTATAGTAAAGATGAGATAGATGATATCTCAGAATTATTCTAAAGATGAGTGGAACATATAAAACTTATAAATAGAATTGCTAATGATATGCAACGTTAATCGCATCAGGAATATTTCAGAATATTCCGCTAAATAAATAACTATTATTATTAGTATGTTGTTAGGTAGTGGAAGATAATTTTTTATCCCCATAACATACATGAAGATTGTGTGGCCATTACAATGTCACCTTAGTCCAGCTAATATTAGTAACCCACCAGAGCTGGTTAGACTCAGGTGCACCTTTCAGTCGCAGGGAAAAATAGTTTAGCATTTAACGTTAATTCCAGCCTAAGACCTTCAGTTCGATGATCCCAAATCAATATCATTGTAGCAAACAGCGCACATAAAATTATTTTACAAGTTTGAACTGAAGTTTAATTTTTAGCGGTGAAAGAATTGTTCCACTGTACGTTGTATTCATTGTTTACATTACAGACATAGGATGCCTGGTCTAGCACAAGCAGCGCCTTCAACTTCCACTTCAATACCAATCATCATGTATCATACTGGAAAATATCATACGCCGGTGATGTTACTTTTATGTCTGATAAGGCATTCTCTTGTTGTGGATGGGCTTATGCCAGATCTGGATGTCGGGTTATCTAGGATCTTGATGGGCTTATGTGGCGTCTGGTAGCTGGCTTATCCCCAAGTCTACAGAGCTTTGACGGGTGCCTGACATTCAGTTTGGTTAAAGGTCACAAAAGGATTTGCAATGTATTTGGTCACGTGATATTCTTGGTTGCCATGACAATAGCCACTAATTCACCCTGTTGTTTAGTTGTTATTGTTGTTGTTTGTGTACATATTTAAATTTTGTTTACCTTTTACGTGCCTTTTAATTTCATAAATTTTTGTTTTGTATGTTTTTTAGTTTTGTTTTACATAATCTCATTTTTACATAATCTCATGTTTACATAATCTCATGTTTACATAATCTCATTTTTACATAATCTCATTTTTACATAATCTCATTTTTTACATAATCTCATTTTTACATAATCTCATTTTACATAATCTCATTTTTACATAATCTCATTTTTACATAATCTCATTTTTACATAGTCTCATTTTTACATAATCTCATTTTTACATAATCTCATTTTTACATAATATCATTTTTACATAATCTCATTTTTACATAATATCATTTTTACATAATCTTATTTTCTTTGTGTTTCGTTTCCATTTTTCTACTTATTATTAAAAAAAAATTTGCACGTGTTAATTTTGCCCATGAAATCAAGTAGTCTGTTGGACCGTTGGGGCGCCACATATGATATGTACACCAGCCTCCTCCATTCCTCCCGTCTCTCAGCCCTTCGCATTGCGTCGCACAGTCTTATTCCCGTCCAATCCCTGAGGTTGTCCTCTTATCGTTTCTAATTTCTTCCTCTTTTTATCTCCCCCCCTTCCCCTTTCTAGTGGTGCCCTGCAGAATAGTTTAGGCAAGCCCGTTGGTTCTATTTATGACGCCATACCAAGTAACCTTTCTTTTCTTGACAGTGGCCAACAGGTCGTTGTATTGTCCAATTCCCGTGAGTTCCAATTTTTGCCCTGATATATATGCTTTAAAAAAATTCTTTTCTAAATAAATAAAACAGCCAATCGCGTATCTGACCGGAGAAAATATTTTAATTCTCGTTATTCCATTGGTCTGTTCTGGTGCTCATAGTCACCTAAACAAGAAAACGTATCCAGCATAACAAAACATAATGATTGAACAAGTTGACAATGATGCTTATAACTTATAATGATAATCTGAAAAAAATATTAAAATAATATTAATAATAATTCTATTTATATAGCGCTGCCAACAAACATACTGGTAGCTCAGAGCGCATATAACATTGAGCAAGAAACTAGCAGGAACAGGGATATAATGCTCTAGGTTAAAAAAGGGATAGAGCTAATTAATAATTGAAAACTTTACAAACATAGGACAAAGAAAATATATATATAATTAACCGACCTAATATATAAGTAAAACAGTAAGGGTCTAAACAGTGTTTAATGCAGGTAAATATTAAAAAAATGTGTTTTCAAGTTCATTTTAAAAGTGACAATAGAACCATGTTTTGTTTATAAATAAATATAGGCTATATTACATTGTTTTGTTAGTTACTATTCTATTTAATGAACGATTACAAAGTTATTTTTATTTTTAGAACCGTGAATTAACTTAAAACAGAAAATGTTAAATAAGAATAACAAAAATTCAAATATATTATTATTTCCTTATGCGATCTAAATTTTCTGAGAAAAGATTGACATTTTCAAAACAAAATGTCAAGTTATATAATATACAAGTAAAATTTCTCTCAGAGTTTTCTCACATTTACTTAATCTTGACGAAATCAAATTTTATTTTGCGTTCTATCCTATAGACTTTCTTACTGGTGATCCTTCTTTACTACTATATTATAGAAGATGGTTGCATCCTTCGCTTTTAGTGTTTTATTTTTTTTAATAAAGATTTTTTAATCATGTTGAGTTGTTAGTTGTTAATGGCTAGTTCAACATTTTAATAAAATTATTTCTTGCATTTTAAAAATATCTCTTGATGTCTTTCACTTTGTAATCTATTACGTCATATTGTGTTGCTATTAGATAGTGGAATACTCTTTGCATTACAAATCCGCTTTGAGCAGTATTGTCTACTGAAGTGTAAATTGAGTGCTTTTAACAAAATGTTATTACATTATTTACGTATTCTTATATCCACTTATAATGAATATTACAGCTCTTTTTAACGTTATTTTCTAATATTTAAAAAACAAGCAACTTCTCAGAGATCTTTTTACTTGTTTTCTATTGGCAACGAAATGTTAGACGCTTAAAGTTTCATTCATAAATATGTAAATAAATCTATATAAATAGTGTATACTATCATTGTTTACATCAATAGAGAAAAATTTATGATAAATTGTATGCGTGAATGTCTATTTTTATAATTATATTTCTGTGCTTGAGTACAAATAGTTTCAATAAAGAAATATTAATACTTTTTAAAAACTATTTTTTTAAGCTTACATTTGTTAAAGAATAAGGTAGAATTTTTAAATATTAAACGACTAACTTAGCTATATGTTGGGTTTTATGGAAAAAAATATTTTCTGGGAAATTTCTGTGCAATGGAAGTGGCTATGTTTTTCTTGAAAATGCGACAGGAAAATTTTACATTGTTATGAAATAATTTTTAAGTTTCATTTAATAGTGTGTTTTATTCTCTTTAAACGCGAATATATTTTTACTCTTGAAATAATGGTTAAAAAATTTAATAAAACAACCTGACAACCTACTTAGTCTTAAAACAATAGCAGCTTACAAGAGACTATAGCTAGTTTAAAGCTTAATGAAAAAAAATCGTTTTTTCTTTCAATGGTTGCATGTTTATCAACATTAAAAATATTTTATGTTTGTGTTTGTTGTTGTTTTGTTTGTAATAAAATTTGTACAATTTAATCAAATAATAATACAGAAACAAAAACATTAAAGAAAAACAGCAAAAAGAAAATATAATGTCCAAAATAAATCACATATTTAGTGATATTATTATGACTGGTACCTTGCCTGTACCTATTCACAATTCACAATAATTGGTGTCTGGTGTTTCGGTGTTTTGGTGTTCTGAAGGTCCAGCATTGTATCCAGCAGAATTTAGTCACGTGATCTGTCCGTTTTGAAAGAGTTTCCGGTTCAGGACGTGACTGAAGACAAAGAATTCTGTCAGAGTAAATATTATACACGGCTCTAAATAAATATGGAATTCTGGAATTCTGTGAATATGAATGTGTAGATGGCGCTTTACAAAAGGCTTTTGTTGCACTCTAAACAAACAGACAAAATCGCATGCATTTATAGAAGTAGATACCGAAATATATATATATATATATATATATTGAAATATATATATATATATATATATATATATATATATATATATATATATATATATATATATATATATATATATATATATATGTGCATGTATGTATTTAGCTAAACACAATAACCATCTTTTACAATGCTCAGATAAACATTTGGTTAAAACTCTTTTCTTATCCTTTATGCGAGAACAAATACATATAAGTATTCTTTCTTCCCGAGTGGCATTCGGGCATGGAATGGGTTGCCTAAACAAGCCAGGAAAACCAGTAACTTAACATCATTTAAACATAAATAAAAATGCAGGACTAGACTCGGACCACCGTCTGTAATGTATAATATAAGATGTATAATATAAGATATATAATATAAGATATATACTATAAGATATATAATATAAGATGTATAATATAAGATATATAATATAAGATATATAATATAAGATATATAATATAAGATATATAATATAAGATATATAATATAAGATATATAATATAATATATATAATATAAGATATATAATATAAGATATATAATAAAAGATATATAATATAAGATATATAAAAAGATATATAAGTAGCCTAGATAGATAAATAAATAGATAAATAATAGATAGATAAATAGATATATAGATTTATAGTTTATAGATATATATTTTCTTAGAAAAAATAATTAATTATCATCCATGTTAAAGAAATATATTACGCTTTTAAAATATCTTTTGATCGTTTCATTTTTAAACTATTACTCCACAGTATCTATTTTGAACTATTCATATTGTCAATTTATGTATTAATAACTAGTTATGTTGTCATTGTATGAATTTTTAAAGACATGTATAGTGTCTCTATATACTAATTGATAAATTTAAATACGTTGCTTTTAAAATATGACATTTTTGACAGACCGATTTGGGCCGATTTAAATATTCTTTTTTTTTTATAATACCTCACAAATAGAGTTACCAGAAATATGGGCATCAAGAGGAGGGACAAACAGAAGAACAAAGGAGGACATTGTCTTTCAATTGAATACTTTCACTTTAAATACGCACTCAATAGGCCTAGGATTGCTATTAAGTTCGTACATGTAAACTGACCAAAAAACGGTTATGGTAAAAATTCACTGTGAGCTAAAAGGCAGATAGGCCTAGCTTTTGGGTAACTTTGAAAAATAAACTTGACAACTCATACAAGAGTCTTTGATAAAAAATTATATTATTTTTTTTTTGTAGAAATGATTACTTGTTTATTAATTATATTCTCAACTTGTTTTTAACTTTTCCTGCCGGCCGGAGGACAATAATCTAAAAAGTATGACCTGCCCTCGATTTGCCGGACGTCTTGCAACCCAGTTCACATATCAGTACAGGGAGGAAGAGATGGAGAAAGATAGATCCGAGGTAGACATATCAATACAGGGAGGGTGAGGAAGAGGTGGAGAAAGAGAGAGGTAGGCCTATCAACGTTTCATAAGACACTCATCTGAAGCCCAAACACCCCAGCACTGTTTTGGGGCTAAGCTTATTTTTCTGTCCGTCCATGCATGTGTAATTTTTTTAAATAGCTGTTGTGTCTATAAAATAAAAAAATATATCTTCAAGTTTACAGCCATGAAGTCTTCAAGCGGCGGCTATATACAGGACATAGATCTAGAATTTATAGTTTCATAACCCCGGTTGTGATCAGTCCAGGTCGATCCAGTTTGATCCTATTCTACAGAGGCAGCCATTTTCTCTCTTTCATTTCTTGATGAAAAAAAGTCTAACAAAACTACTATAACGTCATGTGTTTCAAGAAGATTTAATCTGGTTAACACACATAGGCACATCCTTGCATCCCAACCCCTCCACTTCCTATAATAAACTGCTGGTCTTGCCTCTTCGTCCTCTTTTAATAAAGTTATAAGTCTAGGCTAGAACAGCAATGTAACAAAAATACAATGACCTAATTTCGTATCATCTCGAGAGAAAAACGAACACGGCTCTCGCATATGTCTATAAATAGATGTGTAGTCGCGTTAAGTGTGTAGGCTATGTATAATATAACGAAATGCCTTTTTCCCTTTCATTTATATTTATTATATGTTTCTTTTTCGTTCAGCCTAGGTCAGGCAAAAGAACGTCTGCAGCTGAGCTAAACAGCGAGGGCTTTCTCTCTCTCTCCATATCTCCCTCTTTCTCTCTCTTTCTCCCTCCCTCTCTCTCTCTCTCTCTCTCTCTCTCTCTCTCTCTCTCTCTCGGTCTCCTTTACTCCAGGCATAGGCTAGGCGTATAATATGGAGATGTTTTTTTTTATTGGTAGATGACCGAAAAGTAAACACATTACGTACAAGAAAAACAACTTAAATATCTCGATTTTTCTAAATTAAGCTCGAATTCCAATGAGATAAAAGGCCTAGCCCTAACTACTTGAACATTTGCTAATATTTCAAACCAATAAAATAAAACTTAGAAGCTGAACCAAAAAGAATGATGTCTCGATGACATTGCACCTTTCCTGTCTGCGCATATATTTTTAAAACCATGTAACCATGGTTACAAAAGATAGATTTTTCAAGGTAAATAATGCCACAGAGGTAGCGATAAAAAACCTGACTATCTACTTCAAGTTTCCTCCGTAGTATATGGTCTAGAATTTTTATTTCTGTAATAAAACTTTTCATTGAGATAGTTATCAGCATTTTTGACAGGGAGAAAGAGAGAGAGAGAGAAAGAGAGAGAGAGAGAGAAAGAGAGAGACAAAGAGAGAGAGAGAAAGAGAGAGAGAGAGAGAGAGAGAGAAAGAGAGAGAGAGAGAGAGAGAGAGAAAGGGAGAGGATTAATTACCATAACAGAATGTAATTGCAATGTAATTTAACTATAATATAGATGAATATCAGTATAGTAATTGCTATAATAATTTTTAGTATTTCCAGACATTTCAAGTGTTACAAAGTGAAGTGTTTCATCAATTATCAACTGATTGTAAACATAAAAAATTACAAAATCCCTTCACATACAAATTTTAAACATTTGCAACTACAGCTTAGCGTCCATGTTTTTATAAATTCACATGATTTTTACTACCTTTATTTTAAGTTGCAATGTCTGCAATCGTCAATCGTCAATGCATGGTGCGAAAATTGGCTTCGATTTTTCGACCACTTCCCGTGGTCCGATCGAGCTGAAATTTGGACAGCAAATTTGTGGCGCCTAACAATACATCCTATCAAATTTTCAGATAAAACAACTTAATAATACTACACTTATGACAATATTCATTTCTTAAAAGGAAAGTATAAGAAATATTTTGATTTCGCGTAAAAAATGCCTGTGAAACTTTTTATACTTTTTCGGCGCAAAGCTAGAAAAAAAATTATGCGCTACGATTATTTTTAGAACAATTCATACGGAGTATGGAGATATTTTTGAGATTTGCGACACAGATATTTTTTCTGTACGTTTCAATTGCAGTAGTCTATCAATTATTTAATTACATGATGGTAAACTTAGTTTGCAAATAAAGGGAGTATAATAAAAACTTCGTTTTTATGGTTTTCTTGTTACTCCCTTTATTTTAAGTTGCATTTTCTGTCTGTCTGTCTGTCTGCAATGGTGCAAAAATTGGCTTCGATTTTTCGACCACTTCCCGTGGTTCGATCGAGCTGAAATTTGGACAGCAAACTTGCCCCGACTAACAATACATCCTATCAAATTTTCAGTTAAAACAACTTAATAATACTACACTTTTGACAATATTAATTTCTTAAAAGGAAAGTATAAGAGATATGCCTGTGCAACTTTTTATAGTTTTTCGGCGCAAAGGTAAAAAAAAAAAAATTATACTTCACACATTTAAAAAAAAAAATGCGCAATCGTTATAATTAGATATGTATTTGCCGACATTACCGATTCGAAATTTTAGTTTTGTAGTGAGCCAATAATATCCAATAGGCCCTACCTAAGAAGACTAAACAAAAATATTTCTTCTAAATTATTTCATTAGTAAGGAGATATTTTTTTGATATTTTTGAGATTTGCGACACATATATTTTTTCTGTACGTTTCATTTGCAGTAGTCAATCAATTATTTAATTACATGATGGTAAACTTAGTTTGCAAATAAAAGGAGTATAATAAAAACTTCGTTTTTATGGTTTTCTTGTTTTTATGTTTTAAAAGTTAAAATTTCTCTTTTTTTCTGACACCAAGTAAAGATTTAGCCGACCTAATTTATGTTTATTTATACTTTACTTTCACGTGTTGAAAACAAAGAAAATAAAACAATTTTTAATCTAATCCAAATATTTTGTTACTAAAAAAAACACATAGAAGTATTAAATATAAACTATATTATTAAATTAATGGAACAAGATTTTTTGTTTCTTTAAGTTGAAATAAGTTTAAGCCGATTGCAAAACGCCCAATAAAACCCTTCTATTACAGTTAGTGGTTCAGTTGTCATTTTCACGAAATATTTTGTTTAGAAAACATGTTGATCTATTTATCTAACCACAGACTGCTAATTTACTCACATCTTGGTTGAAATAAACAAAATATTACATTAATAACAATAACCATAATACAAGCTCATTAAAATTCTAACTTTGAAATAAAACACCCTCGTGGAATAAAAATACTCCTTTTATTTCTTTATCCATTTGTCAATAATTCGTTTTTTAGTGTTTTTTTCAAGTACTGAGTTTACGAGAAACAAGAAAACTATTTTAATCTGTGTATTCGATATAGATCTAGTAATAGGCTTACTGAGGAAAATGTTTATATACAATCATATGTTTATTATATATCTAAAAAAGTATAAAAAAAATATATAGTACTATATAGTTGGCCTACTCGTCGGAAGGCCAGTTTCTATGGCCACGGTGGCTCAGGGACTTCCTCCAGACCCTAGCCGTCACCAGGATTCGAACACCAGCTGGTACGCCAGCCGAACGTGCTTCCACTTGTCCACCGTTCCCCCATACTATATCTAGAATTACATTTAATTTAAGATATTACTTCCATTAAAAAAAAACTTTTATTTGTGTGTCTGTTTTTTTTTTTTTTTTTTTTTTTTTTTTTTTTTTGGGGGGGGTTAGTCTTGTAGCCATTAGAGTCGTAATCACCAAGGCAACAATATCCGTGACGTCACGTAGAGACACTCGTTGGTTGCTAGGGAGACACTTAACGATACACATTTAATTTGTCTCGGTGTAAGACCATAGTCAATAAATTTTCGTACAGAGCGAGCTCTGAATCGGAACTATGTTCTTAAGATTTAAGAAACGATGTCAATTATTGCAGCGTGTGGATGCGAAATCAATGGCAGGCTGTTTAAACAATTAGGCTACCGATTTCGAGAAATCAATTTTTAAAGTCTACTTCTTCAGGCCCAGCATTGGCGAAGTAAAAATTTTTGCAGACGAGACGTTAAAAAATCTTCAAAGAATGATTTTTAATTTTTAAAACATATAATTTTTTTGTGAGCATTTAATTGAGGCTAATTGAAAACTAATATGTATCTGAATGTTAACATTTGAAAAAAAATAATTAGAAAATTCGTATAATCCTGGTAAGCGGTTTTTAAATTGTTAAGAATAAGTGGGGAAATCCTTGTTTTAGGTGTATTCTTATCTTATGCATAACAGACGCTCCTCCTTTTATTTCACAATGAACCAGACTCTAGACGAAATTTATTAGAATCGGGAGATAACAGTCTGGTATTACCATTGTTAAATATTGTACTTCTTGACACTTTATCTGCCTTTACCTGTTCTAAATATAAGACATGTTGCCATTTTACCTGCCATTACAGTTCCCGCATATTTTACTTGCTGACGTTTTCCTTAACAGACTTAACTTTTTGAAAATAATTTACTTCCTAATATTTACCTTTCCAGAATGTTTTACTTGTCTTCATTATACTTTTCGAAAGAATTTAGTATTAGTTGCATGCATCTATATGTTATAGCCAATAGTATAATAATAAAATTATGCAATTCAAGTCTCGCTGCCTAATATATTATTTCTGCTAAGATAAAATGTACAGCTACGGCTATATCAAAACAACCTGTTGCAATGCTCAGATAAACATAAGGACTAAAACACTTTGATTTTCCCTTATACCAAAACAAATGCATATAAGTACTCTTTCTTCCCGAGTGGCATTCCGGCATGGAATGGGTTGCCCGAACAAACCAGGAAAACCAGTAACTTAACATAATTTAAAATATTAATAAAGATGCAAGACTAGACTCGGACCAAGAATAAGCGTAGGACGCAATAATCTTCTTTATAGAAGGAGCGTCTGCAATGTAAAAAATGAGAATATATATTAGATAAGGTAAAAGCTAAAGAATAAACTGAACGCTTAAGTTGTACATATAATGAAAGCAGAATAAGGAAGATTTAACTTTGGCTGTTATACAAAACTAAGGCGCCTTGTGATAACAGGTTAAGATTAGAATGTTTTGAATAAATCGAAACGTGATATAAAAATTTGATAACATTTTCAACGGGAAAAAAGATAGTGTACACAGCTCACACAAAAAAGATATCACAAAAATATATAAAAAACTTGATATTAGCATTTTATCTTTAGCTAGAAATATTTCCAATAAGGTCACACTGAATTTGTGTTAACATGTGTATAAAGTGTAAACATCTAGAGGCTGCTGAACACAGCATACTAGGTGATTGTGTAGTCAGCACAATGTCCAACCACCTTTACTTTACCTTTAATTTACCTGAACTAATATCAGGTACCCATAAGATCTAAGAAGACTCAGGGACACCCTCCAGACCCGGGAAAAAAATCCTAGCCTAGATTCGAACCCAGGTCATTCGGAACGCCAGCAGAACGCGCTGCCACAAGGTCACCGTGCCCCATATCGATCAAACAACAACAACAAGGGCCTCTTGGAGTATCAAGTTTGAACTAAACATAATTCAATAAACCAAATGTTGGATTATCAAGTTTGAACTCAACAATAGAACAATAAACCAAATGTTGGATTATCAAGTTTGCACTCAACAATAAGTCAATAAACCAAATGTTGGATTATCAAGTTTCAACTCAACAATAGAACAATAAACCAAATGTTGGATTATCAAGTTTGAACTCAACAAAAAGTCAATAAACCAATTGTTGGATTATCAAGTTTGAACTAAACAATAGAACAATAAACCAAATGTTGAATTATCAAGTTTGAACTCAACAAAAAGTCAATAAACCAAATGTTGGATTATCAAGTTTGAACTAAACAATAGAACAATAAACCAAATGTTGGATTATCAAGTTTGAACTCAACAAAAAGTCAATAAACCAAATGTTGGATTATCAAGTTTGAACTAAACAATAGAACAATACACCAAATGTTGGATTATCAAGTTTGAACTCAACAAAAAGTCAATAAACCAAATGTTGGATTATCAAGTTTTAACTCAACAATAAGTCAATAAACCAAATGTTGGATTATCAGGTTTGAACTCAACAATAAGTCAATAAACCAAATGTTGGATTATTGGATTATCAAGTTTGAACTCAACAATAAGTCAATAAACCAAATGTTGGATTATCAAGTTTGAACTCAACAAAAAGTCAATAAACCAAATGTTGGATTATCAGGTTTGAACTAAAAAATAAGTCAATAAACCAAATGTTGGATTATTGGATTATCAAGTTTGAACTCAACAATATGTCAATAAACCAAATGTTGGATTATTGGATTATCAAGTTTGAACTCAACAATAAGTCAATAAACCAAATGTTGGAGTATCAAGTTTGAACTCAACAATAAGTCAATAAACCAAATGTTGGATTTTCAAGTTTGAACTCAACAATAAGTCAATAAACCAAATGTTGGATTATTGGATTATCAAGTTTGAACTCAACAATAAGTCAATAAACCAAATGTTGGAGTATCAAGTTTGAACTCAACAATAAGTCAATAAACCAAATGTTGGATTATTGGATTATCAAGTTTGAACTCAACAATAAGTCAATAAACCAAATGTTGGATTATCAAGTTTGAACTCAACAATAAGTCAATAAACCAAATGTTGGATTATCAGGTTTAAACTCAACAATAAGTCAATAAACCAAATGTTGGATTATTGGATTATCAAGTTTGAACTCAACAATAAGTCAATAAACCAAATGTTGGATTATTGGATTATCAAGTTTGAACTCAACAATAAGTCAATAAACCAAATGTTGGAGTATCAAGTTTGAACTCAACAATAAGTCAATAAACCAAATGTTGGATTATCAAGTTTGAACTAAACAATAGAACAATAAACCAAATGTTGAATTATCAAGTTTGAACTCAACAAAAAGTCAATAAACCAAATGTTGGATTATCAAGTTTGAACTAAACAATAGAACAATAAACCAAATGTTGGATTATCAAGTTTGAACTCAACAAAAAGTCAATAAACCAAATGTTGGATTATCAAGTTTGAACTAAACAATAGAACAATACACCAAATGTTGGATTATCAAGTTTGAACTCAACAAAAAGTCAATAAACCAAATGTTGGATTATCAAGTTTTAACTCAACAATAAGTCAATAAACCAAATGTTGGATTATCAGGTTTGAACTCAACAATAAGTCAATAAACCAAATGTTGGATTATTGGATTATCAAGTTTGAACTCAACAATAAGTCAATAAACCAAATGTTGGATTATCAAGTTTGAACTCAACAAAAAGTCAATAAACCAAATGTTGGATTATCAGGTTTGAACTAAAAAATAAGTCAATAAACCAAATGTTGGATTATTGGATTCTCAAGTTTGAACTCAACAATAAGTCAATAAACCAAATGTTGGATTATTGGATTATCAAGTTTGAACTCAACAATAAGTCAATAAACCAAATGTTGGAGTATCAAGTTTGAACTCAACAATAAGTCAATAAACCAAATGTTGGATTATCAAGTTTGAACTCAACAATAAGTCAATAAACCAAATGTTGGATTATTGGATTATCAAGTTTGAACTCAACAATAAGTCAATAAACCAAATGTTGGAGTATCAAGTTTGAACTCAACAATAAGTCAATAAACCAAATGTTGGATTATTGGATTATCAAGTTTAAACTCAACACTTAGTCAATAAACCAAATGTTGGATTATCAAGTTTGAACTCAACAAAAAGTCAATAAACCAAATGTTGGATTATCAGGTTTGAACTCAACAGTAAGTCAATAAACCAAATGTTGGATTATTGGATTATCAAGTTTGAACTCAACAATAAGTCAATAAACCAAATGTTGGATTATTGGATTATCAAGTTTGAACTCAACAATAAGTCAATAAACCAAATGTTGGAGTATCAAGTTTGAACTCAACAATAAGTCAATAAACCAAATGTTGGATTATCAAGTTTGAACTCAACAATAAGTCAATAAACCAAATGTTGGATTATTGGATTATCAAGTTTGAACTCAACAATAAGTCAATAAACCAAATGTTGGATTATCAAGTTTGAACTCAACAATAAGTCAATAAACCAAATGTTGGAGTATCAAGTTTGAACTTAACAATAAGTCAATAAACCAAATGTAAACAGGGGGAACTGCGAGAAAATAATTGAAACAAATACATCAAAATACATTAAACAATTTTCTTCTTTTCATATGAAATGTTGAATTCATCAAAATGTCTTTCCTCCATAGTGGCATTGTGCAAGAGGGATGAATAATCTGATCTAATACAACATATTACAAATATACAATTACTTCAAATATTTTAAAATACTTCTTAAAAATAATGCAATATTAGAATTAAACCAGAAAATGGGGCATGATTGTATTGACCAGGGGTCGGCAAGCTTTTGCTAACGTGTACCAAACTCGGAATTCTAAATCATTAAGCGTGCCAACAGCCTGAAAGTCAACCTAATCTACTAATATATACTTTTTTTTCTATGAAAATTTATTAAGCGCCGTAGCAAGACCAAGGTCAAAAGCAAAAAAATTTTTTAGAGAAAATCGTTAAAAGTTTTCTATTTATTTAAAAAAAAAAACTTGGCTGTGATTATCATCTTTCTGGTTTTGTTCTTTTAGCATTTATAGCAAATACATAATTTTAATACTGAACTTTCACATTAAGCCAAATGGTTAATGTCTAAGACACTAATTTAGTTGTCAGGTTAATTATTGCATCTGCTACAATTCTTTTATTTTTTCATTAGGAGGCGCTTGGAGCTCTTTATAACTCCTTGCTTCTCCTGTGGGCTTTTCTGCGTTTAAATGTCGCATGGTATCGGCAACTTTACTAATTCCCGTCTGACTTCCCGCACCGAAAGGCGGTCATCAGTCGTGGATCAGCTAGTTCTGCCCTCTGCACAATCTGTTACGTCAAGCATAAGAGCCGTGCAGGCCAGATGTAGTCCAGGCTGACCATGAATAAGAGCCTTTGCAAGAAATCTCCTAGTCTCGCAAGACTCGGACAACATACCGCTACCGGGTGTATTGTCCCAGCCGTTCTCTCCAGATGCCCTTTTGACCGCCTTTCTGATTACAGAATGTACGACACTCTGATCCTAACCAGAGAGCCAGAAGGGGATCGCAGTGACCAGGCTACCCATACTTTGTTTAAAGAAGCCAAGGTCGTTTCATTATAAGTTGATCTCAGCTTGAGATTTTTGTTAAATGCTATTTTTTGTGCAGTTCTATATGTCTGCTATGTATTAAGTGGAATAGAAATGAAGAAATCAAACAAAGTGGGTAGTTAATGTAGGGTTTAAAGTTTTAAAATGTACTTATAATTTCTTCAATTATATAATAATTAGTAATTTTCAATAATTTTTTTAAATAGTTTTATCATTTTAAAATTATAATGGTAAGCAAGGATGTTTTTTTAAGAAAGAAAATTTATAAAATATTTCGAAATATTAACGAAAAAAAAAGGATTAATTATCTTTCTTTAATTAAAGTTTCCAAATTTAATTCTATAGTTATAATTTGTAACATAACTAACGCTACTTATTAATTTTATGTCCTTAGATAAACAGCTCTTGTATTAATTGTCTAAGTCGATCAAAGTCGATTTAAAAAAAACATGAATAATTCCAATGATTACATAATATAATGCTAGTGTATATGCCTCTTATATTTATTCAAATAATAAATCAAAAAAACATTTTTCTTAATTAAAGAAGACAAACATTAAAACTATTTTGAATGTAGGGTATGCCTATTAATTAACGAGCGCCTTGTCCTTGAATGCTCTTCGCTAATTGTTCAATGTCGGGTACCTATTTAGTTACTTCTGAGTGGTCAAGTGTAAGTGACCTCTTTTCTCATGCTTAGGTCACAGCGGAAACTAGAATGAATGCATTAGCATGGAGTGAGGCGCTATATAAATGACCAATTATTATTATTATTATTATGCCTAGCAATTGAGAACATCCAATGACTTTCCTGAGCAGCTTCTTTTCAGAATTTTCCGCAGTTCAAGTTCAGTTTCACCCAAGTTGAACTCATTGAAATCTTCTGCTATTAATAATAATTAATAATTGGTCATTTATATCGCGCCTCACTCCATGCTAATGCAAGCATGCTCAGCGCGCTCACAAAAACGAAACGACAATAACACTCTAAAAAAGTTTTAAACAAGGTTTCGGCCGATGGAGGCACGAAACGACAATAACATTTTAAAATAGTTTTAAACAAGTATTTTGCTGATGGATGTGTACGTCATCAACTTAGTTGAAAAGAAAAGTCTTCAAATTCTTCTTGAATGCTTTTTTTGACACAGAGTTTTTCAGTGTCTCAGGTAAGCCATTCCACAGTGTAGGCGCCACAGATTCAAACGAGCGTACACCAAGAGTCTTTTTTCTGTGACCTTCCAAACCTGGAATATCCAGGAGAGATTGTGTTGAAGATCGCAGCATCCTTAACGGGACATGCTTCGGTATAAGCTCTTTGAGATATGCAGGTGCTGTGCCTTCCACGCATCCATAGGTAAGGGACATAATCTTATGATCGATGCGCTTCGTCACAGGGAGCCAGTGGAGCTCTTTGAGAATTGGAGTGATATGGTCATGCTTCTTTACTCGTGACACAATGCGTGCTGCAGTATTTTGAACTTTCTGAAGTCTATCCAGTTGTTTCTGGGGTAAACCCCACAGGCAACTGTTACAATAGTCTAGTCTTGACTGTATTGTTGCAACAGCAAAAGCATTGGCTGTTTTTTTATTAATCAGAGGTCGCAGCTGACCCAGGGCACGAAGATGGAAGGAGCATGCCCTAACCACGGTACTGATGTGTGGACCCATTGTTAATTTACTGTCAATGATAAAGCCCAGGTCTCTGACAGTGTTGGACAAAAAGATATCAGAGGCCCCTACTTTAATAGATGGAATATCGACTTTCCTAAGATTGTAGTTTGAACCGCACATAATTGCCTCAGTCTTGTCGTCATTCTTATAATGTCATTCAGAAACATCAGGTTCAACAGTCAGTTCTCCAAGACTTAACCTCGTCTATGGTAACAAACACTGTGTGCAAGAGAAGATTTCTATATTTCTTATATTTTTCTTGTACAAGATACTTGATTTGCCTGTAAATCAATAAATAAGATGAGAAGTTATAAAATCGATAATTTTAACAATAGATCGAGAGTCCAATGATCAGATCTTTGCACACAAACTTTCCTGAACTCGACTTACAGAGTGATTTTCATGTTATAGTTTGCATTGAAAAGTCTACTTCTGAGAAGGTCTCCCTGGGGTGCCAAAGAAAATCACCCTGCGTGCCAAGTGTTGCACTCGTGCCCCTGGTATAGACAGATTGAAGCTTAAAGACATAATTGAATCTGGGGAACAAACGTCTAAATCTAAATTATTGTGATAATTATTTCCCATGTTAGATATTACTCTTCAATTTTATGTTTTGATTTTTGTTAGGGAGGGAAAGTTGAGCGAATAACATTGTTACAGTGTCCTATACAGATGTGAGGTTTTTCAATTTAAACTATTTGCTTACAGTGTTAATTCTCTAGCAATTAACTTACAACATGCTCATGTATTGCATTCGATACATGAATATACTAACAATGCAGTGATATAACTTGAAAAGGCCTTAGTTTTTAAATATGAGGTTCATTGGACTTAAAGGTTAACGCACTAATGGCAATTACCAGTGATGCGTTGACGTCGTTATTTGACTGATTAAGACAGTGACGTATAAACTCAGACAACAAAATTGCCTGACCTCAGTGACCTTGGAAATGGAAAGGTCATGCAGTCATTCTTCAGGTTGAGAAGAAAAGTTAAGGCGATCAATCTTATAAAAAAGTAAACAACTCCATCAACTGACCTTTAACCTTTCTCATGTGATTTTTTTTAAATTTCTGCCATTGTTTTTTGATATTGTACAAATATTAACCCAGTTGATATTGAAGAGTATGTATTATGTGGTTGTACATTGTAGACATAGTATCATCAACATATATATCTGTGAGCGCAAATATAGATGTTTAAATAGATGTATATACAATCTATAAAAATAGACTCCTTAACTGTTTGAGAGATCTGGAACAAAAATAAATGCATTAGAGCTGAAAACATTTAGACTTCTGCTGGGGCAGTCTTTCCTTTTTTTTTCTGACTTTGCTTTTTTCTCTTACGCGACGCAGCTTTTCCCCTCCATGATTCAGACCGGCATTAGATGTGCTCCACCAGCTTGTTCTGGTTTGAACTAGAATATCCCAGTTCTCACTGTCCAGATCTAGAGCCTTGATGTCGTTAAATCTGAGGTGTAGAAGACGCGTTGACCTTTAGTCATTGGCAATTTTTGCGTTGACCTTTTGTCATTGGCAAGTTTTGCGTTGACCTTTTGTCATTGGCAAGTTTAGCATTGACCTTTTGTCATTGGCAAGTTTAGCAAACGCCAAGTTTTTATTTAAACGTTTCTCTCATCCAACATCCTGTAGACATGGCTAGCCACCTGAAACTGTGTTTACGAAACAGATTCATATGTACAATCAACTATACAATCAACTGTACATTGATATATACAATCCTATATACATTTATATATACATTCTTCTATACAATCAACTTCACACTCATATATAAAATCATCTATACCATAGGTTCTCAACCTTTTTCGGCTCACCGCCCCCTTTTACATTTTTTTTCCGCTCACCGCCCCCCAACTTAATTTTAGCGGAAACATTTGTTAATTAAAGGGAGATAATTAACCCTTTTCATTTGAGGTAATATTTCAATTTGTTTTTCTTTTATAAAAAAACTGAATGGTTTGCATTTATAACTTTGAAATAATATGATAGAACTGTACAAACTATTTGAAAATTGTATAAATATTATATGACTAAAGAATTTATATGAATATTTTCAAGCATTTTAATAACTACCCAGTTTGTATAATTACTACTTATCTATATCGCTCAGTTATTGTGGTTACCTCTTTACAAAGAATTCAAACGCAATAAAGGACATCTCGGTAAGACGAGTAAAATTGGTAATATGAGCCGATGTTACGGCGACAGTCCGGTGAACCAACCATAAGACAAGACGGCCGCATAACATATTTGCCAAGTGGGCCTACTAACCCCTACTTCATCGAAAAGTCATTGCGATTCTTATTTGTTCAATAATATGTATGCCTACTGTTGGGGGATATCAGATATTTAGAAGCACTTGCGTTTACATCATATTTCATCCAAAAACTAATCGATTCAAATAGCTGAGTTGTTGGAATTATAGCAGGTACGTATGTACCGCCCACTTGCCCTTCATCGCCCCCCAATCGCCCCCGGGAATGTTATCGCCCCCCTAAAGCTTCTCATCGCCCCCTGGGGGGCGATATCGCCCCCGTTGAGAACCTATGATCTATACAATCAACTATACAATCTACTATACAATCATATACATATATATATATGTGTGTTTTACACATGGTAACTGTAAAGAGTGTATTACTTATTCATTGTTTATATAATTAACCTATTACTTTAAAAAAACCAAAGGAATATTTGTGCATAATCTCACATTAATTATTCTATTAATTTTATCCTAATTATATTGAAATACTATTCTCATTTATTTACTATTGTGATGCTTTCTTCTATTGTTTGTTGTTCTTTTACAAAATAATTTGTTAAACAATATTTTTATTACCAAATAGACTCCAAGGCTAAAATTTTTTTTGTTATCTTATCCGAATTCACAAATCCTTCTTTTATAATTTGTTATCAGCAATACCAAATTTAAACTACGCTTTTCGTTACAAATATTAAAAAAAATTGATTCAGTTCATTTTGTTCACACTTGTAGTTTTCCAGTTTCTTTAGCAATGAGATAGTGTAGTCAGTGCAGTGTCCAACAACTGCCTCTACATGATTTTCCTAAATTGATGTCACGTGACCTTTACAGTTCTACGGAATCTATCACAATCTGTTTGATTATGTCTACAGACTTCAGATCTTTGACACAACTCCATAGACCTTTGCCAGACCAGGATGTTGCATCTCAATTAGTTCTCTTCTACCTTTTGTATCACTCCATAACAGATACAGCAAAAAAAATATAATAATAATTGGTCATTTATATCGCGCCTCACTCCATGCTAATGCAAGCATGCTCAGCGCGCTCACAAAAACGAAACGACAATAACACTCTAAAATAGTTTTAAACAAGGTTTCGGCCGATGGAGGCACGAAACGACAATAACATTTTAAAATAGTTTTAAACAAGTATTTTGCTGATGGATGTGTACTTCATCAACTTAGTTGAAAAGAAAAGTCTTCAAATTCTTCTTGAATGCTTTTTTTGACACAGAGTTTTTCAGTGTCTCAGGTAAGCCATTCCACAGTGTAGGCGCCACAGATTCAAACGAGCGTACACCAAGAGTCTTTTTTCTGTGACCTTCCAAACCTGGAATTTCCAGGAGAGATTGTGTTGAAGATCGCAGCATCCTTAACGGGACATGCTTCGGTATAAGCTCTTTGAGATATGCAGGTGCTGTGCCTTCCACGCATCCATAGGTAAGGGACATAATCTTATGATCGATGCGCTTCGTCACAGGGAGCCAGTGGAGCTCTTTGAGAATTGGAGTGATATGGTCATGCTTCTTTACTCGTCGATATACAAAAACTAAATTAGAAATACAACCCAATAACAGCCTGTTTGCAATGCGCAGATAAACATAAAGACATAAACACTTTCCTTATCCCTTATTTGAGAAAAAATTATCTATATAAGTACACTTTCTTCCCGAAAAGCATTCGGGCATGGAATGGGTTGCCTAAAAAAACAAGAAAACGTGCAACTTAACATCTTTTAAAACATTAATAAAAATGCAAGACTAGACTCGGACCATGGATGAGCGTAGGACGCAATAATCTTTTTTATAGAAGGTGCGACTGTAATATATAAGATAAGATAAAACTTCATTTATTCTTATACTTTCTAATAATGTTTTTCTTATTTATTTTGATTTATGTAATGTAATGACATTTATTGAGTACTTAAACACTTACATACATCAATATGGTGCAACGTTAAATTCAAAGTGCGAAGCTAAGATCATGTTGCACAGTTAAATTAAGATATGTCCAAGAAGAGCGAAACATTGTGCTCATGATCTTTACTGTCATAATACCCAGACTTGAGTTTGGAAACACATTTATTCACATTTATTCACATTTATTCACATTTATTCACATTTATTCACATTTGCTGTCATTTTTTTTTGTTGTTAGTTGTTGATTGTTTGGGATTTGCCAAAATCCAAAGCTCGTTTATGGTTCTGAAGACCACATGAAAATGATGTCTTGGAATTACAATCCCAAAATAAGTAGTAAACTGCCCAATAAGACAGTCATCCCAGGAGTTAGTCAGGCAAGCCGGATTTGGTCAAAAACTCGTAATCCGAGTCTGATTTTTAAAAATCCTAAATTCGGCTCAAGTTCCAAATGTAAATTATACATTTTTAATCAAATTAAAAAGAAAACTAAACAAAACTGAAGCTTGTTTTATATTAATAGTACTTACGACATTTACCGTAACATTTTAAAACACAATTTCCAATTTACTTCATACATAACAGACGCTCCTTCTTTAAATAATATTATTGCGTCATACGCTCATCCGTGGTCCGAGTCTAGTCTTGCATTTGTATTAATGTTTTATATAATGTTAAGCTACTGGTTTTCCTGGTTTTGTTCAGGCAACCCATTCCATGCCCGAATGCCACTAGGGAAGAAAGAATACTTGAAAGCATTTGTTCTCGCATAAGGGACCAGAAAAGTAATTTCATATCAAATGCAAAATGGAAATGCTGATAAAGGTAAACGCAAACATGTTAATCTTTTTTCTAAACCGATGTCGACATATCACCATTAGACTAGACAGAATCTAACGTTGTAGTCGCAAAAGGATAGAGTGTAATTAATTGATAGAATTAAATAGTTATTCAATGTTTTTTAAAGTGTATTTAACTTGCTAACAATGACATTTTAAACATATTGTTATTGTATTTGTTACGTTTTTAAGGAGATCACACGGCTAAACGTACCAAAGTTTTAAAAAATTAACAAAATAAATTGTACTATTACAATTGTATTAGTTTACTATATCTTATCTTACATATTACAGATGCTCTCTATCTATCCATAAACTATTATATATTTATATATCTATGTTCTATCTAACTATTTATCGATCTAGTCTTTTTATATATATTTTTTCTCTAGCTTATCTTATATGTTACAGACGCTCTTTTTATAAAGATGATTATTGCGACCTACGCTCATCTGTGTTGGGATTCTAGTCTTGCATTTTGATCAGTGTTTTAAATTATGTTAAGTTAAATCTACTAGTTTTCGTGATTTGTTCAGGCAACCCATTTCATGCCCGGATTCCACTCAAAGAAGAAAGAGTACTTTTAAGTATTTGTTCTTGCTTATCGGAAAAGAAAATAATTTTAGTTCCCATGTTTATCTGAGCACTGTAATATGTTAATGTGTTGTATTTCTAAGCTAGAGTTTAATGACTTTCTAATGGATTAAAGATTGATTTTCCTTTAAAAAAAAATTAAACGTTGTTTTTTTTTTTAAATATTATTTTTGAAATTATTGACAAGTGTAGAATAGAATATTCGGTTTTTGAAAAGTCCAGCACCGAAAACATGTTTCTGAAATTATTTTTTTTCTAACTTCTTAAGTGCTCAAAGATTTCCTTCCTTTTGGCAATGATATAATACACTGAAGAAATGCAACTAGAATTCCCTACAGAAGATCACACGGTGAGATCATATCGTAGCCATGGATACAGGTTTTCAAATACATCAAACAAGGGAGACCAGCAATCTGATTTGTTCCTCTATTTTTTTATTACCTTTTTTTTTCTTATTGTGTATAACGTAACACAAACAAAAAGCTAACAATATAAGGTTTATGATTGGTTGTTATCTCCCCCTGAGCTGTTTGAGTTTATCACGAGTTATTGCACATTGTCAGGAAATGCTTGTAGTTCTTGATCCTCTAGTTGCGTGTATGCGGATGATGCTGTGTTTCCGGTTGACCTACTTTGCTACCTCTCCTGTCAAAGCAAAAAAACATTCAATTTATTCAAGTTATTGAAGAGTTATTTCTACTCTATATGTTAGGCACAGATCAAGCCTTCTACTTTATCCATAATATAATTTATATATTATATCTATCTATACTTTAAAATAAAACAATGCACTATCTAGTTATCTGACTACCTATATATATAACTATCTACGTATCTATTAATGTATCTATCTGATTATCTATATCTTTCTGTCTATCTATATCTTTCTATTTATCTATTTATTCGTATCTGTCTACCGGTCTTTTTAATTAGCCACCGGTCTATCTAATCTATACTATATATATTTCCTTCTATTTTTATAATTTTTAAAATATGTATCAAGTAAGAAAGCAATAATGCGTCAAAATAGAATATCTATGCATTTCAATTTTTTAGTTAAATAAAGGTAGGTCTAATTATTTGAGTAACTGTCTACAAACTGTTAAGAAGATAAGATAAGAATGGGCATTTCTTATAGCGCTTCTATCCATGCTATTAAATTAGCATCCTCATTGCGCTCTTGGTGTGACTTGCAATGCCAGATGTATTAGTCAAAGAGAAAGACTTGCAGTGGCAGATGTATTGGCCAAAGAGAAAGATTTGCAGTGGCAGATGTATTAACCAAAGAGAAAGATTTGATGTGGCAGATGTATTAGCCAAAGAGAAAGTTATTCAAGTTCTTTTTGAAAGTTTCTTTTGTCCAAGACTCTCTCATTAAAAATGTAAATTAATTTAATTTTTTCTGGACTAATTTATTAATCTAACTGAATTATATAAACAAGTAATATTTCTTTCTTTAGCAAAATATTTCTATATAACCATTTTTTTATTCCCTTAACCGTTTTGATCGTTTGTGTGTGGGGAGGGGGGGGGGGGTAACGGACACTGTGCATCCATTTAGTCCTCTCTGTGGGATTGGTAGACTTGGTGGCGCCCATCTGCTCTCCAAGTCAGCGGTGGATTTTTACTGTCCTATTCTCTGCACCATGGGTCGAACCCAAGATGTCTAGCTTGTGACATGTGCCCACTGTGACTTTGCTATCTAGCCGTTATATAACCATAACCTCAAGGGATGCTCCACCAGATCCAGACCCATTGTTATAAAAGTTTAGCTCGTCCCATCCTGGAGTACGCATCAACTGTATGGGATCCTTATCAACAACACCTGATATCTAAGCTGGAGATGACCCAACGTCGAGCGGCACGTCGTATCTTACAGAACTACGGCCTTAAAACTAGCGCCTCAGCTTTGGTGGCCCAACTTCAACTGGAGCCTCTACATCATCGCAGAGCGATAAACAAGGTCACCGCTATTTACAAGATTGTGAACCGCCACGTTGAAATGTCCACTCAGTCAGGCCGAATCCTACAGGTGTCCCGCTCTACCCGAGGCCATCAGCTCAAGCTGCATGTCCCACATGCACGCACCGACGTCTACAAATATTCTTTTTTTCCGTCAGCCATTAGGCTGTGGAACACCCTGTACTAGGCCTCCATCACTGCCCCTACAGTTCCGGCTTTCAAATCGTCCCTTAAGTACTGGTCTAAAAACCTAAATAGACACTCTGTCAATTTTTTTATAATTGTTGTTTGTGATGCTTTTTATTTTATGTGTATTTAAATTGTGGACTCTTTCCTCGGTTCTATCGGGGTCTCCACAGTATTATGAAGAAGAAGAAGAACCCCTTTTAAAAGGCTGATTTTCTATTTTTTTAATTTTCTATTAATATTCTTTTGTGAAACTTACAACATGCTATTGCTAAGTACATATGAACATATATTTTAATAATTCCAATATACAACCCACACAGCCACACAACGCTGACAGCCCACACACATCCCTGACAACCCACACACAGCCACACCCACATCCACCCAACAGTAAGCGGCCTATTGAACGTTGACATAAGTTTGTCTTTATTGCATGCTGGGTAATATCAGAGATAATAACATAATGTGGGGAATTGTGATAATTTCACATAATAACATAATGGCTGAACTGAGAGTTAATTTGTTGTTGTAGTTTATATCATTATTAAAGCTACGTGGAGGATAATGGGATAGGTGAGTGCATGTGTGTGTGTCCGTGTGTTGGAAGTCGTACACAAAAGTTTAAACATAAAATTGATTCATGTTTACAAGTCGCCCCGTAGTTGTGTTCTGTTTGACCTGTAAATACCTATTTTATGTATACTTATACTCTATATCGAGGATGCTTTCTAATAAGATAAAGATGTATAGGATAAGCGATGCAGATAACTGGATAGGTAGCAAGACAGGCAGATAGATATAGATAAATAGATGGAATGCCTGGACAAACAAGGAAAAACAGTAACTTAACTTTATTTAAAACATCATTTACAACAATAATAGAAATGCAGGACTAGACTCGAACCACGAATGTTTGTAGGACGCAATAATCTTCTGTATAGAAGGAGCGTCTGTAATGTATAAGATAAGATATATAAATGAAAAGATGATACATTTACTAAATTTATTTAGTATGATATAAAGGATACTAAATATAGATACAATTATAAATATATATACTGTTACTACTTACTGAGTGTTTATAAATAGATTCACATAAATGGGAATCGAATGCGAGCGATAGATAGATATAATATCTATTATAATAATTTAATTAGCTAGTATTATATTGAAATAACGATTTTTTATAGGATAAGAAAGATAGTAATGAAAATTGAAGCTGCTTGATTATATATCGATATAGTTGAATGTAGTACTTGCATCAAGGTAAATAATAAAATAGATGGACAAATAGATAAATAAAAGGGAGAGGTTTACTGTAAAAATTTACTGTAAGACTACACATATTAGCAAACTGTTTTAGAGCGAGAGGGGGTGGGAGATAAAGATATAAGTTCATGTTATATATATAAATATATAAACACATTTTTTGGCTATTAAACAGGGAAACTTTAGTTATATTTAGGTAAATTGAAATATTGTCACTAAGAAATAAATTGCTTAATGTGGCAACACCAAAAACATTGTCCATTGACACGTAAAGGGTCAAGAGGTCAGCACGGATGGCCAGAGTGTGTGTAAAAGACAGAAAGGAACAAAGGTCGAAGTCAGGACCGGTGTTGGTTAGAAAGGGTTAAATAAATATATAGAAGTGGACGTTGATCTTACTTGAGTACATATGTGGAGCACATGAGGTGAATTCATGTATGTTAAATCGTGTTGTATTATAACTACATATTAAATCGCTTGCAAGAAACTCGCCTTCCTAGACTCATTGTTTGTGAGAAAGAGACAAAGGAAGTCGGCACGCACTCATGACAGTATAATAATAATAGTATGTCAAATAAAGTCAAATCAAATATGTCACATCTGGTAAGACAAGAATACTAGTGACAAATATATTGAAATGTAATATATTAGATAGATACTATTATATATATATAAAATGAGGTGTACACAATGTGAAACAAATATGAATAGAATAGGATATAGAGAAATCGGACACTGAATCATTTACATTATAAAAGTAGACTTTCATTATCAGACTTTCACTACTAGATTTCCACTACTAGATTTCCACCACTAGATTTCCACCACTAGATTTCCACCACTAGATTTGCACCACTACATTTCCATTACTAGATTTCCACCACTAGATTTCCACCACTAGATTTCCACCACTAGATTTCCACCACTAGATTTCCACCACTAGATTTCCACCACTAGATTTCCACCACTAGATTTCCACCACTAGATTTCCACCACTAGATTTCCATTACTATATTTCCACCACTAGATTTCCACCACTAGATTTCCACCACTTACGGTAAACAATTAACATTCAAGAGCTTATTTGAAGCACCAATTCTAAGTTTACGTTTTTGATTATTGCAACTGTTCCTAATGCAGTAAACTTCGGAAACTCATAAAACCTGACACACCCTTGACATTTGAGCCTACCTACACCTACATACACCTGTTTAAAATACAACTCTACCGCTACGTCCTCCAGTTTGTTTTAACGTCGGCGCAACATTTTTCTTTCATTCTTTTAACATAACATTCAATGCGGGTCTTTTGTTTGGCTAATCAATTTATAAATGACTTAAAGCTTTAATCGAAGTTATGAACAGCAGTATGCCCATGCTTAAATTGAATGTGTATACTATGTCTAGTTTAAACACGAAAAATGTTCAATTCAAGACCTCTCACTATATATATATATATATATATATTTATATATAATTACTTACTTATAACCGTCAGTTGCTGAAAAGAAGAATTTCTAATTGTAAATTATCAAGTGAGCGAGTCAATTTACTGTTGTCATCTAAATGACGTGTAGTCAATTTTTTTTTACCTAATGTCAATTCTGGAATATGTCATGTGTAATCCACTCGACATTTTTTTAGTTCTATCAATTAGCTTAGCTCATTAATAGTTGTGGTTGGGCAGCATTACGACGATATGACAACCCGACGATATGACAACCCGACGATATGACAACCCGAACGATATGACAATCCGAACGACAAAAAAAAGAAACAAGATCCCATCAACGGGACGAGAGTGTGTCGTCCTCAGAAGACCTCGGGCAGTTACTTGCATAAACAAACAAACAAACAAACATGAAAACAGACGGAAAGACAGGCCTGAAATAGAAATAGAACGAATGCGATGACGTCATAGTGAAATAGATCCTGCCCCACCCCCCCAAAACCTCCTTGCCTCTGAGGTCAGTCAGCATCAAGGGCAGACTAACGAACGAACAAACAAATGGAAACAAATACACCGGTGACCCACTATTAATAGAACTGCCAGGCGTGAGGAACAAATCCAAAAGTTTGAACATTGTTTGAATGTCTCACTGATATTATATAAATACTAGTAGTTATGCCCGTCAAAATGACGAAGAAACGAATGATTACAATTTGTTTTGTTAAAAGAGAAAGAAAAAATAACAAACAATATTAAAAAAAGAAATGAACGAATTAAGCAATAGTGTTGATATAATACAAAAAATATTTTTGGATGACGTTTCCAATGTAGGCTATGTATTTAACTTTTGTGCCGATTGGTCACACGGCCTAGGAGCCTTTAGAGAACTGGTCCAGCGGTTAGTTCACCGGACTGTCAACCGACACCTCGCGTGTTCTATCCCTGCCGCCGACCGATCCCTGCCGCCCTGCAGGAGTTTTGGGCCTAGTGGACGTAATAATCTTCTATCTAGAAGGAACGTCTGTAAAACTTATAAGATAAGATATATAAACATATTATATACAAATAAACAAACGCACGGTAGTAATATATATATATTCATATCTCTCTCTCTCATTCATTAATTTTCTTTTTGACACATTTTGATAGAGTAAATGTTAAGGGGCTATTTTAAAATGTATTTTATTAAATATCTTTTTATTATAATTTTTGTAGCTTTATTTTTAAAATTTAAATCCAATTAAAAAATGTAGGGTATAAGTAAAAGAAAATGTACATAATTATTTGACATTCGGTATCGGACCAGGCCCACAGTCCCACAGGCCATCCTGTCTGCGCGGATTAATATTAAACGAGTATTGTAGGAGCCATGACTAGAGAAACTAAAAAAAAACTATAAAAAAATTCAGGAACAAATTCATAAAAGAGCTGCAAGATTCATAACTAGCGAATATTCACAACTGAAAAGAGTAACACTATTAGTTAAATCACTAAACCTAGAAACACTAACACAAGCAGTATCATACTGGTGTAGGGGTGGAGGACTAGTAGTTTGAGTTACGTCATCTCGCCTCGCTATGTTTCCAATGTGCTATAAACGGAGGAAGTATGGGTTGGGGAGACAAGGGAGACAAGACTTTGATGCGTAAAGATCTAAAAAAAAACACCAAGGTATTGTCAGTTGAGCTACCTAATACACATGGGCTACCATAACCTTTCCCGAGGCATAACTTTGGGGAGGGGGGGGGGGAGAAACGTATGGGGGGCGGGGTAGGGAGTACATTTAGCGCCTGTTTAAAATGTTCGTTTTTGATCAATAGATGACTTTAAATTAAATATCGGTGCCAAAGTGTATCTTAATGTTATCTTGTTCTTTTACTTAAACTTCCTTTTTGGTGGTCTTTCACGTGTCAATTAAAATCGCTCTGCGTGCTAAGGATGGCACGCATTCCATAGGTTGCCGATCCACGGACTAGAGTTCCAACTATCTATACATAGAAGTGGTGTTTGTGTTTATATTTCTAAGTTCCAACTATCTATACATAGATGTGGTGTTTGTGTTTATATTTCTAAGTTCCAACTATCTATACATAGATGTGGTGTTTGTGTTTATATTTCTAAGTTCCAACTATCTATACATAGATGTAGTGTTTGTGTTTATATTTCTAAGTTCCAACTATCTATACATAGATGTGGTGTTTGTGTTTATATTTCTAAGTTCCAACTATCTATACATAGACGTGGTGTTTGTGTTTATATTTCTAAGTTCCAACTATCTATACATAGATGTGGTGTTTGTGTTTATATTTCTAAGTTCCAACTATCTATACATAGATGTGGTGTTTGTGTTTATATTTCTAAGTTCCAACTATCTATACATAGATGTGGTGTTTGTGTTTATATTTCTAAGTTCCAACTATCTATACATAGATGTGGTGTTTGTGTTTATAACGGGCGTTTGGAAAGTAAGGGTGGGTTGGTGGTGGGAGATCAAAGGTTTCGTCTGTGCGTTAAAACAGATATTGATAAAAAGGATACGTTTCAGAAATAGATTTCAGACTTGAATACAGACCGGAAGTGATGTATGAGTAGAGGGTCAGCACAACACAAATAAAAGATCAAATTCTGCCAGACTCTTTTTCAACGGGGAATGAGTTGATAGCTAATGTAGTAATTCAATGAATTTATATTATTAAAGATAACAAAAACTATCCTTGAATAGCTACCAATTATACCAACTAGCTACCAATTATACCAACTAGCTACCAATTATACCAACTAGCTACCAATTATACCAACTAGCTACCAATTATACCAACTAGCTACCAATTATACCAACTAGCTACCAATTATACCAACTAGCTACTAGCTACCAATTATACCAACTAGCTACTAGCTACCAATTATACCAACTAGCTACTAGCTACCAATTATACCAACTAGCTACTAGCTACCAATTATACCAACTAGCTACTAGCTACCAATTATACCAACTAGCTACTAGCTACCAATTATACCAACTAGCTACTAGCTACCAATTATACCAACTAGCTACCAATTATACCAACTAGCTACCAATTATACCAACTAGCTACCAATTATACCAACTAGCTACTAGCTACCAATTATACCAACTAGCTACCAATTATACCAACTAGCTACTAGCTACCAATTATACCAACTAGCTACTAGCTACCAATTATACCAACTAGCTACCAATTATACCAACTAGCTACCAATTATACCAACTAGCTACTAGCTACCAATTATACCAACTAGCTACTAGCTACCAATTATACCAACTAGCTACTAGCTACCAATTATACCAACTAGCTACTAGCTACCAATTATACCAACTAGCTACTAGCTACCAATTATACCAACTAGCTACCAATTATACCAACTAGCTACTAGCTACCAATTATACCAACTAGCTACTAGCTACCAATTATACCAACTAGCTACTAGCTACCAATTATACCAACTAGCTACTAGCTACCAATTATACCAACTAGCTACTAGCTACCAATTATACCAACTAGCTACTAGCTACCAATTATACCAACTAGCTACTAGCTACCAATTATACCAACTAGCTACCAATTATACCAACTAGCTACCAATTATACCAACTAGCAACTAGCTACCAATTATACAAACTAGCTACCAATTATACCAACTAGCTACCAATTATACCAACTAGCTACCAATTATACCAACTAGCAACTAGCTACCAATTATACCAACTAGCTACCAATTATACCAACTAGCTACCAATTATACCAACTAGCTACTAGCTACCAATTATACCAACTAGCTACCAATTATACCAACTAGCAACTAGCTACCAATTATACAAACTAGCTACTAGCTACCAATTATACCAACTAGCTACCAATTATACCAACTAGCAACTAGCTACCAATTATACAAACTAGCTACCAATTATACCAACTAGCTACCAATTATACCAACTAGCTACCAATTATACCAACTAGCAACTAGCTACCAATTATACAAACTAGCTACCAATTATACCAACTAGCTACCAATTATACCAACTAGCAACTAGCTACCAATTATACAAACTAGCTACCAATTATACCAACTAGCTACCAATTATACCAACTAGCTACCAATTATACCAACTAGCAACTAGCTACCAATTATACCAACTAGCTACCAATTATACCAACTAGCTACTAGCTACCAATTATACCAACTAGCTACCAATTATACCAACTAGCTACCAATTATACCAACTAGCTACTAGCTACCAATTATACCAACTAGCTACCAATTATACCAACTAGCTACCAATTATACCAACTAGCTACTAGCTACCAATTATACCAACTAGCTACTAGCTACCAATTATACCAACTAGCTACTAGCTACCAATTATACCAACTAGCTACTAGCTACCAATTATACCAACTAGCTACTAGCTACCAATTATACCAACTAGCTACCAATTATACCAACTAGCTACCAATTATACCAACTAGCTACCAATTATACCAACTAGCTACCAATTATACCAACTAGCTACTAGCTACCAATTATACCAACTAGCTACCAATTATACCAACTAGCTACCAATTATACCAACTAGCTACCAATTATACCAACTAGCTACCAATTATACCAACTAGCTACTAGCTACCAATTATACCAACTAGCTACCAATTATACCAACTAGCTACTAGCTACCAATTATACCAACTAGCTACTAGCTACCAATTATACCAACTAGCTACTAGCTACCAATTATACCAACTAGCTACCAATTATACCAACTAGCTACTAGCTACCAATTATACCAACTAGCTACCAATTATACCAACTAGCTACTAGCTACCAATTATACCAACTAGCTACTAGCTACCAATTATACCAACTAGCTACCAATTATACCAACTAGCTACCAATTATACCAACTAGCTACCAATTATACCAACTAGCTACCAATTATACCAACTAGCTACCAATTATACCAACTAGCTACTAGCTACCAATTATACCAACTAGCTACCAATTATACCAACTAGCTACTAGCTACCAATTATACCAACTAGCTACTAGCTACCAATTATACCAACTAGCTACCAATTATACCAACTAGCTACCAATTATACCAACTAGCTACCAATTATACCAACTAGCTACCAATTATACCAACTAGCTACCAATTATTCCAACTAGCTACTAGCTACCAATTATACCAACTAGCTACCAATTATACCAACTAGCAACTAGCTACCAATTATACCAACTAGCTACCAATTATACCAACTAGCTACTAGCTACCAATTATACCAACTAGCTACTAGCTACCAATTATACCAACTAGCTACTAGCTACCAATTATACCAACTAGCTACCAATTATACCAACTAGCTACTAGCTACCAATTATACCAACTAGCTACCAATTATACCAACTAGCTACTAGCTACCAATTATACCAACTAGCTACTAGCTACCAATTATACCAACTAGCTACCAATTATACCAACTAGCTACCAATTATACCAACTAGCTACCAATTATACCAACTAGCTACTAGCTACCAATTATACCAACTAGCTACTAGCTACCAATTATACCAACTAGCTACTAGCTACCAATTATACCAACTAGCTACTAGCTACCAATTATACCAACTAGCTACCAATTATACCAACTAGCTACTAGCTACCAATTATACCAACTAGCTACCAATTATACCAACTAGCTACTAGCTACCAATTATACCAACTAGCTACCAATTATACCAACTAGCTACTAGCTACCAATTATACCAACTAGCTACTAGCTACCAATTATACCAACTAGCTACCAATTATACCAACTAGCTACTAGCTACCAATTATACCAACTAGCTACCAATTATACCAACTAGCTACTAGCTACCAATTATACCAACTAGCTACCAATTATACCAACTAGCTACCAATTATACCAACTAGCTACCAATTATACCAACTAGCTACCAATTATACCAACTAGCTACCAATTATACCAACTAGCTACTAGCTACCAATTATACCAACTAGCTACCAATTATACCAACTAGCAACTAGCTACCAATTATACCAACTAGCTACCAATTATACCAACTAGCTACTAGCTACCAATTATACCAACTAGCTACTAGCTACCAATTATACCAACTAGCTACTAGCTACCAATTATACCAACTAGCTACCAATTATACCAACTAGCTACTAGCTACCAATTATACCAACTAGCTACCAATTATACCAACTAGCTACTAGCTACCAATTATACCAACTAGCTACTAGCTACCAATTATACCAACTAGCTACCAATTATACCAACTAGCTACTAGCTACCAATTATACCAACTAGCTACTAGCTACCAATTATACCAACTAGCTACTAGCTACCAATTATACCAACTAGCTACTAGCTACCAATTATACCAACTAGCTACTAGCTACCAATTATACCAACTAGCTACTAGCTACCAATTATACCAACTAGCTACTAGCTACCAATTATACCAACTAGCTACCAATTATACCAACTAGCTACCAATTATACCAACTAGCAACTAGCTACCAATTATACAAACTAGCTACCAATTATACCAACTAGCTACCAATTATACCAACTAGCTACCAATTATACCAACTAGCAACTAGCTACCAATTATACAAACTAGCTACCAATTATACCAACTAGCTACCAATTATACCAACTAGCTACTAGCTACCAATTATACAAACTAGCTACCAATTATACCAACTAGCAACTAGCTACCAATTATACAAACTAGCTACTAGCTACCAATTATACCAACTAGCTACCAATTATACCAACTAGCAACTAGCTACCAATTATACAAACTAGCTACCAATTATACCAACTAGCTACCAATTATACCAACTAGCTACCAATTATACCAACTAGCAACTAGCTACCAATTATACAAACTAGCTACCAATTATACCAACTAGCTACCAATTATACCAACTAGCTACTAGCTACCAATTATACAAACTAGCTACCAATTATACCAACTAGCTACCAATTATACCAACTAGCTACCAATTATACCAACTAGCAACTAGCTACCAATTATACCAACTAGCTACCAATTATACCAACTAGCTACTAGCTACCAATTATACAAACTAGCTACCAATTATACCAACTAGCTACCAATTATACCAACTAGCTACCAATTATACCAACTAGCAACTAGCTACCAATTATACCAACTAGCTACCAATTATACCAACTAGCAACTAGCTACCAATTATACAAACTAGCTACCAATTATACCAACTAGCTACCAATTATACCAACTAGCTACTAGCTACCAATTATACCAACTAGCTACCAATTATACCAACTAGCAACTAGCTACCAATTATACAAACTAGCTACTAGCTACCAATTATACCAACTAGCTACTAGCTACCAATTATACCAACTAGCTACTAGCTACCAATTATACCAACTAGCTACCAATTATACCAACTAGCTACTAGCTACCAATTATACCAACTAGCTACCAATTATACCAACTAGCTACTAGCTACCAATTATACCAACTAGCTACTAGCTACCAATTATACCAACTAGCTACTAGCTACCAATTATACCAACTAGCTACTAGCTACCAATTATACCAACTAGCTACCAATTATACCAACTAGCTACCAATTATACCAACTAGCTACCAATTATACCAACTAGCTACCAATTATACCAACTAGCTACTAGCTACCAATTATACCAACTAGCTACCAATTATACCAACTAGCAACTAGCTACCAATTATACCAACTAGCTACTAGCTACCAATTATACCAACTAGCTACTAGCTACCAATTATACCAACTAGCAACTAGCTACCAATTATACCAACTAGCTACTAGCTACCAATTATACCAACTAGCTACCAATTATACCAACTAGCTACCAATTATACAAACTAGCTACTAGCTACCAATTATACCAACTAGCTACTAGCTACCAATTATACCAACTAGCTACTAGCTACCAATTATACCAACTAGCTACCAATTATACCAACTAGCTACCAATTATACCAACTAGCTACCAATTATACCAACTAGCTACCAATTATACCAACTAGCTACTAGCTACCAATTATACCAACTAGCTACTAGCTACCAATTATACCAACTAGCTACCAATTATACCAACTAGCTACCAATTATACCAACTAGCTACTAGCTACCAATTATACCAACTAGCTACCAATTATACCAACTAGCTACCAATTATACCAACTAGCTACTAGCTACCAATTATACCAACTAGCTACCAATTATACCAACTAGCAACTAGCTACCAATTATACCAACTAGCTACTAGCTACCAATTATACCAACTAGCTACTAGCTACCAATTATACCAACTAGCAACTAGCTACCAATTATACCAACTAGCTACTAGCTACCAATTATACCAACTAGCTACCAATTATACCAACTAGCTACCAATTATACCAACTAGCTACTAGCTACCAATTATACCAACTAGCTACTAGCTACCAATTATACCAACTAGCTACTAGCTACCAATTATACCAACTAGCTACCAATTATACCAACTAGCTACCAATTATACCAACTAGCTACCAATTATACCAACTAGCTACCAATTATACCAACTAGCCACTAGCTACCAATTATACCAACTAGCTACTAGCTACCAATTATACCAACTAGCTACCAATTATACCAACTAGCTACCAATTATACCAACTAGCTACTAGCTACCAATTATACCAACTAGCTACTAGCTACCAATTATACCAACTAGCTACCAATTATACCAACTAGCTACCAATTATACCAACTAGCAACTAGCTACCAATTATACCAACTAGCTACCAATTATACCAACTAGCTACCAATTATACCAACTAGCTACCAATTATACCAACTAGCTACTAGCTACCAATTATACCAACTAGCTACTAGCTACCAATTATACCAACTAGCTACCAATTATACCAACTAGCTACCAATTATACCAACTAGCTACTAGCTACCAATTATACCAACTAGCTACTAGCTACCAATTATACCAACTAGCTACTAGCTACCAATTATACCAACTAGCTACCAATTATACCAACTAGCTACCAATTATACCAACTAGCTACCAATTATACCAACTAGCTACCAATTATACCAACTAGCTACCAATTATACCAACTAGCAACTAGCTACCAATTATACAAACTAGCTACCAATTATACCAACTAGCTACCAATTATACCAACTAGCTACCAATTATACCAACTAGCAACTAGCTACCAATTATACAAACTAGCTACCAATTATACCAACTAGCTACCAATTATACCAACTAGCTACTAGCTACCAATTATACCAACTAGCTACCAATTATACCAACTAGCAACTAGCTACCAATTATACCAACTAGCTACTAGCTACCAATTATACCAACTAGCTACTAGCTACCAATTATACCAACTAGCTACTAGCTACCAATTATACCAACTAGCAACTAGCTACCAATTATACCAACTAGCTACTAGCTACCAATTATACCAACTAGCTACTAGCTACCAATTATACCAACTAGCTACTAGCTACCAATTATACCAACTAGCTACTAGCTACCAATTATACCAACTAGCTACCAATTATACCAACTAGCTACTAGCTACCAATTATACCAACTAGCTACCAATTATACCAACTAGCAACTAGCTACCAATTATACCAACTAGCTACTAGCTACCAATTATACCAACTAGCTACTAGCTACCAATTATACCAACTAGCTACTAGCTACCAATTATACCAACTAGCAACTAGCTACCAATTATACCAACTAGCTACTAGCTACCAATTATACCAACTAGCTACTAGCTACCAATTATACCAACTAGCTACTAGCTACCAATTATACCAACTAGCTACTAGCTACCAATTATACCAACTAGCTACTAGCTACCAATTATACCAACTAGCTACCAATTATACCAACTAGCTACCAATTATACCAACTAGCTACCAATTATACCAACTAGCAACTAGCTACCAATTATACAAACTAGCTACCAATTATACCAACTAGCTACCAATTATACCAACTAGCTACCAATTATACCAACTAGCAACTAGCTACCAATTATACAAACTAGCTACCAATTATACCAACTAGCTACCAATTATACCAACTAGCTACTAGCTACCAATTATACCAACTAGCTACTAGCTACCAATTATACCAACTAGCTACCAATTATACCAACTAGCTACTAGCTACCAATTATACCAACTAGCTACTAGCTACCAATTATACCAACTAGCTACCAATTATACCAACTAGCAACTAGCTACCAATTATACCAACTAGCTACTAGCTACCAATTATACCAACTAGCAACTAGCTACCAATTATACCAACTAGCTACTAGCTACCAATTATACCAACTAGCAACTAGCTACCAATTATACCAACTAGCTACTAGCTACCAATTATACCAACTAGCTACTAGCTACCAATTATACCAACTAGCTACTAGCTACCAATTATACCAACTAGCTACCAATTATACCAACTAGCAACTAGCTACCAATTATACCAACTAGCAACTAGCTACCAATTATACAAACTAGCTACTAGCTACCAATTATACCAACTAGCTACTAGCTACCAATTATACCAACTAGCAACTAGTTACCAATTATACCAACTAGCTACTAGCTACCAATTATACCAACTAGCAACTAGCTACCAATTATACCAACTAGCTACTAGCTACCAATTATACCAACTAGCTACTAGCTACCAATTATACCAACTAGCTACTAGCTACCAATTATACCAACTAGCTACTAGCTACCAATTATACCAACTAGCTACTAGCTACCAATTATACCAACTAGCAACTAGCTACCAATTATACCAACTAGCAACTAGCTACCAATTATACAAACTAGCTACCAATTATACCAACTAGCTACTAGCTACCAATTATACCAACTAGCTACCAATTATACCAACTAGCTACTAGCTACCAATTATACCAACTAGCTACTAGCTACCAATTATACCAACTAGCTACTAGCTACCAATTATACCAACTAGCTACCAATTATACCAACTAGCTACTAGCTACCAATTATACCAACTAGCTACTAGCTACCAATTATACCAACTAGCTACTAGCTACCAATTATACCAACTAGCTACCAATTATACCAACTAGCTACCAATTATACCAACTAGCTACTAGCTACCAATTATACCAACTAGCTACCAATTATACCAACTAGCTACCAATTATACCAACTAGCTACTAGCTACCAATTATACCAACTAGCTACCAATTATACCAACTAGCTACTAGCTACCAATTATACCAACTGGCTACTAGCTACCAATTATACCAACTAGCTACTAGCTACCAATTATACCAACTAGCTACAAATTATACCAACTAGCTACTAGCTACCAATTATACCAACTAGCTACTAGCTACCAATTATACCAACTAGCTACTAGCTACCAATTATACAAACTAGCTACCAATTATACCAACTAGCTACCAATTATACCAACTAGCTACTAGCTACCAATTATACCAACTAGCTACCAATTATACCAACTAGCAACTAGCTACCAATTATACCAACTAGCTACTAGCTACCAATTATACCAACTAGCTACTAGCTACCAATTATACCAACTAGCTACTAGCTACCAATTATACCAACTAGCTACTAGCTACCAATTATACCAACTAGCTACTAGCTACCAATTATACCAACTAGCAACTAGCTACCAATTATACCAACTAGCTACTAGCTACCAATTATACCAACTAGCTACTAGCTACCAATTATACCAACTAGCTACTAGCTACCAATTATACCAACTAGCTACTAGCTACCAATTATACCAACTAGCAACTAGCTACCAATTATACCAACTAGCTACTAGCTACCAATTATACCAACTAGCTACTAGCTACCAATTATACCAACTAGCTACTAGCTACCAATTATACCAACTAGCTACTAGCTACCAATTATACCAACTAGCTACTAGCTACCAATTATACCAACTAGCTACTAGCTACCAATTATACCAACTAGCTACTAGCTACCAATTATACCAACTAGCTACTAGCTACCAATTATACCAACTAGCTACTAGCTACCAATTATACCAACTAGCTACTAGCTACCAATTATACCAACTAGCAACTAGCTACCAATTATACCAACTAGCTACTAGCTACCAATTATACCAACTAGCAACTAGCTACCAATTATACCAACTAGCTACTAGCTACCAATTATACCAACTAGCTACTAGCTACCAATTATACCAACTAGCTACTAGCTACCAATTATACCAACTAGCTACTAGCTACCAATTATACCAACTAGCTACTAGCTACCAATTATACCAACTAGCTACTAGCTACCAATTATACCAACTAGCTACTAGCTACCAATTATACCAACTAGCTACTAGCTACCAATTATACCAACTAGCTACTAGCTACCAATTATACCAACTAGCAACTAGCTACCAATTATACCAACTAGCTACTAGCTACCAATTATACCAACTAGCTACTAGCTACCAATTATACCAACTAGCTACCAATTATACCAACTAGCTACTAGCTACCAATTATACCAACTAGCAACTAGCTACCAATTATACCAACTAGCTACTAGCTACCAATTATACCAACTAGCTACTAGCTACCAATTATACCAACTAGCTACTAGCTACCAATTATACCAACTAGCTACTAGCTACCAATTATACCAACTAGCTACTAGCTACCAATTATACCAACTAGCTACCAATTATACCAACTAGCTACCAATTATACCAACTAGCTACCAATTATACCAACTAGCAACTAGCTACCAATTATACAAACTAGCTACCAATTATACCAACTAGCTACCAATTATACCAACTAGCTACCAATTATACCAACTAGCAACTAGCTACCAATTATACAAACTAGCTACCAATTATACCAACTAGCTACCAATTATACCAACTAGCTACTAGCTACCAATTATACCAACTAGCTACCAATTATACCAACTAGCAACTAGCTACCAATTATACCAACTAGCTACTAGCTACCAATTATACCAACTAGCAACTAGCTACCAATTATACCAACTAGCTACTAGCTACCAATTATACCAACTAGCAACTAGCTACCAATTATACCAACTAGCTACTAGCTACCAATTATACCAACTAGCTACTAGCTACCAATTATACCAACTAGCTACTAGCTACCAATTATACCAACTAGCTACCAATTATACCAACTAGCAACTAGCTACCAATTATACCAACTAGCAACTAGCTACCAATTATACAAACTAGCTACTAGCTACCAATTATACCAACTAGCAACTAGCTACCAATTATACCAACTAGCAACTAGCTACCAATTATACCAACTAGCAACTAGCTACCAATTATACCAACTAGCAACTAGCTACCAATTATACAAACTAGCTACTAGCTACCAATTATACCAACTAGCTACTAGCTACCAATTATACCAACTAGCTACCAATTATACCAACTAGCTACTAGCTACCAATTATACCAACTAGCTACTAGCTACCAATTATACCAACTAGCTACTAGCTACCAATTATACCAACTAGCTACTAGCTACCAATTATACCAACTAGCTACTAGCTACCAATTATACCAACTAGCAACTAGCTACCAATTATACCAACTAGCAACTAGCTACCAATTATACAAACTAGCTACCAATTATACCAACTAGCTACTAGCTACCAATTATACCAACTAGCTACTAGCTACCAATTATACCAACTAGCAACTAGCTACCAATTATACCAACTAGCAACTAGCTACCAATTATACCAACTAGCTACTAGCTACCAATTATACCAACTAGCAACTAGCTACCAATTATACCAACTAGCTACCAATTATACCAACTAGCTACTAGCTACCAATTATACCAACTAGCTACCAATTATACCAACTAGCTACTAGCTACCAATTATACCAACTAGCTACTAGCTACCAATTATACCAACTAGCTACTAGCTACCAATTATACCAACTAGCTACCAATTATACCAACTAGCTACCAATTATACCAACTAGCTACCAATTATACCAACTAGCTACTAGCTACCAATTATACCAACTAGCTACTAGCTACCAATTATACCAACTAGCTACCAATTATACCAACTAGCTACCAATTATACCAACTAGCTACCAATTATACCAACTAGCTACCAATTATACCAACTAGCTACCAATTATACCAACTAGCTACCAATTATACCAACTAGCTACCAATTATACCAACTAGCTACTAGCTACCAATTATACCAACTAGCTACTAGCTACCAATTATACCAACTAGCTACTAGCTACCAATTATACCAACTAGCTACCAATTATACCAACTAGCTACCAATTATACCAACTAGCTACCAATTATACCAACTAGCTACCAATTATACCAACTAGCTACCAATTATACCAACTAGCAACTAGCTACCAATTATACCAACTAGCTACTAGCTACCAATTATACCAACTAGCTACCAATTATACCAACTAGCAACTAGCTACCAATTATACCAACTAGCTACCAATTATACCAACTAGCTACCAATTATACCAACTAGCTACTAGCTACCAATTATACCAACTAGCTACTAGCTACCAATTATACCAACTAGCTACCAATTATACCAACTAGCAACTAGCTACCAATTATACCAACTAGCTACCAATTATACCAACTAGCTACCAATTATACCAACTAGCAACTAGCTACCAATTATACCAACTAGCTACTAGCTACCAATTATACCAACTAGCTACCAATTATACCAACTAGCTACTAGCTACCAATTATACCAACTAGCTACCAATTATACCAACTAGCTACTAGCTACCAATTATACCAACTAGCTACTAGCTACCAATTATACCAACTAGCTACCAATTATACCAACTAGCTACCAATTATACCAACTAGCTACCAATTATACCAACTAGCTACCAATTATACCAACTAGCTACCAATTATACCAACTAGCAACTAGCTACCAATTATACCAACTAGCTACTAGCTACCAATTATACCAACTAGCTACCAATTATACCAACTAGCAACTAGCTACCAATTATACCAACTAGCTACCAATTATACCAACTAGCTACCAATTATACCAACTAGCTACTAGCTACCAATTATACCAACTAGCTACTAGCTACCAATTATACCAACTAGCTACCAATTATACCAACTAGCTACTAGCTACCAATTATACCAACTAGCTACCAATTATACCAACTAGCTACCAATTATACCAACTAGCTACTAGCTACCAATTATACCAACTAGCTACCAATTATACCAACTAGCAACTAGCTACCAATTATACCAACTAGCTACCAATTATACCAACTAGCTACCAATTATACCAACTAGCAACTAGCTACCAATTATACCAACTAGCTACTAGCTACCAATTATACCAACTAGCTACCAATTATACCAACTAGCTACCAATTATACCAACTAGCTACTAGCTACCAATTATACCAACTAGCTACCAATTATACCAACTAGCTACCGTCAAATAGCACTGGAAGAAAAAAAAACTCCTAAAAACGACACAATACCATTGTGTAAACTAAAACTGATTTGTTAGGATTAGGTTTTGATTTATAGGCAGAGACCGTTACAGTGTCAGGCTAGATCCGCCCAGTGTAGAATACTTTGTGCTGTTATTGACAGGATGGTTTATTTTTATTACATAACACACACACATACACAAATAGAGATAATTTACAGGTGCTATTTTTATTGCGTAACTCCATTATTTATTAAGATAGAACATACAAATGTTCGAACACATAGAAGCGATAGCTATGCAGTCTGTTCTATGTTTATTTATCTTTTTCTTTTGGTATATCTGACTGTCTGTCAATGTGTCTGTCTATTTGTCTTTGTGTCTCTCTGTAAATGTACTTATATGTCTTTCAGAATTACTATTATCCATTTAGTAATAAATAGATTCACCTCTCTCTCTCTCCCTCTCTCTCCCTCTCCCTCTCTCTCTCTCCCTCTCTCTCTCTCTCTCTCTCTACCTCTCTCTCTCTCTCTCTCTCTCCCTCTCTCTCTCTACCTCTCTCTCCCTCTCTCTCTCTCTCTCTCTCTCTCTCTCTCCCTCTCTCTCTCTCTCTCTCTCTCTCTACCTCTCTCTCTCGCTCTCACTTTTGTATATATAATACTATCTCTATTTTATAGCGCTGCCAACTAAAATAATGTAAGCTCAGAGTGCATTTAACATTGAACAACAAACATGCAAGAACACGGATGTAATTCTCTAGATTAAAAATTTTAATCTAATGATTAATTTAAAATTTTACAAACATAGGACAAAGTAAATAAATCTAGCACCAATCGAACTAATATAAAAATGTAACAGTAAAAATCTAAAAATGTTTAACGAAGGTTAAAATATTAAAGCAATTTTTTTTCAAGTTCTTTTTGCCCCCTTTATATTAACTCGACTGTCTGTCTGGTTGATTGCTTGTTTGACTTTGCATAGATTTTTCAACCACTCCCCGTAGTTCGATTGAGCTGAAACTTGGGCAGCAGACTTGTGGCGACTAATAGTACATTCTATCAAATTTTCAGTTTAAAAAACTTAATTAAACTATAATTATGATTTTTTTTTAAATTTAACAAACGTTTCATAGATAAATGGTCTTTGGTTTGTTTTCACGTTGAAAATGCCGGTCCAACTTTTTATGGTTTTTGTGGGCCAAAGCTTAGGGTTGCCAGATACATCGGTACCAAAAGGAGGACACAGAGAGACAAAAAGGAGGACAAAGGAGGACACATGGGTACCGAAAGGAGGACACATTGAGTGTTTCATTTAAATCATTAAAAAAAATTTAATTGAATGCAGATTTAACCAGCAATAAGTATAATTTTAATACAGTGGTTGCCAATAATTGTCTATTAGTAAATTAACCAAGAAAAAGTATTGTAAAAAAATATTAAATTAAAATTCAATTGACTTTTTGTTTCAAAATGCAACAATACTAGACTCAATAATATTTATTAATAAAACCGATCCCTGCCGCCCTGCGGTAGTTTTGGACCTAGTGGACGTAATAATCTTCTATCTAGAAGGAACGTCTGTAAACTTATACGATAATTTAGCGTTTATCAATTAGAACACTCTTTCCACATGGCCATTGTGTCCAATGATACAGAAACAAAGTTCACGCATTTTTAGTTACTATGAAAAGCAACTTACATTTAGGGAACTTTGAAATTTGAAAAAAAAAAAACTCACTGCTCATGCAAGTCTTTGAAAAAACTTCATTCTTTTTTTTTTTTGTACAAATGATTTGAGATTGCAATATTCGTCAAACAATTTCACGGCAAAAAATTACAAGGAAATTGAATAAACGTCTCAATGGTTAGCGTAATTATCACTTTCTAAATTAATTGAACCATCTTACTTGTAAACTAGGACAAAAGTTTCCCAATATGACTGAATAGTTCAGTTTTCCAAAACTTGCATCCATTGTCTTAATATTATTGTGAGTAACTAACGTATCTATCCCCTATTATTTTTTGTAACAATAAAGCTGTTACTTTTGGTAAATTTGAATGTATATGTGCAAGGGGAGGTAAGGTGGGGGAAGACAAGATCGGTGGACAACACCACATTAGATAACATAATCGAATTTTTACAATTTTACTGCTAAATACTCCGATGTTCCTCTTTACCCGACACAAGCACTTATTGACAGTAAATAAGAACATAAAAAGTGAAAAAAGGATTATTAAAACTTTTGGCCTTTGGCGAACAAAAGCCGGACATTTTAAGGGTTTTTAGCTTTGCCTGCCGGACGGAGGACACAGGGCTAAAAAGGAGGACATGTCCTCCTTTTGCCGGACGTCTGGCAACCCTACCAAAGCTAAAAAAAAAATGATGCGCTGAGATTTGACGTCATCAAATTGGCCGCTCTAGCCTTACTTTATCTTATCCTTATATATAGCCATAAGAAATCAGAAGTAATGGTGCTAAATACCACTACTATGATTCCAGTCAAAGTTGACAATAAACATCTTCCTAACTCAGAAAAATTCACTTACCTAGGAAGCTCACTTACACCAGATGGAGGAAGCAAAGAAGATATTCAGAACAGACTGAACAAAGCAAGAATTGCATTTTATAACATGACCAACATCTGGAAATCCTGTCAATATAGTACCAGAACGAAAAAAAAACTATATAACAGCTGTGTGTTTCCTGTCGGTCTATATGGTGCAGAATGTTGGCGCATGACACAACAGGACCTTGTGAAACTTTCCACTTTCCACACGAAAAACCTCAGGAAGATTTTGAAAATATTTTGGCCAAAGAAAATAACCAACGAAGAATTAATGCCCCAATCCAACCACGAAGACATGGGCACAATCATAATGAAAAAGCGTTGGCGATGGATTGGCCATGTATTGAGAAGAGAGGAAGGGAACATCTGCAAGACAGCACTACACTGGACTCCAGAAGGGAAAAGAAAGAGAGGCCGGCCAAAAGTAACCTGGCGCAGAACAGTGGAGTTGGATATTAAAAGAATTTAGTCACTCCTGGGGTACGATTGGAATTGTCGCACGTGACAGAGAAAGATGGAAGGACTTTGTGGCTGCCCTATGCGCCCACGGCGTTACGGGCACTAAGAAGTAAGTAAGTATATATAGCCTTATACATTACAGACGCTCCTTCTATAGAGAAGATTATAGCCTTGTAAACAATGTTCCTTACACATTATGATAGGAAAATAATACTTAGTACCAAAGAAGAATAAGACAAAAGATATTTCTTATAAATTATTTAAATACATGATGGTAAACTTAGTTTACAAATAAAGGAAGTATAATAAAAACTTTGTTTTTATGGGTTAGATTATCAAAAGTGAAGATAGAACTTGTTAGCAAATCAAAAAATTAAATTCGCATTTTTCTCAAACGCAAATAAATCGTAATTTTCAAATGTTTCTGCGATTAATTCAAAGATATAGTTCTCTTTTTAAATGGATATTTACGAAGACTCATAAACGTGATACAAAGGCATCGTTAATGAAAGAGAAAATTAGTTGCGTGCATTTTTTTCGGCTACTTTAGTATCTCTCTTATAAGTTAACAGACGTTCCTTCTAGACAGAAGATTATTACGTTCACTAGGCCCAAAACTCCTGCAGTCGACAGGGATCGGTCGGTGGCAGGGATAGAACCCGCGACGTGTCAGTTGGTTTTTTGTTTGACAGGCCCGAGAACTAACACTGGACCAGCCGGCTTCTCGGAGGTTTCTCTAAAAAAAAGAAGGTCAAGCTGAGGTCATTATGATATAAAACAAGATTTGTTCAACATATTTCGTCTTTGGACCTAATAAGAATTTTAATGAAAGTAGACGGGCCAAACATTCTCAAAAATTGATGCAACTAGACGGACCAAACATTCTCAAAATTTAATGAAACTAGACGGACCAAACATTCTCAAAATTTACTGAAACTACAGGCCAAACATTCTCAAAATTTAATGAAACTAGACGGGCCAAACATTCTCAAAATTTAATGAAACTAAACGGGTCAAACATTCTCAAAATTTAATGAAACTAGACGGACCAAACATTCTCAAAATTTAATAAAACTAGACGGGCCAAACATTCTCAAAATTTAATGAAACTAGACGGGCCAAACATTCTCAAAATTTAATGAAACTAGACGGACCAAACATTCTCAAAATTTAATGAAACTAGACGGGCCAAACATTCTCAAAATTTAATGAAAAACTAAACGGACCAAACATTCTCAAAATTTAATGAAACTAGACGGACCAAACATTCTCAAAATTTAATGAAACTAGACGGACCAAACATTCTCAAAATTTAATGAAACTAGACGGACCAAACATTCTCAAAATTTAATGAAACTAGACGGGCCAAACATTCTCAAAATTTAATGAAACTAGACGGACCAAACTTCTCAAAATTTAATGAAACTAGACGGGCAAAACATTCTCAAAATTTAATGAAACTAGACGGACCAAACATTCTCAAATTTTAATGAAACTAGACGGACCAAACATTCTCAAAATTTAATAAAACTAGACGGGCCAAACATTCTCAAAATTTAATGAAACTAGAAGGGCCAAACATTCTCAAAATTTAATGAAACTAGACGGACTAAACATTCTCAAAATTTAATGAAACTAGACGGGCCAAACATTCTCAAAATTTAATGAAACTAAACGGCCAAACATTCTCAAAATTTAATGAAACTAGACGGACCAAACATTCTCAAAATTTAATGAAACTAGACGGACCAAACATTCTCAAAATTTAATGAAACTAGACGGGCCAAACATTCTCAAAATTTAATGAAACTAGACGGACCAAACATTCTCAAAATTTTATTAAACTAGACGGACCAAACATTCTCAAAATTTAATGAAACTAGACGGACCAAACATTCTCAAAATTTAATGAAACTAGACGGGCCAAACATTCTCAAAATTTAATGAAACTAGACGGACCAAACTTCTCAAAATTTAATGAAACTAGACGGGCAAAACATTCTCAAAATTTAATGAAACTAGACGGACCAAACATTCTCAAATTTTAATGAAACTAGACGGACCAAACATTCTCAAAATTTAATAAAACTAGACGGGCCAAACATTCTCAAAATTTAATGAAACTAGAAGGGCCAAACATTCTCAAAATTTAATGAAACTAGACGGACTAAACATTCTCAAAATTTAATGAAACTAGACGGGCCAAACATTCTCAAAATTTAATGAAACTAAACGGACCAAACATTCTCAAAATTTAATGAAACTAGACGGGCCAAACATTCTCAAAATTTAATGAAACTAGACGGACCAAACATTCTCAAAATTTAATGAAACTAGACGGGCCAAACATTCTCAAATTTTAATGAAACTAGACGGACCAAACATTCTCAAAATTTAATGAAACTAGACGGGTCAAACTTTCTCAAAATTTAATGAAACTAGACGGGCCAAACATTCTCAAAATTTAATGAAACTAGACGGGCCAAACATTCTCAAAATTTAATGAAACTAGACGGGCCAAACATTCTCAAAATTTAATGAAACTAGACGGGCCAAACATTCTCAAAATTTAATGAAACTAGACGGGCCAAACATTCTCAAAATTTAATGAAACTAGACGGGCCAAACATTCTCAAAATTTAATGAAACTAGACGAGCCAAACATTCTCAAAATTTAATGAAACTAGACGGGCCTAACATTCTCAAAATTTAATGAAACTAGACGGGCCAAACATTCTCAAAATTTTATGAAACTAGACGGGCCAAACATTCTCAAAATTTAATGAAACTAGACGAGCCAAACATTCTCAAAATTTAATGAAACTAGACGGGCCTAACATTCTCAAAATTTAATGAAACTAGACGGGCCAAACATTCTCAAAATTTAATGAAACTAGACAGACCAAACATTCTCAAAATTTAATGAAACTAGACGGACCAAACATTCTTAAAATTTAATGAAACTACACGGACCAAACATTCTCAAAATTTAATGAAACTAGACGGGCCAAACATTCTCAAAATGTACTTACATTAATACTGCAATAAATTAAATAAAAAAAACTTGACGGTAGAAGCTCTTATGTAAAAAGTAAAAAGCTTGATGTGAACCGCGGGTCGACTGTTGCACGCCCAAGGGTTAGTACTATCCCTATAAGTATTTTCTCAGAAAGAAGTAACTAAAGATCGTAGCATAAGTCAGCAAGATCATTGATACAAACAAAAGACTATAATAAGATGGACGACCACTTGCATTAATATTTCTGCTTTTTGATGCCTCGAATAAATTCTTTTCAGAATTCCCGATTCCCTTTTGTTCTGTGTTTTTCCGTTTTATTTAATCGCTATGATTTTCTCAATTCGAAAGTTATATAGAGCGGAAACATTTAGGCAAACGTAGGAGCATAGAAGTCATTTAAGACAGCGTTATTGGATGCGCAAGGAAAAATAACATATAAGCTATAAAAATAGAGCAAGCGGTCCATCTTATTATAGTCTTTGTACACACAAATATTTTTACAAATATCCCAACACAAATTCATCGTGTACTATTATAAGACAGATAACTTCGGATTGTAAATATATTTGTTTATAATTGCAATAGAACTACAAGTGCTTATGAATTTTCAATACGTCGTTTGTTCCGGATGGGTTTTGGAAATCCATGTTTTAAATTAGTAAACAAATGCATAAGACTACTCTTTCTTTCCGACTGGCATCTGGGCATGAAATGGGTTACCTGAACAAACCAGGTAAACTAGTAACTCAACATCATTTAAAACACTAATCAAAATGTAAGACGAGACTCCGACCAAGGATAAGCGTAGAACGCAATTATCTTCTTTATAGAAGGAGCGTCTGTATTATATAAGATAAGATAAGATGTCATAGCCAAATAAAATATGTACGATTATTGCCTATTACGATGTGCTGGCGTTGTTTCTGTTGTCGATATATTTATATCACGATTAAATCCAATCCATGTTTCTACAATTAATGGTAACTTCCGCTGACTATTTATAGAAATTAGAACTCTTTATAACGGAAGAGATGGAAGTAAATAAACTTTTCGGATATGTTCGTTTTTATGAAATAAATAGAATGAAAACGACACAATGTACCTTTTGATGGTTTTTGCGAGCCAAAGCTAGAACAAAAAAAAAAGGATGCGCAAAATGTTAGTGTGGAAATTCATAAGGTACGATATCACTTATAATTATTTTAATCTATCAAAATATAAATTAAATATAAACTTAGTTTACAAAGAAAGGGAGTATAATAAAAAAAACTTTGTTTTTATGGGTTAGTTTTTTTGCAAGTTTAATCAATTATGTTAGGCTTAAAATACCAACTTCTATTTTAATAAAATTTAATAGCTTCAAAATTTAAACACTAGCGATCAGAACACACTATTCTGGCCTAATATATCTATTGTTTCTTTTAATTTGAACGTTTCTTTCAAGTTCTCAAGCTCTGGTTGTTCTTTAGAGGCTTGAGCTGAAATCGATCCTTCAGACAATAGTGCTTGCAATAATTAAATGTCTTTTTAATGGTTTTGTATGAATTCTATTGATCAATGCTGGGAAAACTCAATTCAGTACATAAATATCTCTGAGCTTGTACAATTTAAGCCTACATTTGGGCATATATCAAAAGATCAATTGAATGAACTAAATCCCTTTTAATGATTGCGTAGCCACTACAACACCGAGAGCAAGATTTACGAAAACCAAATTTCAAATAGACTCGTTCATTCCTGAAATTATTTACACTGGGCAAGTGCCTATTGTCTACACAAGTCAAGTTAAGACTAGAAGTAGAGAATTGTTTTTTTCCAGTAAATTAAATAGAGAAATAATAGATCGATTGCTAATGTCACCATTGTAGTGTAATATATGGATTTTGTGTTTACATTGGGTTGTTATAACATCAAGTTTTGTTAACTAATGGCCTGTACAATATTATGCATCAAAAGAAGCTTATTTAATTATTATGAAATGTTACCGACAAATTATACAATGTAACATACATTGATCGTTCTGATACAAGACAGAACACAACAATACCAGACGATGGAAGGTCAAACTGGAATACAAGTATACGATGGTGGCGGTGAGGGCTAGCAATTAAGTAGGTCATGACATTACTGCATCTATTTGAACCCTGCAGGGTCATGACATTACTGCGTCTATTTGAACCCTGCAGGGTCATGGCATTACTGCGTCTATTTGAACCCTTCAGGCTCATGGCATTACTGCGTCTATTTGAACCCTTCAGGCTCATGGCATTACTGCGTCTATTTGAACACTTCAGGCTCATGGCATTACTACATCTGTTAGAACCCTGCAGGGTCATGGCATTACTGCGTCTATTTGAACACTTCAGGCTCATGACATTACTGCATCTATTTGAACCCTGCAGGGTCATGACATTACTGCGTCTATTTGAACCCTGCAGGGTCATGACATTACTGCGTCTATTTGAACCCTTCAGGCTCATGGCATTACTGCGTCTATTTGAACACTTCAGGCTCATGGCATTACTACATCTGTTAGAACCCTGCAGGGTCATGGCATTACTGCGTCTATTTGAACACTTCAGGCTCATGACATTACTGCATCTATTTGAACCCTGCAGGGTCATGACATTACTGCATCTATTTGAACCCTGCAGGGTCATGACATTACTGCATCTATTTGAACCCTTCAGGCTCATGACATTACTGCATCTATTTGAACCCTTCAGGCTCATGACATTACTGCATCTATTTGAACCCTGCAGGGTCATGACATAACTGCATCTATTTGAACCCTGCAGGGTCATGACATTACTGCATCTATTTGAACACTTCAGGCTCACGGCATTACTACATCTATTAGAATAGAACCCTGCAGGGTCATGACATTACTGCATCTATTAGAACCCTGCAGGGTCATGACATTACTACATCTATTAGAACCCTGCAGGGTCATGACATTACTGCATCTATTAGAACCCTGCAGGGTCATGACATTACTGCATCTATTAGAACCCTGCAGGGTCATGACACTACTGCATCTATTAGAACCTTTCAGGCTTATAGCATTACTACATCTATTAGAACCCTGCAGGGTCATGACATTTCTGCATCTATTAGAACCCTGTAGGGCCATGACATTACTGCATCTATAAGAAACCTGCAAGGTCATGACATTACTGCATCTATTAGAACCCTGCAGGGTCATGACATTAGTGCATCTATTGGAACCCTGCAGATTCATGACATTACTGCATCTATTAGAACCCTGCAGGGTCATGACATTACTGCATCTATTAGAATCCTGCAGGGTCATGACATTACTTCATCTATTAGAACCCTGCAGGGTCATGACATTACTGCATCTATTAGAACCCTGCAGGGTCTAGACATTACTGCATCTATTAGAACCCTGCAGGGTCATGACATTACTGCATCTATTAGAACCCTGCAGCTATGTAGGAACATAGAGTTCATGTAATATTTTTGTTATTATAATAACACTGTTTACATTTTAAAACAAAGAGATACATGAATCTAAGTGAACTATCATAAAACATTTTGTAATAACTTTGAATTAACATACGTTTCAACACGGTGATGTATTGATTTCTGTCCCTTCGCTAGACAAAACATTAAACCTATTAGCAGGTTTACTATTTTCTTCTTCTTTAATATAACAGAGTTGGGCAGGGTTGTGTGTGTGTGGGGGGGATTGAGGGGGTTGCACGTGATACAGATTAAGTCTACAGGCTTCCAGAAATTGTCATGTAAAGCCAAACCTGCATGCAGGATGTTGATAGTAGGCGGAGTCAGAATACTAGCTAAATTACCCGGCGTTGCCCGCGGTAACTATTTTTTTTTTTAAATCATACATTGAAGATTGAAGAACTGATGGCACATACTTTCTATTGTATATAAATTATACAAATAACATATTAATGTTGTCAAATGTTAGAAATTATCAATAACTGGAAAACAAATAAATTATGGGTATTTTCTTATTAAGAATTCAAGCAAAATTGGGGGGGGGGGGGGGGTTAGTTTTTACAGACATTTTGTTTCAATTTTATTTAAAAAATTGTATCGGCGGGGAATGAAAAGCGTGCCAGTATGGGGCCCTAATCACTCAGCTAGGGAGGACAGTCTGGGGCCCTAATCACTCAGCTAGGGAGGACAGTCTGGGGCGCTAATCACTCAGCTAGGGAGGACAGTCTGGGGCCCTAATCACTCAGCTAGGGAGGACAGTCTGGGGCCCTAATCACTCAGCTAGGGAGGACAGTCTGGGGCCCTAATCACTCAGCTTGGGAGGACAGTCTGGGGCCCTAATCACTCAGCTAGGGAGGACAGTCTGGGGCCCTAATCACTCAGCTAGGGAGGACAGTCTGGGGCCCTAATCACTCAGCTAGGGAGGACAGTCTGGGGCCCTAATCACTCAGCTAGGGAGGGCAGTTTGGGGCCCTAATCACTCAGCTAGGGATGACAGTCTGGGGATCTAATCACTCAGCTAGGGAGGACAGTCTGGGGCCCTAATCACTCAGCTAGGGAGGACAGTCTGGGGCCCTAATCACTCAGTTAGGGAGGACAGTCTGGGGCCCTAATCACTCAGCTAGGGAGGGCAGTCTGGGGCCCTAATCACTCAGCTAGGGAGGACAGTCTGGGGATCTAATCACTCAGCTAGGGATGACAGTCTGGGGCCCTAATCACTCAGCTAGGGAGGACAGTCTGGGGCCCTAATCACTCAGCTAGGGAGGACAGTCTGGGGCCCTAATCACTCAGCTAGGGAGGGCAGTCTGAGGCCCTAATCACTCAGCTAGGGAGGACAGTCTGGGGATCTAATCACTCAGCTAGGGATGACAGTCTGGGGCCCTAATCACTCAGCTAGGGAGGACAGTCTGGGGCCCTAATCACTCAGCTAGGGAGGACAGTCTGGGGCCCTAATCACTCAGCTAGGGAGGGCAGTCTGGGGCCCTAATCACTCAGCTAGGGATGACAGTCTGGGGATCTAATCACTCAGCTAGGGAGGACAGTCTGGGGATCTAATCACTCAGCTAGGGAGGACAGTCTGGGGATCTAATCTCTCAGCTAGGGAGGACAGTCTGGGGCCCTAATCACTCAGCTAGGAAGGACATTCTGGGGCCCTAATCACTCAGCTAGGAAGGACAGTCTGGGGCCCTAATCACTCAGCTAGTAAGGACAGTCTGGGGCCCTAATCACTCAGCTAGGAAGGACAGTCTGAAGCTCTAATCACTTAGTTAGGGAGGACAGTCTAAGGCTCTAATCACTCAGCTAGGGAGGACAGTCTGGGGCCCTAATCACTCAGCTAGGAAGGACAGTCTGGGAATATAATCACTCAGCTAGGGAGGACAGTCTGGTAATCTAATCACTCAGCTAGGGAGGACAGTCTGGGGATCTAATCACTCAGCTAGGGAGGACAGTCTGGGGATCTAATCACTCAGCTAGGGAGGGCAGTCTGGGGATCTAATCACTCAGCTAAGGAGGACACATGGAGGAAGCGAAAGAGCAAAAGTAGAAATAATAAATTAAAATCAGGTGACTTAAAATTAACTGAACGGAATCTGACTTGACTCACACAGTCAACTGCATACGATGAAATTATTTGGCCAGCACAACGCCAAGCCGCATATACGTTTCCCCAACTAAGATCAGGGCACCCATCAGCGAGACCCTCATTTGACTCTTGGACACAGTATAGCAACCCGGGAAAACATCCTGATCCCACAGCCTTCTTATCTTTAGACTACAGTGACCTGATTTTTAAATGTAAGTACTAGATGAATTGACTAATTCAGTATTAGGGAAGAGTGTTTTGGGGACATTTACACAGGAACAGTTTCACTAATAGCTAGCAACTTTCGATTGGATGACTGGGCCAATAGGAATTGAAGGCCCCGATACGTCACCAGGCTAGAACAGTACAGACCAAAGATTGAACTCAATATAAAATAGTAGTTTTAAATGATATTTCAAATTAAACAGACAATTCTAGAGATATTACCTACAATAAAAACTCAATTCATAATCAGAGTGATAGGTCTTAGCTGTATCTTCGCAAGGTTTAAAATCAAGTTAATTTTCAATTTATCAGTTAAAGTCACTGAATTCAGACTTTATAACTCACTAGCAGATGTGCCCAGTTCTCCGAACTGTTTAAAATTAATGTGTAAATACACTATACTATCCATTCAGTAGTCTTAAGCGGTGATAAAGTATTTTCCGGTAATTTAAACAATTTAAACATTGTCCTCTACAAAGTAAATTTAACACGAATTTATCCCCTTTATACACAAAGTTTAATGACGTCATAAAAAAAAGCCAGCCTGCTATTCCTGCGCAAAGTTTGATGATGTCATTAAAAATAATCTCAGCTCATCCTTTTTCTCTAATTTTGTGAAGGCAAATATTATAAAAAGTTGGACGGGAATTTCAACGTGAAACAAAAGTTGTCTTTTTATTCCCGTTATTAACAAAAGTGACCACCGCGGTCATTTAAAAAAACAATTGAAATGTTAACAGTGTTGACCGCAGTAACATAAAGAATATTTGTAGCAAATTTCATTTCTGTCCAGTATTAAAATGTCTATACGGTGTGTACACATATATATACATAAATCTTATGAGACTTATAACATTTACGACGAATACAGACGTTTGGTTTACTGTCCAAGTAACCTACTCGTACCACCGGCGCGGTGGCAAAAAGAATAAATGTTAACAAAATGAAGAGTTTTCTTATTCAGAAGAAAGTATATTATGTAATGTTAACAACTTGAGTATGTGGGAAACAAATCTTAACTACGTGTAATTTTAACAAAATAAAAAAGAACAATAACTTATTGTGAATAATGATATAAATAAATATCTCAGAGATATGTTAGCGATGACAAAATGATTTTTACTTCTATAAACAGTGGCGGTTTAAGGCTGATGACAAGAATACTAAAACGCCTATATCTACACATATGTTTTTCTTTTATTAGACTTCTATCAATCATGATTTATTACACAATTCCTGCTATTGCTATTCTTGTTTATCAATAAAATATTTCTTCGTGTAAATGAAAAATGTTGAGGTTATTTTTATTTCGTTGGTTAAATTTAAAACAGCAAGCGAAACAAACTTTGGTTATTACTAGTTATAGTTATTATTATTTTATAAACAGACTGGATCTGTTATATGTTGTATAGACCTACTGGTCTGTGTTTCCTTAATGACTGACCTCTAGAGCCTCCAGTCCAGAACTTGAACCTGCACAGGTCCAGCTTGGCCTCCGCGGCCTTGACCTCCGCTCTTAGGGCAGTGATGGTCTCCAGCTTGTTGGCACGCCCGCCCGGAGGGTCTGCGACGTCACCTTTGTCGTTGATGTTGATGATGTAGCTTCCTGTTTAGAGGAATGAAATAATTCATGACGTCAATATTGTACATGGTTGGGGGGAGGTCGGGGGGGGATACATTTAGGATCAGGGACACCCTTGAGTCCAGGGTCAACAACGTAGCCTTCACCAGGATTCGAACCCAGGACCCTAGGAAAGCCAGTCGAACGTGCTGCCGGCTCGGCCACAGTGTCCATTATTATTGCTATTAAATATTTTGTATTTATAGATAGACATAGCCTATATATATTTGTGATATATATCTATATATATATACATATAGACCGACAGATAGACAGATAGACTGATAGACAGATAGACTGATTGACAGATAGACAGATAGACAGATAGACAGATAGTCAGATAGACAGATAGACAGATAGACAGATAGACAGATAGACAGATAGACAGATAGACAGATAGACAGATAGACAGATAGACAGATAGACAGATAGACAGATAGACAGATAGACAGATAGACAGATAGACAGATAGACAGATAGACAGATAGACAGATAGACAGATAGACAGATAGACAGATAGACAGATAGACAGATAGACAGATAGACAGATAGACAGATAGACAGATAGACAGATAGACAGATAGACAGATAGACAGATAGACAGATAGACAGATAGACAGATAGACAGATAGACAGATAGACAGATAGACAGATAGACAGATAGACAGATAGACAGATAGACAGATAGACAGATAGACAGATAGACAGATAGACAGATAGACAGATAGACTGATAGACTGATAGACAAATAGACCGATAGACTAATAGACAGATAGACATATGGACAGATAGACTGATACACAGATAGACAGATAGATTGACAAATAGACAGATAGACTGATAGACTGATAGACAGATAGACTGATAGACAAATAGACAGATAGACAGATAGACAGATAGACAGATAGATAGACAGATAGACTGATAGACAGACAGACAGATAGACAGATAGACAGATAGATTGAACGATTGATAGACAGATAGACAGATAGACAGATAGACAGATAGACAGATAGACTGATAGACTGATAGACTGATAGACAGATATACAGATAGACAGATAGACAGATAGACAGATAGACAGATAGACAGATAGACAGATAGACAGATAGACAGATAGACAGATAGACAGATAGACAGATAGACAGATAGACAGATAGACAGATGAATAGAAAGATAGATATATAGATAGATGGATAAATAGATGGATAGATAGATAGATAGAAAAATAGATAGATAGATGGATAGATAGATAGATAGATAGATAGATAGATAGATAGATAGACAGATAGATAGATAGATAGATATATAGATAGATAGATGGATAGATAGATAGATAGATAGATAGATAGATAGATAGATAGATAGATAGATAGATAGATAGATAGAATGCCTCACCAGCTTCGTGATTTCCAGCATTTATTTCTTCACAAGACTCCAGAGACTGGGTCACCCTGAACAACTGTAAGGGAAAAAAATTTTTTTTCATTAAACCTTATTGTTTCGTTTCACTTCAGTATAATTTTTAATAGATTTAATATTTAACTTCTTGTTTCAAACCTATTGACGAGTCTTAAATAGGCAATTTGGATGTAAATTGATTTCCGCTATATTTCCGTAAACAAACGTATAATTATATTTTCGTCATTTTTCAAGTGCATTGTGGAACTTCCGGTTTCTTTTTGTTTTGCTTACAATGGCAACCATTACGATTGCATGCAGAGATTTACTCCTTGTTGCCGACTTAACATTCACGGATGTTGAGATATTCATTGCACTGTCAACTGCAATTTCAGGCGACTACAAATGAACAAAGGCTATAAGTATTAACGTGAGGATTATGTCTTCAATATTAAAAGTGAGTATGCCAGAGTTTATATCAGAAAGCAGCCATTTTTTAAATCCAATTTAGCGAATCGGATCGGAAGTTATGCATGCATAAGATTTAAAGACCAAGTGAAGAGCTTTTTATCAAAATTGAGTTAACATTTCATTTTGATATTAAATAGTGTATTCAGCATCTGAATGTTAATAAAAATCATTTATACAAGATATTGAAGATACATTTTAAGTAATTAGTTCACTATTTGCACTTAAATGTGTGTGTGTTTCGGAGGAAAAATCCAAATCTCGTAGCCAATTGAGATGTTTTTATTTCCGGCAACATAAGAAAGTGACGTAAGAGAAAGGATTCCGACTAGGAAAAATGAATATTGTCACGTGTTTTGAATCTATTGCCACATGTTTTGAATCTTTTCCCGGTTCTTATTTTTAACAATTGTGGTCACATTTAAAGTATTTTCTAATTCAAAATAAATATGTTTTAACTCAATAATATTTTGATAAAGTAAATAATTCAATTTTATGATTTTTGTCAGTGTAAACAAAGTTGTCACATTTCGTTTAAAATGTAAAATTTAAGGTTTCCATCACGTGATACATTTAGTACAAAGGGTCACAACCATTTTTTCTTCACTTTTTCATTTACCAAATAGCCACTTGCACTCACCCAAGCATGCGACGCAGAGTAAAAGTTATTGGCACACAAGTGACTATCTTATTTCTCCAGGTAAATTGCATCTATTGTGACGTCTCGCTGTCTAGGGTGGGCAGTTTATAAAATTACTTCTTGGTACCCTCGAAGAATCCTTAACACTTTCCCAAACTTTCATCCAAGTAATTTAGAAACGACGTCAGGAATAATTGTTAACAACTTTTAATTCAACATAACACATAACATCGAAGCACAACACAAGAAGCATAAAACAGTCTCTCAATAATACTCTCTACTCTCTAACTACACATCACATGGTCCTGAACCCCCCCCCCCTTCGTTCTCACTCATGTTAAATGGACAAGGGTCACTCAGCGTCACCAAAAGAATGTGACCATCAGTTACCAAGGAAGGTAATGAAAACTGAAAATCAAGGGAGTTAATTAATCCATAGGGCCGGTGAAGCAGCGTTTACCAGTTTCTGTGGACACGGCATGCTAGTTGATTGAAAGGCCAGTACAATGCCGAGCCACTTAACTTTACCCCAACTAATGTCGGGTACCCATCATATCTGGGTAGCCTCAGGTGACACCCTTCAAACCCTGGAACATATCCTTGCCTTCACCAGGATTCGAATCCATTTGTGACGGCCACAGTGCCCACAATCGTATAACATCCTCTTTATTTATTTACTTCAATATATTGTGACGACCCTGGGCTATTTTTGTTATTGTGTTTGTCTACGTGAGGGGTCGGCAGTCTACGGCACGCGTGCCAGACTTGGCACGCAAAGCGATTTTCAATGGCACGCGGAAGACCTCCAAAAGAGCAATTAAATTCTTTTCTACAAGAAATTGAGTTCTAGAACAGAATAACATTTTAGACGTTTGGCACGCTGAATGAATTAGAAATCCTACTTAGGCACATCATTGTCAAAAGGTTGCTGATCTCTGGTCTACATTTTATGGTCAAATAAATATAAGTGCCTCAAACTCTTGCTTAAAGGGTCGTCTTTATGTTTAACGTAGACTTACTATATGTCAGTGTTTAGGTGGACAACGAGGCAGGTGTGTCTAGATCATTTCTGTACCCAAGGGACTGAAAACTAAGTGGCTAAATCACCGATACGCTCTCATTAAGAGTATACTGGTGGGACCATAGCATAGGAAACCTAAATTCAGGACAAAAACACGTTCCTTATGCCAGAACAAATGCATGTAAGTACACTTTCTTCCTGAGTGGCATTCGGGCATGGAATGGGATGCCTGGACAAACCAGGAAAAAACGTAACCTAACATCATTAATAAACATGCAAGACTAGACTCGGACCACGGATGAGCGCAGGACGCAATAATCTTCTTTATAGAAGGAGCGTGTGAAATATATAAGATAAGATAAGTTAATTCGGTGTTGATAGTGAGTCTTCTATAATGTTTCGGAGCTAAAGTCGTATATTTACTTAAAGTCATTTATAGCTACTTCGATTTCATTCATATCTAGAACTTTTGTTGTGTAATAACTAAACGAAAAATCAGAAAAAGAAGTGCTAAGAACTGTAATATATTGAAATTCGATATCTCGTAAGTCAAATTTGAAGTAAAATATAATGTTAATCTTGTTTAATCGACTTAATAAACGGTTTGTGCATAAATTGAGACGACTCATGTAAAATTATTTCATTCGTTTCCCATAACACACCTCTTCTTCTAAATAGCCTATCAGTTTCTCCAGTCTCTCCTCCTCAGCCTCGATTTCAGTTTCCTCCCGTGACTCGCGTGACCTAGCCTCGTTCTGATCCTCCTCCATGCTGTTTGACTCGACGTCTTCCACGTCCACCTCCTCATTACTGCCCACGTGGTCACTCCCTGGGGAATTCTGCCTACGGCTCACCTTAGTCTGGAGATGACCTATCAGGATGTCCAGCTCCGCCGGGTAGAAGGGGAACACAAACCGAAGGCCCGTGTCACGCTCTTCCGCAGGTTGCTCGCCCAGGGTGACCGCAGTGAGATGAAGACCAATGAAGCAGATCAATAGAGCCAAGATTCGATTCGCCATGACGCCCTAGAGAGACTAGAGAAAAAAAAACAAGCAAAATCTTTAAAAAACATTGGTAGGGTCATTTGTGGAAGATCTTAGGCTCATTTGTGGAAGATCTTAGGCTCATTTGTGGAAGTTGTTAGGATATTTGGTGGATATTTTTAGGCAGTGATTTGCCGAATTCCTTGAAACCCTACCACTCGTCGGGCCAAATTGATCCATAGGGCCGGTGAAGCAGCGTTCACTAGTTTCCGTGGCCACGGCATACTAGGTGATTGTGTGGCCAGCACAATGCACAGCTGCCTTTACTTTACCCCAACTTTTGTCAGGTACCCATCAGAACTGGGTAGAGCTCGTGTGAATTCACTTAGTTTTGAATTACTTCAGGAAACAGGGCAAAGAAATATTCAAAATTCAAATATAAAAATACATGTTATAGTAACGTTATAACAATGTTATAATAAGAAGCATGTATAATACATTTGGAGATAAAATAATATTTTTCATTTGCAATACAAGAACTAGTGCATCTAAATTCTCGTTCTTTCTTATTTTCACCCAGACATGGAATGGGTTGCCTGAATAAACCGTAATATTATTTTAAACTATTCTCAAAATACTAGACTAAAGTCGACAGTTTTATGAATAAGAGGGAGGTTTTAAAGATATGTGATAAAAAGATATTATGAATTATAAAAAACATTAGGGTCACCTGTTAGTGATTAAGAATTATATTTTTTTTTAAACCTTCAGCTTTCCCAACACAGCCAATATTAGTATACAGCTGATAAGCTAAACTGTTAGACTATATGGCTTAAAATATTTCCCAGTTCGGCGGTCAGCTTTATTATGGCCGAAAACAACAGCAGCATAATTAGATCATTCATAGTTTGAATAAACATTTTGAAGCAAGATACGATGGAACAAAACAAGAATTTCCTCTACACAGACAAGACAACAAAGGCGTCATTGGTAGATAGCAGAACTGTATCGTGTCTATTCCACGACTGTGCATTCAACAATCTGAGTTTCTAAGAAAATGCCTATTCTGTTATAGATCAATAAGTATTAAGACAGATAGAATAGAAAGAAAGATAGATAGATAGATAGATAGATAGATAGATAAATAGATAGATAGATAGACGAACATAAGTCGCAATATTTTAGTGCGTTTATTTACTATGTATTTGTTTCAAGGAGATTCAAATGTTTATATTTTTACCTCTCAAATCAACTTATCTTGAAATTTGTTCATCTCTTTTAATAATTCATTAAAACCTTTTTGCTTGAATCTATCAATGAAAGCACATTTTAAAATTTGCAGTTTTTCTATCAATGCAACCGCATACATATATATATCCACACCATACTAACATATAAGTAGTCTTTCTTCCAACAAGCCAGGAAACCAGTTACTTAACATTATTTAAAACATTAAAAAAGATGCAAGACTAGGCGGACCACGGATGAGCGCAGGACGCAATAATCTTCTTTATAGAAGGAGTGTCTGTAATATATAAGATAAGATACTTTATACTTATTGACAAGTCTTAACGTGTATGCATGCATAAAAGTTCACAAGAAAAAACATTTCCGGTCGAATTCGATCATTTTATTCGAAACATGTCTGTGTGCTGGGTTACTGGTTGTACGAACATTAGTTGGGGATTAAAATTTCTTTCATTTCCAAAACATGTTTACAAAAGAAAACAATGCATCGTGAAAGTCAGAAGAGAATAATCACCTTTATATAATATTAAACTTATTGCTTAATGCAAAAGAATTTTTGTTTTTCGTTTTTATAAATCTACGAATTTTGTTTTTTAAGAACCAAGAAAACGCAACTCTTGACTAATTTATTTTATAAACAAGCTACATGCGACTATCACTTGAGTATTAATTATCACCTACTCACTTTTGATGTTAAAAACGGATTCCTCATAACAAATATTGTATCCTTTGTATAATTCTAAAAGACTAGAACTAGCCGTCGAGTTTGAAATCAACTGTCAATAACCAGCAAAAGCATGCTTTTTTGTTTACGGAAATGCCTAAAATAATTAAACATTTAAAAATATAACCGGAAGTTTACTATCACACCAGTTCAAAAGGTCACGCCTAATTAAGACTTGTCAATACTCTGTCCAAAGTCCTAAATAGTCAAATAAGCAAATATGAAAACATATACACACAAAAATCATTACTAAATGTATCCTCATTTGCAATATACTAACCATTCTTAAAATAATCAAACTATAAGTCAATAAAAAACAATATTGGCCTAATAATTTAGAGCATATAAATTTCGAATTAAAAAAAATAATTTCAGAATACAGTTCATTTACATGGCGTTAGTGATAATCTATTAACATCCATTACATTACAAGTTAGCAAGCATGTTGGCTTGGTAGAGCCAAATTTTAACGTCATATCAGCTTTTACAAATTCATTTTAAGAAGAAAAAAAAAATTTTACTCATAAACAGCTAAAAGAACAAAAACAATCTCTATTCATCTCGAATTTCTAATCTTTTCTAAGTCATGTTTAGCAAGAACCGGTTTATAGTTAATCACATTAAAAGACAATTTTCTACATTAAATAAACAACAAGAAAAATAAATGCCAATTACACCTTTAGTCAAATAAATCATGCAAAATGTCACTCATTGACATTCTAGATCAGTAATTATAAACATTAAAATTAACTTACTGTGTAACGGCTCTATGCAAACTTCAATAAGTGTTATAAAACTTTCCCCTAAATATTATAAACAAATGAAAATTGCTGACTACGCAATAGTGATTTATCATTGAAGGAGACTACTAGGCGAATTCTTTAATTAGACCAGCCTGGCGCAATTCTTTACATTTATTAATGTTATAGTTTGATTAATTGTTAGTAATGGTTAGAATAATAATATATTGCTTGTGTTGTTTTACATTATATAGGCGATTGTATAAATAACAAGCTAAATTCCCCGGCGTAGCCCTAGGGGAAAACAGGCCTTTATAAGCTACAGATAAAAAATGTATAGACTACATTGAAGAGAAAGCTTTAAAAAAAGAAATATTAATTGAAATATTAACAAATTGTATACTAACTGGAGAATCGAACCCGGGTCGCCCGCATGGAAGTCCTATAAGTAACCACTTAACTATCAAAGACACATGTCGGACTGAATTCGCTAAAGTATAATATGAGACAATAAGGTCACCTATGATTGGTTTAGCACACTCACAGTCTACTTTATATATATAGATAATGTTTCATCAATACTGCTACTCTAAGTTGGTCTTTTTTAGTCCGTCGGTCTTTGTGCCAGTATTTCTTTCTGTCTGTCTGTCTGTCTGTCTCTTTGATTGTATGTATCCAAGTCTACTCCTATATCCATGGATAAATTAACCATTAAATTAACCATTAATCATGATCCATATGCAACAATTAATGTAAAAAAAAAGTACCCTTCGGACCAAACTGATCATAATGTACAGACATTGAAAAATACGTTGATTTAATTTCAACGGGCAACATTATATCACAGTGGGATGTATGACGTTATTAATTAATTAACTCCCTTGTTTTTTTTTCATTTGAGACTACCTTCCTTTGTTTACTGATGGTCACATTCTTTTGTTGACCCTGAGTGACCCTTGTCCGTTTGGCATGAGCGAGCACGAAAGGGGGGGGGTGGAGTTTCAGGACCATGTAATGTGTAGTTATAGAGTAGAGAGTATTGTGTATTGATGGACAGGTCAGACTGGTTAGGCTGTGATTTAATGCTACATGTGTTCTTCCTAATTCCTGTTATTATTGACTAGTGTTGTGCTTCGATGTATTGTGTTATGTTGAATTATAAGTTGTGTTTATTATTGCTGCTGACGTCATTTCTAAATTGCTTGGATGAAAGTTTGGGCGAGAGTTATAGAGTCTTCAAGGGTATCAAAAATTCATTGTGATAAACTCCCTAAGAAAGGAAACTTAAGCTCCTGCTCCAACTACAGAGGAATTATCCTACTATCAATCCCAGGAAAAGTGTTCAACAGGATTCTGCTTGGCAGAATGCTAGATGCTGTTGATACGAAGCTGCGAGATCAACAGGCTGGTTTCCGCAGGGATAGATCCTGCACTGACCAAATAGCTACACTGCGCATCATCTTGGAGCAGTCGCTCGAGTGGAATTCCCCTCCAATATGTCAACTTTATAGACTATGAAAAAGCATTTGACAGCGTGGACAGGGCATCACTTTGGAGGCTGCTAAGACACTTTTGGGTCCCTGCGAAAATTACCTGTATATAATTAAGAATTCTTATGGAGGAATGAAATGCATAGTGATCAATAGAGGCCACCCAACACAGGCATTCCAAGTACGGACAGGAGTGAGACAAGGGTGTTTACTGTCGCCATTTTTGTTTTTACTAGACTGGATCATGGAGACATCCACAGCAGATAAGCGTAATGACATCCATTGGACGCTATGTTCACAGCTGTATGATCTAGATTTTGTGGATGACCTGGCACTACTCGCACATACTCAGCAACAGATGCAGGAAAAGGCTAACATCGTGACAGAAAACTCCACTCGCCTTGGCCTCAACGTCCACAAAGGGAAGACCAAGTTCCTTAAGGTCAACACAGAAAAAAACATCGCCTATCACTCTCAATAGTGAACCGCTTGAAGAAATAGAAGAGTTCACCTATCTAAGCAGCATCGTCAATAAGAAGGGTGGAACCGACGCGGATGTGAGGGCAAGAGTTTGCAAGGCCAGGATACCTTTCCTCCAACTTAAGAATATCTGGAGCTCAAGAGAAATATCCCTGAAAACAAAGATCAAGATCTTTAATTCAAATGTGAAGTCTGTCTTACTCTATGGTGCTGAAACGTGGAGGACCACAGCTACCAACACCAAGACGATCCAGACTTTCATAAACTCGTGTCTTAGGAGAATTTTGCATATACGCTGGGCGGACATGATCAGTAACGATGAGCTCTGGAGTCGCACAGGTCAACAGGCAGCCGACCTGTAGATCATGCAAAAAAGATGGAGATGGTTGGGGCACACACTCCGAAAACCAGCATCCAACATCACCAGACAGTCCCTATCGTGGAACCCCCAAGGAAAGAGGAAGAGGGGCCGACCTAGAAACAGCTGGCGCCGTGACCTGGATGCCAACGTCAAGAGATCAGGTCATTCTTGGGGACAGTTGGAAAGACTCGCTCAGGATTGGGATGGCTGGAGAGCCCTTGTTGGTGGCCTATGCCCCGAGAGGGGGAGAAGGCGTAAGTAAGTAAGAAGTATAAAACAATACCCAGTTGTTGTAAATGTTAAAAATAACAAAATTCAAAGGTGAGTTGATCATAGATATCCGTTAAATGCATTTTGTTTTGCACTTACAAAGACAGAAAAAAAAAGCGAAGTTAATAGATCTATAGAGTGTCTTATCTTATATATTACAGACGCTTCTTCTATAATGACGATTACTGCGCCCTACGCTCAACCGTGGCTTCAGTCTAGTCTTGCATTTTTATTAATGTTTTAAATGTTAAGTTACTGGTTTTCCTGGTTTATTCCGGCTAAACATTCCATGACCGGATGCCACTCGGGAAGAAAGGGTACATTTGATTTCGCATTAGGGCAGGGGTGGCAACCCTTTGAGACGGAAGAGCCAAAAGTTACAATTTACAAAATTTCCCAGTTTTTAAAGATCCACTAACTTTTTTTTTCAATATTATGATATTTAATTAAGATTAGGTATATAAATTTGATTTTTGATTTAAAATATATAGCTTTAAATATGAAATAATATTCATTTATATAAAAACATACTAATGTTTCGCACAAAACATTAAAGTATTTAAGCTAGCTCTGCTAGAATAATAAATTATGTAATCAAATAATGTAACTATAATTATTGAATAATAGATAGTTACAATAATTACATCAATGGGAGCATTGGCCTTGCATGCCTTTTGAAAGTTTGGTTAAATCTGGCTCATAACTTGTTGTTTTCAGTTTCAAGAACGCCTCGATATCTTAATATGTTAGTTGGCTTCTTACTTTACTTTTTATTATATCCATGCAAGACAATGCTTGCTCGCACGAATATGTTGACCCGAAGATCGTCAGCACTTCTAATGGCAACTTCTTCACCTCACTGTAGAATTCTGGAAGAATGTTCCATGCATCAAATATGAGTGCCTCAACTCGCGAAATTTCTTTTAGAGATGTTCAATTGTGCAGCTTGACATGCATCCCTTCTGGACCTCCAACTTTTCTAACTTGTTCTTGAGTTCTGTGAACTTGCCACTCCACAAGTGTTTGGTTATCAAATCCAGCTATTGCATTTGAAGCGAACCAGCTTTAATTCCAAATGGCTCAATATCGATCTCTTTTGTATTTGTGTTGAGAGGATTTACTTTGAACTCTAGATTACTTGCGTTTGTTTTTTAATTGCTCAAATCTCTCAGCGAATCCATTCGTCAATTTGTTTATAGCCAGGCTGAAATAATTCGTGTCCATAGTTGCATTGGTTTCATCGCGATATTGCTTCAGATTTCCGAAATGAAGTAATTTAGAGTACTGCTCTCCATGTCTTCGACAAAAAGAGGTAATTTAATTTCAAACCAATCCACTTCTTCAAGCAAGGCATAGGCTGGGTATCCCTTTCCATGCAGTTTTATATTTAGCTCATTTAGTTTCATTGTGATATCCGCCATGATAATGAATTTTTGCAGCCATTCGTTTTCTTTCAATTCGGGATGGACAAACCCTTTTTCATTGAAGAATGTTTTTATTTCACTCAAGCAAGAAGCAAAACGTTTCAATACGTTACCCCTAGAAAGCCATAGCACTTTATTGTGCAGAAGTAGGTCAGAATACTGGCTTTCTTTTTCTTCAAGAAATTCCTTAAACTGGTAGAGTGCTTTTGCCAAAATGCTGTTAATGATCTTAATTACCAAGTACGTGACCTCAACTATTTCGGCCGAATATGTTTCGGCACAAAGCGCCTCTTGATGAATTATGTAATTAAACATTAAAATTTCGTGGTTTATTTTGCCGAAGAATTGATCGTTGTTACCCCTTTATGTATTCCTTTCATATTTCTAACTCCATCAGTTGCTATGGAAATATTTTATATATCTCGATTTCATAGTCTTCCATTACGAGTTTGCCTTGAGAGCGGCAGCAATCCTAGCAGTTCTTCTTTTGGACCTAGGGACGACATATACCTGACGAAAAGGGTAACTTGTGCCCTGTCTTTTATGTCGCAAGACTCATCCATAGCAAGTTGAATGTCTTCCACTTGTACATTTTACATTTACATTTGAAGACAGTTTACCAGTTCTATCTTGTACTGTTTTAGCAGATAACGGCAAATCTTTGATTTTTTTCATGATTTCTGTTTTGTTTTTGAAATCACCAAACAGTTCTTCAGCTCCACGTATCAAACTATTTTTGACGTACTCACCATCTGTGAATGGTTTCCCTTTTTTTAAAAATTTATAGTGATATTGCAAAGCTTGCCAGATTTATATTATTTGAAGATTGCGCCCGGTTACTAAGCATATAACTCGACTGTTGATTTTGTTTTTGAAGCTCTTTAACAGCTTTTTTCCGTGCGTCACCGGTTGGATATTTAGCAGCGAATCGGGTATGTTTTGTAGTAAAGTGTCTCTCCAATTTGACTTCTTATTGTGTGCAAGTGCAAGTTTTTCTTGGCAAAAGAGACAAGTCGGAAGGTCGTCCGTGTTGCATAAGAACGCAAACCACTCCGTCCAATCTTGAAGTTTCTCGCAAGCGATTAAATTAACACACACGCAACTGTGCTCCGAGGAAGACTGAACACTACCGTCCGCTGGGTTGCTGGCTAGGTGGTAGTGGAGACTAGCGGCTGTTCGTCTACTTACACTCTACTTCACATAGTTTCACTGTTCTCTGTTGTTTTTATCCTGTCTGCAGTATATAGCATATATATATATATTTACAGTATATTTTTTTTTTAGTTTTAAAAATAAAATAATATAATTATTAATATTTGCGCTTGGAACTGGAGAGCCGCAACTTGACATCGAAAGAGCCGCATGCGGCTCGCGAGCCGCAGGTTGCCGACCCCTGCATAAGGGAAATGGAAAGTGTCTTTGTCTTTATGTTTATCTGAGTATTGTAACATGTTGTTATTGGGTTTTATTTCTAAATTATAGTTTAATGCCTTCTGTATTATTATTACTTTACTCTTTGCCCTTCTGTCCTCTAGTGTTTCTAGGTTTAGTGATTTGACTAATGGTGTTACTCTTGTCAGTTGTGAATATTCGCTAGTAATGAAACTTGCAGCTCTTTTCTGAATTTATTCTGATTTTTAAAAAAATAATATCTTTAAGTTGATAACTAGTGAAAACAGGGCCAAAGGTTGAGGTCAACATTCCATCTGACGGTACGACCCGATACTCAGCCTACTTGGCACGCTAGATGTGTACATTATGTGATGTGACATCACTGTTGACCTGAGTGACGTGTCAGCATTGGATTGGTGTGTCTTACAGAGTAACTATAAAACAGAATACGCAATCACATTTTTTTCTGTTTCCGGAAGTAATACAGACGCCATCCTGTTTAGACTCTGCGGACCTGGTTACACTACATATTTATGCTTATTTACAATGTCTTTTTCATCAAATCTACAAGTACGAACACCCAAAGCTAATGTTTCGGGCAAAAGGTACAATAAGGCTGTTGTCTAATAAACTGCAACAATGATGCAAAAATGATTGATTATCGTAAAAATAAGCATGTTAAACTACATGGCTTTCCTGACCCCGTAATGGATAAACAACGGAAAGTAGTAGCCTCATATTACTTAATATTAGTAGCCTTGCTTTAGTCCTAAACTTGCTAAGACTAGATATCAGTAATAAATAAACCTTTCTCATTTTACTATAGTAGCGTCTCTAGTGACCGCTGCCTTGAATCAAAAGAAAATGGCGGAAGCCGAGCTTCACTTTTAGTGACTTCGCATTCTGTTCTATACCTATTCTGTAGTGTGTCTCGCTCACTGATATATGTAAACATTAACTCAAGTCTTCCAACACTAAAAAATGCATAACTACATTAAGTATTAAAACTTCAATTTATTAATACAACACAACAATCTAATCAAATGCCTGGAAAGTAACACATATATCCCTACATAAAGTCCTTTTCATATCGGATGGCTTTTGTGCATGTAATGGGTTGCCTGAGCTATTTTTTTTTAGCATATCTGGTTCCTTACATCAATGGATTCAAGAATATCTAATAGGTAGAAAACAAAATGTGATAATTAATGGCTCTTAATCATCACCGATAACTGTAAACTCAGGAGTTCCACAAGGAACTTGTAAATTACAAGTCAGTCATAAAAGATTGAATTGTAAAAGGGGCAAGAGTGTTAACTCTCATCAGCAATACGGCCCATTTAGGAGTAATAAATAATGATAAATAATTATCTTGGAATCCAAGTATTGATGAAGTAATAAAAAAAATTAAAAATGTAATAAGAATATAAAACTAAAATGCAATCTAACATTAGTTAGGCCTTTACTAGAATATGCATCTTCTGTATGGGACCCATCAACTAAAGAAAACAATAACAAATTAGAACGAATTCAGAAAAGAACTGCGAGGTTCATTATATGTTGTAATGCTCTCTTTTGATTCCAGCGCATTTGCAATTAACTTATCCTTACATTGTGGACTTTTCATTGTGGACTTTTACATTGTGGACTTTTACATTGTGGACTTTTACATTGTGGACTTTTACATTGTGGACTTTTACATTGTGGACTTTTACATTGTGGACTTTTACATTGTGGACTTTTACATTGTGGACTTTTACATTGTGGACTTTTACATTGTGGACTTTTACATTGTGGACTTTTTCATTGTGGACTTTTACATTGTGGACTTTTACATTGTGGACTTTTACATTGTGGACTTTTTCATTGTGGACTTTTACATTGTGGACTTTTTCATTGTGGAATTTTACATTGTGGACTTTTACATTGTGGACTTTTACATTGTGGACTTTTACATTGTGGACTTTTACATTGTGGACTTTTACATTGTGGACTTTAACATTGTGGACTTTTTCATTGTGGACTTTTACATTGTGGACTTTTACATTGTGGACTTTTACATTGTGGACTTTTACATTGTGGACTTTTACATTGTGGACTTTTACATTGTGGACTTTTACATTGTGGACTTTTACATTGTGGACTTTTACATTGTGGACTTTTACATTGTGGACTTTTACATTGTGGACTTTTTCATTGTGGACTTTTTCATTGTGGACTTTTACATTGTGGACTTTTACATTGTGGACTTTTACATTGTGGACTTTTACATTGTGGACTTTTACATTGTGGACTTTTACATTGTGGACTTTTTCATTGTGGACTTTTTCATTGTGGACTTTTACATTGTGGACTTTTACATTGTGGACTTTTACATTGTGGACTTTTACATTGTGGACTTTTACATTGTGGACTTTTACATTGTGGACTTTTACATTGTGGACTTTTTCATTCTGGACTTTTTCATTGTGGACTTTTACATTGTGGACTTTTACATTGTGGACTTTTACATTGTGGACTTTTACATTGTGGACTTTTACATTGTGGACTTTTACATTGTGGACTTTTACATTGTGGACTTTTACATTGTGGACTTTTACATTGTGGACTTTTACATTGTGGACTTTTTCATTGTGAACTTTTACATTGTGGACTTTTACATTGTGGACTTTTACATTGTGGACTTTTACATTGTGGACTTTTACATTGTGGACTTTTACATTGTGGACTTTTACATTGTGGACTTTTACATTGTGGACTTTTACATTGTGGACTTTTTCATTGTGGACTTTTACATTGTGGACTTTTACATTGTGGACTTTTACATTGTGGACTTTTACATTGTGGACTTTTACATTGTGGACTTTTACATTGTGGACTTTTTCATTGTGGACTTTTACATTGTGGACTTTTACATTGTGGACTTTTACATTGTGGACTTTTACATTGTGGACTTTTACATTGTGGACTTTTTCATTGTGGACTTTTTCATTGTGGACTATTTCATTGTGGACTTTTTCATTGTGGACTTTTACATTGTGGACTTTTACATTGTGGACTTTTACATTGTGGACTTTTACATTGTGGACTTTTACATTGTGGACTTTTACATTGTGGACTTTTACATTGTGGACTTTTACATTGTGGACTTTTACATTGTGGACTTTTACATTGTGGACTTTTTCATTGTGGACTTTTTCATTGTGGACTTTTACATTGTGGACTTTTACATTGTGGACTTTTTCATTGTGGACTTTTTCATTGTGGACTTTTTCATTGTGGACTTTTTCATTGTGGAATTTTTCATTGTGGAATTTTTCATTGTGGACTTTTTCATTGTGGACTTTTTCATTGTGGACTTTTACATTGTGGACTTTTTCACTGTGGACTTTTTCACTTTGGACTTTTTCATTGTGGTCTTTTTTATTATGGACTTTTTCATTGTGGACTTTTTCATTGTGGACTTTTTCATTGTGGACTTTTTCATTGTGGACTTTTTCATTGTGGACTTTTTCATTGTGGACTTTTTCCTCGAATATAACGGGGTCTCTACATCATAATGAAGAACACCATGATGTACAAAGAAGCGATTTACCAGGAGAAATAAGATAGTCACTTGTGTGCCAATAACTATTGTTCTGCGTGTCATGCTCAGATGAGTGCCAGTGGCTACCAATCCCGGCTTTCTTTGGTAAAGGAAAATGGGAAGAAAAAATGATTCTCACCATTTCGACTAAATGTATCACTTGACGGAAGCCTTGAATTTTTTTATTTAAACGAAATGTTAAAATTGTGTTTAGGCTGACAAAAATCATTTACTTTATCGAAATACTTTTTAAAAAATAATTTTTGAATTTGAAAATAATTTTGAATGTGATCACAATAGTTGTTTTTTTCTAATGATAATGTAATGAAACGAAACAATAAGGTTTAACGAAATATTGTTTTTCTCTTACAGTTGTTAAGAGTGACCCACTCTCTGGAGACTTGTGAAGAAATAAATGCTGGACATCATGAAGATGGTGAGGTATTATATCTATATATCTATCTATTTATCTATCTATCTGTCTATCTATCTGTCTGTCTATCTAACTATCAGTCTATCTGTCTGTCTCTCTCTATATATTTTTATATATTTTGTTATCTCTTTCTCTTACACACAAATATATATATATGTCTTTAAAATATTCAATCTATCTATGTATATACCGTATATAAAATCAACTTCATTTAACTCAAAGTATAAATGCAAAATATTTAGGATGGACATGGTAGCCGAGCGGCAGGCATTCGACTGGTGATCCGAAGGTTCTGGGCTCGAATCCTGGTGAAGGCTAGGATATTTTCCTTTGACTTGAGGGTGTCCCTGAGTCTACCCAGCTTAGTTGGGGTAAAGTAAAGGCGGCTGGGCATTGTGCTGGCCACACATCCCCTAGTATGCCGGGCGGGTACTTTTCTTTTTTTTAATTGAGGGACAAATTATCATGGAATCTACAGGATGATCAAGTAATTATAGAAATATAAAAAATCAGAGGCTTTGTATACAATAAATGAGTTTATAATAAATGTAACAATAACATAAATTTTAATCTTATAAGGGTTACTTAACCATTTGTTAGAACTATACTAGAATATGCATCTTCTGTATGAGACCCATCGACTAAAGAAAACATCAGCATATTAGAACAGATTCAGAAAGGGACTGCAAGGTGCTTTACTAGTGAATATTCACAACTGACAAGAGTAACGCCAATGGTTAAATTACTAAACCTAGAAGCACTAGAGTACAGTAGGGCAAAGACTAATAATAATAATAATAATAATGGTTATTTATAAGGCATTAAATTTTAATTTAGAAATACAACATAATAACAATATTTTACAATGCTCAGATAAGCATAAAGACAAAAACTCTTTCTTTATCCCTTATGCTAGAACAAATGCATATGTACTCTTTCTTCCCGAGTGGCATTCAGGCATGGAATGGGTTGCCTAAACAAACCAGAAAATCCAGTGACTTAACATCATTTAAAACATTAAGCAAAATGCAAGACATGACTAAGACAGCGGGTGAGCGTAGGACGCAGTAATCTTCTTTATAGAAGGAGAGTCTATAATGTATTAGATAAGACAAAGCTAAGGAAGTAATACTTATTCCGTGCAAGACAAATCGGAAAATAATTATATATTTACTGTAGTATGTATTAACGGTTCTGTCTTAATTCGGGTAGAAATATCAAACAACAGAAATTATACATAAAAACACACAAAACAAATTATACAATGTTTAGATAAAAGAGAAGCGTTGTTTTATCATAGACTATAAAATACATGGACCGCTTGCTTTAGTATTTCTGCTATTCGATGACCCGAAAGACTCCTCCTTTTCGGAATTCCCAATTCCCTGTTCTACTGAGCACTTCCGTTTTCTTTAATCGCTATGATTTTCTCAATGAAAAATTAAAATACAATCGAAAGTTCCATACAGCAGAAACATTTGGAGAACGTAGGAGCGTAGAAGTAATTCAAGACAGCGTTTTTTGATGCGCACGGAAAAAGAACATAATATAAGCTTTAAAAATAGAGCAAGCGGTCCATCTTATTATAGTCTATGATTTTATGAATGTCACTCTATACTATTTAAATTATAATAAAGTTGTTCATATCAATACACTATAAGTCGAATGCGATCTACAATTAAGCGAACCGGAAGTGCCATTAAAAGAGAAACTATTTTTTTCTCTACTCATCTTTCGATGACGTAACGTAAACATTGGCGTACATTTCCACTTCCAGTCTTGGCCGATCATGGCTTCGTGGAGAGAAAAAACACAGTAAAACATTTTCTTCAGGAAACAAAGGTAAACATTATGTTTCCATTTGGAGAGATAGAAGTCCTAAAATAGTATCGTCACAAACTAATCGGGTAAACAATATCCTATAATCTAGGAGCATCGATAATTGAAATAATGGCTACTACATTACTTTATGTACACTAATGATTGGATGTAATAGACAATAGTCAATAGTTTAGGTATAGCCTAGCCATAGGTCTACGTATGCTAAAGTCTGAATCGTTTTTTTTCTTTGCTAACGCTTGCCTACTTAAGTTATTAATGCTAAAAGATTTTTTTTAAATTGTATTTTACAAATTTTATCGTATATGTTACTGACGCTCCTTCTATACAGAACATTCTTGCGACCTATGATTATCCGAGGTTTAAGCCTATTTTATTGAGTTTCCTATTTGAAAAGGTTGTTTTTCAAGGCGGTTGAACGTAGTCTTCTAGATTGCCGAATGTCATTTGGTCAGTTAACACTCCAATCGGTGCTTATTAGCGGAGCTTATTTAACGTGGTCTTAAACCCCTGCAAACTGCAAGAGAGCTCTGCAGCATGGTAAGAAGATCTAGCATTGTAACCACACAAAAATAACACTTCCGGTTCTTGAGCCCAGGACGTAAGGTGGTGGATCAAGGAGGGTGGGGGGACAACAAGATCCTGTCTGAGACTAGCTATCCCGTGCATACAGCATGTTGAATAACATAAGGTCTCTGCAGTACTAGCTATCCCGTGCATACAGCATGTTGAATAACATAAGGTCTCTGCAGTACTAGCTATCCCGTGCATACAGCATGTTGAATAACATAAGGTCTCTGCAGTACTAGCTATCCCGTGCATACAGCATGTTGAATAACATAAGGTCTCAGCAGTACACTCACTACACTTAACTCACCACCTGTGGAATTCCCGTCGGATCATTGAAGCGGTGGCTCGATCCTATACCTGCATATTCGCCCCAGTGGCACAAATCTCAAATACTGTTCCCATGGAAGCTCGATGCTTTCCTTTTGTAGCTGCGTTTCTCTTTGAGTCGGTGTGGCTGACCTCCCTTTTGTTGATGTTTCAGTTCTGCTGCCACTGTGGGCTAGTTGTGTTACAGAGAAGTCAACACACAAGTCAGGGGGAAACACAGATACACAGATACACACAGAGTGCCAGAATGGTCAAAGTTCTGCCTTCAACCAAAGGACCGCTGCGTCCCCTGTGCTAAAATGTCTATAAATGACTGAGGCCCGCGTGAAACAGCGGCGGTCTGCCTTCACAACCATGGCCCACAGGTACGTTTATCTCCACAGGTACGTTTATGTCCACAGGTACGTTTATGCCCACAGGTACGTTTATGCCCACAGGTACGTTTATGCCCACGGGTACGTTTATGCCCACGGGTACGTTTATGCCCACGGGTACGTTTATGCCCACAGGTACGTTTATACCCACAGGTATGTTTATGCCCACAGGTACGTTCACGTCTGGTTCTTCCTTTACCAAAGATAACTGGTACATTTTAAGCCAATCTTTTCACGAGCAAAGAAAGCTCCAAAGTAACTCTTCGCAACCAGAAAAAAATTAGTTCAATTCCCTCACAATCATGGGCCACGAGTCTAAACTATTATATTTTTCAAAACATATTAAAAAATATAAATAGCTCTAGACACCTTTATACTTGAAATAAAACTTTAAATTTTAAAATGTATAGTTTATGATTCCCATATATTGTGGCAATGTAAACATTTAAAATGTATAGTTTATGATTCCCATATATTGTGGCAATGTAAACATTTAAAATTTAATTACTGTAATGGGGCATGGTGGCCGAGCGGCAGCGCGTTCAACTGGCGATCCGAAGGTTCTGGGTTCGAAGGTGCCTCTGAGTCTACCCGGCTCTAATGGGTACCTGACACTAGTTGGAGTAAGTAAAGGCGGCTGTGCATTGTGCTAGCCACACATCCTTTAGTATGCCTTGGCCACAGAAACTGGTGAACGCTGCTTAGACAGCCCTATGATCAGTTTGGTTCAAATGGTACTTTACTTTAATAGATCCACTTAAAGATGTGTACAAAGCTATTCAAAACAAACCAATCAAAGAGAATTGTATGCAGTTTTGGATTTATCTTATTTCAGGTCTCAGGATCAGAGGACACCCCATGATGCAACAGAGGAACTGTGAGTACACACACAACACACTCACGCACACACACAAAGATACACACAAACACACTCACGCACACACACTAAGATACACACAAACACACACACAAGCACATACAAAAATACGCAGAAACACACACATGTAGATATGCAGCCAGTGTGTATGTCCCAGATGGCGTTGACATGGGGTACGAAGGGAAGGGGGAGGAGTGGAAGGGGGTGGGGGTGATATACCAATACAATTGTAAGTACTATGGTCTTGGGTATATATGTTTGGCCCAGTTGTAGGGGTTATTGACCTTTGTTTTTCTGCATAAGGCCGTCCATAAAGGACGTCACGCAGTTAAGACGGATGTTTTTTTTTGTTTAGCTTCCCCCATGATCAGCAAAATGCAGACCCATCCATGACGTCACATTGCTGTTCACACCATCCGTCAGAAAAGCTTATATTTAAATACAAATAAAAACTACAGCAAACGGTATATATCATCCCCTCTCTTAATCAATCACTCTTTCGTACATAAGTTTTGATTTATATTGGTGCTAGAGTCGAATAAAATGATAACTCTATCAAGCTTGTCATTTTTTTTTTAAGAAGTGTCCACAGAATTATATTACAAAGTCTGCTCTTCTTCTGCCGTCCCTTGACTAAACTCACTTCTTTCATCAAATCTCATGCACAGATCTCCTCCCTCCCCCTTCCCTCTTTCAGCCGTTTGGTTATTAGATCTACTAAATATTATACTAAATGTTTTTGTACCAACATAATAATAAAACTATAAAAACTATAATTCGTATTTACGTAAAAAATACATTCTAGAAATTGCTAAGATCTCGTTTCTTCGTTAGTTTAATTTGAAGGTTTGGTCCTTGATTTCTATAAAACTCAACATAACATATTTGGAACATTTTCATTTCATCAATGTTTAGTTTCATTGAAAGAAATGACATATTGTTTTACTATTAGAAAATATAGCTCTGTACGGGTAGGCGTTTGTTTATTTTTAAATCTATAGATTAACTTAATCGTTAATCGTTCAAGTTCATTGGTTGATCATAAGAAGAATAAGAATAAGAATGGGCATTTCTATAGCGCTTCTATCCATGCTATTAAATTAGCATGCTCAGTGCGCTCTTGGTGTGATTTGCAGTGGCAGATGTATTAGCCAAAGAGAAAGGTCTTTAAATTATTTTTAAAAGTTTCTCTTGTCCCAGATTCTCTCAGTGTCTGAGATAGACTGTCCCATAAAGAAGGCGCCACTGACTCAAATGAGCGCACTCCCAGGTACTTCTTTCTGTGTCCATCCAAACTAGGAGTTTTGAGGAGTGACTGTGTTGAAGATCGCAGTTCCCTAGATGGTTCATGCCTTGAGTTAAGCTCTCGAAGATACGAAGGAGCAATGCCTTTATGCATCCGTACGTAATGGACATGATTTTGTGCTCTATTCGCTTCATCACCGGGAGCCAGTGGAGATTGGAGATCCCTTAGTGTTGGGGATATATGATCTTGCCTCCTCACCCCCGAAACAATGCGCGCCGCGGTGTTCTGCACTCTCTGAAATATCTGCAGCTGGTTCTGGGGCAAACCCCACAGGCAACTATTGCAACTATTGCAGTACTCCAACCTTGACTGAATAAGAGAGAATGCTACGGTATTGGCCGTCCTCCTATTGAGATGAGGTCGCAGCTGACCCAGGGCACTTAGATGAGACGAACAAGCCTTAACCACAGCACTGATATGTTGAACCATTGATAATTTATTATCAATAAAAAGGCCAAGGACTCTAACCGTGTTGGACAACGTTATCTTGGAAGCCCCAACCTTGATCTTAGTAATAGAGATTTTCAAAAGACTGACATCAGAACCACAGATAATTGCCTCTGTCTTGTCATCATTTAATTTAATTCGGTTCGCAGCCATCCATGCCTTAACTGTTTGACAGCACTCCTCCACATCACCAACAGCAGCAGCGCAGGCAGACGAATCAGGGTGAAAAATCCTGCACCGTGTCATCTGAACACATGGTGAAATAAAGTGGATTATTTATCTAAGTCCTTTCAGTTTCAACTATTATTATTATGGCTCCTATCTGTCTCGCAAGACAATGGAAGTACCCTTAGGATTTTAATGAGGGACAGCGCTTGCTGTGGATGAACAGCCCGATCCTCGAGGTGACAGTCCCTTGAGCATCCCTCGCATTTGAACAGCGAGGGCGGATGTGTGGGGGATGCTTTTGCCTTCCTTTTCTGCCTTCTGTAAATGTGAGCCCTGGCCCTTTGATTTCTAGGAGTTTTTCAACAATATAAAACAACAAACTCCCATTTCTGGAAAATATACTTGTAGGCTTAATCCGTTTTTCTCTCTGGTCACTGAGTCTAACGCTAACTACACATTGTGTTCCGAGTTAGTGGGCATGATCGTTATTAAAATATGAGTTGTGGTTATCGACAAAGCTACTGATTACCATTGACGAGGATATGAGTTTTAATGTATGGTAATTTTTCTCCCCACCTCTGCGAGAAGTGCGAGTCGTCCATTAAATATGTCAACAAAATGGGAGGGGAAGGGGTTTGATGACAATGGTTGACATGGGCGAGGGATGCGGGTCAAGATAAGTTGACGTCAACAAAATTACTTTTTATAATAAATGTAATACATTTTAAAACAAAATGGAAATTAGTCGAGTATTTGTATGACACACACACACACACTCGCTCGTCAACATCCAACCGATTAAAACAAAATACTGAGGTTTTACTTTAGAAAAAAAAACAACGGCTTATACAGTTGTCCGATTTAATTGGCATCTTTTGTCCATAAATAATTACAAATTAACAGATCTTTTATTGATACAAACAGTCTTCTATATAAAAAACATGAACTGTAGTAAATGAAAAAAAGTTTAATATATTACAATTACAGTTATTAGTTCACTGTAAGCATTTGGCATGATTTTGCAAAGTTAATGTGATTTTCGCTGTTGTGCGCTTGCTTATAATTTGGCAAGCCTTGGCTCATACTCCGTAACTTTAAGAGCGACACATGCTGCACTCAGGTCATCTGTCAATCTGTTTCTGGTATCGAATTTGATATAAATTGAAAGTTGAAAACAGCTGCTCACAAGCATATGATGACTCGACAAAGTAAGAAGTGCAATCCCAAGTGCTTTCTTCGATTTGAAATTATTTAGCAGATAACTCTACACTTTAAGGATTTTGTTTCGAAGCTACCAACTGTGCTGTCCTTTGCCATCCTTTCACATTCTATCTTCTCAAGATTTTCACGCAGATAATAGAATTTATTTTTCCAGATAGAGCATTCCTGGATATTCTAACATCTCCATTTCCAGATTTCTTAAATTTAGCCACAATAAGCAGGAAATATCAAGTTCCTCAAATTTGGCTTTATCTGGTATAGTAAAAAAAAAACAGAGGTTTGTCTCCATCTATTACTGAAATTCTCCTTTTGCAGCTGCTACAATGCTAGAAAATTACTTGTAGACTTCCTTTTGGCTTGTAGGATTGTCGGTATATGTTATAGACTTTTGTTAATACAGTTTTTTATTCCGTTCATTGAAGTGTAATGTACAATATGTAAAAAAAAAACATGAGGTTGGTAAGCCAAACCATATCAGTGAGCTGTGCAAATTGCTGCCCCTTTTTAATCATAAACAGCCTAATTTCATCCAAGCATGCTAGAAATCTCTCCAATACTCGTCCTCTGCTCAGCCAACTGACATTAGTGTACATGAGTAAAGTAGTATACTGCGCCTTGACCTCATCAAGAAGTTCGTGAAACTGTCAACAATTAAGAGCCTGACCCATGATGTAATTGACAATTTTTTGTGACACCTATGAGGATATCATCTAATTTCTTGCGGCTATCCCTGGCACAAAGAGCATTTTGGAGTATAATAAGGTGAAACTGAACGACTGTGTGTTTTGCTTCTTTGACAAAGAACTGTATGAAACCCGTCACTAGTAACTGAAACATCTTTTTCTGGTTTTATACCTGGTGCCCAAGAAGCTGTTATAACAGCATTGTGGATATCTATCCCTTGTGTTCGTTCAGGCAAAGATAACAATTTACCAAGTTCTTCTCTCATAATGTCACCAACTGCATAAGGCAAAATTACCGCAAACCCTGCAAGAGTATTTACATCTGTGTTTTCATCCAAGCACATGGAGTAGCAGGCAGCCTGATCTGCTAACTAACATCACTTGCCATACGCAAGACTCGATCTTTAACAGTATTTCGGCTAAGTGGTATCTCAGAGACGCGTTGTATAATTTTATCCTTGTTTTGAAAATCATAAAATAGGGAATTACTCTTGGCTAACATCGCCGTTTTCAGAAAATCCACATCAAAGAGGGGCTTACAATGTTTTGCTATGCAGAGTGACATTTGAGAGCTTGCTTCTGTCAGATGATTTGTTTGAGAAAGATACTTACAAAAACTAGCAGACTGGGAATGATATTTTCTCAATTTCTCTTGAAGAAACTATTTTCTTTCCGACAAACTGGCCGTTTTAAATCGACCATCCCATCCCTAACGGTGTGGTCATAACTAAGCTGTTCCATTTATAGCAAATGCTCGCGTGCTGACAGAAATGCCAGCTGTGGCACGCCTGCCATAGATTCGCCATCGCTGAATTATATCGAATAAATAGAATAAATAGATCTAGTTCATAATTTCAAAGTAATTAATTTCTAATTTTCTGTAAAACAATTTAGTACAAATGTATAATTATCAGAGGCGAAGCCAGGTTTCCATGGTGGGGATGCAAGATAGTGCAAGGTAGGGAACCTAGGGGGACAGGGAAGGAACCTATGTATAAAGTGCACCATAGTTTGGAGAATGTTGAGAATAAGGCACCGTAAATTGCAGAATGTTGAGAATATAGCACAGTGAATAGCTGAATGTTTAGAATATAGCACCGTAAATTGCAGAATGTTGAGAATATAGCACCGTGAAAAGCTGAATTTTTTATAATATAGCACCGTAAATTGCAGAATGTTTAGAATATAGCACCGTAGATTGCATAATGTTTAGAAATAGCGCCTTAACTTGGAGAATATTTAGTAGAATATAGTCCCGTAAATTGCAGAATCCTTAGAATACGCTTATAGCACCGTAAATAATAGAATGTTTAGAATATAGCACCGTAGAATGCAGCGCCTTAACTTGGAGAATATTTAGGACAGAGGTCAGCAACCTTTGCTAAATGCATGCCAAACTAGGATTTCTAAATCATTCAGAGTGCCAACAGCCTGAAGGACAGCCTGCTGTATTTCATATTTTCTAATATTTTTATTTAAAAAATATTTAGCAAGACCAAGGTCTTTTACAGAGAAAATCGTTTAAGCGTTTTATACCAAAGTATAATTAATTTAGTCATATAATATTTATATAGTTTTTAACTATCTTTTACATTTTGATCATTTCAAAGTGTATGAATTGTAAGTTATTTAGATCTATTTATTTTTAAATGAAAAAATTAGAAACATTTTACAAATATTGCCGCAAAGAAAATGGGTTAATTAGATTCTATCTCCCTTTAATTAAAATAAAGTTTCCAACTTTGATTTTATAGTCATGCCAATTAGGTTATTTTTTGTAAAATAAGAAATATTAGAGACTAATTATTATTTCCTTTTACGATTCCTGCATTAGAGCTATAAAATTAATTTAGGTTAAACAGTTGTAAATAAACATTTCCTGCATCAGGGCCTTATACATGAATAATTACAAGAATTACACAAAATAATGCCAGTAAATAAGTATCTTATATTTATTAAATAAAAATAAATAATAAATTTGTTTTAGCAGTAATTACAAAAGATGAGCATAAAAACTCGTTTTAGTCTTATCAATTAATGAGCGCTTAAATGCTTTCGCTAATTGTATGTCAGATACATATTTAGTCTCGTCTGAGTGGTCAAGTAGAAAGTGGCCTCTTTGTATCCTTAAAACAACTTTCTTGTGCGATAATAAAATGTGTTCACAAGTGTAAATTGAACCAAAGGCTGAAAGTCGAACGAGTGCCAAGCAGTTGATAATAGCAAATAAGCTTCCTTCCACATCGTTCTTTAAATTGGCAAATTTTGATGCCCATTTTGGGGGATTTTTAAAATTTAACTTGCTTTATGATAAAATCGTCAATATTCCTCCATTTAAATTTTTTTTAAATCACATTTAAGTAGGTTGTGGTAAGATCAAGCAAGCCAGGCTTAGGGTGGTATGAAACAAAACACGAGTCCTTGAATTTGAAAGCTTGTTTTGTTTAGAAAACTCCACTTTGAGTGCTTCAGTGTACTTCTGAAAATAAATATATCTGTCTTAATATATGCCTTAAATTATTTAACTACATGTACTTAAATGTTTTGAAATTGATTTTACGCCAAGATATGTCTAGTTTCAATGCAAAATCCATTCCAGTGGTGTAACATTTCAAGTGCTGTTTGGCCCCGTCAACTTACTGAAATATGTTGCTATGTTATTCAGAAACGTCGATTTTTTCCTCAAGAAACATCTCTTAGAGGTATCTCGCGTGCCATTGAAAATCGCTATGCGTGCCAAGTATGGCATGCGTGCCTTATGTTGTCGAAATCCGGTTTAGAATATAGCACCGTTGCTTGGATAATGCTTAGAATATAGCAACCTAATTTGGTCAATGTTTAGAAGAAATCAGTCAAATCACTCTTGTTTGGGGAACGTTTCTAATATATAGCACTGTAGTTTATAGACTATTTCAATAAATAGCACTATAGTTTAGAGACTATTTCAATAAATAGCACTATAGTTTAGAGACTATTTCAATAAATAGCACTGTAGTTTAGAAACTGTTTTATTATAATACTATGATTTATGTCATATTTTAATTATCACTGCATAATGTAATGGCTTTGTTCAAAATGATAAAAGCGAGCTACAGTCTAGCTTTGATTGTCGGATTTCCTTACCTACTTCCATATATCTTATGTCTGATCCAATTAAATACATCACTTTCCTTAATGTGTTTTTTAAACGTGTGTATAAAGTTTTACCTGGATTCTTTTGGTAAATAACAAAAAATAGAATAAGTCATATTGTATTATGAGAGTATACAAATGTTAAATTTGTAGTAAACAACTGGCATTTAAACAGACTTTTAGACTAGACTCTATATATTTTTTGAAAGGATTTATTTTTCTTAAGTACACTTAAAATGTTGTTTAAATATTTACCCTAACCCTAACCTTTCAAGTATTTAACACAGGTAAATACATTCAGTGTTACGTAATCTTAGCTGATAACTATAAGAGTCATTTAGAAGAAATAAGTAAATACTGTTGTTGTTTTTTCGGACTCAAGTTTTGACTAATAAAGATTTATTGCTGAGAATACCTAAGAACAGACAATCTTGAAGAACTCTATAGAGATTTCACTGAAACCTTTATATATATATTAGTTCCCACATAGGAATCACAAATAGAAACTGTAATTCCCAGATGTTGGAAACAGTTTTTTATGTCTCTGAACTGAGTTGATAACCTCTAAAAGATTTAATTCATGACATGCTAACTTTTTTTATCATTAAAATCAGATTCATAATTTTTGTGCAATGAACAAATGTTCGGCATATGATAGTTATCGTAGACAACCGTTATTTACTTGCAATGATTGTTGTTCGCTAAGAAATTAGAACCGTTAACCAAACAAGAGAATCGTTTAGAACTATTGTCATGCTTTATCATATTTAAATAGTAAATGATAGACTAATGTAAAGATTTCAAAGTTTCGTCGCAAAGGAAATCCCTGATTGGGTTTGGTGAGTTTGGTCATAATTTTCTGATAGGGATTAATTTTCTCAAGTTTACCGTAATGGAATGAATAACCAAAAAAGTGTACAATTATTTTTTGTTACAAGTATTGGCTGAAATTTACTTTGCATTCTCTTTATTTCATCGAATACAGCGTGGATTTAGATCTATTGTGGTTGTTCAGAAAGTTTTAAAAAAAATACAAGTAGTGGAGAGTGTAGATATAAGATTGGTGTTAGTAGACCTAAGAGTGTAGATATAAGACTGATGTTAGTTGACCTAAGAGTGGAGATATAAGATTGATGTTAGTTGACCTAAGAGTGTAGATATAAGATTGGTGTTAGTAGACCTAAGAGTGTAGATATAAGACTGATGTTAGTTGACCTAAGAGTGTAGATATAAGACTGATGTTAGTTGACCTAAGAGTGTAGATATAAGACTGATGTTAGTTGACCTAAGAGTGGAGATATAAGACTGATGTTAGTTGACCTAAGAGTGTAGATATAAGACTGATGTTAGTTGACCTAAGAGTGGAGATATAAGACTGATGTTAGTTGACCTAAGAGTGTAGATATAAGACTGATGTTAGTTGACCTAAGAGTGGAGATATAAGACTGATGTTAGTTGACCTAAGAGTGTAGATATAAGACTGATGTTAGTTGACCTAAGAGTGGAGATATAAGACTGATGTTAGTTGACCTAAGAGTGTAGATATAAGACTGATGTTAGTTGACCTAAGAGTGGAGATATAAGACTGATGTTAGTTGACCTAAGAGTGGAGATATAAGACTGATGTTAGTAGACCTAAGAGTGTAGATATAAGACTGATGTTAGTTGACCTAAGAGTGGAGATATAAGACTGATGTTAGTTGACCTAAGAGTGTAGATATAAGACTGATGTTAGTTGACCTAAGAGTGGAGATATAAGACTGATGTTAGTTGACCTAAGAGTGTAGATATAAGACTGATGTTAGTTGACCTAAGAGTGGAGATATAAGACTGATGTTAGTTGACCTAAGAGTGGAGATATAAGACTGATGTTAGTTGACCTAAGAGTGGAGATATAAGACTGATGTTAGTTGACCTAAGAGTGGAGATATAAGACTGATGTTAGTTGACCTAAGAGTGGAGATATAAGACTGATGTTAGTTGACCTAAGAGTGTAGATATAAGACTGATGTTAGTTGACCTAAGAGTGTAGATATAAGACTGATGTTAGTTGACCTAAGAGTGTAGATATAAGACTGATGTTAGTTGACCTAAGAGTGGAGATATAAGACTGATGTTAGTTGACCTAAGAGTGTAGATATAAGACTGATGTTAGTTGACCTAAGAGTGTAGATATAAGACTGATGTTAGTTGACCTAAGAGTGTAGATATAAGACTGATGTTAGTTGACCTAAGAGTGGAGATATAAGACTGATGTTAGTTGACCTAAGAGCGTAGATATAAGACTGATGTTAGTTGACCTAAGAGTGGAGATATAAGACTGATGTTAGTTGACCTAAGAGTGGAGATATAAGACTGATGTTAGTTGACCTAAGAGTGGAGATATAAGACTGATGTTAGTTGACCTAAGAGCGTAGATATAAGACTGATGTTAGTTGACCTAAGAGTGGAGATATAAGACTTATGTTAGTTGACCTAAGAGTGGAGATATAAGACTGATGTTAGTTGACCTAAGAGTGGAGATATAAGACTGATGTTAGTTGACCTAAGAGCGTAGATATAAGACTGATGTTAGTTGACCTATAACGAAATTGGTTCCAAATAGAACAACTAGTTCTCACATAGAGCAAACGTCACATTAAAATATTGTTATTTAAACGAAAGACGTTTGTATAGTCTAAGCTTTTTGAAATAAAATCATTTCTTTTGTTATACATGAGCGTAAAAAACAATAATAACATTATTTATAGTGCCTAAAAACAATTTAGAAACGTCGATGGTATACTCCAGTTCATTGAAGATAAAACCTTCTACCAATTGTACCGTGGACAGAGAAAAACGGATTAAAACATATCGTTTGTAGATTTACCTATTGCTAAACATTTATTGAGGACACGGTGAAATTTAACATAGTGCAATCTGTAGGCTTATAAAACAGTGCAATCTGTAGGCCTATACAACAGTGCAATCTGTAGGCCTATAAAACAGTGCAATCTGTAGGCCTATACAACAATGCAATCTGTAGGCCTATAATACAACAGTGGAATCTGTAGGCCTATAAAACAATGCAATCTGTAGGCCTATAAAACAGTGGAATCTGTAGGCCTATAAAACAGTGCAATCTGTAGGCCTATAAAACAGTGCAATCTGTAGGCCTATAAAACAGTGCAATCTGTAGGCTTATAAAACAGTGCAATCTGTAGGGCTATTGATAAAAAAGAGCATTTTCTAATAAGTGCTGCTGTTAAAATGTTTTTGCATTTTAAAGAGAGTAGGCCTATTGTTATATAAAATCTTTACGTGCAGTAACGGTATGCCAATAATGCCTATACTAGAGTCTATAAGCGTTTGTTTTTATTCTCACAAACGCATGCTGAGGTAATTGAATGACCTGAAAGCTATCAGTTAGTTTAATGTTATCAATGGAAGTTCATAAACTAATTGTATCATATTAGTAAGTTACATGTGCCGGGTGTAGTTTCTTACATGTGCCGGGTGTAGTTTGCTACATGTGCCGGGTGTAGTTTGTTACATGTGCCGGGTGTAGTTTGTTACATGTGCCGGGTGTAGTTTGTTACATGTGCCGGGTGTAGTTTGTTACATGTGCCGGGTGTAGTTTGTTACATGTGCCGGGTGTAGTTTGTTAAAATATCTACCATAATAGAATAAACAACCAAATTAATTGTATAAAAATGTTTCTTTACATTTAGCCTATAATGACTGTGACCTACTTAAGATGTTGCTGAACCACTGGCCCACATTTTAGGATTCAGTAATTTTAATTATTCACACATTCTTCCTTTGTTATAATCTACAGTCCATTCAGTATTTCATTTTAGGCTATATTCTACTATAAACCAAATAGGAGTGGGGGGGGGGGGGCGGCACCCAGATTTAGGCTACGTGAAGGGCAGGACATATATACAGCAAGGTAGGACTTCGGTTCTGCTTAAAATTTGACCTAAATTGAAATGTTTGAAAATTGGTTTTAAAAAAAAGAATAACGCTCTTACTCTTAACACTACAAGCAAAAGTGGTGGATATATTGGATAGGACAATATTAATGTCATGAATAATGAATTTAGTAAAAAGTGGTCGATATATTGGATAGGACAATATTAATGTCATGAATAATGAATTTAGAAAAAAATGGGAATAATAGGCAAGTGGAGTGAAACAAACCATTAGAAGCTTGGCCAATCAGAGAGCCGGAAATTTAAGGGGGAAACATTTTCGACCGTTAAAGATGTCGAGCTGTCCCGGCTGGAGCTGTGTGCGCCTCCGAGCCGGGGAGGCGGGGGGTTGCCGGCAAGGCCTATTGCTGCAGCACACAAACTTTAACCCGGGAACACGCTGGCGTGTTAATTGGCTTCAAGTGACGCGTTGCCAAGCGAGTTGCTAAGGCTCGAGATCTACTGTTCTCCGAGCTGGTCGACGAAATTTCCCTCCCCTAGCTCGACTTGCACAAAAACAAAAAACAAACACACCTACACGAATCAATCTCTCTCCCCCCCCCCCCCCCATATGTTATTTAATGTGCTTCGTGTTTTACGGTGTGTTGATTTGACTGGCGGCTGATAGTGCTAAGTGACCCACTTTAGACGCAATCCTACACGCGTTTTAATCATACTATTACGTGATAGAAGGCCTTTTCAAAATGGCGTCTGCTCCCCTCTCTCTCTCTCTCTCTCTCTCTCTCTCTCTCTCTCTCTCTCTCTCTCTGATCAATTAGCCGTTAAGCCTTATGGTTTATTCGGCGTATATAGCAACTTGAGTGTCGACGCCCTTATAAGTTGGGGGAACATAGGCCTAACATTTAAAATAGAAAGAAACGCTTAGTCTATAGTCTATGGCTATGAAAATCAGAACACGGTCAGAAATGCCAATATTAAAACACAATCCGAGAATATTGAGAAAATTCCGATCAGACTTTATAAATAATAACAGCAGGAAAAGTCTTAAAATTTCTATTAATTAACAAGATTTTAAATATAGCGATGATAATACACATAGTAACATTCATTTAGGTTTGCGTTGGCCTATTTACTTTAAGTTAACGTATATCGTTACGGATAGACCTAAATAGAAGAGGTTGTCTAGTTTATAGATAGCCGTCGACTAGAGTGTTCATGACATTCATGTTGATAAAAATGAAGAAGTTGTGCCTATGGCAGGGTAAATACAAGTTAATGAATTCATAAAGAAGTCAAATATTTTACAAGTTTGTTGCCTCCCATTTTACAATTATATTTTGCTACAAAGAATATTGGTTGCCAAGCGGCAGCGAGTTAGACTGACGTACCGAAGGTCCTGGAGTCTACCCAGCTCTGATGGGTATAATACCCTGGGTACCTGATCTTAGGTGGGGTAAAGTAAAGGCAACATGCATAATGCTGACCACACAATCACCTAGAATGCCGTGGCCGCAGAAACTGCTTAAACGGCCCTATGGATCAGGAGGTTCCAGTGGATTTAACAACTATAATTTAGAATCAGAGAGAAAGAGAGAATGGATTAAAAGATAAAGAGAATGTATTTTACGAAACCAGATTTCTGGTCAATTTATATTGTTTCTACTTCTACTGATCCATTCTGAGTTTACGTCTGGATTTAGATTTTTGTTATTACGTTCAATTAGGGACACGGTAGCCGACCGGCAGCGCGTTCGACTGGTGATCCAAGGGTCATTTAAACTAAACGTTAATATTTAGGCCTACGTAATGATTTTCAATTACGAAAAACCAATAAAAATAACAACACATATTGTAATACAATAATTATATTAAAGTAAAAAAGCTATGACCAAAATATTAGATCTATCGCTTGAACAATATTGATTTTTTTTTTTACTGTGTAGTCATGTACAACGTTCTATCTTGTATGTTTTAGACGCCCCTTCTTTACAGAAAATTAATGCGTCCTACGCTTACCCATGGTTAAAGCATTTTATTACATTTAAACAAAAAAATAGGGCATCACGTGATTTTAAGCAGTTTTCTTTTCTGACTTTATTCAAGTAACCCATTTTACGTTTGAATGCCATTTCAGGTCCACGTATTACGACTTGGCCGATGAAGAGATCAGAGACAATGGAAGTCAAAGTAATCCCTTACTTGGGCATAACGTCAAAGTAAGCTGTTAGAGTAGATAGAGAGATGAGACATAGACTACTAGACAGATAAATAGATGGAGGATAGAAGGACAGATTGATAGATGGATGGGTGGATAGATGGATAGAAGGACAGATTGATGGATGGATGGATGGATAGATAGACAGATAAAAAAAGAATAAGACATACAGCATACACATAAGTTTGACTGGTGAGAACAGGTTCTTGAAATTGTATATAACTATATATATAGGGGCCTATATGGATGGATAGATATTAATAATTTTGACATTTATCAAAACCGTTAGAAAAAAAGCAAGAGTCAAGGGAAAGAATTCCAGAACCTAGATTCCTACTCTATGGTTATGTTACCTGGATACAAGGGCGGTCACTCACATCAATATCTGGAAGTATGCCAAAGTGAAACTATTAAAGGAGGTAAGATTCATTTAAAACAAATAAACAAGTATTTGAAGTATTTCCATAACTATTAAATAGAAATAAAGATTTGTTTTGTACATTAAGTTTTGAATTGTATGATCGAAACACCTGAAATGGAAAGATAAAATATTTCTACACTATAACTAGATCTATGAGATTTGCAGGGGTCGGCAACCTTCATATTTTTGTGTGCCAAAGCAGGATTTCTAAATCTTTCAGCGTGTCAACAGTCCCCAAGGTCATCCTGCTCTACCACTCAATGTCTTGTAGATGAGACTTGATTTGCCTTTTCGGGTGTTCTCCGCGTGCCATTGAAAATCGCTCGGCGTGTCAGGTCTGACCCCTGATTTATTGCATTATACATTCGAACAAACAAACAATGAGTAAAAAGATCATCCAGTAACCGGAAGTGCTCGATATTTTAGTTTCATTTTAAAATTATATCCTTTCAATTACATATTATTTCTGACTTAGATTAAATGTTAATGACGCTATTTATATACAGACAAGGATTGCTGCCTACCCTTCTTCTTGTATTAAGATTATTCTTGCATTTTTTAAATCTGTTTTTTTCTCGATGATTTTAATTCCTAAATGTTTCCTGACTTGTGCAAGCAACTAATTTCATAGCCCAACGAACTAGTCCTCGCATAGAAATTAAACAAAAAATTTCATTATAATTGAAAGCACACTTAAAATTTATGGTATTGGATGGAGTTGGAGTTGGGGAAAGGAAAACGTTCTTGTTTTTAGTATCGTTCTTGTGTTTAGTATCGTTCTTGTGTTTAGTATCGTTCTTGTGTTTAGTATCGTTCTTGTGTTTAGTATCATTCTTGTGTTTAGTATCGTTCTTGCGTTTAGTATCGTTCTTGTGTTTAGTATCGTTCTTGTATTCAGTTCCGAATCCCTATTCTGTTCTCCCCAGGTGGAGAATGCCGTGCCCCCAACTCGATGGTCGAAGGGGAGTTCAGTTGTGAGGCCTTCCACAGTGCAATGGCCGTTGGTCAGTGTGAGGACAATGACTCTCTGTACAGCATTCAATCCAGAAGGTGGGCACTATTTTGAAAGGTTTCATTTGGGCATTATTTGTCTGAGCGCGCTCAGATTTCCGACCCGAACTTCCTAAGTTCAAATTTCGCTTGCCTGGTCTGGAGGGCCTGCTTAAGTCTAACAGTCTATCTAGCTCTGATAGGAATATGGTATTAGTTGGTGCAAAGTAAAGTGGCTTGGCATTGTACTGACCACATAATCTCCACGTATACAGTGACCAAAGAAAATGCCTGAACTCTATGGAGGTTTAGCTAATTGTTCCTTTCTTTAATTTACATTTGATGTTGACAAAGACCTTTAAACTTTGAGGTCGACACATTTTTGTCAATTTTCTAAACTTAGGGAGATCTTCCCACTTTTGTCTCTAAACGTTTTATAGTGAAACTGAGGACAGGAGTATAATTTGTATGCGCCAAAAAAACTTAACATAACTTGGGCGCCTCGTAAAAGGCCACCCGTCCGGTTCGACCAACGCTATTTACGGCCCAAATATACTGATAACAATAGCTCAGTACACCTGTACTGGTGTGTATAAAAATAGCTCAGTACACCTGTACTGGTGTGTATAACAATAGCTCAGTACACCTGTACTGGTGTGTATAACAATAGCTCAGTACACCTGTACTGGTGTGTATAACAATAGCTCAGTACACCTGTACTGGTGTGTATAACAATAGCTCAGTACACCTGTACTGGTGTGTATAACAATAGCTCAGTACACCTGTACTGGTGTGTATAACAATAGCTCAGTACACCTGTACTGGTGTGTATAACAATAGCTCAGTACACCTGTACTGGTGTGTATAACAATAGCTCAGTACACCTGTACTGGTGTGTATAACAATAGCTCAGTACACCTGTACTGGTGTGTATAACAATAGCTCAGTACACCTGTACTGGTGTGTATAACAATAGCTCAGTACACCTGTACTGGTGTGTATAACAATAGCTCAATACACCTGTACTGGTGTGTATAACAATAGCTCAGTACACCTGTACTGGTGTGTATAACAATAGCTCAGTACACCTGTACTGGTGTGTATAACAATAGCTCAGTACACCTGTACTGGTGTGTATAACAATAGCTCAGTACACCTGTACTGGTGTGTACAAATAGCTCAGTACACCTGTACTGGTGTGTACAAATAGCTCAGTACACCTGTACTGGTGTGTATATTGAAAATTTTCATTTCTATACAATTTCTAGGTAGTAAAAAAAATATAAAATAATAATAAGAATTTGAGATACATGGAGCACGTTTTAGGATTTCCTGTTGTGTTAAAAAAAAGAATGGGTGCATTTTCAATAGTTTAATATTGCCTCTATTTTGAGAATAAGTAATATCGTTTTCTATTGCTTAGTTAAGTTAGTTGTTGTTTATGAATCAATAATTGAATTTTAGTTGGCGCTGTTTTGCATAGTTTAATAAAACCTAAGGCCAAAATTAATTATTTTATTAGTTCTATTATTGAAACTGTTATATTATTTCTGTTTTTGATATTTGATGTTAATTTTTTTGCCCCCCCCCCCCCCCCAAAAAAAAAAATATATAAAAATATAAAAAAAACTTGCCTGTTCCAGCATTAATTTAATGTTAACCTATTGAGAGGATAAAAAACATTAATTTATACCATTCTTCATTAAAATGTATTGTGTTACGTCGAAATTTTAGAAGTAAGTAAATTTTAGAAGTAAGTTTAGGAAAAAAAAATATTTTGGTCTAGGAAGACTACGAGATTTGTCTGGAAATATTCAATTAATCACTGACTTTCTAGGATATGTAAACCGCCATTTGCAATAACTGACACACAGGAAATGCCAAAAGTCTCAATGTTGAATTTTTAACAATTTTGTTCGAAGGCCTAAAAAATCTACGAGCACAGATTCTGAGATCAACCTGGCCAGGGGAAGAATATCCAGGACAAAGAGGGGAGACTACCAGCGCCAACTGTATAGGAGAAGATCATCACTGTCTGCTGAGAAGGTTCTACGCCGTCCGAGGCGGTCGAGGGACGAAAGAGTCTCGATGTGAGTTTGAGTGACCGCGAGTTCAAATCTTATCGGCTTTTGGGGATTTACAAACTAAAACTAAATATTCTTTGCGTTAAATTACAGCAAACTAGAGAAAGAGTTTATAGGGCACAATGGCTCGGCGCTTTCGGTTCCTGTACCGAATGTTCTGGGTTCACATCCTGATAAAAAAATAGGATTTGTGTGTGTGTGAAAAGGGTGTCCTTGAGTCGACTCTGATGAAAACCTTACATTAAGCAAGAGTAAAGTAAAGGCAACGAGAGTAACTATTGTGATGTATGAGGCTATAAATAATTAACTCCCTTGTTTTGTTTTGTTTATTTGCAACTACCTCCCCTTTGTAAACTGGTGGTCACAATCCTTTTGGTGACCCTAGGTGACCCTTGACCAATTGACCACACCATGCGGTGTATAGATTTTGTTTGTTTTAGAGAGTAGAGTGTATGGAGATACTGACTGTGTTTACTACGACTTGTGTTTGTTCTTAAATTGTATTATTTTGATGGACTTGTGTTGAGCTCGATTTTATGTGTGATGTTAAATTAAAAGTTATAGTTAAAAGTTATCCTTGCGTCTTTCTGGATTGTTTAGATGAAATTGGTAGACGTGTTATTATAAGCATAATTAATTGATAAAACATTTGTTAGTTAAAATATATCTACACAATCTTATCGACAATTCAAATATTTTCTCAATTGATCTTATATGCCCCCTGAATCAGAAATCGAAACACAATATAAAAGTAACGAACACTAAAAAAAACAACACCAAAATTAATTATAAATCTATGTCTCCATTAACATCTTTTCAAGTAGGCTATCAGTAACTATTGTAACTATTGTAACTATTGTAACTATTGTAACTATTGTAACTATTGTAACTATTGTAACTATTGTAACTATTGTAACTATTGTAACTATTGTAACTATTGTAACTATTGTAACTATTGTAACTATTGTAACTATTGTAACTATTGTAACTATTGTAAATATTGTAACTATTGTAACTATTGTAACTATTGTAACCATTGTAACTATTGTAACTATTGTAACTATTGTAACTATTGTAACTATTGTGCTATATTTTTATTTCCTATCCAAAAGATTTGGTACAGGAGTGCCTGGAGTCAAGACAGTCAAAGTGTCTGGTTACAGTGACTGTCGATCAGTCAGAGGGAACTGCCACTCTCCGGTAACATGGACTATTTCTATTTATCCTCTCTCTCCCCCATTTTTAGTCATTAATAAAACAATAAATAGTTCCTTAGTATATTGACCACAATAGCTTTAGAGAGAAAGGACAATGAAACTCTGTGAAATCTGACGGGATGATTAGTGCGGAGTGGAAAATCCCAATTTGTTTCTAAGGCTTTGTGTTTTCTGATGACTTTACATTACTTTAGAGGCCGACCGAACTTCGGTTTCGGTTTTCGTTTCGACACCGAAAGTAGGGCAAATGGTATCTTTCGGCATAGTTTCGGTTTCGGGCGAAGCTAAAGTAGTAGCTTTCGGTTTGCTTTCGGTTTCGGCCGAAACTGATATTGACTTTAGGTCATTAACCGAATATCTACTTTAACTTTCAATAATTGGGACTGCAACGCTAGTGCTGCAATCTGCTGCATCTATTAATTTACTTATTGATAATTTCATTTAGTTAAAGTGTTGCGAATGAACCTGTGTGAAGTAGAAAAGTTAATAATAAACGAATTATTTAATCATCCCAAAGTATGTCGAAAAATGTGTGTGGGATTACTGTGCAGTCTTTTAAAATCTTTTGATTGGCAATTTCGCTTTTAATCTTTTGGTTTATGTTTCGGCCGAAGGCTTAGTTAAACTTTCGGTTTCTTTTTTGGTTTCGGACGAAATTCAATTTATAACTTTTGGTCGGCCATTACTTAGAAAAATTGTTGTAGAGAGGATTTCATTTATCTTCAACTTACCATAATATGTATTATAGACCCTTCTTCTATAAAGAAGATTTTTTATAACAAGCTAAAATGAAACTGTCTAGCTTACAAAACAACTTACCCGTAATCAATGATGAAGGAATAGTTTGTATCATTAGCCTCAATTCGATGTATTGGCACAATTATAATAGGCCCAATGCCTATGTTATGTTATAGGCCTACGACTGTTAATGTTTTTTAATACAGAAACTGTAAATGAGCAATTTATATGTATATATATTTATATAATTTATAATTTATATGTATATATATTTATATAATTTATAATTTATATGTATATATATTTATATAATTTATAATTTATATGTATATATATTTATATAATTTATAATTTATATGTATATATATATTTATATAATTTATAATTTATATGTATATATATTTATATAATTTATAATTTATATGTATATATACTTATATAATTTATAATTTATATGTATATATATTTATATAATTTATAATTTATATGTATATATATTTATATAATTTATATGTATATATATTTATATAATTTATAATTTATATGTATATATATTTATATAATTTATAATTTATATGTATATATATTTATATAATTTATATGTATATATATTTATATAATTTATAATTTATATGTATATATATTTATATAATTTATAATTTATATGTATATATATTTATATAATTTATAATTTATATGTATATATATTTATATAATTTATAATTTATATGTATATATATTTATATAATTTATAATTTATATGTATATATATTTATATAATTTATAATTTATATGTAAGTTTTTATCTATCTATGTATTTATTTTTTTTTTCCTGGGAAATTTGAAAAGTCTCTAAAGAAAAATGATAGACAGACCGTCATGGAAAATAAACAAAATCTAGTAAAATACAAAGGAAGGACCGGTGCCCGAGAAAACCTAGAAGGCGCCGAGAATGTGCAGGGCGCCAGTGCCCAATTGGCACACGAAGCGATGCAGGAAGTGCCAGTCAAGCGGCCGTACGATCAGGGTAGTTCTGAGAAGGCGCCGTCCCATCGCCAGTCCAGCAGCCCGAAGCACAAGAAGAGAGGAGTTCACCTGTCGTGCAAGGTGCCCCACCTATATGGCCGGCACCCGACTCTCTCCAGCAGGTCGTCGAACCTGTCCACCAACACCAACGACTCGGCCAATAACACGACCAACAACACTAGCATGGTCAGTTTGGAAGACAAGGACATACATAGGTACTGCACTGGGAAGTCTATGGACCTGGCCAGAAGCCGGAGCCCGCCTTACTATCCGGAGAACAGTGTCGGAGACCAGGTGCGGGCCAGCAACGTGAAGAACGACGAGGCAGACATGTCAGAGGTCACCTTCAGCATCCAACACACCAGGAACAACCACGTGAGCCGGTTAGGCCATTCTGGTGTGAACAGGACGGAGATTGTGGACGACTCAACCACCAACGCTGCAGGCAATGATGTAGAGGCGTGCTATATGTAAGTCTTTCTGCCTACCCTGTATCTTGGCATTGCTATTTACTCTGTTTAATGCCCACTTTATTAGCAAAATATTTCCCTAATATTAGGCCCAGATTTTAAATATTGTCAGAATATTGACCTTAACATTGATTCAATATTGGCTGATGTTAGAATGTCTTCTGCTGCTTCAAGAGTGTTACATTTTACACTGTATCCTCCATTATTTGGGCTTTAACTGGGGATGGGTGGTAATTGAAAACACGACTGACCTATCAATTTGAATAGCTATGTGTGTAAGTTAAATATATTTACAATGCATATATTATCAATATATCTGTGTTGGCCACACATTCCCATTGCCTAGCGTGGCCACTGAAAATCGTGAATGCTGCTTCATTTGTATTATAGATCAAGTTAATCTTAATATTACTTTACTACGGTGTTTATTATTAACAACAATAAACAAAACACCAGAAAACGTAATTTGTTGATAGCTAAATGAAATACATTAAGACTAAGTGTAGAGCTGGTAAGTACAATTACCACATCACTATTTATAAAGATTAATATTGACACAATTCAATAACCTTTCACGCCAAAAAAATTTTTTTTTTAATAGAACTGTGTGTGAAGCGTACTTTTCTACTGTTAACAATTACCAAATATTCTTACATCGATTTACTGTTGTTCAAACTTAGAGGATAAAAGTACAAACTCAGTCAGGACTGTCAATATCTTGTCCAAGAAATTTCTGAAATATCTCAGGTTTATGATTGATTTAAACTTTGCTCTTTTAATTCATTAACAAAAGCCATAGGAGGCAACTGCCGAATATTTTGTTAGCAAAATTAAAAGTCACAAGACTATTTCGTTTAACCGTGTAAAAGTAATTTATCTAAAAAAAATTATTCAATGGCCTATAACTCTAAAACTGAACTGGTTACTGTTTTAAACATCAAGCATATAGGAGTGGAGCAATAAACAACTTGCAAATGCAAGCTACACAAATTAAGAATAATATCATATTCAATTTTTCAACTCCTATATCAATTAAACCTAGCTAAAAAAAATACTGATTCATCAATCTATTAGTAAAATCAAAACATACATTTTTACAATTTAAGTGTTAAAATTGGAAAGAAACAAAAAAAAAAACAGTACAAATTACCTCCATTGTGGAGTTTTGTTCTATTTCTAAATGTCATGAATTTATTTTTGTTCCTGGCAAAAAAGATTGATGACTCTAATCTATATCCTATCAAAGCACGCGCCATCCAAGGTACTGTCCTCCTCATTATAGTCACTCCTTGGAATTCCCAGTGTGGATGGACTCGCTAAAAAGAGATTCTGATATAAAAGAGTCTTTAAAAAAATGTAAAAAAACTTTATTTTTAACTAGTGGCTGAGTACCCATACAACTGCCTCTGTAATTTATTCCAAGAGCGCACTGAGCTTGCTATTACAAGCGCTATATAAATAATCATTATTATCATTATTATTATTACCATCATTACTATCATCTTATTATTCTTATTTTATTTTTATTATTGTTCTAAGTCTGCTTTTTATAGAATGATTTTAAATGGCAAGCTTACGGCATGGCAGTATTTACTTTAATCTATTGAACAACCACTCCCCCCCCCCACCCCAGAAATAGAATACGGTAATAGATTGACTGTCTTCACACTATTTCTTACATTTATCGAGACATTAAAGGGGTTCTCAAATAGTGTAAGTTTGTAGAAGAAATGTGTAGCCCCCCCCCCCCCCCCCCCACACACACACACAGCAGTAATGTGCATTAGTTCAAACAATTGATATTTTACTGTATGATATAATACTTCATCGACCAATCTTTAGGTATCTCTATCATGAAATGCCTATACATTTTAAGACTTGCTGTATTGCACTATGTCCATCCATTTGTTGTATTGCCCTATGTCCATCCATTTGTTGTATTGCACTATGTCCATCCATTTGTTGTATTGCACTATGTCCATCCATTTGTTGTATTGCCCTATGTCCATCAATTTGCTGTATTGCCCTAGGTCCATCCATTTGTTGTTTGTGTCTTAAAGTCTGTTGTTTTAAACACATGCGTATTGGTTCGTTTTGTTTTTGTTTGTTTCAACAGGGAAGGTGAATGTGATAATTACCTGCCACAGGAGAAAATAGAGTTTTATAAACAGAAGGATACCCGCTGGCCTAGTCCTGCACGTAATAATAGCTTTGTAAGCATTCAAACCTCTTTTCTGAAGAAGACAATCAGATAAATTCACGCATGAACTGTCTCCCTTCTCGCTCCCTCACACATAGTCGACTTAACACAATTTCATCTTTGTTGGTAATGTTATATTCGATCATTTAAAGAAGGTAGACTTTCCGGCAAATACTGTTAAGTGTAGTTATGTATGCATGTTTCTATCTATCTATCTTACCATCTATCTATCCATCTATCTATCTATCTACCTATCCATCATACTATCCATCCATCTATCCATCCATCTATCCGTCCATCTATCCATCCATCTTTCTTTCATTCTATCCATCTATCCATCTATCCATCTATCTATCTATCTATCTATCTATCTATCTATCTATCTATCTATCTATCTATCTATCAATCTATCAATCTATCAATCTATCAATCTATCTATCTAAACCTGTACTAATCAACCTTGTCTTAACAGGAAATGGACGACACTCGACTAAGCAAAAGAGTTCGGCGCTCCCGTCACGGAGACGACACAAAGCACGTAAGCTTCTTAGCCTAATCCATGTTTCAAGTGTAAGCCTAATCCATGTTTCAAGTGTAAGCCTAATACATGTTTCAAGTGTAAGCCTAATACATGTTTCAAGTGTAAGCCTAATACATGTTTCAAGTGTTAGCCTAATACATGTTTCAAATGTTAGCCTAATCCATGTTTCAAGTGTTCATTATAAATATAAACATCAGGTGTATACTAAATCCTAAAATATCATACAATGTATTCCAGACTTAGTTGCATGTAGACGTGCTATCTATAACGTCTTAGCAGATGTTAAAAGAAAAGAACATATTATGTATTTATATACATGTTATTTTATGATGGACACTTTAAATCTAAACAGTTTAATTTATTTCGGTATTTTTCTGTTGGTTATTTCTTCCAGATTTTGGATTGTAGCGTCACTTTTGGAAGTCAGAGACACCGGATGCCTATAAGAATGAATACTGTAAGTATTTTTTTTGCGAATATTGGACGTTTTGCAATGCAGATTTTATTCGCAAAGCAAACCTTTAGGTTTACAAATATATACTAGTAGTAAGGCATTCAGCTGACTGGGCTGACGAGTGCTGATCTTAGCTCTCGTGACGGTGATGTGTGGCGGTGATGTGTGGCTGTGATATGTGTTGTGATGTATTGTGTTCATGTGTGGCGGTGATGTGTGGCGGTGATGTGTTGTGTTGATGTGTGTCGGTGATGTGTGTCGGTGATGTGTGGCGGTGATGTGTGGCGGTGATGTGTGGCGGTGATGTGTGGCGGTGATGTGTTGTGTTGATGTGTGGCGGTGTTGTGTTGATGTGTGGCGGTGATGTGTGGCGGTGATGTGTGGCGGTGATGTGTTGTGTTGATGTGTTGTGTTGATGTGTGGCGGTGATGTGTGGCGGTGATGTGTGGCGGTGATGTGTGGCGGTGATGTGTGGCGGTGATGTGTTGTGTTGATGTGTGGCGGTGATGTGTTGTGTTGATGTGTGACGGTGATGTGTTGTGTTGAAGTGTGGCGGTGATGTGTGGCGATGATGTGTGGCGGTGATGTGTGGCGGTGATGTGTTGTGTTGATGTGGCGGTGATGTGTGGCTATGTGTGGCGGTGATGTGTTGTGTTGATGTGTGGCGGTGATGTGTGGCGGTGATGTGTGGCGGTGATGTGTGGCGGTGATGTGTGGCGGTGATGTGTTGTGTTGATGTGTTGTGATGATGATTGGCGGTGATGTGTTGTGTTGATGTGTGGCGGTGATGTGTTGTGTTAATGTGTGGCGGTGATGTGTGGCGGTGATGTGTGGCGGTGATGTGTGGCGGTGATGTGTGGCGGTGATGTGTTGTGTTGATGTGTGGCGGTGATGTGTGGCGGTGATGTGTGGCGGTGATGTGTTGTGTTGATGTGTGGCGGTGATGTGAGGCGGTGATGTGTTGTGTTGATGTGTGGCGGTGATGTGTGGCGGTGATGTGTGGCGGTGATGTGTGGCGGTGATGTGTTGTAGTGATGTGTGTCGGTGATGTGTGTCGTTGATGTGTGGCGGTTATGTGTTGTGTTGATGTGTGGCGGTGATGTGTGGCGGTGATGTGTGGCGGTGATGTGTGGCGGTGATGTGTGGCGGTGATGTGTGGCGGTGATGTGTGGCGGTGAAGTGTGGCGGTGATGTGTGGCGGTGATGTGTGGCGGTGATGTGTTGTGTTGATGTGTGGCGGTGATGTGTTGTGTTAATGTGTGGCGGTGATGTGTGGCGGTGATGTGTGGCGGTGATGTGTGGCGGTGATGTGTGGCGGTGATGTGTTGTGTTGATGTGTGGCGGTGATGTGTGGCGGTGATGTGTGGCGGTGATGTGTTGTGTTGATGTGTGGCGGTGATGTGAGGCGGTGATGTGTTGTGTTGATGTGTGGCGGTGATGTGTGGCGGTGATGTGTGGCGGTGATGTGTGGCGGTGATGTGTTGTGGTGATGTGTGTCGGTGATGTGTGTCGGTGATGTGTGGCGGTGATGTGTTGTGTTGATGTGTGGCGGTGATGTGTGGCGGTGATGTGTGGCGGTGATGTGTGGCGGTGATGTGTGGCGGTGATGTGTTGTGTTGATGTGTGGCGGTGATGTGAGGCGGTGATGTGTTGTGTTGATGTGTGGCGGTGATGTGTGGCGGTGATGTGTGGCGGTGATGTGTTGTGGTGATGTGTGTCGGTGATGTGTGTCGTTGATGTGTGGCGGTTATGTGTTGTGTTGATGTGTGGCGGTGATGTGTGGCGGTGATGTGTGGCGGTGATGTGTGGCGGTGATGTGTGGCGGTGATGTGTGGCGGTGATGTGTGGCGGTGAAGTGTGGCGGTGATGTGTGGCGGTGATGTGTGGCGGTGATGTGTTGTGTTGATGTGTGGCGGTGATGTGTTGTGTTAATGTGTGGCGGTGATGTGTGGCGGTGATGTGTGGCGGTGATGTGTGGCGGTGATGTGTGGCGGTGATGTGTTGTGTTGATGTGTGGCGGTGATGTGTGGCGGTGATGTGTGGCGGTGATGTGTTGTGTTGATGTGTGGCGGTGATGTGAGGCGGTGATGTGTTGTGTTGATGTGTGGCGGTGATGTGTGGCGGTGATGTGTGGCGGTGATGTGTGGCGGTGATGTGTTGTGGTGATGTGTGTCGGTGATGTGTGTCGGTGATGTGTGGCGGTGATGTGTTGTGTTGATGTGTGGCGGTGATGTGTGGCGGTGATGTGTGGCGGTGATGTGTGGCGGTGATGTGTGGCGGTGATGTGTTGTGTTGATGTGTGGCGGTGATGTGTGGCGGTGATGTGTGGCGGTGATGTGTTGTGTTGATGTGTGGCGGTGATGTGTGGCGGTGATGTGTGGCGGTGATGTGTTGAGTTGATGTGTGGCGGTGATGTGTTGTGTTGATGTGTGGCGGTGATGTGTGGCGGTGATGTGTGGCGGTGATGTGTGGCGGTGATGTGTTGTGTTGATGTGTTGCGGTGATGTGTTGTGTTGATGTGTGGCGGTGATGTGTGGCGGTGATGTGTGGCGGTGATGTGTGGCGGTGATGTGTGGCGGTGATGTGTTGTGTTGATGTGTTGTGTTGATGTGTGGCGGTGATGTGTGGCGGTGATGTGTGGCGGTGATGTGTGGCGCTGATGAGTTCTGTTGATGTGTGGCGGTGATGTGTGGCGGTGATGTGTTGTGTTGGTGTGTGGCGGTGATGTGTGGCGGTGATGTGTTGTGTTGATGTGTAGCGGTGATGTGTTGTGTTGATGTGTGGCGGTGATGTGTGGCGGTGATGTGTGGCCTTGATGTGTGGCGGTGATGTGTTGTGTTGATGTGTGGCGGTGATGTGTGGCGGTGATGTGTTGTGTTTATGTGTGGCGGTGATGTGTGGCGGTTTATGTGGTGTGCTGATGTGTTACTTTGATGTGTGACGGTGATGTGTGGCGGTGATGTGTGGCGGTGATGTGTGGCGGTGATGTGTGGCGGTGATGTGTGGCGGTGATGTGTGGCGGTGATGTGTGGCGGTGATGTGTGGCGGTGATGTGTGGCGGTGATGTGTGGCGGTGATGTGTGGCGTTGATGTGTGGCGGTGATGTGTGGTGGTGATGTGTTGTGTTGATGTGTGGCGGTGATGTGTGGCGGTGATGTGTGGCGGTGATGTGTGGCGGTGATGTGTTGCGGTGATGTGTGGCGGTGATGTGTTGCGGTGATGTGTTGTGTTGATGTGTGGCGGTGATGTGTTGTGTTGATGTGTTACGGTGATGTGTGGCGGTGATGTGTGGCGGTGATGTGTGGCGGTGATGTGTGGCGGTGATGTGTGGCGGTGATGTGTTGTGTTGATGTGTGGCGGTGATGTGTGGCGGTGATGTGTGGCGGTGATGTGTGGCGGTGATATGTGTTGTGTTGATGTTTGGCGGTGATGTGTGGCGGTGATATGTGTTGTGTTGATGTGTGGCTGTGATGTGTGGCGGTGATTGTGGCGGTGATGTGTGGCTGTGATGTGTGGCGGTGATATGTGTTGTTTTTATGTGTGGCGGTGATATGTGTTGTGTTGATGTGTGGCGGTGATGTGTGGCGGTGATATGTGTTGTGTTGATGTGTGGCTGTGATGTGAGGCGGTGATATGTGTTGTGTTGATGTGTGGCGGTGATGTGTGGTCATTAGGCAGTATGTCCTTTTGCACTCTCTGCACTAAAAATGACTATAAAGAAATAAGTCTACATTAACTAGCAAGCCAATACCGAATACAATAAAGAAACTATAACGACATGATGTACATATATAACAATAGTCTATGATGTACATATATAACAATGGACTATGATGTACACACATAACAAAAGTCTATAATGTACACACATAACAATGGACTATGATGTACACACATAACAAAAGTCTATAATGTACACACATAACAATGGACTATGATGTACACACATAACAAAAGTCTATAATGTACACACATAACAATGGACTATGATGTACACACATAACAAAAGTCTATAATGTACACACATAACAATGGACTATGATGTACACACATAACAAAAGTCTATGATGTACACACATAAAAATATTATATGATGTACATACATAACAATAGTCAATGATGTACACACTTAACAATAGTCAATGATGTACATATAACAATAGTCAATGATGTACACAATAACAATGATCTATTGTGTACACACATAACAATAGTCTATGATGTACACACAAAACAATAGTCTATAATGTACACTCATAACAATACTCTATGGTGTACACTTATAACAATAGTATATGATGTACACACATAGCCATAGTCAATAACGTACACATATAACGATTGTCTATAATGTACAACTTAACGATGGTCCATGATATACACATAGCCATAGTCAATAATGTACACATATAACAATAGTCTATGGTGTCCACATATAACAATAGTCTATAATGTACACACATATCAGTAGTATATGATGTACATAGAACATTGGTTTATGATGTACACACATAACAATAGTCTATGATGTACACACATAACAATAGTCTAGGATGTACACACATAACAATAGTCTATGGTGTACACACGTAACAATAGTCTATGATGTACACACATATCAATAGTCTATGATGTACACACATAATAATAGTCTATGATGTACACACATTACAATAGTCTATGATGTACACAAATAAAAATAGTCTATGACGTACACTTATAACAATAGTATAATCTATGATGTACACATATAAGAATAGTCTTTTATGTACACACATAAAAATTGCCTATGATGTATACACATAATATAATAATATTCTAAACTTTGATGCAGAATGTATTACGTTCAAGGCCATTGGGCAGAGGAGTGCGCCGGGACGGTTTTCCCCCAGGCAGAGGAAAGCGCCAAGAGGATGTTCCCACAGGCAGAGGAACGCGCCAAGAGGATGTGGCCCTAGGCAGAGGAAAGCGCCCAGATGATATGCCGCCACACAGAGCAAGTGCCCCAGACAAAATTCCCACACGCAAAATAAGTGGCCAAGATGATTTGCCTACGACGGACTCGTTTTCTTCGGACATCAAGCCCAGTTCTAGCAGAAAGACACGATCCCATGAAGCGACACCCGAAACGGAAGAGAATTCACCAAAGGTAAAATCTAAGATGGTAATATTACTAAGACATGCTCACGAGAAATGTAGAGGTCTTGAAAAGATACATCCATGCTGTCATGTTCTATGTTTGATCCTTAACTTCTCAAAGATACATCGCATCTCTTGCATTGAATAATTCTCACATAAAACGCACACGTCATACAATGTTTGAAATATAATAGGCATGCTAATTATTTATACAGAAACAAGTTATATTAACTAAAGAGACTTACTTTCTAAATTTGCATGTCTTCAATTTATCTGGTAATTCAAACAACTTTCCTATTCTAGAATAGTGTTAGCCCACTAAGTGACCGTTAAGTAGGGTTGTTGCTTACCAGCGAGTTGGGTGGAGCTAGGAGGCGCTGAATGCATATTTTACTTTCAATTGGCTTCATCTCGATAAATATGTTCTTGCTAAACAAAATGATACTTTGTTCAAAAGTTAAAGTATTATCTCATATTAAATATTACAGACGCCCCTTCTATAAAGAAGATTATTGCGTCCTATGCTTTTTCGTGGTCTGCGTCTAGTCTTGCATTTTTATTAGTGTTTTAATGATGTTAAATTACTGGTTTTCCTGGTTTGTTCAGGCAACCTATTCTATGCCTTGCTGCCACTCGGCAAGAAAGAGTACTTATATGCATTTGTTCTTGCATAAGGGCTAAGGAAAGTTTTTTGTGTTTTATGTTTATCTGAACATTGCAACAGGTTGTTATTGTGTTGTATTTCTAAATTAGAATGTAAGGCCTTATATATTATTATTACTTTACTCTTTGCCCTTCTTTACTCTATTGTTTTATGCACGTGATTAAAGGCCAATGCCAATGGTTGTTAAAGCCAAGTACATAAATATTTTTCTATTACTGGAAAAGGTTTTGTGAAATATTAGAAACAAGATTTACTTTGCCTCGTAAAGTTACAACGTTCTTTTTATCTTTAAAAAAATTATAAGTTTTAAGGTCAATATATAATATTTGTCCAATTAGATATTTTGAAGCAATCTATAGACCTAAACATATTTTTTTCGTTGTTTTTTCGTTTGTTTTTATTTAACATTATTTGGCAACTTGGCTAACACAATATAAATAAATCATTGAATTTCATTCTCTAAGGACATTTCAGAGTCGTCCTCTGGTATGGCTTTTAAAGAGATGGTTGACAAGGCACGAATGGAAATTAGGAAATCAGAAACACTAACTGGACCCATTCATTCTAGTCTAAGCAAAGAGGTGTATAATATTCAAGAAAGCGTCCAGCGCCTGGCATCGAGTCAGTTAATGCATCTAGGCCGCAGCTTGGTGCACTTGTCCGCGAGCGACCCTGAAAAAAAAGGTCAGAGATCCACCGAGAACTCAACTCCACTAAATGAGAAGTCCTCAGCTAAAGAGGTTCACCCCAGGTCTAGTGTATCTGTCTCACAGACGCTGGAGCCTGAGAAAAGTTTAAGTCGTATCAATGAATTATGTGAGGCAAAAGCTCATCCGCTGGGCATCCTAAAGAACTCGTCCATCCAAATAGAAAAAGTGAAGTACAGCACCGATTTCAAACGATATTCGGCAGATAAAATCATAGACAAGGATTTTAGCATAGAAAGAGGCGCTACTCCAAAGGAGTCAAAACAATATATTCGAGACGGTCTGGCCAGGAGAAGCTCAGTGATGCTCAAAGCAGAGAGGTCTGGGCAGAACAGGACAGAGAAAGCCGAATCACAGTTTATCGAAGGTGGAAACCAGTATAGAGATTTGATGAGCATGCACAGAAGTGAAAAAAGCAGCCGCACTGAAAACGGGTCGAATCAAATCGCTCAAAGTCAAATGAAAGTGCATAGCTTAGCAAGCAGAGAAGATGCAAAAGACAACTTGCTGAATGACAAAGGAACTGGAAGAGACCTTGAAATAAGATCGTCCATGTTTATTAAAAACAGATCTTCTGCTACTACCACCAAGGACTTCACCCATGGCTCTACTTCAGGTAGCCCTTTGAAGAAGTTGTCAACGACCGTTGATGAAACAAAGAAAATACAAACTGACCCGATGGAAGGTCGTTCTCTTCTTCGAACTTCCCGTCGTGCCTCTGATGAGGACAGATTCAAGGCTTCAGCTAACATGACCAGCGACCATTCCATACAGGCCACGTCTGCCAAGCTTCAACCCAAACTTTCACAATCACATTTAGAAAACGGAATCGCATGTTCAGACATTGCAGACAAGCGTTATGAAGTGAGAGATATGTCTATCTATACGAAGAGGTTAACGGGGGAGGATGATCCCAATACCTCTTCAAGCCTCAACATTGATCATGAAAAACCAATAAGAAGAAGAAGCAAGGATGATGACTATGTCCCTTGTATGGACATTGCAGACAAACGCTATGATACTAGAGCTATTAATAACTATATAGAAAGACAACCCATAAAGTCTTCTATTGGGGAAAATCTTCCTTATAAGTCTGCTAGCTTCATCAATGACAAAGACAGATTTTTCATGAGAAGAAGCGATAATAATGATTACGCTCCAGTGGATGTTGCCGACCAACACTATGATACCAGGGCTGGTAATACTTACGTAGACAGACAACCAATCAGGGTTGAAAACAATCCACACCTCTCTTCTAGCTACCTCGATAAGGACAGACTTGGATCCAGGAGACTCGAGGATACTCATTACGTCACGAGTGCAGACGTCACAGACAAACACTACAAACATAGAGATGAAAGTAACTATATGGAGAGACAACCTATGAAGGTCTCTGTGGGAGACAATGCTATATACACTGGTTCTGGCTATAATGTCGACCATGACAGGGCTGGGAAGAGAAGAAGCGATGAGAACGATTTCAGATCTGACAAGCAAGACCCCATGGTCAACGAGAACACCAAGCAAACACAAATGGACTCACGATTCAATGGTGAAAGATTGGTCAGCGCGTCAGCGAGCAATCAGAAATTTAACACTTCCGGTCTCCAGTTTGATAACGAGAGAATAAATGCCAGAACAAGCGAAAGAGATTTTACAACCATAACGGGAAAACTTGGCAACCGTCAGCCAAACGGTATCCGGGATCTGGATTTTTATGATGCGAACAAAGCAACCGTTGGCAAGTCGAGATTTAATAAGCTTAATGGCGTGAATGGGGTAGATACTACAGGGGGCCAGGCCAAGAGTAGTTTTGAAAACGACCGCGCTGATAGCAGTACCCTAAAGCGCAATGTATTTGTCCCAAAAGATGGAGCCGCCACTGATCACCGTGTAATGATGATAAATGCCAATATAAGCTACCCAGGCAATACCAGGGACGTCAAGGAAGATAACGCTACCGTAAGCAATGTCGAGGCACAGAAACAGCGCATCTTTAGGGAACCCATCGTTAGTGAGACTCGCATCAAGCTGCTCTCTCCTAAAACCTCGCGGAGTAAATCTTGGTACAGGCCGATCGTCCTATATGAAAAATTGAACAGGGGAACACAAGGGGACACACAGAATGTCGTCCACCTGGAAGAGCCTAGACGTGACCCGTACGTGGGCAGCATTCACATCTCTAGCAAATCTCTCAGAGCCCAGGCGAACAGTTTCAAGGCTAAATCGATGAAACGTGACCCCAATTCGTCACCAACGAGCCAGGTGAGTGACTGGGAGCAATCGGACTCGTCACGGCCGGCAAACTCTCGGTCGGGGGGCCGGAGCGAGCATTGTGGGATTTTCTACCATGATTCTGGTGAGGGCTCCCGACAAAACCCTCCGCCTTTTCGCTATCACAAGACCCAGGCCAGCTCACAAAGAGCATCACACGCACTAGCGAAAGACTACTCCAAGCCAGGCGCCACAGAGCTAAATGTTTCCAAGCCAGAAGAAAAACGCACACACAAAACAGATCCTGAATTTAACTACAAGTGTGACCAGAAAAGCGTCTGCTGCAAGAGTTCTAAACGGAAAAAGGGATTTTTGAACGAGGAGTCATTTTCTCAGAAAACTGTTGATGGGGAATCTGGGCGCGTCTACGAACATTCATTATCTAGAAAGTCCTCGTTATTGACGTCCAGAAGCACACCGGAACCAGGCGGCGCCAGAAAAACCCATTCCGTGGATAGGATTGGCGACAATAGACTTGGAAACTGGAAGTCGTATTCCTCAAAGGGACAATTTGCCAGAACTGTTGGATCTAGTTCCATCACAAATTTAATGCCAGGTCATACGAAAATGGAAGTTAAGTATCTCCCGAGGCGGCTGTCATCGGCCATGCCAATAGTCCCAGAAAAGAACCCCCCTGCGTTGTTTAATCCGCTTAGTGACTCAATCTTTTCCTGCAGTATCCAGGAGACGCCAAAGAAAAACTCACTAATATCCAACCTCGTTTCCGCCGCAACGAAAGATCAGGAGGGCCACGCCTCTAAAATGTTTAGCAGAAGCCACCGACACAAGCATAAGGAGAGTCAGATCAACCAAGGGCTGTTTGGTAATCCCAAGAGTCATGAACAAACACAAACATTGTTTAGAGACTCCAGCTACATGGACCAGTGCTCCAGACTTGAAAGTAAAAGAAAGTCTAAAAGGGAAAGTGACGGGAACTACTTCAAATCAAGTAGTAAAAGATCTTCAATTACAGATAAAGTTAGTCCACCTGTCGTATACAGCGGCAGTGCAGCAGTCAGGAAAGAATATTCATCAGAAAGAGAATTAGGGTCCGAGAAGAACAGTGCCCATATAAAAAAGAAATCTGAAAAATCGCCGGTTTCCAAGATAGATCTAATAGCGAGCTGCAACTTGTTCTGCCAGGATTGCAATTCTTTCAGCGGAGCTCTTCCCATGGATGATCGAAGCTTGAAGAGTGTTTTGAAAGAGGTGACTTGGAAAGATGATCATAGCTGCAAGACATTCATACCAAGCTATCAGAGTGAATTAACGCATCGCAAGTGTTGCCCTTACTCCGAACGATCGAAAAGTTACGCCCCGAAGAGCAATAGGGACATGAAGAGAATTTCACGTAGCACCCAATCCTGTCACGCCCCAATCCTGGATGACGCGGTATTAGTCAATGAAAGGTCGGAAGGGAGTTTTAGATCACGGCGATCAAGTCCCTCCGACAACGTCGCTACCCGCGGGAAGAGGACGCAGAAATACGATCCACTTTTTGACGGTTGGATGACAGACGACGACCACGTCAGCACCAGAAGTTACTATTCAACCAGCAGGCCTCGTTCGACGTCTCCCTACCAAAAAGACAGGGGCAGTAACAAAGTGGACAAAGTCGGTGCCGGAAGCTCATACACGTCATTGCTACACAACATCGCCAAGGAAGACATAGTCAGGAAGGAAAAGTCCAGTCTACGTCGCCAGCGCCTGACGTGGCCGCATCGCAACGCCTCGGACGACAACTCTGAAAGTTCTAGGTCCGGGAAGCTTTCACTCAGCTGCGCGAGCTACGCGACTGACCTTGAGATGCCAAGTACGCCAAGCATAACCGATAACCAGCGAGCTTTGACAACTCCAAGGCCCAGGACCATTTACAAATCCAACAGCTCTTCCCCAGAGTGCTTCCTGGAAAGCCCGTCCCGACGTTACAGGCGCTCGTTGGTCCTAGACACGCCAACTCACAGCTACAAGAAATTTTCCGACACCTGTATGATGGGCACCTGCGACAGCGAAACTGTGTCCCCAGTTGGGGCCGAGAAGCCTAAAACTAAGGATAAAAAAGTGGACCAAAAGACCAAGGTCACTGGGGATGACCGCAAGCCTGTTAAGGCAGACAAAAAAGATCGGAAAGACACCAAGCCGGGTAAAGGGAAGGCAGGTCCATCCAAAGAGAACACTTCGCCGAAATCAGGAAGTGATAGTCCATCCCAGGCTAAAGAGTCCACGTCGATGGTGTCAGTGGTGAAAGCGGCAAAGAAAAGTGGAATGAAATCTTCAGAATCGGAACTGCACAGAAAGCCCAGCATGAAGGCTGTAAGTGAGATCGCAGAATCGAAAGATGACGTAAGGCCACCCAAAATGTCAGAATCCAACGTAGACCGCTACTCACCAAAACAAGTATCTCCGCCCATGGTATCGAAAGTTGAATCTAAAAGTTCCTGGATAAAGCCCTCCAAGAAATCCTTGATTGAGCCAGTAAGTATTGATTTTTTAGTTTTCGCTCTATTCTCTTGACGTTTCAACCTATTTTTCTTTCCCTATATTAAAATATGGTACTGATGTAGATTGAACCGATTACTTACTGTTAGCCAATCATAAAATTAGAATATATATTTGAATGTAAGATTGTGATGATCTATAGACAAAATAAATACATAACCAAATTTTCGGAACAGCAAAAAAATAAAACTAAGACAGTGATATGAACTAGAAACAGACATCGGCTTGATTGGAGACAGCTACAGAAGCCATCCGTCCGTCTCTAGAGACGATACCTGTAGCTCATTTTGGTGTTTCCCGTATATCTCTTGCTTGTGGCCTAGGCCCAGGATGGCGCAACTGGTTAGGTGCAAGACGGGCACCTGAATAGACAAGGAGAAGGGGAAACTTGTTTTGCCCAAGCCGAGAATCTGGTTATGCCCAAAATGGGTAAACTGGTCATTCTCAAGACGGGTAAAATGGTCATTCCCAAGACGGGTAAAATGGTCATTCCCAAGACGGGTAAACTGGTCATTCCCAAGACAGGTAAACTGGTCATTCCCAAGACGGGTAAACTGGTCATTCTCAAGACGGGTAAAATGGTCATTCCCAAGACAGGTAAACTGGTCATTCCCAAGACGGGTAAACTGGTCATTCCCAAGACGGGTAAACTGGTCATTCTCAAGACGGGTAAAATGGTCATTCCCAAGACGGGTAAACTGGTCATTTTCAAGACGGGTAAACTGGTCATTCTCAAGACGGGTAAACTGGTCATTCTCAAGACGGGTAAAATGGTCATTCCCAAGACAGGTAAACTGGTCATTCCCAAGACGGGTAAACTGGTCATTCCCAAGACGGGTAAACTGGTCATTTTCAAGACGGGTAAAATGGTCATTCCCAAGACGGGTAAACTGGTCATTCTCAAGACGGGTAAACTAGTCATTCTCAAGACAGGTAAACTGGTCATTCCCAAGACGGGTAAACTGGTCATTCTCAAGACGGGTAAACTGGTCATTCCCAAGACGGGTAAACTGGTCATTCCCAAGACGGGTAAACTGGTCATTCCCAAGGCGGGTAAACTGGTCATTCCCAAGACGGGTAAACTGGTCATTCCCAAGTCGGGTAAACTGGTCATTCCCAAGACGGGTAAACTGGTCATTCCCAAGACGGGTAAACTGGTCATTCCCAAGACGGGTAAACTTGTAATTATGGAAATTGTGGATGATAATGATGATGATTGTCTTTTGTATTATTATTTAAAATTATAAGTTAAATCTATACCTTGTATCTACGCTGTGTTCAGATTTAAGTTTTTTTAATATTTCCTTTTGTAAATCTTGGTTCTATATTTTTCATGTGTTCATTTTAAAAACATTCTTTTACGTCACAGCCGTCTCCAGCTCGTACTTCCGTTGGCGAGTCTGAGATGGCATCGCCTAGGCAGCAGCCCCCCGCCGAGGAGAAAACCGTCCCGTCGACTCCCAAGTACCCCGGCGAGAACCCCTGCGAGCCCGCCAGCCCGGTGAAGTCCCACATGAACAGTAATCACTCCTTCGAGCCGGGTCCATCCAAGTACGGGTCTTCCTTCACCAGGTTTGGCTCGCCGACCAAGTACCGGCCCAACGGTAGTCCACTGAAGACCTTCTCCAGGCACCAGTACAGTTCACCAACTTCCAGAGACGCCACCGATTGCCCTCCCCTGCCACGACAACCATCGAACAATAACTCCATTAGCCAATCAGGTGGGTGCATCTCCAACAATAACTCCATTAGCCAATCAGATGGTTGCATCTCCAACAATAACTCCATTAGCCAATCAGGTGGGTGCATCTCCAACAATAACTCCATTAGCCAATCAGGTGGGTGCATCTCCAATAATAACTCCATTAGCCAATCAGGTGGGTGCATCTTAAACAATAACTCCATTAGCCAATCAGGTGGGTGCATCTCCAACAATAACTCCATTAGCCAATCAGGTGGGTGCATCTTCAAAATTGTATCTGGGAAGGGATTTCGGAGTGTGTCACAGTTGCGTGATACAGCGAAGTTCGTTCTCCGAACCCTAAGAGAGTAATCTCGACTCACATTCTCTCGTTGAGAAGTGGAGTTCAAGTCTAGGAAGGAATTCTTTTATATTTACTTTTACAAGATGTTACGTAAATATACACTGGCACGAGACTTTACTGTCTAATAACTCTATTATCAAAGTTTTATTTAAGTCAAAGAAACCATAGTAACAACGTTTTTGTTTCGATATTTCATCTCAGGGATCGGCAACATTTTGATAATAGTGTGCCAGAGTAGGATTTTTAATTCATTCAGTGTGCCATCATTTTAAAGTCATCTATCACTCAATTTATTGTAGAAAGTACTTGAATTTCCTTTTAGGGGGTCATCCGGGTGCCATTGAAAAGTGCTCTGCGTTTAAAGTCTGGCACGCGTGCCGTAGGCTGCCGACCCCTGATTTATATGCATTTTCTTTAACATTAACCCGATTCCCACCAAGCTGTAAATGGTAAATACGATACATTTATTTTACTAATGGAACACGACGGGAAGGTTTTCTTGTATGTTAATTGTTCATCTACTTCTTGGTAACATAAAAACCATAAAAACGAAGTTTTTATTATACTCCCTTTATTTGCAAACTAAGTTTACCATCATGTAATTAAATAATTGATTGACTACTGGCACTACTGCAAATGAAACGTACAGAAAAATATCTGTGTCGCAAATCTCAAAAATATCTCCTTACTCCGTAAGAATTGTTCTAAAAATAATCTTAGCGCATAATTTTTTTTCTAGCTTTGCGCCGAAAAACTATAAAAAGTTTTGCACAGGCATTTTTAAAGTGAAACCAATATTTTTCTTATACTTTCCTTTTAAGAAATGAATATTATCATAAGTGTAGTAATATTAAGTTGTTTTAACTGAAAATTTGATAGGATGTATTGTTAGGCGCCCCAAGTCTGCTGTCCAAATTTCAGCTCGATCTGACCACGGAAAGTGGTCGAAAAAAATCGAAGCCAATTCTTGCTCCCACGACGCATGATTGCAATCAGACAGACAGAAAATGCAACTTAAAATAAAGGGAGAAAAAGTATTTCGCTTTCCGAAATCAAGTTGATGTATCTCCGTGTGAATAAAGAAAGAATTATAAATATTAAACATTTATATTAGTCTAAAAATTGCATGTTCTTTTAGAAGTAATAGCCAGGAAAACGATAAGTAAAAATAAAAACAAAAATAAAAAATACAACAATGTGTATAGATTTATTTCAGTTCCTTATTTATCTCCATTTTTTTGAAGTCTGTTATATGTTAATAACGAATTTGTTAGAGTTATTATTTACAGAAATGTAATAATTTGTTAACGCAACGCTTCAATCTAGGCAATGTAAGTGGCAAAGTCTTTATTCTGTGACGTAATCTAAGGCCATAAAATAACTTGCACATCTTTGATTAAAGTATTTTTGTCACATGCAGAGCCGGCTCATCAATGAAGGCAACCTAGGCGGCCGCCAATGGCGCAAATTATTATTATTATTTTTTTTTGGAAGGGGGGGGGGCGCATAATGAAAGTTTTTTTATTATTTGGGGATTTAAAAATATAAACTAAATTAAAGTTTAGTACTTCTGCACGCTACTAGCATAAGCAGACCAATTACTAGATAATGAAATGCGAAGAGTATTTTATTTAAGTTGTCTTAGAAAATAGGAAAATATGCCCTAATAAAACTCAATTTCTTCCCGCCGAACGCACTTTAAAGAGGGCGCAGAATTTGTTTTCGCCTAGGGCGTCAAAAACCCTAGAGCAAGTTCTTGTCACTTGGTATTTACGACCTTGACATTATTACATGTAGATTATTATTGTTATACGACCTTGACATTATTACATGTAGATTATTATTGTTATACGACCTTGACATTATTACATGTAGATTATTATTGTTATACGACCTTGACATTATTACATGTAGATTATTATTGTTATACGACCTTGACATTATTACATGTAGATTATTATTGTTATACGTTGTTGTTGTTGTTGTTGTTGATTTTTCTTCTACTTTTGTTCTTTGTTTTCTACTTAGAAAAATGTCCGAAGGGAACTGTCGTCTACCAGAACGCCCTCCGCTACGCCTGCTTCAATGGTATTAGGGTGGTCGGGGGAGTGCGAGTGGTTCTTGACGCCCCGTGCAAACAGGGCTACGTACAGATAATCTCTCCGCTAAACGAGGTATATTTCTTTTTAGATTCGCACTTTTACTAATTAATTATGCTTTTCTCATTAACCAAAAACAATTTACAACTTTTACTCAACGAAAGATTCTAGAACTGCCTTTATAATCTCGCTCCTCGACTACTGCAATGCTCTGCTAATCGGGATACCTGACGATATAGTCGCCAAATTACAGAATATTCAAAACAGTGCCGCCCGCCTGGTCATGTGCAAGTCAAGGCGAGATTCTGTGACATTTCTCTTGCGTCAGCTCCATTGGCTCCCTGTAAAAGCCATAATTGAATATAAAGTTGCGCTACTTTGCCATCAGTGCCTTTATAATAATGAGATACCGTCCTATCTCAAGGAACTAATTAAACCATATGTTCCGCAAACAACACTTCGTTCTGCCGACTCCTCGCTTCTGGAAGTGCCCCGTTAATCTCTGAAGACCGTTGGCCTTAGAGCCTTCTCAGTATCCGGTCCGAAGGTGTGGAATCTATCTCCTTTCAATTCAGGCGAATAAGCTCCATTGATTCCTTCAAGAAGAACTTAAAAACTCATTATTTCAATATTTATCTTAGTTAACATGCTTTAGAGCCCCACTGTCTTACTTATATGTTAGGTCGGTTATTTTGTTTTAGTTGTTTGATTTGTTCTATGTTTGTAATGTTTTGAATCATCATTTAGTTTTCAATTTCTTGGCCTATAGATCGTATCCGTGTTCTTAGTTGTTACGTTAAATGCGCTCTGAGCTTGCATTATGTTTGTTGGCAGCGCTATACAAATGTCATTATTATTATTATTTAACTTCAGTCTTTAAAGCGTTTTGTACTTGGCTGCATGATCTTTAAGGTGCAAAACGGTGAAAGTTCGATGGACAAGGCCTAAACATTTTTTTTGGTGTGTGTACAACAAAAACAAGAACAGATCTTGGCTCAGTGACACGTTATAAAGTAGTTCAGTTATAATGTAGTTTAGTTATAATGTAGTTCAGTTATAATGTAGTTCAAATTTGTCACTAAAGTTGCAGCACACTCAACTAGATAGAGTTTTTTCAGTTTAGTCTTGCTCAAACTTTTTTCTAGAATTTGTCTCGTGTCCGTGTGTGAAAAAGGGGGCGGGTTGTGGGAGTGGCTCTGCTAACTGTACACTGATTCTTGTCGTGTTTACGTCACATATATTGTCTGTGCTTAGGTCTTCGTGACACACTACATCAATTCCATGACGTACTTGAGCTCTACGTCAGCTGCAGGAGTTGCCTGGAGTGGTATAGCTTACAAAGGTCTTGGCAAAGCTGAAGGCGAGGTCAGTTGGCGCCATGTTGGTTTCCAGTTTTTATTTTCTTGTTCTTTTTCCTTGTTTCTATGTTTGTTTTTCAGTAATCAAAACTTACAATTTGTTGTTGTTTGTTGTTTTTTTCAATTTTCATTTTCTTCTGGTCCCACCCCTCTCTCTTTCTCTTTCCTTCTCTCTTTCCCACTATTCCCCCCCACACACACACACACACACTCTTTCATCTCTTTCGAAAAAAATCTTATGAAATTCTGAGAGCGCATTCGAGGGAACAAGTTTCTATTTTGTCTCAAGCATAATATTAGTTCGTCTTGGATAAGCTTGCGTAAATGATTCAAAAATTAAAACAACTGATAAAAAGAAACTTAATGCATTCATTTTAATACCAGCCGAGGCCAAAACAACAAAATGTTTTTAATAAGGCCTCAAAATCGTGTTAGAATGGGCACGTTGATAATTTAAAAGCTCTTTTTCTTCGAATTTCTATGGAGACCTCGTTAAGACCGAGGAAAGAGTCCACAATTTAACTACATCTAAAATTTAAAACATCGCAAACAAGAATTACAAACAGATGACAGAGTTTCACTTGAGGTATTTAGTCCAGCCCTTCAGTGAAGATTTGAAAGCCCGCACAGAAGGGGCAGTGATGGAGGCCTGGTCCAGTGTGTTTCACAGTCTAATGGCTGACGGAACAAAAAAATATTTGTAAACGTCGGTGCAGTGTGTGTGGGACATGCAGTTTGAGCTGATGACCTCTGGATAGAACGGGACATATGTTGAATGCAACCTGGCTGTGTGGAGATGTTGCTCAACACATATTGCACAAATATTGCACAATTGTAACAAAAAACAAAAATTTCGGAAGTCTGCCTGTCTCAGACCTTGTTTTAAAACTTGAATGGTTCCATCGGACTTTATTTAATTTCTTGTTCATTCTGCATGACGCCTACATTTCTACAGGATGAATATATTTAGAATGTTGATTCGCAAAATTGTATATTACTCGCAATGATTGGTGCTGACTGTGTACTTACAGCAAAATATATATTCAATAATTCTAACATTAAACATTACAGAAGAATTAGAAAACAAAGATATTATTATTATATCAGATTCTTTATCCTGTCTTACAGCTAAAAAACAAAAATATATCTGCCTTAGACATTCTAACAAAATATAAATCAATAAATGAAAAAGGCAAAAATATCGTTTTCTGTTGGGTTCCTGGTCACGCAGGGATAGAAGACGCCCTATTATGATCAGAAAGTACGATACCGATACCATATCGAGACATGAAACATTTAATAATAAGACATATAAGACAAAGTTGGACTAACTTCTTGGAAACTGAATGCAATAAACTACAATATTTGGAAAACTTAAAAACCTGCCATGATACATGCCAACTAATTCGAAAGGACAAGGTTATTCTCTGCAGTCTACATACAGGACATTAAAAACTAACACATTTCTTTCTCTTAAAACGAGAAACTGCCCGATTATGTGCAGTCTGCAATGTCATCTTAACAGTTTTTCACATTTTGTTGGAATGCTATAGGCCTACATTTAGTCGAATTCGACGTAAATTCTATTGCTGTAGAACTCTTCATAACCTTTTCAGCAAAATTAAACCAAAATATATAATAAACTATATTAAAGACATCCAACCAGAGCCCACACAAGCATATGTAGCGCCCCAGGGCAAAAATTTATGCAACGCCCCATTGCATATTGTAACTGCTTTGTTAAGTGCTATATTTATAATATATTTGCCGCCCCTAGAAGTTTCGCCCCGGGCATATCCCCCCCTCTGCCCCCCCCCCCCCACCCTACCATGTGAGTGCACTGCATCAGACTGTAATACAGAATTTAAAGATAGAATCTATAATTTTAAAAAAAAATGGATTTAAGAAAAACTCGCAACAACCTTAACAAAAAGGCTTTATATAACCTTCGATGTTGATGGGCTGGAAATACAACAATTCAATGTGTAGACAGTTCAAGGGGTAAGAGCGGAGTAAAGGGACTATGTGGCCTAGGAAGGTAGGCTAGGCTCTGAGGATGAAGAGCAGAAGATAGTTGAGGTGTGACGACCTACATTGATCTAATGGGATCTAATTCTGTGGAAATGGGATCATTAAGTCTCTGTTTTAGTGTTGGTGCTGTCTCATTGCAAGTCACAGCGAGTGATTTAGTAAGTCTACTCAGTCATCAGCTTACCGACCAAACGTCATGGCATTGATAAGACCTGATTCTTGGATCACTATCAAAGGAGACTGCATATTATTATTCTTTATTGCATTGTGGAAAGTTTGTTACACTAGGAAAAAGTCCACAGTTTTGGGTAATTTGTATTGTGGAAAGCCCGTTACACTAGGAAAAAGTCCACAGTTTTGGGTAATTTGAATTGTGGACAGCCCGTTACACTAGGAAAAAGTCCACAGTTTTGGGTAATTTGAATTGTGGAAAGCCCGTTACACTAGGAAAAAGTCCACAGTTTTGGGTAATTTGAATTGTGAAAAGCCCGTTACACTAGGAAAAAGTCCACAGTTTTGGGTAATTTGAATTGTGGAAAGCCCGTTACACTAGGAAAAAGTCCACAGTTTTGGGTAATTTGAATTGTCGAAAGCCCGTTACACTAGGAAAAAGTCCACAGTTTTGGGTAATTTGAATCCACTGGAATCACTTAACAATTTATAACTATGGAAGTCAGAAACAGTCGACAGAGTCTCATTGAAGGTCTTTGGTCCAGCTTTTCGCGGGAAGATTTCAAGGCCGGCACAGAGGGGGGCAGTGATGGAGGCTTGGTCCAGTGTGTTCCACAGTCTAACGGTCGTTTTAGCGGAGCCAAAAGCAAATATCCCATCATGCAGTCTTTAGCAGTCTTTCTCAATCCTGTATGGTCATCTAGGACGCATATTCTTGATTAGGTTATGTTCTATCAATGTAAATTTCTATCTTCCTCTCTATCTGACAGTCTGTTCTATATATAGACTATATATAATATATATATTATTGACTTGTCTTCCAGGCCAGTAAAACAACTAAGAGGGTGAAAACTCCTGGACAAACTGACGAATGCGCAGAAGGTAATTTGTGAAAACTTTATTTCTCTTGTCCTTGACCTGGATTGCTATTGTAGAGTTGAATCCTCCGCCCCCCCCCCTTCCCCGGGAACATTACTTAATTATGATAATTCAGAAAAACAAAACATTTTTTCTTGGCATTAGCAGTATTGATGTGAATGTGGTTTAGGGCCTCAGGCCTTAAGCCAACCCTAGTTAGCAGCCCATCATATGTATTATTAAATATTTTTAAAAAAAAATGATTTTTAATGTTCGCTTTTTAATTATTGTTTTTTTTGTATCTTCATTATGAAGTCAGTCAAGAAAAACAGATGTTGTTACACAAATAATCTACACGTAGTTTGTCTCAAATGAATTGAACTAAAAGTGATGATAAGAATCTATTATATAGGTCCTGGTGGCATACCTAGCAACATACCTAGCAACATACCTAGCAACATACCTAGCAACATACCTAGCAACATACCTAGCAACATACCTAGCAACTATTGTTGATGTTCATTTTTTAATCTCCAGATAATTTATTCAATTAACTTCGTATTCATTGTTGAATTAAAACAATCAGTTTGTGGGAATTGGTGCAAAGCCTATTCTAACGCTAGCGCTGACTTCCGGCAAATATTGTTGAATTATAACTTTGCGGCATTTGCATCTACAGGTGTCTTCTAACGCTAGCGCTGACTTCCGGCAAATATTGTTGAATTATTACTTTGCGGTATTTGCATCTACAGGTGTCTTCTAACGCTAGCGCTGACTTCAGGCAAATATAGTTGAATTATTACTTTGCGGTATTTGCATCTACAGGTGTCTTCTAACGCTAGCTCTGACTTCCGGTTAATATTGTTGAATTATTACTTTGCGGTATTTGCATCTACAGGTAGCTTCTAACGCTAGCTCTGACTTCCGGTAAATATTATTGAATTATTACTTTGCGGTATTAGCATCTACAGGTGTATTCTAAAGCTAGCTCTGACTTCCGGCAAATATTGTTCAATTATTACTTTGCGGTATTTGCATCTACAGAGGTCTTCTAACGCTAGCTATGACTTCCGGTAAATATTGTTGAATTATTACTTTGCGGTATTTGCATTTACAGGTGTCTTCTAACGCTAGCTCTGACTTCCGGTAAATATTGTTGAATTATTACTTTGCGGTATTTGCATCTACAGGTGTCTTCTAACGCTAGCTCTGACTTCCGGCAAATATTGTTCAATTATAACTTTGAGGTATTTGCATCTACAGGTGTCTTCTAACGCTAGCTTTGACTTCCGGCAAATATTGTTGAATTATTACTTTGCGGTATTTGCATCTACAGGTGTCTTCTAACGCTAGCGCTGACTTCCGGCAAATATAGTTGAATTATTACTTTGCGGTATTTGCATCTACAGGTGTCTTCTAAGGCTAGCTCTGACTTCCGGTAAATATTGTTGAATTATTACTTTGCGGTATTTGCATCTACAGGCAGCTTCTAACGCTAGCTCTGACTTCCGGTAAATATTATTGAATTACTACTTTGCGGTATTAGCATATACAGGTGTATTCTAACGCTAGCTCTGACTTCCGGCAAATATTGTTGAATTATTAGTTTGCGGTATTTGCATCTACAGGTGTCTTCTAACGCTAGTGCTGACTTCCGGCAAATATTGTTGACTTATTACTTTGCGGTATTTGCATCTACAGGTGTCTTCTAACGCTAGCTCTGACTTCCGGCAAATATTGTTGAATTATTACTTTGCGGTATTTGCATCTACAGGTGTCTTCTAACGCTAGCTCTGACATCCGGCAAATATTTTTGAATTATTACTTTGCGGTATTTGCATCTACAGGTGTCTTCTAACGCTTGCTCTGACTTCCGGCAAATATTGTTGAATTATTACATTTGCGGTATTTGCATCTACAGGTGTATTCTAACGCTAGCTCTGACTTCCGGCAAAAATTGTTGAATTATTACTTTGCGATATTTGCATCTACAGGTGTCTTCTAACGCTAGTTCTCACTTACGGCAAAAATTGTTGAATTATTACTTTGCGGTATTTGCAGGTGTCTCCAAGGTGGATGTGGTCCAGATTGTCTTCTGCGACCCGTACCAGGCCCATCGTTTCCGCATTGTGGTAGAGACGCTACAGTGTGCCTTCACAGAGGCTGACTGCATGACATTGGTGACTTGCCACAAGTACGGCTGCCCGCCCTGTGGGCCGCAGACGTTGGCCAATATCATATGCGACCCCTGCGCTGAAATCTTTCAGCCGCCATGCAGCGTCTCGCCTGGGTTCGCTCCCTGTTCTACGGCCGGCTTTGTCCCTTGCGCTAATTTGAACTCGAGCATCTGCAAGGCGCCCACCCCGGCCACCAACTGCGGGCCGCAGCAGAGCGTTTCGCCCGGGGACTTCCTCTCGGCTGCCAGCGGGTGCTCACCATGCCCTGCCTCGTGCTGCGAGAGCCAGTACGACGCTAGCTCCCCCCAGGGCGTGGCAGGAATGTGTCAGCCGGATGGCTATACTGGATACCCGAGCAAGAAGCCCCCGGATGAGATCTACGACCCGTACGCCTACGAGCATTGCATGGAAAAACTTCTGTACAGTTCCGTAGCTTGCTTGGTGAAGCTTGCTAAAGATAAGGTAAGATATCTGGCCATTGTGTAGTAAGATATCTGGCTATTGTGTACTAAGATATCTGGCCATTGTGTAGTAAGATATCTGGCTATTGTGTAGTAAGATATATGGCTATTGTGTAGTAAGATATATGGCTATTGTGTAGTAAGATATATGGCTATTGTGTAGTAAGATATCTGGCCATTGTGTAGTAAGATATCTGGCTATTGTGTAGTAGGATATCTGGCCATTGTGTAGTAAGATATCTGGCCATTGTGTAGTAAGATATCTGGCTATTGTGTAGTAAGATATATGGCTATTGTGTAGTAAGATATATGGCTATTGTGTAGTAAGATTTCGTTGATCTACGCCAGGCGTCAGCAACCTACGCCACGCGTTCCAGACTTGGGTACAAGATCAGGGTGACTTTTACGTCAATGGCACACCGAATGAATAAGAAATTCTACTTTGGCACACTAAAATCAAAAGGTAGCCGACCCTTAGCATAGAATATTTATTTTAAAAAAACTGCCAAATAAAAGTCTGCTAGAAAAATATATTTTATATAGGTTTATTGTTTATAGGTTTATTGTTTATAGGTTTATTTTTTATAGGTTTATTGTTTATAGGTTTATTGTTTATAGGTTTATTGTTTATAGGTTTATTGTTTATAGGTTTATTGTTTATAGGTTTATTTTTTATAGGTTTATTGTTTATAGGTTTATTGTTTATAAGTTTATTTTTTATAGGTTTATTGTCTATAGGTTTATTGTTTATAGGTTTATTGTTTATAGGTTTATTTTTTATAGGTTTATTGTCTATAGGTTTAGTGTTTATAGGTTTATTGTTTATAGGTTTATTTTTTATAGGTTTATTGTCTATAGGTTTTTTGTTTATACTATTAAAATACTGGCAGGAAAAAAAATAATTAAAAGAAGTAATTTTTAACTACATACAGTAAAAATTAAAAACAAGACAAAAACCAAGTAAAGGAAAACGGCTTTGAATTACTTTAATAATACAATGCCAAATTAGGATTTGTAATTCTTTCGGCACGCCAGCAATCTAAAAGTCATCGTGCTTTTTTGTCTTAGGACTTAAATTGCCTTCTGGGAGTCTTACGCGTGTGATTGAAAATTGCTCTGCGTACTAAGTCTGGCACGCGTTCCGTATGTTGCCGATCCCTGTTCTAGCCTATGCATTGATTGCAAAAATTATATATTTAAACTTTAGTATTCGTACGAATTTGTTGATAACCACCTGTTGTTGTTCCCTTAGACGTGGCTAGAGATGCAACAAGGGATGGTGCACATCAAACAGTGCGCCAACGGCATGGGGTTCAGCCTGACCTTCGAGTGTACGGCAAAGTGCGGGGCCATCAGCCACTACATCCGACGGGACACGGTCTTTGAGAGGGCGCCCAGAACCCAGCACGGCTTCATCTACAACACCATAACCAGTGGGGAAAAGTAAGTTCTTCTTGTTTTACAGACAGACAGATAGATAGATAGATAGATAGATAGATAGATAGACAGATAGATAGATAGATAGATAGATAGATAGATAGATAGATAGATAGATAGATAGATAGATAGATAGATAGATAGATAGATAGATAGATAGATAGATAGATAGATAGATAGATAGATAGATAGATAGATAGATAGATAGATAGATAGATAGATAGATAGATAGATAGATAGATAGATAGATAGATAGATAGATAGATAGATAGATAGATAGATAGATAGATAGATAGATAGATAGATAGATAGATAGATAGATAGATAGATAGATAGATAGATAGATAGATAGATAGATAGATAGATAGATAGATAGATAGATAGATAGATAGATAGATAGATAGATAGATAGATAGATAGATAGATAGATAGATAGATAGATAGATAGATAGATAGATAGATAGATAGATAGATAGATAGATAGATAGATAGATAGATAGATAGATAGATAGATAGATAGATAGATAGATAGATAGATAGATAGATAGATAGATAGATAGATAGATAGATAGATAGATAGATAGATAGATAGATAGATAGATAGATAGATAGATAGATAGATAGATAGATAGATAGATAGATAGATAGATAGATAGATAGATAGATAGATAGATAGATAGATAGATAGATAGATAGATAGATAGATAGATAGATAGATAGATAGATAGATAGATAGATAGATAGATAGATAGATAGATAGATAGATAGATAGATAGATAGATAGATAAACACACAGATAAATAGACACAAATTATAGATAGACTAGGTAGGATAGATAGAAACAGATAGAAAGATCTACACAAATAGATTGGCATATTACATTTAATGTGTGAATTCAATAATAAGAGGCAAATGACAATGCCGTTTGAATCTTCAAGCTGTTTATACAGAGTTTTAAAAAATAAAATATTTTATTATGTTTCGCTTTTTTTTCAGTTGTTGATATAAACATTTCAAAAAAGGTTAGGGTTAGGGTTATAATTTGCTTGAATAGAGTGTGCTAGGATACATTGAGAGATATTTAAAGGAACGAAAATCAATTGTCTGAAGAAAATCATTGAAATAGATATTAGTAACAAATTTTATGTTTCGACAACTTTTAGTTTTTGACTTATTTTGTTATCCCTCCAGAGGCACGTATGTGGAGGAATACTTGATCTCTTTTCAAAGCAAGTGTCAGGCTGACAATTTTAAAATGGTGGTGGACCGCTGCCACCGGCTGCTAATGATGACTGCCAGCCGGAGCTCAGAGCCAAGCTGCAGCTGTAACGTCAACCGCTGCATGGTGATGTCGCAGTGCGGGAACAACAACTGCGCCAGAGATGCCAAGGATGGCACCGTAATGTTCAGCGAGCCCCATAGATCGCCGCTTAAAGCGCAGAAGAAAAAGTGGGACTATGGCGGCAACAGGAACAATCACAGTTTCTACGACCAGGAGCGGCTCTGAGTGGGGGGGGGGTGCTTACTTGCGGGGGGAAGTGGGGGAAGGGGGAACTAGACATTGTGATCAGTCCATCAGCACGTCTTAAAGAAGGAAAGGGTGCCGGATTAAAACCCTGCAAGTCAAGACAAATTGTCACGCTTTTGGTAAATGGCGCAAGTTGAAATGGAGCAGATCGTTTTGTAAAAGTTCATGAACGCTTGTGGTATCTAAGATGGTTTTTAGGGTTAGACGTAGAACGTCTTTCCGTAAAGGAATAAAAAAATACACCCATTGTGATATGTTTCATGTCAGAAGGACTTCCGGGAAAACAAGGACAGCGAGTAGAGTTCAACATCGATGTTATGTTGTTAAGAGCGGAATCCTGGGAAGTCTGCGTTCAACTAGTAAGTAAATGTAAGAGTGAACTATTGACCTCTCAACCATAGACGATGTTGATATCGCAATAAAAACTTATTGTACGCCTTAGGAAGTGAATGTATAATGAATATAAAATAGGTTAAAACTCTATAATTGAAGAAGTTTTTTGACTAGTGAAATCGAAGAAAACAATTGTTACATTCTTTTTTTCATTTAAGGATAGTGAATTTTCTGCGGAGGGACATAGTTTTTTTTATTATGGATAATGAAAAGTAGTTCGCATCAAATCCCTGTATTGAATAAAAAGATTAATTTAAAAATTATAAATTACTACAAAAAAACAACAACAAAAATAAGTAGTTAATGAAGAAATTAATGTTATAATGTTCTATTGAGTAAAATACAAAGAACTTTGTGTCGCAGCTAGTTCTTGAATGAGTTGGTCTCCATATTTTTAGAAGAACTAATGCCGGGACTAATGCCGGGACATTCTCATGGCCAATATTTCAAGCTTACACGAGCATACTACGCCAGAAAAAAAAAACCTGCTCAACATATTTGTTTTTAAAAAGAAAACAACCGAAACATTTCAGGTTGATCTGTAGATTTCGAGTGAAGCGTGCCGGGGAGAGCGTGCCTGGGGTAGCAAGCCGAACGCACGTAAAGGCCTTTGTGTTGTAAGAAATAATGTAATCATTGTCTACAAATTTAATGCTATCATAGAATGAAATTGTCACATTTCTCAATTCAATAAACAAAATACATTTCATAACAGTTTATGCACAAATGTTTTTTGTACGTTGTTTAATATATTGTTGGAACAAGGGAAAAAGGTGCCAATAAAACGCTTACTTCATCTGCACAGAATTGGTTCATGATTCTAGTCAGAAAGACATTTAGAAACATTTTTGTGTCTGTTTGAAATTGTGTTTATTTTTTAACAATATTGTATTGCTGTTTTTCAAAACACTTTTATACTCAAATTTACGTAAAAATTAAGTAATAATTCCTTTTAGAACAATTTCATCCGTTGTTGATTTGTTGTTTTTATTTCGATAAAATTATATTATGATTTATTATTCCTATATTTTGAACAACAAATAAAAAAAGAGTTTAGTGTGGTAGTACCATAACGTTTAAAGGTGAAGATGAGCATTAATTGTTGACACAGGTACTCAGTTTAAAGGTGAAGATGAGCAATAATTGTTGACACAGGTACTTAGTTTTAATCCCTCCATGCCCTCAAAGTATAGATCCACAAAGTGCATTAACTACAACATGATCTGTACTATCGCAGACGAAAGTCTGACCGCTCCGGTTCCTAAAGATTTTCACAGAATCTCTCTGATCTAGGTTATTGACCATAAACTTCAGTCAAAGATGTATGAATGGCACTGCAACTGTTTTCTTAGGTAAGTGTCTTCAAATGAAATACTTTATTCTTTAAAGTTCATACTCCTTACAGTCTGTCTCGCTTATGATATGAAACATTTATTGGTGTTACATTCAGGTGAACAGAGAACAAATTAGAACGTGAATATTTAGACATAAATTGAGGACGCTATATACGTATAGCCACATAGTCATTGGACAAAGCCCCAAATGCAGAGGTATTGCCAAGAGCAGGTTATTATTACAGCCGCATTATTCTCAGCAACAGAAGACACAGCTGGCTAGGTCATGTACGCCGAATGCCGCAGGGTCGACGCCCACAGTACATCCTTTACGGAACGTTAGTTGAAGGACAAAGACCTGCTGGACGTCCAAAAACTGGGATGTGTGGATGTCTGTAAAAGAGACATGAAGCACCTCCATATTGACCTCAACAGTTGGGAGACATGGCGCAGAATAAGTCCTCCTGGAGGGTTGTGAACAAGGGATGTTCCTCTCTTGGAGGAGGAGGTCGCGCAAGGCACAAGAAGGTGGAGGAAAATGTGGTCCCCCTCCGTTGTCTTCACCTGCATCAAATTTGACCGTGTCTGAAATATCCATGATGGTCTTTCTTTTCAGTCATGTTGGGGCCTGCAAGGGGAAAAGACCGTCTCGCGAGACTGACATAGCCACAGATTGAGGATAGGCGTTTGTCCTCCGATCCCTAAGATAGTAATCTCGGTTCGTATTCTCACTCTGGAGAAGTGAAGTTCAATTCTGGTATTAAATGCACACCAGAATGTGATGCAACACCAAGAGAAGAACATTGAATGCATGTACCGGAAATGTTTTATTCTGTTTTCAGAGAAGACTCTTGCAACTAAGTACAAACACTGTTTGTTATGAAGAAACCTCTTTTGAATAAATGGTTTGATTGGATAGTAGTAGGCTAATAGTATTTGGTATTATCAGTAAATAGTTATTAAATTATTCAGGTCTTTATTTTACTGCTTAAAACGTAATACCCTATTTTAAAAAAAAAAGGTAAACCAAAAGATTTTTTTGAAAGTTTACATTTACAATTGATTCACTAATTAGGCTTACATCTAGTTTAGGCCTATTTGAAAATAATTACATAGTCGGGCTAAATAGAAATACAACACCTTTAACAATATGTTACAATGCTCAGCTGAACATAAGGACAAAAACACTTTTCGTATAACATACGCGATAATAAAAGCATATAAGTACTCTTTCTTCCCGAGTGGCACCCGGGCATGGAATGGGTTTAGTGGACACACAAGTAACATCATTTCAAACACTTTCAAAGTGCACGACTAGATTCAGCTCTTGTTCAGAATTAGCCATCACAGATGCGAATACTATTCCCCCCTCTCCCTCCAGTAGTCTGCACTATGCCATGCCTGTTAAATATTAGTATATAGTAAATATAATTAGTATAGGCATACATATATTCAGTAGCGTATATTAGTATATAATAAATATAATTAGTATAGGCATACATATATTCAGTAGCGTATCTAGAGTGGGGCGGAGCAGGCGGCCGCCCAAGGAGCAAAGGTTGGGCGCCACAAATAAACTTTTCTTTACAATAGCGTATTAAAAATATCTAAACAAACATTCTCTATAGGGTGCCCATATCAACCACCCCTCTCTATTTACCCCTGCCACCATTTACCCTAGCTACGCCGCTGATGGTACTCATACGATTTTTTAGTTGTAATCACTACCATGGTCCATGTAATTAGTATCAACCAACTACATACATACATCTGAATCTTATCGGAATTCAGAATTAATTTAGAGTTGGCAGCTTCTGTTCTTAGAATCTAACGCTTAGACGAGGTAACTAAATTTAAATTTTCAAATAATATTCTTTCATTCCAGTTGCCGTATGAAATCTTCTCGAGTTGGCCACAAGAGTTAGCATTAAGAGTTGTAACAGAGAGTTGGAACCAAGAGTTGACATCAAGAGTTGGCACTAAGAAGATAACTAGGAAGCTCTAGACTTGAAAACTCCCGCGCTTGGATTAGAAATGTCGGCTGAGGTTAAGGCAGACGATGATGATGATACTTTCGTCCATAGCGGCTCCAGCAACAACGAGGAACTGGACGACAGCCTGGACGAGCACAGAAGTGGGGGGCAGAGGAGGAAGAAGAAGGAAGAGAGAAGGAAATCTCTCGTCAAAATTAAGCCCCCCGTGGAGGTTGCGCCGCCACCCGAACCGCCGAAGCCCAGCGAAATGAAAGTGTGTTTGGACGCCTGCAAGGCCTTCTGGATCAACGTCATCACAAACGTTCTTCTATTCTTCCTCGTCTCGGGCTACGCTATATTTGGCGGGTTCTTGTTTTTCGCTCTGGAGTCGAAGAAGACCAGGGTCCACTGGGACTATTTAGAAAACAAGCGGTCAGAATATGTTCAGAAGGTAAGCGGTCAGAATATGTCCAGAAGGTAAGCGGTCAGAATATGTCCAGAAGGTAAGGAAGTAGACCACGGTCCACTGGAACTATTTAGAAAACAAGCGGTCAGAATATGTTCAGAAGGTAAGCGGTCAGAATATGTTCAGAAGGTAAGCGGTCAGAGTATGTTCAGAAGGTAAGGAAGTAGACCTAGAGTCTAGTAAGTACATCCGTCTGCAAGCCATGGGCCCATTAAATGTAGTCTATAGCAGAGGTCGGCAAACTTTTGATAATAATTTGCGGAAGTAAGATTTCTAATTCATTCAGCGTGCCAAGATCATAAATTCATTTTACACTAGCACATAATTTCTGGTAGAAGAGACTTGAATTGCCGTTTTGGGGGGTCTCTCGTGTGCCAATGAAAATCGCTCTGCGTGCCATTTTGGCACGCGTACCGTAGGTTGCTTAACCCTGGTCTATAGGGTTAGTGGAGCAGCGCTCTCCGGTTTTCATGTTATCTTCACGGTGTTCGTGTTGCGCCAGCAGGCAGCAGTGTTTTGTTTCAGTCTCTGTTTTTGGACTTTTTCCGTGATTAAATCCTTGTTTATAAACGTAAATTTTGTACTAGTGCATTTCTTGTGAATTTATCTTTGACATTGTGTGTAATATTCTATTGATGGTCCTGGATCCGGTTAATTATTAATTGATTTTGATATTTCCATACACTTTAACTTATGTGTTTACAAGTGAACTTTTCTCACAGCTGTGTACTGTGTACCATCTTGCTAAGCTCGATAACTCTACCGTCACCACTATTTGTAAACAAAGAGATGACGACTGCCACACTAGTTATTCTCTTATCTGCCTTTATTATATTGTCAACTATCAGGCACCATCTATCTGCTTATAATATTCTGCTTCACGTGTTAGTACATATTACTAGCAGTACTAACACCGACTTTTTTCTACATATTCGTCGGCTCGGTGCAGGGGTTCAAGCACCCACAAGGAGAGGAACGAGGGCTGGACGGCTTCACCGTATTTGGCATTGCCAACCACCGACGCGCTCGTATAATGTGCTTACTCCAACATCCCCGCTAACACCTGTAATCCCCGATTTTCCGAATTGACACCAAAAGGCTTTACATCGCTGAATATTCCTCGCCGGACAGGCAAAGGTGGAGGTTTAGTCGTAATATATAAAGATTGTCTAATTAAAAATGTTACTACCCATCCAAACCGTGCGTCATTCATAACCTTTGACATGTGCGAAGTCCGACTAAATCTCAGCGGGAGAATGCTAACCATCGTCTTCCTCTACCGCCCACCACCGAGCAAGAAAAATAAACTCACACCCAGTAAGTTTATTCAAGAATTTCAAGATCTGTTAGATCTTTACATTAATACTAGAGACGTCTTTGTTATCGGTGACGTCAACCTACATTTCGACAGTAGCAAATAAACATATTATGTGGTGAAGTTAAAGAAAGCTCTCCTAGATCGAAATCTGGAACAGATTGTGTCTGTCCCTACACATGTTAAGGGCCATACCCTTGATTGGATAATAACAAACGCACATGATCTCATAAATGACCTTAACGTGATCGATCGGGGAATCTCTGATCACTTCCTCATCTCCGTTGAGCTATGCCTATTAAAGCCTAAAAAGCAGTTAAGGAAAGTCAAATCCAGAAAGATGAAAGACATTAACATTTCTAATTTTAGGTCTGATGTTAGTGCCCTGTTGCGGCAGTCAGGTTCGACGGACTTATACACTCACTGTAGTACCTGCCTGAGAAAGCTGCTAGACATTCATGCGCCTCTGACAACCCGATTAGTTTCTGATCGATTATCGGCTACATGGATGGCAAACGAGATCAAGGTAGCGAAAAAATCGCGCCATCAGGCTGAGAGGAAATACAAGCAAACCGGTCTAACAGTGCACCGATACTTGTATACACAAAAGAAAAACTTTGTCAATCGTCTGATCCGAGATGCTAAGACAATGCATCTTCGCAATAAGATTGAGAGCGCGGACTCATCTCGGGTGCTGTTTAAAATAACTACAGAGTTGTTGCGTGGTGCAGGTAAACCAGTATTACCTTGTTCCATTCCACCTGCCGACCTCCCTGACTCCTTTAATCAATTTTTCGCAGACAGGATCAGGAAAATTAGGGAAGACCTAGACAATCAATCAAGTCTGCTCCACAATGATCCAGCCTTCCAGGGTTCCCACCTCAGTGAGTTTCACTTAGTATCTGAAGCATCTGTTAAGGAAATCATTAGTAAGATGCCGAAAACGTCTTGCGAACTCGATCCCATCCCTGTCTCCCTCTTCAACGATTCTATCAACGAACTAATACCTTTGATCACTACGATGATGAATGCTTCATTAGCTACAGGTATTGTGCCTCAATCGATGAAACATGCACTGGTTAAGCCCCTCTTAAAGAAGCCTAGCCTCGACCCTGAGTGCCTAAAGAATTACCGGCCAATTTCCAACTTACCATTCCTATCAAAGGTCCTGGAGCGTATCGTGTTGGCACAGTTGTTAACTCACTTAAGGCATCATGGCCTCTTGGAACTGTCCCAGTCAGTTTACAAGAAGTGTCACAGCACTAAGACAGCACTTGTCAGGGTAATTAACGACCCTCTTTGCGCGTCTGATTCCTATCAGGTGTCAATCTTAGCGATGCTCGATTTGTCGGCTGCATTTGATACGCTCGACCATGAGATTCTTATTGATAGATTGTCTACTACTTTTGGTTGCTCGGTATGTGTTGGCAGCTGGTTTAAATCCTACCTAACTAAACGCACACAAAATGTCATCATTGGTGGATCTACCTCAACATACTCGACTCTGCAATATGGAGTACCACAGGGATCGGTTCTGGACCCAGTACTGTTTTTACTGTACACTTATCCACTTGGCGATGTCATCAGGCCTTTTAACATTTCATACCACTTCTACGCTGATGATTCGCAGTTGCATGATTCTGTTGTTCCCGCTGAAGTCTCTCGTATAGCAGCCAACCTCAGTCTTGCTATTGCTAGTGTCTGCTGCTGGATAATGGAAAACAGACTTAAGATGAACGAAGACAAAACAAAGGCAATTCTAATCGGAACTCTGAGTAAAATCGCCAAAGTTGAGAACTTGGAATCATTGGTGGTCTTAAACTGCCAGATCCCCTTTGCAGACAACGTAAGAAACCTGGGTGTCATCCTCGATTCACAGTTGTCTTTCGATGCCCACATTGGAAATCTATGCAGATGCCTTTATTTACAGCTGCGTAGACTCGGTCAGATACGGCCCTATTTGTCGCTTGAGTCAGCAAAGAAACTTGCGGCTGCCTTTATACTGTCACGCCTCGACTACTGCAATGCTCTGCTTATCGGGCTACCTGAAGATAAGATCTCCAAATTACAGCGAATACAAAACAGTGCCGCTCGCCTAGTCATGCGTAAGTCAAGGCGAGATTCTGCGACAGCTCTCCTGCGTCAGCTCCATTGGCTCCCCGTGAAATCCAGAATCGAGTACAAAGCGGCGCTATTTTGCCATCAGTGCATTTCAATAACGAGTTTCCGTCCTATCTCAAGGAACTAATAACACCATGTGTCCCTCAAAGAACACTTCGCTCTGCCAACTCATCGCTTCTGGAAGAGCCCCGTTTCTCTCTGATGACCGTTGGCCTTAGAGCCTTCTCAGTATCCGGTCCGAAGGTGTGGAATCTTCTTCCCATTCAACTCAAGCAAACAAGCTCCATTGATTCCTTCAAGAAAAACTTAAAAACTCATTATTTCAATATTAATCTCAGTTAACATGCTTTAGAGCCCCACTGTCTTACTTATATGTTAGGTCGGTTATTTTGTTTTAGTTGTTTGATTTGTTCTATGTTTGTAATGTTTTGAATCATCATTTAGTTGTTTTTCTTATCTCTTGGCCTATAGATTGTATCTAAGTTATTTAATTGTTATGTTAAATGCGCTCTGAGCTTACAGTATGTTTGTTGGCAGCGCTATACAAATGTCATCATTATTATTATTATTCTAGCCGGAAGTCTGATCCAATTATAAACATTCCGAAATGACTCGTATTTGTCTCAATGTGAAAACTCCAGGATCTCTTTTATTCTCGGGTTTAATGAAGTCTGTCAGTTCATGTTGGGTACCTGGCATTAGTAGGTTATTATTTAGCCTTAAAACCTCCAGACGCTGTGCTTGCTACTGTTACGTGCACTTTTATGTTTAAAGGTTAAATCCAGCTCTTCTAGAACTCGACACACGGAGGTTTCAAAAAAAAAGTTTAGTCATAGATTTTAAAAAAAGTAGTTTACAGCTTTAGTCCTTACATCACATTCCAAATAGTAGTTTACAGCTTTAGTCCTTACATCACATTCCAAATAGTAGTTTACAGCTTTAGTCCTTACATCACATTCCAAATAGTAGTTTACAGCTTTAGTCCTTACATCACTTTCCAAATCAATTCACAATAACAACTCTCTCGCCACAAGCCAAAAATCTAAACTCTAAAAAAACACACTTTTTAAGAATGGGCCAGGTATGCCCGTGTTCACAATACAACTTGTTTTTTTTTTCCTGCTACTCGGCAACCATATGGTGACCACCTTGAGAAGGGGAAATAACTGGTCGTATAGTACATGACCCAGTTGACCTCCTAAAATATGACTGTAACAGCTACACAACTTCTTTGTATGTATACAATACTAAATATTGACCTCCTAAAATATGACTGTAACAGCTACACAACTTCTTTGTATGTATACAATACTAAATATTGACCTCCTAAAATATGACTGTAACAGCTACACAACTTCTTTGTATGTATACAATACTAAATATTGACCTCCTAAAATATGACTGTAACAGCTACACAACTTCTTTGTATGTATACAATACTAAATATTGACCTCCTAAAATATGACTGTAACAGCTACACAACTTCTTTGTATGTATACAATACTAAATATTGACCTCCTAAAATATGACTGTAACAGCTACACAACTTCTTTGTATGTATACAATACTAAATATTGACCTCCTAAAATATGACTGTAACAGCTACACAACTTCTTTGTATGTATACAATACTAAATATTGACCTCCTAAAATATGACTGTAACAGCTACACAACTTCTTTGTATGTATACAATACTAAATATTGACCTCCTAAAATATGACTGTAACAGCTACACAACTTCTTTGTATGTATACAATACTAAATATTGACCTCCTAAAATATGACTGTAACAGCTACACAACTTCTTTGTATGTATACAATACTAAATATTGACCTCCTAAAATATGACTGTAACAGCTACACAACTTCTTTGTATGTATACAATACTAAATATTGACCTCCTAAAATATGACTGTAACAGCTACACAACTTCTTTGTATGTATACAATACTAAATATTGACCTCCTAAAATATGACTGTAACAGCTACACAACTTCTTTGTATGTATACAATACTAAATAGTAAACTTCTTTAACATTTGAATTTACTTCTCCGTTGATTCGTTGCGAGAAATGCAAGCGGAATAGAGAAGTACAAACACACATGTCCCGACTCTCTTTCTCATTGTCACCAAGAATGTATATAACATCTGCTTCACCCTTTCATTCGTACTACATATAGCTTACGTAAAGGAAACAAACTGATGCGTTATATATAAGTACACTATAACTTTAATCCGCTAAATGAAGAATAAAAACAATCATGAAAAGTTCAAGTCTGATATAATAAACAAATGCATATAAATACTCTTTCTTCCCGAGTGGCATTCGGGCATGGAATGGGTTGCCTGAAAAGAACAACATGAAAACCAGTAACTTAACATCATTTAAAACATTTATAAAAATTCAAGACTTGACTCGGACTACCGATGATGGTAGGACGCAATAATCTTCTTTATAGAAGGAGCGTCTGTATAAGATATGTTATGATCAGCGTAGTTCATATTCAAAGACTCCTCAAACTCCTGACAAAGATAGGATGCCCTCCAAAGCTGCTCTTTTTCATTGCCAGTTTTCATGAGAATACCAGGTGCACAGTGAAATTTAATGGAGCGCAATCTGAGCCCTTTGAAGTCCGCAGCGGTGTTAAACAAGGCTGCGTACTTGCACCCACCTTGTTCGGAATATTCTTCTCGTGCCTACTGCACTATGCTTATGGAGACTGCAACACTGGTGTCTACCTTCACACAAGGACATCTCTGGAAAGCTCTTCAACCTAAACAGGCTCAAAGCCAAAACAAAGCTTAAGTGTGTCCTGATTAGGGAACTTCTCTATGCTGATGATGCAGCTATTGTTGCTGAATCTGCAAACGAGCTCCAGACGCTCATTGATAAACTTGATGATGCATGCCAAAAATTCGGCCTCGGCATTAGTCAAAACAAAACCAAGGTACTGGCACAAAACGCCGCAATTGTGCCATGCATCACTATTGGTGGTCATCCACTAGAAGTAGTTGACGAGTTCTGCTACCTTGGGGCCGAAATCTCAAGCAATGTGCTCCTAGATGGGGATGTCAATAGCAGAATAGCTAAAGCCATGGGCACTATGGCAAAACTATAAAAACGAGTCTGGATGAGCTCACTGCTTACACGCTCGACTAAGGCACTAGTTTATCGAACATGCGTTCTGAGCACCCTGCTGCACGGCATTGAAACATGGAGCACATATTCCTGGCAGTAGAAAAAATTGAACACCTTCCACTTCAGGTGTCTCAGACGCATTTTAGATATAAGATGGCAGGACAGGGTTTCAAATGCAGAGGTCCTACGAAGAGCAGGGTGTCAAGACATCCGTATTACTCTCAGTAACAGACGTCTCGGCTGGCTAGGTCATGTTCGCCGAATGCACACAGGGTCGACTTCCACAGGATATCCTTTATGGAACATTAGCTTCGGGACAGAGACCTGCTGGACGTCCAAAACTGAGATTTGAGGATGTCTGCAAAAGAGACATGAAACATCTCCAAATTGACCCAAATAGTTGGGAGATCATGGCGCAGGATAGGCCCACCTGGAGGTCAGGAATCAAAGAAGGTTCCATGCTTGCGGGAGAGGAGCGAACCAGGAACAAGAGGGTGGAGAAAATTGTGGTCCCCTCCACTACCTTCATCTGCAGCCAGTGTGACAGTGCCTGTACATCCAGGATTGGCCTCTTTAGCCACATGAGGGCATGCAAGGGAAATAGATCGTCTCACGAGACGTAAAATGCCGACGAGTTCATATTCAAAGAAATACACGTGCACTGCCCCATGTAATCGTGGGCCATATAAGGCAAGGCATTTCATTGGACAGTAAATACACACACTCGTGGTCAGTGTGAACATAATGACTTTTCCCCCAGCGCTGCCCCGGCTTCACTTGTGTTCTATCCCTAGATCAGGCCATAACATAGGGCCACTATAGAATATTGTAAAATGCATTAAGGGGATTTAATATAATACGACTATCTATTATTATTGTTTTAACCACGTGATGTATTACATCCCACCAGCTGTACAGAATCACAGAGAACAATCCAAACTTTGAATTCAGCTCAGAAGACAACTGGGAAGAGTCCGCCAACAAGATCATGATGGGTTTCCAGAACTTCGTGGAGTCGGAAGAGATAATCCGCTTGAAGTCACAGACCATCGAATGGAACCTCATGTCGTCCATTGTTTACTGCGTGACTCTAATTACAACCATTGGTGAGTAACTCTCTACGCTTTCCTGCTTGTTGGTTGGTTTCTTTTCACTAGCGTTTTATGCTTGTTCCGGGGTGTTATGATAATGTTTGTTGGTATTCATAGCTAAATGCATCAGTTCAAGAAATCATAATAAAGTACACTAAGCTACAATTACTACATAATCTATTCGTTTGAAAAACTATTGTCGAGCTAAAAGCGCATCCCGCAAACAGTAGAGCATATTTTACTTTTTATTGGCCCTGGGTTGATAGAGATCTGGGGGAAATTGTAAAAAGGGGGGGGGGGACGTAATGGCAGTAGCTTGATTCCAGAGTTAATGTTCAAAGCTCACCGAAAAATAAGTGTTCACAGTTCTGGGTACAATAGAACTTCCGGTCTAGTCTAGCCTCGAGTTACAGAGCTTTCAAAATGTCGACCTACAACCCTCTACGGGGCCACGAATCAAAATATCACCGGGTCGCAAAAAAAAAGAAGAAAACCATAATATCCGAATTCCAATAGAAGTGTCAGAATGACCTAGTCCAATAGAAGTGTCCGAATGACCTAGTCCAATAGAAGTGTCAGAATGACCTAGTCCAATAAAAGTGTCAGAAAGACCTAGTCCAATTGAATTGTCAGAATGACCTAGTCCAACAGAAGTGTCAGAATGGTCTATTCCAATAGAAGTGTCAAAATGACCTAGTCCAATAGAAGTGTCAGAATGACCTAGTCCAATAGAAGTGTCAGAATGACCTAGTCCAATAGAAGTGTCAGAATGACCTAGTCCAATAGAAGTGTCAGAATGACAGAGTCCAATAGAAGTGTCAGAATGACCTAGTCCAAAAGTGTGAGAATGACCTAGTCCAATAGAAGTGTGAGAATGACCTAGTCCAATAGAAGTGTGAGAATGACCTTGTCCAATAGAAGTGTGAGAATGACCTAGTCCAATAGAATTGTGAGAATGACCTAGTCCAATAGAAGTGTGAGAATGACCTAGTCCAATAGAAGTGTGAGAATGACCTAGTCCAATAGAAGTGTAAGAATGACCTAGTCCAATAGAAGTGTGAGAATGACCTAGTCCAATAGAAGTGTCAGAATGACCTAGTCCAATAGAAGTGTCAGAATGACCTAGTCCAATAGAAGTGTAATAATGACCTAGTCCAATAGAAGTGTCAGAATGACCTAGTCCAATAGAAATGTGAGAATGACCTAGTCCAATAGAAGTGTAAGAATGACCTAGTCCAATAGAAGTGTGAGAATGACCTAGTCCAATAGAAGTGTGAGAATGACCTAGTCCAATAGAAGTGTGAGAATGACCTAGTCCAATAGAAGTGTGAGAATGACCTAGTCCAGTAGAAGTGTGAGAATGACCTAGTCCAATAGAAGTGTGAGAATGACCTAGTCCAATAGAAGTGTCAGAATGACCTAGTCCAATAGAAGTGTCAGAATGACCTAGTCCAATAGAAGTGTAAGAATGACCTAGTCCAATAGAAGTGTCAGAATGACCTAGTCCAATAGAAGTGTGAGAATGACCTAGTCCAATAGAAGTGTGAGAATGACCTAGTCCAATAGAAGTGTCAGAATGACCTAGTCCAATAGAAGTGTCAGAATGACCTAGTCCAATAGAAGTGTCAGAATGACATAGTCCCACCCCGGCATTTCGGGAGACACTGGTCTAACAAATTTGCTCTTTCAATCTAGTTGGATGTTCTTGGGGAAGTGGTCAATATTTCGTCCCACCGACATCTCCCGTTGTTTGAAAATTTGAAGCCTTTGAAAAAAAAAAAGATTAAATTCTAAAATTGTAGGAACTCAAACAATAAAATATGAAAATGACTTCTGGTAGGATTTTATTAGGGCGTAATACAACAAAAATGTAGGGGGGGGGGGAGAAAGGGGGGGGGGGCGGGGGAAGAAAGGGGGAGGGGGAAGAAAGGGGCGGGGGGGAGAAAGGGGCGGGGGGAATGCAATATTTTCTTTACTGTGGATTTTGTAAGTGTTTTGTTGAACTAGGCTGAAATAGTATATTATGATTTTGTGTACACCAAATAATGATACAAAATACTTTTATAGTAATAGTAATAGCCTAATAATGGTTATTTATATACCACTGCTATTAAATTTAGCTCCGCGCGCTCTAGTCACTGATCAATACAAAGAATGAGTTAGGCACAGAAGTAACATCCTTGTAGACAAAATAAATAGGCTTTCACGTGACCATCACTTATCTATGAAATTATATTTCCTAAACACTGACCTGTATAAATACATTTCAAGTGACTTAGACTTCCTTTTTATCGTATGGATTTGTTCTAATCATAGGTGGCTTATTCCTGTAACTCGCTTATGTAGATAAGTGAATAGTGGGAAATGGGAATTCATTTTGGCTTCAATTTGCGCATACACATTTAATATGGAGGCGCTATTCATTCTTTTTATAGATCAGTGGCTTTAGTAGATTATTACGTCCACTAGGCTCAAAACCCCTGCAGGCAGACAGGTATTGGTCGGTGGCAGGGGTCGAACCCGAGTGAACTAACCGCAGGACCAGCCGGCCTTATAGGCCTAATTACATAAAAACAAGATATTCAAGATATTTGTCAATAAATGAACTTTGACCTTTAGCTACCCATATGAGGCCAAATACATGTAACCTGCTAAAATGTAAGAAGTATTTCAATAACATTTTTTTTAGAAATGAAACTAATTTAATTGAACTAGTCCAAGTCAATTTCGAATTGATATTAAACTTTTTTTTAAGAGGAGATTTCTTCAAATTTGTTTATGCGGCTGTTAAAGTGACCGTGATATTACCTTAGCATATGTATAAACCTACATCTCTACAATTACCTTAATAATAGTCTATGTATAGACCTACATCTCCACAATTACCTTAGTCTATGTATAGACCTACATCTCTACAATTACCTTAGCCTATGTATAGACCTACATATCTACAATTACCTTAGCCTATGTATAGACCTACATCTCTAGAATTACCTTAGCCTATATATAGACCTACATCTCCACAATTACCTTAGTCTATGTATAGACCTACATCTCTATAATTACCTTAGTCTATGTATAGACCTACATCTCTACAATTACCTTAGTCTATGTATAGACCTACATCTCTACAATTACCTTAGTCTATGTATAGACCTACATCTCTACAATTACCTTAGTCTATGTATAGACCTACATCTCTACAATTACCTTAGCCTATGTATAGACCTACATCTCTACAATTACCTTAGTCTATGTATAGACCTACATCTCTACAATTACCTTAGCCTATGTATAGACCTACATCTCTACAATTACCTTAGTATATCTATAGACCTACATCTCTACAATTACCTTAGTCTATGTATAGACCTACATCTCTACAATTACCTTAGTCTATGTATAGACCTACATCTCTACAATTACCCTAGTCTATGTATAGACCTACATCTCTACAATTACCTTAGTCTATGTATAGACCTACATCTCTACAATTACAACCAAAAAAAGCTTTGATTAAACCCAAACTACCTCCACTTTAACCCATGTAGAACAACTAGGCTTTGAACTTTAACCCATGTAGACCAACTGGACTGTGTGCTTTAACCCATGTAGACCAAATAGACTTTGAACTTTAACCCATGTAGACCAACTAGACTTTGAACTTTAACCCATGTAGACCAACTAGACTTTGAAGTGATTGGATAGATTGCTGAAAGAAATACTTGACATACAAAAATACTGACTGTAGACTATCTCATACTTGACATACAAAAATACTGACTGTAGTCTATCTCATACTTGACATACAAAAATACTGACTGTAGTCTATCTCATACTTGACATACAAAAATACTGACTGTAGTCTATCTCATACTTGACATACAAATATACTGACTGTAATCTATCTCTGCTGGGTTTAACACATCGAATATTGGGTCAGTAAATCAAAAAGTTAACGGAAGCCAAGTTTTATTCATTAAAAAATTACAATTTGAGTTTCTGAGAACATCGGGATAAAATTTACCGCTATGGCTTATTGTTTTTGAAATATGAACTGCACAGAACTGGTCAATATTCTACTGCACATGCTTAATCTGTAGTTTTTTAGACTTCGTACAATTTGGGTTTGAATATCGATACAATATTCTTAAGTTCTCAAACGAATGACTTTTACTTGGTGTGTGTTTAGGTTACGGTAACCTTGCTCCCACCACAGATGAAGGGCGGGTGGTCACGATCTGGTACTCCATCATCGGCATCCCACTGACCCTCCTGTACCTGACCAGCATTGGGGGCATCATGGCTGACCTCTTCCGGTTCGTCTACAACAAGCTCGCCTACATTTTCGGCAAGACGATGGAGTCTAAGCGGTACGGCGACGCCTCAATCCGGGTTCCGGTGTCCGTCACGCTGACGGTACTGGTCGTGTACGTGGCGGTGGGCGCTATCATGTTTCAGGTGTGGGAGAAGCGATGGGACTTCATCACCAGCGCCTACTTCTGCTTCATCACCCTCAGCACTATCGGGCTCGGGGACTTCGTGTTCGGCTTCGACGAGGCCCACCAGGACCCGTACAAGCAGTTGGTCAGTTCAATGTACCTTTTCCTTGGCCTGTCCGTCATGTCTATGGCCTTCAACTTGCTCGGGGATGAGATTGTGGCCAAATACAAGTGGGTCATTAAGAGCATGTCCAACATAAAACCACAGGGACATAAAGGAGCGAAAGAAACCGACACGATGTCTACAATTTAAATAAATAATTTATGTTCGATTTCTTGGCCTTATCAATGTATAGATTTGTAGTCAATTATAGAGAACTAATCTATTAACTAACAGAATTATTGACATGTGTAGGCTTCGTGCATTTATATATATTATGCTATATAAACTTTTAATAAAGGAATCAAACGATGGTTATAAAGTTTCACCAGGCAGCCAGAATATAACAGATAACACATAGCAGGTAACATATAACAAATAACACATAGCAGATAACATATAACAGATAACAAATAGCAGATAACATATAACATACGGTATAACATAGATCAGAACACTCTTCACATAAAAGACAATAACAAAATGACACTACAAGAATATTTTAAATTTTGTCTAAAAGTCCAATTATTCACTGCGAGTTCCTGCTTGGCCCAATCTAACGCCTAAATGAACTCACGATGTAAGCAAATTAAATTAGATTTAAAATTTGAATCGCCAGGACAATTCGAATGACCTGTTTCAACTGTCAACAATTCGAGTGACCTGTTTCAACTGTCCTCAGAGACAATTGTAATTAGTTTTTATTGATTTTTTTTACATGCATTTTCAGTTCAGCATAAGACTATGTCCTGTAGAAACGACTAACTTAGTACCGAGTCACTGACTCTGTTGTACAGTTAAGGTTGCATGGTGACATTTCTTTTTACCGCACAATCCGGTATTTCAGTAGAATGTCCGCAATAAAATAGGCTTTTAAAAAAGGTAGAAAAATACCGGATGTGTATAACGACATTCCCAATTCCCGGGATACCCGGTGGGAAGGTGCCCGGCGGGAAGGTCTCCGGTAATTCCTAAAAGCTATCCGTCAACCCTGTAGGTATATTATCTGCCGTGCGCATGAATATTCTCAAGAAATGTCCTATTTCCTGAAGCAATTAGGGCCTATAAGTATAATTAAACACAACGCGGATTGACTAATAAGTGCGTGGACTATCAGCAGTTATTTTCACCAACATTATATCTATCGCCTTATATTTCCTTGTATTAATTTTATTGTAAATAGTTTCATCTTATTTCTTAAACATCTATATGGTGACTTGTAGAGGTAATTTTAAAGAGGAAAATTTCCTACTCGGATTAACGATCATAAAAGATTGTAGCATTTAATACGATAAAACATAATTTATGTCGTTTAAAAAAAGGTTCGATTAGAAAGTCTATTATTATCCTCGGTGAAATAAAGAAATGAAATAAGACGAAACTTTTCAAAAAGACGTGTTCTAATCTTTTATGTATGATAGTGCTACTTAGTACGATACAATATTGGGGAATCAAATTATATCGGTTGCTTTGTTTTGAGATAATATAATCTGCTTAAAATAGCAAAAATTGACTTTAGCTTTAAAATGACAAAATGCAAAACTGTGTTTTAAAATATGTTTATTCAACAATACACTCAGGTCTGTTTTATGTGACAGAATCATACACAGATGCACTGATATCAAATTGTCACTCAATCACAGACTTGACAAGATAAACGTTAACCCTTCATTTCACTTTGGTGACACTTGCAGTTTATGTTCATTTCATTCATACAAACACGTAACAAGTATAAAATGTATCAATACACAATGCATGATACCGGTATTTAGATTATCTATATGATGGTGAACAATAGAATAAAGTTCAGAAATATTGAACCAAACTTATCTTTGTGATAGAACTAGGGATGTTAAACAAAAACCGGAATACCGCATTCTAGTTTTGAAACTGAAAACCGGTTTTGATTTTCAAAACCGGATTTCGGTTTGTTGGTAGCAACCCTTTTCTTTTTGTTCTGATGGAAATAGTTTAAATAAATAATGTTGTATTCCCATCAAACAATTCTTGACATGCCTCGCTAACACTATTTAGTCTTAGAATATTGTGTTTCTCGTGTTTCCAAATACCAACTATGGCATGCGATAAAAACCACATCAAACCAAATGTTACGTTACAATTAACATGAATCTTTTTACTTTTCGGCTCATCTTTGAAAACAATTCTTTAACGATGGCTCAGTGTAAACTATGTAAAAGATAAGCCTGAGTGGTGGCAGTACCACTGGATTGCGTACGCACCTGCATACGAAGCATCCTGGATTAACATCGTCATCCTCTTCATACGCTTCTTAATATTATGGTCAACGATAATCAGTAATTTTATTATCTCTATTGAAAAATTGAAAACTATTATCGGTTTTAATCAATTAGCCCAGATTTTTTTTAGTCCTAGAGAAGTTAATGGTAAAGTGTAGGCTACAAAATCATATTGTATTCACACAAATCAACCCCTTGAATGTCCTACAAACACTAATTCAGTTTGAACGATTTTTCAATTATACCTACAAAACTACGCACATTTGGCTTTTTTGGCCTGGGGAGGGGGGACCAAAATCCGGTTTTAAAGCGGTTTTATAGAACCAAAAACCGGTTTTGGAAACAAACCGGTTTTAATATCCCTAAATAGAACACATTGTAGAAATTGTAGTAACGTTTTCAAACAATTAGAGTTCATTTGACAATGCTTTATATATTTAACCTGTTATATTATATTTTCAAACTTGTTACTAATAATCCACTTGCATTAGTGGTCATTCTAAACTAAAGGCATCCCATTGTCAGCTAGATGAATAACAATTTTTTTTTAGTAAATCAAGACTTGTTTCTAATATGGATTTGGAACACAGCTACGGCTACAGCTACAATTCTGAGCGCCAAGACACAAACAAATATTTTAAAAAAAAAAAACAACAACAATGTAGCTAATAAAACATTAGCCAATAAAATTGAATGTAAAGCAAATAAACTTTTATATGTGTATCTTTTTATTAAAAAACATTCAAACAAATTTCTTTAAATTATTAACAGAATATATATTTCTTCTATTAGAAGAATCATCTAGCTGATCATAAACACAAAGAACATTAGGGTGTGAATATTAGTTTGAAAAAGTCATTTAATTTATGTTTAACTAAACCCAACATACCTGTTTTTTTTTCTTACCCAACTTTTAATCATTTGAAGAGAAAAATTTCTCAACAAATTAGATCTTTGATAACTATTGAAAGGAACTCTGTTCTGTTTTTTACTATACTGTAGTTTAAAAAATAACAACAAATTACATTTAAAATTTGTCTATTAAATTTTTGCTTGTAATTTTTTTATAATAAATGTTAATATTGAGTTTTTAAAAAAAATTATATGCTGTATTTTTTTAAAACTAGTTTTATCAAATGCTTACAGTTCTGCCTGCACTATGCAAACCAAATGATAAAACATTATTGTAAGTGTATGAGTAAAGTAAAAACTATCTGTATATAAGTGTCCATGTAATCTAATATAATTCAACTATCAGTATATAAGTGTCTATGTAATCTAATATAATTCAACTATCTGTATATAAGTGACTATGTAATCTAATATAATTCAACTATCTGTATATAAGTGACTATGTAATCTAATATAATTCAACTATCTGTATATAAGTGTCTATGTAATCTAATATAATTCAACTATCTGTATATAAGTGACTACCGTATGTAATCTAATATAATTCAACTATCTGTATATAAGTGTCTATGTAATCGAATATAATTCAACTATCTGTATATAAGTGTCTATGTAATATAATATAATTCAACTATCTGTATATAAGTGTCTATGTTATCTAATATAATTCAACTATCTGTATATAAGTGACTACCGTATGTAATCTAATATAATTCAACTATCTGTATATAAGTGTCTATGTAATCTAATATAATTCAACTATCTGTATATAAGTGACTATGTAATCTAATATAATTCAACTATCTGTATATAAGTGTCTATGTAATCTAATATAATTCAACTATCTGTATATAAGTGACTACCGTATGTAATCTAATATAATTCAACTATCTGTATATAAGTGTCTATGTAATCTAATATAATTCAACTATCTGTATATAAGTGTCTATGTAATCTAATATAATTCAACTATCTGTATATAAGTGTCTATGTAATCTAATATAATTCAACTATCTGTATATAAGTGTCTATGTAATCTAATATAATTCAACTATCTGTATATAAGTGACTATGTAATCTAATATAATTCAACTATCTGTATATAAGTGACTATGTAATCTAATATAATTCAACTAACTGTATATAAGTGTCTATGTAATCTAATATAATTCAACTATCTGTATATAAGTGTCTATGTAATCTAATATAATTCAACTATCTGTATATAAGTGACTATGTAATCTAATATAATTCAACTATCTGTATATAAGTGACTATGTAATCTAATATAATTCAACTAACTGTATATAAGTGTCTATGTAATCTAATATAATTCAACTATCTGTATATAAGTGTCTATGTAATCTAATATAATTCAACTATCTGTATATAAGTGACTATGTAATCTAATATAATTTAACTATCTGTATATAAGTGACTATGTAATCTAATTCTAATATAATTCAACTATCTGTATATAAGTGACTACCGTATGTAATCTAATATAATTCAACTATCCGTATATAAGTGTCTATGTAATCTAATATAATTCAACTATCTGTATATAAGTGTCTATGTAATCTAATATAATTCAACTATCTGTATATAAGTGTCTATGTAATCTAATATAATTCAACTATCTGTATATAAGTGTCTATGTAATCTAATATAATTCAACTATGTGTATATAAGTGACTATGTAATCTAATAGGCCTATAATTCAATTCTAAATCATTCCAGTCTGTCCCTAGAGCAACTGAACATTGGTCTTTTAGGGAGACAGAAGCTAAACAGATTGTATTAGACTAAAAAAACAACTAATTTTATTTTAAGGTGTCTGATTCAAATATATTACAAAGCACACAAAAAAACATGTGAACACAATATACAAAAGTAATAACAGTACAAAATAAGGCCTGAGTAGACAATTGCCACTGAATACCAAATCCCAGTATTTGTACATACTAATTTTGTTGCAATGTGATGTAGTTCAGAATTATGCACTAAAAGTTTGATTTGTCGGTAAATATTAATTTTTAGTTTTTATAACTCTTTGTGTGTGGCCAATACTTTAGTCAAACAGGATATTCAGCCAATGTAAAAGAAGGAATTAATTTCTATAGCCAATGTAAAAGTAGGAATTGATTTCAATAGCCAATGTAAAAGTAGGAATTGATTTCTATAGCCAATGTAAAAGTAGGAATTAATTTCTATAGGTCCTAATACAATCTCAGCATCATTCTATAAAATAGTTAAAAAAAATAATAAAAAAAAAAAATAAATAAATAATGGAATTGCATTCATTGTAGGTCTAGCACCAATTTGAATTAAAACTGATGACATTTTAGTGACACAAAAATAAAACATTGCAGCATTAGAACAAAGACTATAATAAGATGGACGACAGCTTGCTTGAATATTTCTGAAATTTAATTACTTGAATATCTTCTTTTTGGAATTTTTGATCACACTACCGGTACCTCCTCTAAACTTCCAGTTTAGTAGTTCCCTAACCCTAACCCTAGTTCCCTAAAATTTTTTCAATGGGACAGTAAGATAAAAATCAAAAGTATGCAGTGGAAGTCTTTAGGGAAGTTTAGGAATCATTAAAGACGGAAAAAACAAGTGTTCAGTTCTAAAAATAGAAAAAGCGGCTCATCTTATACTTATTATAGTCTTTGATGAGAGTGACTCTAGAGAGATTCCAGGAATGAGAAGCTTGTGTATAGGTGAATAGTTTGTGTATAGGTGAATAGTTTGTGTATAGGTGAATAGTTTGTGTATAGGTGAATAGTTTGTGTATAGGTGAATAGTTTGTGTATAGGTGAATAGTTTGTGTATAGGTGAATAGTTTGTGTATAGGTGAATAGTTTGTGTATAGGTGAATAGTTTGTGTATAGGTGAATAGTTTGTGTATAGGTGAATAGTTTGTGTATAGGTGAATAGTTTGTGTATAGGTGAATAGTTTGTGTATAGGTGAATAGTTTGTGTATAGGTGAATAGTTTGTGTATAGGTCAATTTCCAGTGACCATAAAAAAGTAGGCTTCTTAAGATTTACCAATTTTTCAGTAATTTAAAAAAAAATAATATCAAACCATAAACCAAGATTTTCAACACTATCAATTTGTGTATATTTAATGTAGATATACCAATAACAGTTTATATTTAATGTAGATATACCAATAACAGTTTATATTTAATGTAGATATACCAATAACAGTTTATATTTAATGTAGATATACCTGTAACAGTTTATATTTAATGTAGATATACCTGTAACAGTTTATATTTAATGTAGATATACCTGTAACAGTTTATATTTAATGTAGATATACCGGTAACAGTTTATATTTAATGTAGATATACCAGTAACAGTTTATATTTAATGTAGATATACCAGTAATAGTTTATATTTAATGTAGATATACCGGTAACCGTTTATATTTAATGTAGATATACCAGTAACAGTTTATATTTAATGTAGATATAACAGTATATATTTTTGCCTTGAGTTGACATTTTGTTCTATTTCAACTTAATGTTGGCTACAGTACTGGTAGAGATATCACAATATTATTTTAGGTTCAAACTACAAGATAAAACTGTTGGTGGGTGACATAGTACAAGTTTAGAAATAACTGGGTCATACAAAATATATCAAACAAGCATATAATACATTGAGGGTTGTGTGTTAAGTATAGTCTACATAGAGTTCAAAACAAGTTTAAGTAGATCTTTCAACAGTTCATGCAGGTCAAATTTAACCAAAGGGAGGCTAATCAATATTTATTTCATTAGAAAAAAATAATAAAAACTTATGGTCCTACATTAAATCAAGAAAAATGGACACTACAGGCATAGCTCCACTAAAAGGCCAAAACAATGAAACTTATAATGATAATGAAACCAAAGCTAATATCCTTAACACACACTTTGCATCATCTTTTTCAAATCCAGGTGACAAAGAAATCTTCATAAATTTAAACAAACTAGAAGAGATAGGACATATAAATGTAGATGAAAAAGGCATTAAACAACTCCTAACCAACTTAAAAGCAAACAAAGCTTCTGGTCCAGATGAAATACCAGCAAGACTGCTTAAAGAACTAACCAATGAAATATCTCCAATCTTTAAAATACTTTTTCAGGCCTCTCTAAACCAGGGCAAAGTGCCCAGAGATTGGAAATTAGCTAATGTAACCCCCCTTTTCAAAAAAGGAGATAAATCTGACCCCGGTAATTATAGACCTGTTTCTCTAACCAGCATAACATGTAAATTACTTGAACATATTATATATAGTAGTATAGTAAATCATCTAGACAAACTTAATGCACTGTGCCCACACCAACATGGCTTTAGGAAAAATAGATCATGGGAGACTCAATTAATAGGCCTAATAGATGACTTGTCAAAGGGATTAGATAATAACAACCAAATTGATGCTATATTACTAGATTTTTCAAAAGCATTTGATAAAGTTCATCATTCTAGTCTACTAAAAAAACTTAAATATTTTGGCATATCTGGTCCCTTACATCAGTGGATTCAGGACTTTCTTATAGGCAGAGAACAAACAGTGATAATAAATGGCTCTAAGTCATCACCAATAACTGTAAACTCAGGAGTTCCACAAGGAACTGTTCTAGGACCCCTACTATTTCTAATTTATATTAATGATCTGCCAAATTGCATCAACACAGGAACAAAAGTAAGATTATTTGCCGATGATTGCATAATTTATAGAATAATAAAGACAGGAAAAGATAGTGAACTCCTACAAAAAGACCTAGATGAACTACAAAAATGGGAATCAAACTGGAGTATGTCTTTTCACCCAGAAAAATGCCAACTAATAAGGGTATCCAAGAAAAAGAAACAAATAATAGCAAACTACTTCATTCATGGTAAAGAACTAACTCAAACTAACAATGCTAAGTATCTAGGAGTAATAATAAATGATAAGTTATCTTGGAACCCTCATATTGATGAAGTAATAAAAAAATCAAACAAAACTTTAGGATTCATAAAAAGGAACTTTTACAAATGTAATAAGAACATAAAACTAAAATTCTATCTTACATTAGTTAGGCCTATACTAGAATATGCAGCATCTGTATGGGACCCATCAACTAAAGAAAACATTAAAAAATTAGAACAAATTCAAAAAAGAGCTGCAAGGTTCATAACTAGCGAATATTCCCAATTAACAAGAGTAACACTATTAGTCAAATCATTAAACCTAGAAACACTAGAAGACAGAAGGGCAAAGAGTAAAGTAGTAATAATACATAAGGCATTAAACTCTAATTTAGAAATACAACACAATAACAACCTGTTGCAAATCTCAGATAAACATAAAGATAGAAACCCTTTCCTTGTCCCTTATGCGAGAACAAATGCATATAAGTACTCTTTCTTCCCGAGTGGCATTCGGGCATGGAATGGGTTGCCTGAACAAACCAGGAAAACCAGTAACTTAACATCATTTAAAACATTAATAAAAATGCAAGACTAGACTCGGACCACGGATGAGCGTAGGACGCAATAATCTTCTTTATAGAAGGAGCGTCTGTAAAGTATAAGATAAGAAGATAAATGTCAAACATGAAGAGTAAACAACAGAATCATTGACCAATCACAGAATGCCTTCTTTCCCATGATGGAGGAGTCAAAGAAGGGGAGGGGCAATGTTTTGCAATTATCAAATGTCTTGACTGCAGACTTTAAAAAAAGTTTTTGGGTCAAATCCATAAAGTAAAATATGAAAACTTTTAATGGTGAAAAATCTTAGAAGGGCCAAGAAAACAGCAATTTTAAATGAACAATGGCAATCTAAGAAAAAAGTTATTTGAAGTCCAATATTTGCACAATAAGTTGTATGTAAGAGTAGTGATAGTATAAGCATTACATTGGTAATACATCCATTACATCACTATAATTGGCATTATATCACGTGGCCCTTAGAGAACCATTACACTGCTAATACAGCCATAAAATGACTAACTCAGCTATTAAGTCGCTTACAATTTACAATGCTGGTCTATGGCTATAACTATAAGTATTGATGAAAGCAACCGGTCCACTCTCAAAGTTCCACTCTAGATTGTGGCTCGGACTTCTGTTGGGCCTTTCCAGGCACCGCCACACTATCTGCCATCAGGTCTGCATACACCTTGTATGGGTCATTGTTCCAATGTTTGTGGAAAGACACAGGTAACTGGTTCTGCAGGAAATCCTGACTGTAATCATTTGGCCGAGCCTGTAACAGAGAGGAACAAACATTAAACATTCTCTCATCATTTTAGAATGTACAAATCTAATTCTTACAAGTCTAAACAATGCCTTGTGTCATTTTTCTTATTTGATCTTCATAAACCGAAGGCCTTGAGAAAACTGGCAACAGGCAGGACAAAACTAAACAATACATTACCATCTTTTTAACTCATTAGGTACCAGTACTAAGATTTGCATTATTGCAACTGTAAACCATAGAACAAATTGTATGATACAGACATGATTCTAGGTAGTTATAGTAAATGTTTGAGTTTCTTGATGATAAGCCTCATCAGCTGCATGGCAACCCAACGGACAGGGACAATTTAAAACAACATGGCGTACAACAATCACCAATGACCTTTGTTCTGTAAACATAAATTGGGACGACATCAATGCCGTTACAGCAGTGGCTACAGAGCCCACCGGAGAACTCTCACTGCCCCATAAAGGGAAGATCTATGTCTAAAGTTAAGTAAGATGATAAGTCTATGTCTAAAGCAGTGATATTTACGTTAACGAGAATAAGAACAAAAATTATATGAAATTCGTTAACGATAACGAAAATAAGAACAAAAATTATTTTGAGAACGGTAATAGAATAGAAATAACAATTAATTTTCATGAATAGAATAGTAATAATAACAAAAATTATTATTGAACGAATATCGCGTGGAATATGTTCCGCCATTTGTGCCGAATTCCGTGTTTTAGTGTTGACGCATTCGTCCAGTCATTTCCGTCAAAATCCGTATTTTGTATTGTAGTAAAGCGCTAAAGCGTCGCATTTCTTCATGATCGCCGGTTTTTTTTTTAATTTATATTTGTGATTTATTTTGGACGAGTAAAGTTTGTTTCTGAGGACAATGAGCTCATTATCAAGGATATTAGCAGGACGAAAGAAGGAGAGTCTGGTGTGGGATTACTTTACATATATGGAACAGGAAGGGAAAGCGAAATGTAAAGTTGTTATTGTGAAGTCTAATAGCGAGTGTGGTGCTTTGTTGGCGGGTAAAAACAGTACAAATATGCTGTCGCATCTCCGCAGATTACATAAGCAGGAGTATGAGCAGTATGTTAAAGCAACCGAGGCGAGATCATTAAAGACAAAACCAAAGAAAACGACAGTCTGCCAAAATTCGACTCAGACATTGGCTGATTACGTTCAACGTAAAATCGTATCCTGGTCAACAGAGTCACAGGAGTATCAACAGCGTTTGTCCAGTGTGATGGACATGTTGATAGACACCTGCTATCCGGTCACAGTGGTTGACAAGCCGTCATTCAGACACATGATTAAAACACTTGATCCAAAGTTCCTTCTTCCTGGTTAGTTTTTCAAGTGTTAAGTACTTAGCTTGTTGAAAATGCCACAACTTCTTCACCAAGTCAGGACACTGTACAATGTCAGTTGAATCGGTATATAACAGACACTACAGACAGGAATACTTGTACAACGACAACGGATTCTCTGGTATTCTGGCACAACAGAAAAGCAACTTACAGCAAACTGTCAAAAATCGCTGAGGATTTGTTAACGATTATGAAAATAACCATTGAAAATATTTCAGAACTTGAATAAGAATAAGAATAGAAATTAATTACAGCGAATAGAATAAAAATAAGAATTGAAATTATTTTTAGAACTGAAATATCACTGGTCTAAAGTCTAAGTAAGATGATAAGTCTATGTCTAAAGTCTAAGTAAGATGATAAGTCTATGTCTAAAGTCTAAGTAAGATGATAAGTCTATGTCTAAAGTCTAAGTAAGATGATAAGTCTATGTCTAAAGTCTAAGAAAGATGATACCGTAAGCCTGAGCATGCTGGATACTTTTGTTGTTTTTTCAGAATGCTAAGAATCTGAGATATGACTCAATTGAAATCTGCCTGAAGGACTGTATATGACATGTCACTAAGACTTAAACAGAAGAGTACAGTCACAGAAATAAATGACATCAAGTCAAACCCTAGATGTTTTACCATAAGTCCTGTCCGAGGCAGGCGGCAGGCTATTCTACAGGACATGTCCGAGGCAGGCGGCAGGCTATTCTACAGGACATGTCCGAGGCAGGCGGCAGGCTATTCTACAGGACATGTCCGAGGCAGGCGGCAGGCTCTTCTACAGGACATGTCCGAGGCAGGCGGCAGGCTATTCTACAGGACATGTCCGAGGCAGGGGGCAGGCTATTCTACAGGACATGTCCGAGGCAGGCGGCAGGCTATTCTACAGGACATGTCCGAGGCAGGCGGCAGGCTATTCTACAGGACATGTCCGAGGCAGGCGGCAGGCTATTCTACAGGACATGTTCGAGGCAGGCGGCAGGCTATTCTACAGGACATGTCCGAGGCAGGCGGCAGGCTATTCTACAGGACATGTCCGAGGCAGGCTATTCTACAGGACATGTCCGAGGCAGGCGGCAGGCTATTCTACAGGACATGTCCGAGGCAGGCGGCAGGCTATTCTACAGGACATGTCCGAGGCAGGCGGCAGGCTATTCTACAGGACAGGTTGGGTGCCTTGTGCTTCCTTAGCGTCCCCCTCACAGTGTACATATTTGGCATGCCCCTTGCCATGGTTAACCATTATTTAGAGTGACCTGCCTTCAGTTGCCTGGTAGTGTAGAGACAATAATATTGGCCATTGTTAGTGTAGAGACAATAATATTGGCCACTGTTAGTGTAGAGACAATAATATTGGCCACTGTTAGTGTAGAGACAATAATATTGACCACTGTTAGTGTAGAGACAATAATATTGACCACTGTTAGTGTAGAGACAATAATATTGACCACTGTTAGTGTAGAGACAATAATATTGACCAGGTATCAAGCACAATGCCTCTCACTTCTATCTGTGGTTTATGGATGGGCTACCTGCCTTTCAACCCCAGGTATTCCATGGTCTTGGAGTCATACCAAGAGTCGTCCTTCATGTGTCAGCCCACAAAATGACTCTAAGAAACCAGTGTTAAATGCTCTTTGCCACCTCTAATTCCCAGGCACTTAAGAGTTTCATTTCCATCAGCCATACCAGCCATATTGAGGAATTATCAAAATCCCATGATGCTACAGCATGTACAATAAAGAACATCAAGCTGCACCTTAGATACATTTCTCCTCCCCAGGGCAGAGACAGAGAGGTGCCTTAGGGTGAAACCGTCCCATTTACCTGGTGAAAGAAACGGCTGTGGGTGACTGGCACCCTGGCAGCCTTGAGGCAGACACCAAGCGTCATGTCCTCTGGTGCATCATCTGTGTGGCACCGACATTTGGAGGACAAAATCTTCAGCGCAGGCTGAGAGAAAACCACTCTGTAACACAAGAAAAAAAAAATCTTTTAAAAAGAATGTGGAAATTCAAGTTTGAACCAAAGAAAAGAAAAATATTTGTCCTACATAATAATTTGTCTTTTATCAGCATGTGCGTTTATGTGTGTTTATATCACCAGCTGTCAGTAGCACATGTTTTGTTATTTCTGTGTTATTAAATTTAATTGTTTGTTTTCTTATTCATGGGATTTGTGTTAGTAACAGAAGACAAACTAAGATATAATTACAAGTTGATGGTTTCTACTAATCATATGTTCTGAAAAATAAAATACTACAAATTTACTTTAACTTTAAGAATATATTTTAACTTCTTTCCAAAGAAATATTTTCTACACTGTTCTATTTTTGTTCCGTTTATTTATGTGTTAGTTTTTATGCCTTTAGTACCAATTTGAGTGCATTAAAGAAAAATATTAAATCTTCTTGTACTATGGTAAATATACTTCAACCAAAGTAAGAAATTATTTTCAGTTTTTTGGCTGATTGATTTAAGGCAAAGTTCACTATATTAGTTTGCTGAAGACAAAAACTATAATTTTTTGACAGCTCTGCTCCCTTATATAACAGATTCAAATTTTTCTGATAGGTAAAGAATTAAATGTAATATATAATGGCTCTAAATCATCACCAATAACTGTAATCTCAGGAGCTCCACAAGGAACTGTTCTAGAACTTGTACTTTTTCTAATTTCTTTCCATGACTTACAAAATAATTTCAATACAGGAACTAAGTTTGTTTTTCTATTGAGTTAGTCAGTGGTTTTCAAAATGCTTAGGATTTTTTCATTGGCTGTTACTAAAGATTTTTTTGATGACATGGGGACCTATTAAAACTGTGTGTTCTAATTTAAATACAATCAACAAACATAAGGAATAATAAAAAATAGACATCAGAAAATTGTAAAAGCTTGTATAGTTCAGTGACTTGTATAGTTCAGTGACTTGTATAGTTCAGTGACTTGTATAGTTCAGTGACTTGCACAAAGTGCTCAATTTCCCTTGGCTGGGTAAACCACACAAAGTTAAAGGATATCAAATTTAAAATCAGTTTCATTACACAACTCAACAAATGGCAGTTAGGTCAATTAATGTAATTATGAGCATCTTTCCAGTCTTCACATGTGTAATGTATTGGTTTGTTATGGTTTATGAACACAATAGACCAAAATGCTGTACAGGATTATTTATTTAATAATTACTTGAACCATACGATTAGCCTTCAATCGTGAGGGACAGGAAGACAACGTGCATCAAAATAAAAACACAGGAAGTGGACACAAATCTTAACTCTAATTAACGAAACATTCAGTGTCCAAATACCGATACACAAGTTATCACTACATCTCCCCCTTTTACGTTTAGTCATTCCGATATCTGGCAGGTGGATTAATGATACGTCCAGACCGAGTTGTCAAAACCGTAGAGCCAACAGGTGGGCCATGCGCCTGCTCTTGGGGTTCAAGGTGGGTTTCAGTAGTGTTATTATCCGGTTCTTGAGGGTTGGTAAAACCTGGATCTCCTTGAGGTTGAGGCATGCCATTCTGTTGTTCAGTAACAATGGCATCGTCCTTGTCAGGTAGGGAACCGATAGAGGTAGGAACAAATGTTGATGTTGGACGTAAGTGTTTTCTGTTCCTACGGAAAGTCCCAAAAGAAGTCTTGATTAGATATGATCTGGGAGCCACGCTCCTGATTACAGTGGCTGGATTTGTCCATTGTCGCTCATGGTCTAGTTTCTGTAAGACCTTGGTACCTGGCTCTAAAGGTGGAAGCTTTCTAGTACCATGACGTCTGTTATAGTAGATCTGATTTGCCCTTTTCCTTCCTTCGTCCTTTCCAAGAATAGACTTTCTTTCTATGATTTTTGGAGAGAGATTGACTGGCAATGTTGGTAGGATAGTTCTGATTTTACGACCCATCACTAACTCGGCGGGACTATACCCTGTGGCTGTAGTTGGTGATGATCTGTAGTTCATTGAAGCTAGAAAAAAGTCTGCTTGACTTAATATTTTCTTCGCTTCCTGCACTGCTCGTTCTGCCTCACCGTTGCTTTGGGCATAGTATGGCGAACTAGTAACGTGCAGGAAATTCCACTCTTCTGAAAACGTTTGGAATTCTCTGGAAGTAAATTGGCGACCGTTGTCAGTGACTAGTGATTCCGGGATTCCATGATGTGCAAAAATGGATTTAAATTTAGTAATGACGACCACTGAGGTCATGCTAGAAAGTGGCAAGATCTCCAGATATCTCGAGTAGTAATCAACCACTACGAGATAATTGTGACCTTTGAAGTCACAAATGTCAGCACCGATCATCTGAAATGGTCTGCTGGGAAGTGGTGTTGACATGATGGGCTCTCTTCGGAAAGTTGGCATCTTCTGTTCACAATGTTGGCAAGAAGAAACGAGCTGCTGGATTTCGCCGCTAATTCCAGGCCACCATACAGACTGTTTCGCTCTCTCCCGACATTTTGTAATGCCCAAATGACCATCATGGATTCTGCTCAGAATTTCTGCTCTAAGTGACCTTGGTACTACTATTTGGGAACCTCTGATAAGCATGCCTTGATGAACGCTCAGTTCAAAGCGCACATTGTAGAAATCCTTGAGATATTGTTCAATATTTTTCACATATTTAGGCCAGCCATTTTCAGTGTACTTGATGGCAGTATTAATGATAGGGTCTTTCTCTGATTCACTTGCAAACTGTAAAAGTTTCGCATCGGACGCCGGCCAAGAAATTCGAACTGAGTCTATATGAGAGTCAATATCCTGAATGAGGCGATCCACTTCTTTGTCCAACCCAACGTTTACTTGTTGTGGGCTGCGCGACAGTGTATCAGCAATGATAAGTTGTACGCCTGGTATGTAAGTAGCATGAACATTAAAGCGCATGAGCCTTATAAGCATTCTCTGGCAACGTATTGGTGTGTCTTGCAGGTCTCGAACATTGATCAAAGATATCAGTGGCTTGTGATCAGTCTGTAATGTGAATGATGGTAGTCCCATGAGGTACTTTTGAAGCTTTTCACAAGTCCATACTGCTGCCAAAAGTTCTTTTTCTATCTGCGCGTAATTCTTTTCTGCTGGAGTCAGGGTACGTGAGCAGAAAACCACAGGTTTGAGTTTACCATCACATTCTTGAAGAAGCACTCCACCAATTCCATAGGAACTTGCATCAACGCTTACAACACATGGCCTTAAAATGTCAAAGAATGCAAGTGTTGGTGTAGATGTGAGCATTTTCTTAACCTGTGTAAGTGCATTTATTTGAGATGATCCCCATGTCCAATGGTTTTTCTTCTCCAACAATTGTGTCAGAGGACGAAGAATTGTGGATATGTTTGGAATGTATCTGCCCATGAAGTTTACCATGCCAAGTAGGCGACGTAACTCCTCAACATCTTGTGGCTCTGGCATGTCAATAATAGCAGAAACCTTGATAGGATCTGGACTTATACCATCCTTACTGATGCGATGGCCCAGGAAATCTATTTCCTTCTTTCTGTACTCACACTTTTCTTGGTTTAGTTGAAGATTCACTTCATTCAGCCTTTTTAGAACTGCTGACAAGTGTTTTTCATGTTCTTTCTCTGTTTTACTAAAGACAAGAACATCATCAAAATAGCAAATTACGTTTTGCTCTTTTTCCAGAATGTTTTCCATCACCCTCTGGAAAATCTCAGGTGCACTTGTGATGCCAAATGGTAGCCTTTTATAATAGTATCGACCAAAAGGTGTTATAAAGGTAGTCAGCTTTGCAGTGGAACTGTCTAAAGGAATTTGCCAAAATCCGGAAGCTGCATCCAATTTTGAGAATACTGTTGCACCTTGTAGCTTGTGTAGTATATCATCTAATACAGGAAGCACATAGCGTTCCCGCTTCACTGCAGAATTGAGCTTCTTAAAGTCTGTACAAATACGAATTGATCCATTCTTCTTTAAGACTGGTACCATTGGAGCACACCAATCTGTTGCTTCGGTAATAGGTTCTATTACGCCTGCTTTTTCCATCCGTTGTAGTTCAACCATGACCTTGTCAATAAGAGGTATTGGCACTCTCCTTGCTGTAGGTAAGCTGTATGGCTCAGCATCTTTGCGAATTTTAATGGTAACCGGAGTGCACTTTATGTGTGTAGATAAGTCGCCACCTGGACAGGCTGTCTTGTAATGGGATTGTCCACAATTTCCACATTTCTTAACAAAGTTGGCTGATTCTCCTTTATGTGAGACGAAAGTATTTCCTGTACTTTCCTTCCTTGCACTTCCTTCTCCCTTCCCACCGATCGATTGTGAATAAGTCTGGCGACGCGGAGCGCCAAACCTGACTGAGTCCGTTGACAAACCTCGCTGGTCCAACAATTGTCCCTTCACCATCTCATAGTGCCTAGCTATTTCAACAGCAGCATCCAAAGTCAGGTCTCTCTGCAGCTGCAGTTTTTGTGAGATCTCCCTATCTGTGAGTCCCAGTACGAGTCGATCTCTGATACTGTCGCTTTTATCAGAGAACTCACAATAGGCTGCTAATTCATACAGTGTTCGTATATATTGTTCTACACTTTCGCCTTCCTTTTGGCTACAGGTGTAAAATTTGGCTCTCTCATGTATGATATTTCGTTTGGGCGTAAAGTAACTATTGAATTTGCTTAGTATTAATTCAAAGTTTTCTTCAGGCCTGGATTGACCAGCCTCGAAAGTAAACGTAGAATAAATTTTTTCAGCATCTGCCCCCATTGCATAGATAAGGCTGCTTACTTGTACTGAGCCTTCTTCCTTGCCTAGCTTAGTGGCCATTCTGAATCTTAAGAACCGTTCTCTCCACTCGGGCCACTTCGTAGGCGAACTGAAGTCGAATTGCTCTGGCGGGTGAAATTTAGCCATAATACTTCTGACACCATGTAATGGAATGGTTTATGATTGTTTATGAACACAATAGACCAAAATGCTGTACAGGATTATTTATTTAATAATTACTTGAACCATACGATTAGCCTTCAATCGTGAGGGACAGGAAGACAACGTGCATCAAAATAAAAACACAGGAAGTGGACACAAATCTTAACTCTAATTAACGAAACATTCAGTGTCCAAATACCGATACACAAGTTATCACTACAACATGCATAGTAGACAAGCCTGATTCTCCAGGGTTTTAAGGCCCTTTTGGTTACCCTCATCTGGTTTAGCCGAGCAGTCACAGCCATTTCCTGGGGTGTGGCCACTGATCACTAGCTGATCAACGGGCTGAAAAGCGATCCCAGCACTGTGAGGTGGAATGCATAGATCATGGCATGACACGTAGAATGCCCTGGTCATCCACTGCATCCAGTCTCTACTCCAGTCGTCTTGACTACGGCTTGCCACTGGACAAAGTGGGGCCTGGATAATAGAGTGAGGCTAATGCTGTGCAACTCTTCCTCACTTAAATCCAATTCATACGGAAGTCATCCTTTCCAGGCCCAGAAGCAATTATGACTCTGACAAAGGATTGTTCTCATCAATGGACAAACATCATCAGGAGCATTTTTAACTCATCAGCCATTGTTTTCATCTGTAGGGGCTTGAAAATGAATAGTGCAGTCTGTACCAATGATGGAAGTCCAGAGCAGCTACCGAGGATTACTGGAGCGCCACCTATAAAGATGCCATGTATCTGCTGCTTCATCAAGCTGGACCACAAATAAGTTGAACAACAAACTCTGAATCTCCAATCTTGAAATCATGTTCTTAGTTCACTCATCTCCTTCCAACAGTTTTGTTAGACAATGAGAAATGCTTTAATAGAACTGACTCACATTTTATGATATTCAATGATACCGTAAGGTAATAGGAACTCTTCCCCAATGTAGTTTTTTCTTGGCAGCAGACATTTTCTTTCAACCTTATTGCAGGTTTTCTATCCTGCCTTAAGATTCTACAGAAAACATTCCTACGTCATTGATTTGTACAGTATAGCATTATTACTCTGGATAGTCAATCCTTCCTGCTCTGTGTAATCAAACTAAATGTGCTGTGAATGTGCTTGATGTTATTTTTTATTACTTTGTTTTAAACATTCAAGTTCTAGCTTTCAACTGCCTGTGCTGACATTAAATCTTATTTCAAAAGTCATTTTTATAATAAAAGATGTTATTTCATGAAAGACAAATAATTATGTGAAAGTGTGAACTGAAAATATCAAACTGTTTTGCTTAGAATAAATTTAAAATCTTATAGAGAAACTTAGTTAAAAGTATAAATACATAACCAATGTAACAATTAATGCTTTAGAGTGAAATGACGACAAGTGTTGTGACTCAAACGGGATGATAAAAAGACGTACCCCCCTCCCCCGGTAATGTAATCATAGCCGCCTCCTCTGGCCAGGGCGTAACCATAGCGTTCACCTAGAGCCACGGGCTTCCCAGGGTCGTAGCAGGATAGCAGTGAGCGAAGCCTCTCCAAGTTGACCAATGTGTCATCATCTGCTAACAGCACCCAGGGCACAGAGGAATGGGTCTCTGCAATCCTTCTTATAATAGACATAGTCTTGCCACAGTGACCTAAGGAAGAACTTACAAGAATTTAGTATTTAAAAAATACCAAAACACACAAATTATTTCAAAACAAAAAATAATAATTAGAATAAATTGTAAAATTGTATGTAAACTATTCCATAAGGCTAGGCTTAAATCTAAATTCTAAACCAACAATCAGATTCTAATCAAAGTCTGGCTGTCTGTAAGTCAAGTTGAGAACATTTATTTCAGTATTGGTAGATGAATACTCTAGTTTTACTAACAGATTTCAAGCAGAATGTCTAGAATATATCAATCTTTCTATATTATTACCATTACTTAATCACTACTTTAGAAAAAACAAAATTAATATATTTTTGGCTAGCGAAGAGTTTGTTTTAGCCTAATAAATAATTTTATGTCATCAGACTTCATAGAAAATTTACTATTACAAAACTGCAATAAGAATTAGTAGCACATGTGGGGCTTTGCTTTTATTTAATAAGTTGGAATTCATTGGAATACTCATTCAATAAAAAAAAATGTTGAGTCTGTTTATTTCACAAAGCATGAATCATGAAATCATTGGTTATGCATCCCTCTCACTCTCCACAAAAAGAGGAAATAAATTGAAGCGGAAATCAAGTTACTGAAACAAAAGTACAGAAATGCTTTTATTTTATATCCAGTTATTTCCCTTATTAAATGTCTGGGTTTTTTGGACACGCCAAATTTGTGGAATTAAATTTTTTTCTGAAGTTATATGATTTTTAAGCCATTTATAAATTTAGCTAGAATTAATTTGTTTGTAAATTTATCTACTAAACCTAGGAAGAAAGTCTCAACAAATTATCTGTACAGTTACCTATATAGATTCTAACTAAATACATAAATAAACATTTTTTGTAACGCTAGTTAGATTTCTAAGCTTAAGCTTAATTCAACACTAAGTTAGGGATTGGAATCACCTCCCACTACAGCTTCGCCAGAGCCCTAGCTACGACACCTTCAGGAGCCGGCTGAAGACTCACCTATTTCGTCAGCAGAATTAGCGTATTACTACATATTTCGTTGTCTGTCTGTATTTTGTAACTGTCGTCTGCGCATTGAACTGTCACCAACGGGATATGCGCTATATAAGCACCGTTATTATTATTATTATTATTACTTCATAAACTAAAAGTAGAAGGTAGCATTCTTTGTTGACATCAAGTTAACATAATTAGCTATTGAGTTAGTTTTAGTGTGGGCCTAGGAATACTAATACAAAATTTAATTCTGCTTTGTCCGTTCGTTATGGAAAATTCAACGGTTGCTAGTATGAATGCTAAAATAAGAATTAGTATCACGTTATACTTTGCTCAATACACATGAATTCATCAGAATATTTTGTACATAAAATTCATGTGAGTCTATTTATTGGATAACATCAGTCCTTCAAGCCTACACTTCTCCACTCTTGAGAAAAATGAATTGGAAGTGACGAGAACAAAACAAAAGTAGTCAAGGTTTTTTTAATTTTGTGTTACTGATTTCCTTATTAAAAGTTTGCAGTTTTTAGACAATTTCATTTTACAGGTCTAATGCAGATTGGGGGTTAAATTTTGGTCATTTTCCAGAACAATTCTGTAAAATGCAGATTGATATGTAAGTCTGTTCTTACCATGCTCTGTGTTAGGGACACCAAGGTTTGTTGTTGGAATACTGACATCTTCAATCTCACTGAAGTATTCTATCAATTTCAAATTTTTGCCCCAAGTGGCTTTCACAACAGGGACTGAAAAATAAAGAAAAATCATTATCTGTGTTGATCTGAGTTTTTACATATCACCTTGTTAGCTTTAACAATTCTGTTCTCCCTTGAATTAAACCTAATTAAACCAAACAAGAAAACCATAAAAACGAAGTTTTTATTATACTCCCTTTATTTGCAAACTAAGTTTACCGTCATGTAATTAAATAATTGATTGACTACTGCAAATGAAACGTACAGAAAAAATATCTGTGTCGCAAATCTCAAAAATATCTCCTTACTCGATATGAATATTATTGGCTCACTACAAAACTAAAATTTCAAATCAGTAATGTCGGCAAATACATATCTAATTATAACGATTGCGCATTTTTTTTTAAATGTGTGAACCATAATTTTTTTTTTCTACCTTTGCGCCGAAAAACTATAAAAAGTTGCACTGGCATATCTCTTATACTTTCCTTTTAAGAAATAAATATTGTCATAAGTGTAGTATTATTAAGTTGTTTTAACTGAAAATTTTATAGGATGTATTGTTAGTCGGGGCAAGTCTGCTGTCCAAATTTTAGCTCGATCGGACCACGGGAAGTGGTCAAAAAATCGAAGCCAATTTTTGCACCATTGCAGACAGAAAATGCAATTTAAAATAAAGGGGGTAACAATAGTCAATATCAAGTATAATGACTTCTGAAATGTTAAAAATTCACACTTATTGTAATGGTTGGCTTCTTTAGGATAATAATGTCACCAAGAATCAAACCCAAGCATTTTGGGTTAAAAGTTGAACATTAGTGCACTCAGACTGTTGCCTACAACTACAAGGATTATTTCAATGTTGTTTTTTTGTTATGTGACAACAATCTAATGAGTTTGCTGGAAACTAGAATGGAGGAACATTTATTTTTTCGGGCTAGCAATGATCATGTTAGTTTTATCATAAGAGTGAGTAAAAGTTATAAATAATTGAATTCCTCCATGCTTGATGGGAAAGTCTGGTGAATTCAATACAACTTTATCAACTTACTACGAGTCTGGTGGAATTTTTTACACGTCTTCACCGCTACAAACAAATCCTCTTCTTTGATTGGATGGCCGCAGTCCAGGAACTTGGTTGGCTGTCTGGTAATGCACCCGGGGCTGGAGCTTTCATCCACAGAGCAAAACTCTTTCACGTTAATGAGCTGGCTGCCTCTTCCCTCGTCCCAGATAAACAGAGCAATTTCATGCTTTGGGTCAATAGAAAACTCCAGTTTTAATTTTTCATGTTTCATCCGATGGTTCAAACTGGTGAATTGAAAGAACGAAAAGAATAAACTGGTGAATTGAAAGAACGAAAAGAATAAACTGGTGAATTGAAAGAACGAAAAGAATAAACTGGTGAATTGAAAGAACGAAAAGAATAAACTGGTGAATTGAAAGAAAGAAAAGAATAAACTGGTGAATTGAAAGAACGAAAAGAATAAACTGGTGAATTGAAAGAAAGAAAAGAATAAACTGGTGAATTGAAAGAACGAAAAGAATAAACTGGTGAATTGAAAGAACGAAAAGAATAAACTGGTGAATTGAAAGAACGAAAAGAATAAACTGGTGAATTGAAAGAACGAAAAGAATAAACTGGTGAATTGAAAGAAAGAAAAGAATAAACTGGTGAATTGAAAGAAAGAAAAGAATAAACTGGTGAATTGAAAGAAAGAAAAGAATAAACTGGTGAATTGAAAGAACGAAAAGAATAAACTGGTGAATTGAAAGAAAGAAAAGAACAAACTGGTGAATTGAAAGAAAGAAAAGAATAAACTGGTGAATTGAAAGAACGAAAAGAATAAACTGGTGAATTGAAAGAAAGAAAAGAATAAACTGGTGAATTGAAAGAAAGAAAAGAACAAACTGGTGAATTGAAAGAAAGAAAAGAATAAACTGGTGAATTGAAAGAAAGAAAAGAATAAACTGGTGAATTGAAAGAAAGAAAAGAACAAACTGGTGAATTGAAAGAAAGAAAAGAATAAACTGGTGAATTGAAAGAAAGAAAAGAATAAACTGGTGAATTGAAAGAAAGAAAAGAACAAACTGGTGAATTGAAAGAAAGAAAAGAATAAACTGGTGAATTGAAAGAAAGAAAAGAATAAACTGGTGAATTGAAAGAAAGAAAAGAACAAACTGGTGAATTGAAAGAAAGAAAAGAATAAACTGGTGAATTGAAAGAAAGAAAAGAATAAACTGGTGAATTGAAAGAAAGAAAAGAACAAACTGGTGAATTGAAAGAAAGAAAAGAACAAACTGGTGAATTGAAAGAAAGAAAAGAATAAACTGGTGAATTGAAAGAAAGAAAAGAATAAACTGGTGAATTGAAAGAAAGAAAAGAATAAACTGGTGAATTGAAAGAAAGAAAAGAACAAACTGGTGAATTGAAAGAAAGAAAAGAACAAACTGGTGAATTGAAAGAAAGAAAAGAATAAACTGGTGAATTGAAAGAACGAAAAGAATAAACTGGTGAATTGAAAGAACGAAAAGAATAAACTGGTGAATTGAAAGAAAGAAAAGAATAAACTGGTGAATTGAAAGAAAGAAAAGAACAAACTGGTGAATTGAAAGAAAGAAAAGAACAAACTGGTGAATTGAAAGAAAGAAAAGAACAAACTGGTGAATTGAAAGAAAGAAAAGAACAAACTGGTGAATTGAAAGAACGAAAAGAATAAATAAATCATTTACTGATCATCTTCTTCTTTTAACTGTACAATTTGAAGCAAGGGTGATAATTTTAGGAAAGCTAGTATGATCTCCCCTTGTATATCAAACTGGTGCTTCTCTAGCTTATCAAAGTGTTTAATTCAGGGTTCCCACTCTTTTTCTGAAAAAAAAAAAATCCTGACTGTTTCCTGTCTATTTCCTGGCTATAAGAGCAAAATTCCTGGTTACCAAAATGAATTTAAATTTACTATATAACAAGTATAATTCTACTTACATAAAGTCTAAACACAACATAAACTGACAATACAGGTTTAATAATTCAATTAAATCTTTAATTTAGTACAGATAATAAACTTTAATCACAAAATTATTAATTTTGTACAACTTTTATTTTCTCCTCAATGACACTTGTCATTTCTCCCAATGCTTTTGTTTTGAGAGAAATGTGGTGGGCTTTGCAATAGTTGTGTAGTTTCTGATGTCTTATCTTCATTGATTGATAATGACTCTGGGAAAGACACACAAAGTGTTTTATATTATAAATATAAATAGGCAAATAAGTCTACTTAATAACATAAAAAAGCCAAAATCATGATGATATTATTGCTGCTTAGCTTTAAGTCAATATTATCTTGCTAAATATCACTAGAAATGTCTTTAAGAGAAGCTACTATTAGTATCTCATTTACTAAAAGTAGGTAACTAATTTTTAAAATATTTTGTAATTCTAGTAACAAAGACAAAGAAGGACAATTGGGTCTGACTTTAGGATAAAAAAAATTGAGAGTAACCTTCTTTGCCTTATTGTTTGCTTTTATATTTATATAGGCCTACATTTCGGACGTTTTAATTTTTAATTGCGTCCATTTTTTTAAATAAATTTAAAATTATAATAAGTCAAATTATTTATCCATATCATGAAAGAGTTTGATTTCGAATACACAAATATTTACTTTTTTTATTTTATGATATGCAGAATCAGTGAATTCGAGGTCACAAACTTCAAAGTCAAAGACATAAAAATATATAATAAAATAAAAAAAACTAGTAGGGCCTAAATATATGTTTAAGTTTTGAAAACCCAATCATAGTAGTCCTATAAGCCTACACTAAAATAAATTTTGAAACCACATTCAAACAACTGTCTAAACAAAATTAGGCTTGGACTAGAACTAGTTTCTTAGCAACAAATTCCGACGCAAAATCGGACATTCACATTAGCTAATTAACTAGTACTAGATCTATGGCAAGCTTATGACGCTATGGCTACGGTTACTAGGAGATGTTCGTCAATTCATTTTATTAGAGCCTTAGCCTAATATTTAAATAAATTACTCTTATATACTATTTAAAACAATTGCGAGCGAAAATTCCAATTTAATGTGTTCTTAAATGACCAAAACTCAGTACATTTTGTCATAAGATGAACAAAAGCTTGAAAACATTCTAAACTATTTTTTTCACCAGACAAAACTAGGTCATCTTTGTCTTAGTCAAAATCTGCCGCTTTTACCGAAGTAGGCCTAATTAATTACATAAAGTCTAAAGTCAAGTAGGCCTTTAGCAGGGTCGGATTTAGACTTGATGGGGCCCTAAGCTATTTGAGATATGGGGCCCTTTATAAGCTTACATGTGAGTATCAAATATAATAAAATGGACCGCTTGCTTTTCTGCTATTTGATAACTTGACACACTTAGTTTCCGAAATTCAGATCGCACTAGGTCCTCTAGACTTCCGATTTAGAAATTCGCTCAATGGAAAATTAAGATTTAAATCGAAAGTTGTATACAGCGGAAACCTTTAATGCAATCATAAGAGCGTAGAAGTAATTCATTACAGCCTTATTGGTTGCGTACGGAAAAAAAGAACACATAAGCTCTAAAAAATAGAGCAAGCGGCCCATCGTATTATAGTATTTGAATAAATCTTTAACTTAAAATCATTTTTATTCATAACAAACTTAAAAATACAAACTCTGGTAAAAAGAAACAAATGGCTCATTATCTAATCTCTTGACAAATGTTATAAGGATTCAGGAATTATATTAAACTATTTTTTTTCTTCATAGCAAAGTCACTGATGACATCAAATGATAAACTGCGTACATTCTATGTACATAGACTGTGGGAACATAATTTATATCGAGTCATTGTTGTTGTTGACGACTGATCCTTTATTCTCAATTTTTTTATATGGCTTCCTAGAAAAGGATCAAATTTTGCTTTAAGTTCCGGTAATCCAAGGAAATTTCCATTGTGAGGAGAGCCTAAAGTTATCTTATCGCATCTTAAAGGTAAACCACGCTCTGCCATAGTAAGCTGAATTTTGACTGTCACAACTCGTTCCAGAACATTTTTCCAGAACTGTCGTTTATTATTTATATATATAATAATGCTGCAGTGTATTTAAGTATAAATGACTATTGTTCACTCGAACAATTTTGTTTGGGGGCCCCTAAGAAAGTGGGGGCCCTAAGCTATAGCTTGTTTAGCTTATAGGTAAATCCGGCCCTGGCCTTTAGGCTAATATATAATGGAAGACTTCTAGTGTGGGCTTAGGCCTACTAAGACTAAAAGAAGAATGACTTTGTTTTTGTAAGGGTCAATCGATCATTTAATATGATATTAAAATAAATAACATTGAGGACATTGACCCGTCATTGACCTTTGATCTTGTATTTTTGGAACTTACGACAGTGGACAGTAGCAATAAGAATCACTACAAATAGGCCTAGGCCTATGCATTTTAAAATATAAATAAAACAAAACAAGATACTTGCCTTAAAGAAAATCAGCAAAGCCAAGTCAGAAAATTACCGGTAGTAGGCATAAGTGTTAAAAACGGCGAGATCGCTAAAGGATTAAATGAATGATCACAAAAAAAAACGTAAATCATAGTGAACTAGTCCTCCGACCTCGATATATTTAGGAATAGATTCGCCTATCCCTTTGTTTTTTAATTCTTAGTGCGCATTGGGTGGAAAACACACAAAAACGGCCCTAATGATCGAAAAATACACAATCGGCGAGGAAACACTATGCATCTGTGACATTTTTGTTTTGGGGTTTTGTCTATTTTTTTCCCTGGCTTTTTAATCCTTTTTCCTTTCTAAATCCCGTTTTTTACTGCCGGATAAAATTGTACTAAATTCCCATCTAATTCCAGACTTTCCCTGTAGTGTGGGGACACTGTTAATTTGTAGACGCTTTTTTTTTTTTACAGAAGATCAATGCATCCTATGTATGGTTATGGGTGGTTTATGTTTAATGGTGGTATTTTGATGGTGGTTTTTAGTGATCTTAAGTTGTTGGTTCGTGTAGCCCATTCCATGCCCAAATGCCATCCGGAGAAAGAGAAAAATGTATATATATATATATTTAAAAAGCAATTTATCTCCATCTCTTTCTGAGAACTGTATTAGATTATGTTGTGTGTGTGGCAGTAAGGGTTACTCTCTATATAGTCTACCTGAGATAAAAGAACCCCCCAGACCCTGAGACAAAACAATCTATATGAGATTAACTTACTGTTGAAGGCTATATGAGATGAACTTACTGTTGAAGGCTATATGAGATTAACTTACTGTTGAAGGCTATATGAGATGAACTTACTGTTGAAGGCTATATGAGATTAACTTACTGTTGAAGGCTATATGAGATGAACTTACTGTTGAAGGCTATATGAGATTAACTTACTGTTGAAGGCTATATGAGATGAACTTACTGTTGAAGGCTATATGAGATTAACTTACTGTTGAAGGCTATATGAGATGAACTTACTGTTGAAGGCTATATGAGATTAACTTACTGTTGAAGGCTATATGAGATGAACTTACTGTTGAAGGCTATATGAGATTAACTTACTGTTGAAGGCTATATGAGATTAACTTACTGTTGAAGGCTATATGAGATGAACTTACTGTTGAAGGCTATATGAGATTAACTTACTGTTGAAGGCTATATGAGATGAACTTACTGTTGAAGGCTATATGAGATTAACTTACTGTTGAAGGCTATATGAGATGAACTTACTGTTGAAGGCTATATGAGATTAACTTACTGTTGAAGGCTATATGAGATTAACTTACTGTTGAAGGCTATATGAGATTAACTTACTGTTGAAGGCTATATGAGATTAACTTACTGTTGAAGGCTAAATGAGATTAACTTACTGTTGAAGGAGTGCAACACTTAGAACCACCCCAGCCCTAATGTCTGGGTAGGCAAAACTGGACGGATCCTCTGTGAAGGCAAAATGGTGGATGATTGTTGTGTCATGATCCCGCAGCTCTCGGCCCAAAAACAGAGGCTGGAAGTAAACAAAGGGAGATTAAAAGATCAGCCTGATCGAACGTTTACAAATGGTGTTTTATTAACAGGATAGTTTGATGGTAGCTGGAGTAGAAGATAGCTGGATAGATCTTTACTTATTTATATATAGTTACATACTTTCTACAGTAAAATAGGTGCCTAATTAGGTGGGCTGACTTTCTTTAGTCTCCACTAGGGCATTGTGTGGCCAGCTGTATCACCAGCAACCTTTAGTCTACCTAAACTCAGGTAACCATTAGAAACAGGTTGACTCAGTAGTGATCATCACTGATTCCCACATGTTGTTTTTGAAACTTATCACAACATTAGTCATTGTCACAAGTTTTAGCCAATAGGTATTTTTTTATTAAGGTTTGAATTGTCACAAGTTTTAGCCAATAGGTATTTTTTTATTAAGGTTTGAATTGTCACAAGTTTTAGCCAATAGGTATTTTTTTATTAAGGTTTGAATTGTCACAAGTTTTAGCCAATAGGTATTTTTTTATTAAGGTTTGAATTGTCACAAGTTTTAGCCAATAGGTATTTTGTTATTAAGGTTTGAATTGTCACAAGTTTTAGCCAATAGGTATTTTTTTATTAAGGTTTGAATTGTCACAAGTTTTAGCCAATAGGTATTTTTTTATTAAGGTTTGAATTGTCACAAGTTTTAGCCAATAGGTATTTTTTTATTAAGGTTTGAATTGTCACAAGTTTTAGCCAATAGGTATTTTTTTATTAAGGTTTGAATTGTCACAAGTTTTAGCCAATAGGTATTTTTTTATTAAGGTTTGAATTGTCACAAGTTTTAGCCAATAGGTATTTTTTTATTAAGGTTTGAATTGTCACAAGTTTTAGCCAATAGGTATTTTTTTATTAAGGTTTGAATTGTCACAAGTTTTAGCCAATAGGTATTTTTTTATTAAGGTTTGAATTGTCACAAATTTTAGCCAATAGGTATTTTTTTATTAAGGTTTGAATTGTCACAAGTTTTAGCCAATAGGTATTTTTTTATTAAAGTTTGAATTGTCACAAGTTTTAGCCAATAGGTATTTTTTTAATTAAAGTTTGAATTGTCACTTCTTAAGTTTTAGCCAATAGGTATTTTTTTATTAAAGTTTGAATTGTCACTTCTTAAGTTTTAGCCAATAGGTATTTTTTTTTATTAAAGTTTGAATTGTCACTTCTTAAGTTTTAGCCAATAGGTATTTTTTTATTAAAGTTTGAATTGTCACTTCTTAAGTTTTAGCCAATAGGTATTTTTTTAATTAAAGTTTGAATTGTCACTTCTTAAGTTTTAGCCAATAGGTATTTTTTTTATCAAAGTTTGAATTGTCACTTCTTAAGTTTTAGCCAATAGGTATTATTTTTATCAAAGTTTGAATGGTCACTTCTTAAGTTTTAGCAAATAGGTATTTTTTTTATTAAAGTTTGAATTGTCACTTCTTAAGTTTTAGCCAATATGTATTTTTTTTATTAAGGTTTGAATTGTCACAAGTTTTAGCCAATAAGTATTTTTTTTATTAAAGTTTGAATTGTCACTTCTTAAGTTTTAGCCAATAGGTATTTTTTTATTAAAGTTTGAATTGTCACTTCTTAAGTTTTAGCCAATAGGTATTTTTTTTATTAAAGTTTGAATTGTCACTTCTTAAGTTTTAGCCAATAGGTATTTTTTTTATCAAAGTTTGAATGGTCACTTCTTAAGTTTTAGCCAATAGGTATTTTTTTTATCAAAGTTTGAATTGTCACTTCTTAAGTTTTAGCCAATAGGTATTTTTTTTATTAAAGTTTGAATGGTCACTTCTTAAGTTTTAGCCAATAGGTATTTTTTTTATCAAAGTTTGAATTGTCACTTCTTAAGTTTTAGCCAATAGGTATTTTTTTTATCAAAGTTTGAATTGTCACTTCTTAAGTTTTAGCCAATAGGTATTTTTTTTATCAAAGTTTGAATGGTCACTTCTTAAGTTTTAGCAAATAGGTATTTTTTTAATTAAAGTTTGAATTGTCACTTCTTAAGTTTTAGCCAATAGGTATTTTTTTATTAAAGTTTGAATTGTCACTTCTTAAGTTTTAGCCAATAGGTATTTTTTTTTATTAAAATTTGAATTGTCACTTCTTAAGTTTTAGCCAATAGGTATTTTTTTATTAAAGTTTGAATTGTCACTTCTTAAGTTTTAGCCAATAGGTATTTTTTTTATCAAAGTTTGAATTGTCACTTCTTAAGTTTTAGCCAATAGGTATTTTTTTTATCAAAGTTTGAATTGTCACTTCTTAAGTTTTAACCAATAGGTATTTTTTTTATCAAAGTTTGAACTGTCACTTCTTAAGTTTTAGCCAATAGGTATTTTTTTTATCAAAGTTTGAATGGTCACTTCTTAAGTTTTAGCCATTAGGTATTTTTTTTATCAAAGTTTGAATTGTCACTTCTTAAGTTTTAGCCAATAGGTATTTTTTTTATCAAAGTTTGAATGGTCACTTCTTAAGTTTTAGCCAATAGGTATTTTTTTTATCAAAGTTTGAATTGTCACTTCTTAAGTTTTAGCCAATAGGTATTTTTTTTATCAAAGTTTGAATTGTCACTTCTTAAGTTTTAGCCAATAGGTATTTTTTTTATGAAAAGTTTTTATTGTCACTTTTCCATACAGAAAGTATAAAAGGTACAAGAGATCCCTGTTGACCAAACAAGTTTTCTTTTGATAATTAATTCATAAATTTAAAATCAACACCTTCCTTGCTCAAGACAAAAAGGTATAAACATTCTTTTATTCTGTAAGAAATTTTATTGATGACATTAAGCTAACAACAATTTAAAGTTCTGTGGCTTCCTGGGAGAAATAAATGTTTTGTGAAGACTGCTATACAAAAATAAGTTCCAGTTACTCTTTCACTATTTGAACTGTGAGATTAAGAGGGTCAGTTTTGATCTGTAATGTTATCCTATTATCACTGAATAATACTTTGGTGACCAACAGTGGACTGTATTGTTATATGTTGACTGTGCTTAGTGACCAGATAGACCTGTGTTGTCATCATATTGACTGACTGGAGGTGCTGTCTAGAATGTATGGCTAAAATGTATGATATATTGTTGTGAGCTATTTTGAGTGTGTGTGTGTGTGTATGAGGGGGGAGAGAGAGACAAGAATATAGCAATATGGCTCAATATTGCTCAATATGGCTGAATGACTTGAGGACAAGATGATGTTGTCATTATAAAGAACATTTCTTGGAAAAATTCAAATTTATTTCTATATTTTGTTAAGCAGGAATTTCAGTTTAAATGTTGAACTGTGTAAACTAATAATGCTGTACTTAAAACAACAAAACTTCTAGATTTACCTCCGATGAGTTCTTAGATTGCAGCAAGGTCACGAGGCCCTTTATGTGAACTCTGGTGTCTTCTTCACAAATAAAAAACCAGTCTGTCTGTTTGCTAAACTCTATCAATCTGTAATATTTTTTTGGGGAAATATCATTTCTCAACACTTTAATTAGCGATAAATTATTTTGTATTTTGTTTTACAAAAAGATACTTTCTTTTTACATTAGTATTTATTTAATTAGTACACAAGAATATTTTTCTCAAATTTCTTAACAATTATAACACTAGTTATTAGTTATATCAAAAGTGTTTGAAAAGTTGTATTAAAAGCAAAGATTATTTTTTTAACTTTATTATAAGACTATATAATAAATTAACTCAGTAAATATACATTAAAAAACGTAACAATATATGATTATATACCAGTACCGAAATCATTTTATAAATGCATGCTGTGAAAAAATCAAAACGAATCAACAAACTCCAGACTTTTAAGGAGAATAATAAATTTAACTGAGATAAAAATAGTTTTAAAATTTTTAAATTTAAAAAGTCCCTGTAGCTAAAAGTACTTCTGTGATAAAATAACCATTTTGAGAACTATTGAGTTTGAGAACACAAAGCCATTCCATAATAAAAGAAAAAATTTTAAATAGCTGGCATACATCTACAAAAAAGAAAAATGAATAAACTAGTCTATAGCACTTTGGGTTCTGAAAGTCTTTTTTTTACCCTATTCAAAACTTTTGTAATGGATTTAGGTACATTTAACTTCTGCGTGGTTCTTACCTGAACTGTTTACAAATATTTCCAAATTTTGATTAAAAATCTACAAATCAATTTTTGACAGTGTGAATTTTTTTGTATGTTAACTGGTAGTGTATATAGGTATTCCTGATTTAGAAAAGTTTGAATTTCTTTTTTAGGCACTTACTCAGTAAAACATTAACTGACTTCTGAACCTAACTACAAGACTATTCACTTTTTTAAAAATCTTAAACTTTTTTTTCAAACTGTTTAATACATTTTTTAATACATTTTGTTAAAATTCTAAAAACTTTCATAAACCCGGGCCAGTTTTCACAAATTTTCCCAATGTATTTTCCCAATGTCTGTATTGTCTGTATCTTGCATTACAACTTTGGCCTTACCTTTCAATCAAAGGAAATATTGTCCAACTTCCTTGGGTCTCGCTGAAGTCTTCATGTGTAAATATCAGCTTAGGCCAAGCAGACTGGTGAGTACAAGAAATTTCAACTACATTTAACTCATTCTGTGCCGGGGGGTTTACTGCGTTTGTGCCAGACCATTTTTAGACCGCTAGAAATTTTTTAGGGTGCCCTTATTTATTCATAAATATTTAAGGGTATTTGTTTAGCAAGATACCTGTAATTCATATCAAATTAAAGGAAATTAAACAGGGAATAATAATAAGTAGAAGTTAAAACAATATTAGAAGAATATTAACATCTTTATTAGTAATTTTTAGACATCAAATTTTTTGTTTTAAAAAAAAGGAGCAAAAAAAATCGATCTTAACAGATTTTTATGTGGTATGCGTAGCAGATATCCTATTCGGCTTAAAACCACTAAAGGTATATCTATTCCAGATCAGAATGCACTTTGAATTTTGAAAATATCCCATATAGTTACTGAGTTATACGCATTTTTGTAATGTTAGTATCAGCCGGAAAACGTCGATCCTATACATTTCCATATAGTTTACATAGGGCTAGGCCTAACCACGAATGTTGAATTTTTTAACTAGTAAATAAACCGACAGTCCTCAAAACCAGATTTAAATGATTTAAAGTTATTATCTGATGAATAGAAATTAATAATTAGCAATTAAAAGTTATTTTAATAGCAAATTTGACAAGTTCCAAGGCCTAGAAACATTTCGAGTAGGCGTGGCTATGCTTTGTGTACGAAAGTTTAAACAGAAATTGATTAAAAATGGTCATTATTATTTAAACACTGAAAGTAAACCAAGCAAAAAGGAAGCAGAAAGAGTTGTCATTCGTTTGATAATATAAAAAGTCGAATTAATAGGCTATTGCAACGAAATAAGCTATGAAAACACAATCCACGATATATCGTGGATTGGCACGGAATGAGTTAATAGACTCCTAGAAATAGAAATGTTTTTCTTTGTTTGGGTTTCCCTATAGTGTTATGTACTATATGTCTATATATACTATATGTTTGGCTTTCCCTATAGTGTTATGTACCAGTCATTTATGGATTATTTAAACAATTAGAATCTTCTTCTTTAGGTGCCAGGTCTGGAGCAGACATCGTCGGTCATGACTCTCCATTCTTTTCTGTTGTTAGCTATTTGGAGGAAGTTATTATTGCTCATGTTGTTGTTCGTGGCCTATTCGTTCAGGCTTTCTACATATGTTAGCCTTTGTCTTCCTATGTCTCTCTTACCAGATATTTTCCCCACACAAAACCAGTCTTTCAATACCATTTTTCCTATAGATGTGTCCTAGGAATTTCATCTGTCTGTTCCTAATGGTTTTAATGAGTTCTCTTGAGGTACATGCAGTTTTCAACAATTCTGCATTAGATTTCTTTTCAGTCCATGATATTCTCATCATCCTTGTTAGAAAACACATTTCTACTGCCTCCAATCTTTTCCTTGTTTCATTATCAATAGTCCAACATTCACACCCATATAAAAGAACAGACCAAACATATCCCTTCAGTATGCGCATTTTGGTACATATTCTGATATTCCTGTTTTTCATGATACTGCTTAAGCTCATGAAGCTGTTTTTAGCTATTGCGATTCTTCTTTTTATTTCTTTGTTGCATTTGCCTTCCTGTGTTATTGTATAGCCGAGATACTGGAACAAACTGATTTGCTTGATATTTTTTCCTTCACTGGATACGGAGCATTCTGGGGGTTGTGTTTTCTTAGAGATTACCATTACTTCGGTCTTACTGAGATTGAGTGTTAATCCTTTAAGTCGGCTCTCTTCTACCACTTTATTTAGAATAGTTTGCAGGGCACTTTCTGATTCTGCTATTAGTACTGTGTCGTCTGCATATCTCAGATTATTTATATTCTTTCCTCCAACTTTAATACCATCTAGGTGTTCGATATTCCGGAGTATTATTTCACTGTAGATGTTGAAGAGGTCTGGTGATAAAACACATCCCTGTCTTACTCCTCTCTTTATTGGTTTGAATGCACTCCCTTTCATATCTTATGGCAATTAGAATATTAAACAATTAGAATATTAAAGTAAAAATGCAACACGGATGGGTACCAAACCTTTTACGCTCAAAGCAAAAATAAATGCTAGTGTTGTAGGGTCAGGGTTTATCATGCACTTATTTAGCCAATGACTGAGCTCAATATAGTTAGTTTAGTGACATGTTCGCTAAGTTGCCTGAAAAGTTAGTCTTTGATCAGGGAAAGCTGTTTATTTTCTGCTTCACAACTATGCTTTGCTAAAGCCAATATTATTTTATTATGAACTTTTTGATTCTATGATGAAGCAATTGTTCTCTTTTTCTATGACTGAATTAAATTTGTTCACTTTGGAAATATAAAAGGTTCAAGTTCAGTTCATCTATAATAATCTTTTACTACAGTTTAATTAAATAATTGCAAGACAATGTAAGTTTTACAAACACTATGAAGCATTGAATGATTGATCAGACTCTTGCTTCATTGTAGTTCTTAGTGAAACAACACGGCTTATAACAAACATATCAATATTTAACTTATACCTCTACAGACTACAAGATTTCACTGGAAACATATTTGTGAGGATTTCGAATATATATCGTTGTTTTAGTAAGACACAATTTGTATAATCTCTAACCCGGTGTTCATGTATGGAATAAACGGGTGACGTTTTACGATAGAAACAATGACGTAGGAGTTAGATTGAACGTAGCATAGATTTGGCATAGAACGGGAGACGGCCTTAAGATTTGGTAGCGGCAAGACGTGATATAGACTAGGCTAAGGAAACTGTTGTATAGTTGAATTCATATTGTACATAAATTGTTGAAGAATTCTGGATTAAATATTGAGTTATCATTTTACTACAAGCCGGCAGTTTGTTTATTGATTGTTATTAGAGAATGTGATCTCCCTGAGAGTTGTATACATACCATTTACAAAAAAACGGTCACAATATTACATTACACAATAGTTAAACCTCTACACAAGAAATGGGGGCAAGCGTTCCGCTGGCGTACCGACGGTCCTGGGTTTGAATCCTGGTGAAGGATAGAATGTGTTCCCCGGTCTGGACTGTGTCCCTGAGTTTACAGAGCAGGGTAAAGTATAGCTGGGCACTGTACTGGCCAAACAATCCCCATAGTATGCAGTGGCCACAGAAATGTGAACACTGCTTCACTGGCCCTATGGATCAATTGGATACATACTACACAAGAAATGTTTAATGCTGATAAACAAATATTCACTTATAATACACTCTGAAGCACACAAGCAAGTTCAGTTATCTGCCCCTTGACTATACACTCTGAAGCACACAAGCAAGTTCAGTTATCTGCCCCTTGACTATACACTCTGAAGCACACAAGCAAGTTCAGTTATCTGCCCCTTGACTATACACTCTGAAGCACACAAGCAAGTTCAGTTATCTGCCCCTTGACTATACACTCTGAAGCACACAAGCAAGTTCAGTTATCTGCCCCTTGACTATACACTCTGAAGCACACAAGCAAGTTCAGTTATCTGCCCCTTGACTATACACTCTGAAGCACACAAGCAAGTTCAGTTATCTGCCCCTTGACTATACACTCTGAAGCACACAAGCAAGTTCAGTTATCTGCCCCTTGACTATACACTCTGAAGCACACAAGCAAGTTCAGTTATCTGCCCCTTGACTATACACTCTGAAGCACACAAGCAAGTTCAGTAGGTTATCTGCCCCTTGACTATACACTCTGAATCACACAAGCAAGTTCAGTTATCTGCCCCTTGACTATACACTCTGAAGCACACAAGCAAGTTCAGTTATCTGCCCCTTGACTAATGTTGTAAAGTCTTTAGAATCATTGACTTTTAGTTGGAAATTTCTAATGAAGATAAAAGAAACAAATATTAAAAACATTAGCGTGAGACCTTGTTCTGCAGAAAGAAGACACTTTAGATAGACCATAAAGAAATCTCTCCCATCTACCATTGCCCAGTTCTGACTGAAAAAATAGAGAGAGTAAACTGAGTAAAGAAACATTTTGTAAAACAATTCAAGATACAGGAGAGTAAAAAATAAACTCTCTGATTAAAGATTTATATGTTCTGCGTTACTAGTTTCTAAAAACTGTGTGTCATATACATGATGTGTTAGCTAAATAATACCGCGTCTAGATGGTTAAGTTGGCTACTGAAATGTGCTAATTAAATAATACCTCATCTAGATGGTTAAGTTGGCTACTGAAATGGTTCCTAAACTTCTCGGCTACTTTCACATGGAAGTCATTGGGCTGGGAGAGGACAACAAAAACTATCCTACTTGCATTTCCATCTGTGAGTAAAGAAAAAAAAACACAGACAGAATGTGTCATAAATTTTAAAACAGCTTTTTTGCCATGAAGACCCAATTTATTTTGAAACTAAAAAACAACAAAACAAATAATAAGCAAAAAAATATTAAAATTGAAAATAATTTTCACCATTAATTTTAGATCATAAAAAACTTCCTATTCTATATATCAAACATAATAATTAATATAACTTAAATGTACCATTTATTTCTTTTATAATTACTTAATAACATTATAACAATAATTATCAAAACATTCTAATACCAACATATGCATAGCTAATACATTGATAAATTATATTCTTCTTGATAATAAGTTATTTAATAAAAGTTAATAATATTTCATGGTTTAAAAAAAAACTAAACATATAACTAGAACTGATTTAGTTGAAGTAAATAATAAAAACTCACAAGTCAAACTGTCTTCCAAACTTTCACCTTTCAGCCTCAGTGCAAAAAATACACCTACAATACAATAACATAAAAAAAAATTTCAAATCAAAGTACAAAACAGCTGTAAAACAATTTACAAAAAAATATTTCTGTTAAAATCAATGTAAGTTATAGGCCTAAAGGAAACAATGTCTTTCAAGAAATTATGGTCAAGCATGATTCAAGAACTCATAATAGATAATTAAGGACTGGGATGACCTATGAAATGTATGTATATAATTGTTGATTAGGATAATGCATAATTGAGAGTTGCTTATGACACCCTCAGCCTAACCCTTTTGTGTCAAATGACACATGCACTAATAATTTAAAAAAGAAAAAAAGAATATTAAGCTTTTTCAATAAACATCAAACTTTTATTTATAAAGAATATTTAATTTGTTTAATTTATATTTATATAATCAGAATTTGATCAGTTGCTGGAGTCACTGGTACTATTGTTGATTGTTGTAATCCCTTAACAGGACACAGGCGAGGTGGGGGGGGGGGGGGGGGATTTCTAGTTAATGAACTTTGTATATAATAGTGAAACTCTGGAGATGCTGCTGCTTCTTTGTTTCTACCTGATGTTAAAAAGTCGCTCAAAAAATGGATGAGACTTCTCTGGCTCTTTATTCCAGGATGTAACAATGTAAGGAAAGAAGGATGAAAATTCTGCCCAAGACTAGACACCCCATGGAACGCTGATTAGGCATGTTGTGCTTTTTACTAATTTGACTTATATTGTGTAAATATTGTATTTATATTAAGCTAGAACTATAAGTTTTCAATATATATCATTTGACTATATGTGGTGTATAGTGATGCCTGGACATGAACATTTTTAAAAACGAACTTAATTTATGTGATGACTTAATTCAAGCAGTTAACTAGCAGTTTTTCTTGAAAGCTCTTGTTTTAAAACTTCTCAACATTTTATAAAAGCATTTCTCTAGGATCTACATCAACACCCCCAACAATAAAAAGATATTATGGTGAACTTATCTTTTTACTTATTTTGTTAACTTACCTTTTATTATAATTAAATACTGAAGCCTAGAGGTAGGTCTTCTATGCTTACAGTTTTAACGGCATTAAATTATGACATAAATTTGAATGAGATTAATTATGGATAGCGAAAATTCTGACTCCATGAAAGTAATTTATGGGTCATGGTGGCCGAGTGGAAGCGCATTCGACTGGCGTACCAAAGGTTGTGGATCCAAATCCTGGGGAAGGCTAGGATTTGTTCCCAGGACTGGTAGGTGTCCCAGAGCCTGCCCAGCTCTGATGCATACCTGACGTTAATTGAGGTAAAGTAAAGGTGGCGGGGCATTGTGCTGGCCACACACCACCTAGGATGATCACATGAAGAAACATGTGAATGCTGCCCAGCCCAATGATCAATTTGGTCAGATGGGTACTTTACGTACTATATATTATAATATTATATAGACTAGTCATTTTGTATAAGTTTACAGACGTTCCTTCTAGATAGAAGATTATTAGGTCCACTAGGCCCAAAACTCCTGCAGGGCAGCAGGGATAGAACCTGTGGAGTGCCGCAGGACCAGCCAGCCTCTCATAGTCCACAGTATAGTATAATTATGGGCACATGGTATGCCGATTGATGGTAAAACGAAATGAATGAGATAATGTGCCCAAAATTCAAAAATTTAAATAGCCTACTTTAACTTTAATAATATTTTAATTTAGCAGTGGGGTAGGCCTAACATACATAGTGACATAGTCATAGTATTCTAGGCTATATTATATTATGCTATATAATATATTAATATTATAATAATTATTAGAGTCACTATACTATAACAATACAATAACTTACTATTATAACTAGGCTATATTATTTCATACGCCTAGAAATTGGGTTAAGTTAACGATAGAATAGTTACTAATACTACTATACTAATAGTGTAATAGTAAACATTTAGAAAACTAGTAGGCCTATGCTATGCCTATGCCAGGTATGCCTAGGCCTAATCACTAATCTAAACTCTAGACTAGTTCTGTTATAAAACTGTTAAAACTCTTAAACTCTTAACTCTTAATTGACTTTTAACTCTTAACTCTGCCGCGACCTGCAAGATTATTACAATTGACAATACAGGTCTTACAGGTTACAGGTGGATGTAAATACAAAACCAAGATAACGTACTCAGATTAATCCAGTACACACACTGGGATTTCATGTAACCCATCGGAAACCAACATTCGAAAGATTAAATAAAGCCTCTACGATTAAATATGAACACCAAGAATCGGCAGCATAAAACAGTGTTAAAACACTTGTAAGCATCTACGTACTCCACGTATACTATTAATAAGTATTAACACATCCAATCAGAGCTCAGTTCTATTTTTAGTAGGCCTACACTTTTTTTTAGATAAAATGACAACATCGAGTCAGAAACCAACAATTGCATTAAAGTTATCGGTACTTCTAAATAAAGTACGATGCTACATTTTGTCATATAATAAAGAAACATTAATATAATATTTATTATAATTCATTCATAAGTCTGAAACTTAATGCGCTTGATAAAGTTTTTATTAGATAAATAGGGCCTATATGATATAGGCACTGGCCTATATAGACACAAGACCATAGTCTATATCATAGGTTCTCAACCTTTATGGCTCATCGCCCCCTTTTACAATTTTTTTCCGCTCACCGCCCCGCAACTTAATTTTAATTAAACATAAATATAATTAGATATAATTCTAAAACAAATTTATTTGTATTATTAATTTTATAAATATAGGAGACTTATTTAATAACACTATGTCATGTAGGCCTAATTTCTGTAATTATTAATGTTTAAAATATAAACTCTTTAAATGGACAAAACATTTATTGCAGGAAATGTTTATTTACAACTGTTTAACGTAAATTATTTTAATCCTCTAATAATTAAATCTTGTTTTGAATACCATAATGTTGAATGTATATAAAGAAATAAAAATATTTGTTATATAATTTACAAAACATAACTTTTTGGGCATCACTTTTGAATCAAATGTGGAAGCATTTGTTAATTAAAGGGAGATAATTAACCCTTTACATTTGAGCTAATATTTCTGTTTTTATTTTTTATTTCATAAAAAAATTATTGGCTTAGATTTATAACTCTAAAATGATCAAACTGTAAAAAGTATTTGAAAATTATATAAATATTTTATGACTAAAGAATGTATATGTATATTTTCAAGCATTACAATAACTACCCAGTTTGTATGATTACTCCGTATCTATATCGCTTAACGATAATCGATTCCTCGCTTCAGGTAATCAAATAAAGGACATCTCGGTAAAACTGAGATCAAAATATCGTTAATATTAGCATATTTATGTTAGGACGACGGTGATCGGTCAGCAGGGTTGACAGTCCGGTGAACCAACAATACGGCCGCATACCATATTTGCCAAATACTGACCCATAATTCATCGAAAAGTCATTGTGATTCCTATTTCTTATTAGTTTAATTAATAATGTGTATGCCTAATGTTTGGTGATATCAGATACTTAGCAGCACTTGCGTTTACGTCATATTTCATCCAAAAACTAATCGATTCAAATAGCTGAGGTGTTCAAATTATATCAGGTACGTTTGTATCGCCCCCTTGCCCTTCACCGCCCCCCAATCGCCCCCGGGAATGTCAGCGCCCCCTTAAAGCTTCTCACCGCCCCCTGGGGGGCGATATCGCCCCCGTTGAGAACCTATGGTCTATATCTATAGCCATAATAGTAATAGGTAGGCCTACTTCCAAAAAAAAATTTAATTAATAATACAAATATAAAACCTATACAGTTCGATAGATCGATACATTTCCAACTAGATCTATATCTCATTCATCTTTGTAAGTGAATTAGGAGGGAATTTATGAATTATTGAATTCTTGAAAATGGGGTCTATTTAAGCTAGGGGCCTATATAAAAATGAAAAAAAAAAATGACTGAAATTTTTTGTCACAGGCATTAAAAACAGTATAACTAAAAACCGTTTGAGATATCACTCTATTTGGTACAGTTATTGGCTATGTCACATTATTAGAACTATGTTTTCATTATGTCCTTTGTGCTATAATAGTAATTGCCCTATAATTATAGGATATAATATAAAATAATAAGCCTATATATTATTAGGTATTCTAAAAGAAAATTTCAAATTAAAATTAATTGACATTCAACTACTTTGTTGAATAGAGCTCACTTACATTAGAATAAAACTACCAATTTTATTAATTTAGCATTGATATTAAGAAAGTTATGAATTTTTTCATTTTCATAAAAAGTGTTCAATTTTAAATTGGTAAAAATGGCATTTTCAGCAATCAATATCTTTTTAAATAATTGAGATAAATCTTTGAAATCACTTTCACACACAGCCAGTACCACATAGAACAAACACAATTTTTTTCAGGGCTGTCATATGAATATGAAACAGTAATTTATTTATGTAAACATGGGGGGAAGCGCAATTTTACAAAGGGAGACAAAATGTGAATTTTGACACATTTTCATAAAATCATAAAAAATCAACAAATTAAGGTAAACCAATTTCTGTCAAAAAGGTACATTCGACAAAAATTAACATTTTAACCAATTTTTAAAAAATCATAGAAAATAACCAGAACCCGTTACAAATAAAATTTATAGCTCATATTATAAAAGGAAATGTAAGCACATTATAGTAACATCACTAGAGAAGCATATATATAAGAACAATTCATTTGGGGAAAAAATTGACCCCCATCAGTTCATAACAAAAAAACATTTTTGTACACATTAAAAAATGTCATCAATAATCTACCAAATAACTGGGCTGCACAATGCATACATCAAAGGAAATAAAGTGTAATGCATTCTATTCATAGGGGGAATATTGACAAGTAGCTCACTAAAATTAAAATTGACATTTAGAATTTAGAAACAAAACAAATGCAGTTCATAATGAAATGAAATTAAACTGGATCGGGCATTGATGAGTGTTATGTGTGCTGACTAGAGCTCATCAGGAACCGGACCTCGATAGTGTGTTAACGAAGGAGGGGAGAATTTTGTACTGTGATGATGCAACTGTTATATGTCATGTCATGTTATATAGTGACCTCAATTATATTTCTTTATGTCTGAATTATATGTAAATAAATAAGATATAGACTATTTTAACCAACACGTAATAGGAATTATTCTCCATGTTTTGAACATGCTCATTATTCTAAGTTCATTACATGCTGTGTCCGACCTGGCGCAAGTTAGGTCGTGACACTGACATCACCATAATATTAAATGAAGGTAAAAAATCTATTAGCATTTTAGCACATGATCAATTAGCAATTTTAAAAAATGCATTAGCAAAAAGCATTTAAAATGTAAAATTTACATTTCAATATAAGTTATAAATAACATATAAAGTATCTCAATGTTGAAATCTAAGAATAATTTCTTTGTTTACATTACTAATTACTGTTTACAGTGAACAGTGATGCTGACAGTGTTTCTGCAAGGATTGATGGTAGAACCCAATCAAAAAATCTTTCACATGATAAAGCAAAACAATTGAAATTTTAGGCATAAATGAATAAGATTAGATATTTGTGATGCAACCCCACAAACCGGTAAGGAAGTCGGTAAAACTGATTTTTCAATAAATGCAAAAAATGTGAAGAAAAGGGTCCTAGGTCGTTTTTTAGATTATTATTGATTTGTAATGTTGAATGCCTTAACTTATAGCTGTGAAATTTTCAAGCTAAAATGATTTTTAGAAATTAATAAAAAAAATTGTTTTTATGCAGCTTTTGTATAAAATCACGCAAAATGTCCTCTAACCATTAAATTGTATAAAAATATAATAAATATTACCTAAAACATTTAAAACTTTAACAGCTTGTGTATTAATTCATTATTATTAAGTTGATTAAATTTTATGACGATTGGTTAATATTTGTTTGTCCTGAAAATAATTAATTAACTGTTGCAATGCTAAATTTATAAAAAATCGGTACTGTTTTATATTTCATTTTTCTCCAAAAGGACTTTCCTTACCTTTACGTATGTAATTTTGAAAAACTTTTGAACTAATTAATGGATCTTAAAGATTTTTTCACCAGTATGTAGATAAATGAATTAGCTTTAATTCTATACATAAAACTAATTATCATATTTTGCCGACTTCAGTACCATTCCGTGGGGTTGCATCACATTTATAATTTATATTAATGAACTACCAAATTGCATCAACACAGGAACAAAAGTAAGATTATTTGCAGATGATTGCATAATTTATAGAATAATAAAGACAAGAAAAGATAGTGAACTTTTACAAAAAGACCTAGATGAACTATAAAAATGTGAATCAAACTGGAGTATGTCTTTTCACCCAGAAAAATGCCAACTAATAAGGGTATCCAAGAAAAAGAATCAAATAATAACAAACTACTTCATTCATGGTAAAGAACTAACTCAAACTAACAATGCTAAGTATCTAGGAGTAATAATAAATGATAAGTTATCTTAATGAAGTAATTAAAAAATCAAACAAAACATTAGGATTCATAAAAAGGAACTTTTACAAATGTAACAAGAATAAAAAACTAAAATGCTATCTCACATTAGTTAGGCCTATACTAGAATAGGCCTATGCCGCACCTTTATGGGACCCATCAACTAAAGAAAACATTTAAAAATGAGAAGGAATTCAAAAAAGAGCTGCGAGGTTCATAACTAGTGAATATTCCCAATTAACAAGACTAACACCATTAGTCAAATCACTACACCTAGAAACACTATAGAACAGAAGAGTAAAGTAGTAATAATACATAAGGCATTAAACTCTAATTTAGAAATACAACCCAATAACAACCTGTTGCAAGGAACAGATAAATATAAAGACAAAAAAACTTTCCTTATCCCTTATGCGAGAACAAACGCATATAAGTACTCTTTCTTCCCGAGTGGCATTCGGACATGGAATGGGTTACCTGAAAAAACCAGGAAAACCAGTAACTTAACATAATTTAAAACATTAGGCCTTATCAAAATTCAAGACTAGACTCGGACCACGGATGAGCATAGGAGGCAATAATCTTCTTTATAGAAGGAGCGTCTGTAATGTATAAGATAAGATGTAGTCTAATGCTAATTATAGTATAAAAGAAGTAGAACATACTACAATAAATCAACAAGCAAAAATACGTATGACCACCAGTAATCATGTCAATGAGTTAATAATGAAGGCTTAATTATTGTCCATATACAGAAAGGGTACAGAACAACCAATAAAAATGCTATGACTTAGAATGACTAGTTTACATATATATATACTGTCAACACTTAAGTGGGTACTGGAGTAATTGATTCAGATGCCATTTTGAACAGTTTGCTATACTGGCATGTTTAAGAGTTGTCATTTTTGGCCCTTGTGTTACAGGCTAGGTTTACATGCTATAACTATGCTCAAAGTTGTTTAAATTACTGCCAGACTCATAGTCATGATCAGCAGAACCACCTGCATGAGAAATAATGGGTTGGTTCCCACTCAACGATTCGAGCAAAAAGACTTTCTCATTATTATCCGGCTTTGACAGCCTTTTTTCCTTTTTTCTTTTCGACGCAGAAAGACACGGCGTTGTGTTGTAATCCTGGTATTTGATGGCTGAATAGGAGATTTTTGCTCACACAGTTGTCTCTTAAATTCATTGGCAGAAATCCATGAAGGTATTCTACTCGTTTGATTGTGACTGTCTGTCGCATTATGAACATTCACTTTTGACAGGATAAAAGCCAAGTCTTCTTTTAATTTTATTTTGGCAGCAGTTGACTGGAAATTATCTTTTTTATCACTCAATTGAAAATGGCTTAATACAGACATGCCTACCCCTAAGGACTAAAAAGAGGAACAATTTTGATGAAAAAGAGGATTTTTCATCAAAAAAGCGGAACACTCTTTATCTGACAATCTTTTATAACAAAAAAAAAAAAAAAAAAGCTAAAATCTAGATCTAGATCTAGGCCTATTATTATTATTAGATTTAAAATGTAGGTAGGCTTACGTTTCACAGACAATTCGCAATGGATCTAGATCTAGTAGGCCTACAAAGAACATTAAATTCACATTTGCTGAATAAACTCCTCTGAATATTCCTTCCAATAACACTGAATTAGTTTTTTTACAATTTGAACAAGTCATATTTAAACTTTCTGAGCCAGGACGTTTAGACATTTTCACAATCTTAGCAATACAGTAAAGGAAAAGAATATTAATTGCCAAACACGAGTATAACCGCAAAAAAACGTTAGAAAAGCCCATAATATCTCTTTTAATAAACCCAGAAAACCCAAGTAATGATAATTATAGCAATTCGACTTTTTTGTGCCTTTGTTTTATCAACCTAGACACGGACTATATTTCAACCCATGAAAAACCCAAACTTTCCAATTTGGCGTAACAAAACTAGTAAAAAGCGTAACGGCGTAACAAAGTGTGTTTTTTAATAAAAAAGCGGAACAAATACGCCAAAAGCGGAACGGTAGGCATGTCTGTTAATATTTCATCTGTTTCATCCAGGTCAACTTGCCTAGTTGACAGGATGACTTCTTCATGCTCAACAGCATCATTCTCAATGTGGCACTCTTCTACATGCTGGGAAACCTTCACCATGTTCATCGATCAACATGACTGTGGTCAGCTGATATTTATACGCATTTGTACCATGGGTCGAGTCCATGGCCACTTCTTTTAGGGGTCGGTACAGCTGCTTTAACCCAGCTATTTGGGCCTCACTCATCAAAACAAGAATAAAATCATCATCAGCTAATCCCCACACATTATCATGCTCCCCTTGAAATTTAAAATATCTAACCATACTCCTGTCTCCATCTAACCTGTTGTGCTCAATCCATGCAAAAACACTTTCTGCATCATTGCTACTGTAAACAATACCTTTGGTTAAATTAAATTCCCTGACAATATTATGTCGATCTTTTCTTGAAAGAAAATGTAGTCTGGATACTGAGCTGTTGTCCCCGCTTAATTGTATCTGATCAATCACCTCTTCAAAGGGAAGCCCCATAGCCAGCAGTCCAGCAATTTTGTTGCGCTGATCCCTCATGAGTGGCTGATGCGCAACTTCTATTTCATGGCCGACATGATCAGGAAAGTAGCTTACACTGACACTTCCTAAAAGAAAAGATACATAAAGACACCTGGGTTAGACATAGTTATTTATAGTGGTTATGCCCGTCAAAATGACGGAGAAGCGAATGCCTACAATGTGTTTTGTTAAGAGAGAAAGAAAAAAGACTATTACAATAAAGACAATAAACGTTTCTTTTTGGTAATTAGTTTTTGTTGTTTTTAATTTTTTCTGGTCGCCCTGACCCTGGCATATGCATAAGAATTGTTGATGTCACGCTTCTGGTATTTAAAAGTAATCATGTATAACTTGTCCTTTATAATTCGTGTCATTTAATTTATAGAGTTTATAAAGTCGCCTATTAAAGGATGTTCTCAATAGCGACGTGAATCGATTAAATAATTAAAACATTTGGTTACTTTTACTTAAAAGAATAATGCAAACATCTATAATGACAAAAGAAATGATTTGATAGATATTACGTCATACGCTATTTTTTTTAAAGTACACAAATCAAACTCTCCAAGCCAAATTGCGATGCGTAACTTTTGAAAAAAGTCTAACCACATTAAAAATCAACAACAACAGTAGAATAGTGAAAACCCGATAAGACCCTTGCGTTCAACATAGTAAATCTCGCGTTCAACATAGTAAATGAAGGGAAATGGTCATTTGTTATGTACGGTTATTTGTATAGCTGGATATACTTTTTTTATTTTTAAAATCAACACATTCATGATAATAAGTCATAAAATAAAATTATAGATTAGTCAAACGGCTTAGGAGCCTAAGGAGAACAAACATATATATATATATATATATATAATTTAGGGCCTATATATAAACAAACATATAAACAAACTCACCGTAATTACATATATTGATTCTTTACAAATAAACACCAAAGAAACAAATCTTACTTTTGACCTGAACAAAAATGCAAGTTTGTATACCCTGTACTGACCTGAATGAGAAATGGAAACATGTATGGATGCTGGACAGCGAGATCCAATTTTACATGAACCTTGAACTTTAATGTGCCTTATGCCACGACCATGTTTTCTGTAGGAACCACTACGATGACATGTGTATGTACGTCGAGTGACATTACCAAATTTTCTATCACTCTGAGACTTCACAAATGAAGATCGTGTTGTTATTTCCAAATTATTTTTCCATTTAGAAAACTCTGAAATGAAAATAAAATAGATCTAGATCTAGTTCAAACTCAACATTAAAAATAATATTTTGAATAGAGATTTTTTTAGGTACACTTTGTTATTAAAATGACATTTACAACTTAAGGAAAATGCCTGGCGGACAAAAAAAAATAATCATATTTTAAACTTTAGAGTGCAGAAGAAGACACTATTTTTTTTTTAAAGTATTTCTTGCATGACTTCACAGATAAATGAATCAGTGGATACAAATTTGAAGACAATCAGAGCAGCCAAACTCAGGTTCGCGGGAATAAGTCCAGAATTTATTAACACAGAATTAGCAGAAACATGCGATCAACAATTAAAAAATAAACAAATGTGTACAGCAACTAGAAAAGGAAACAATAGATGAGACAGAAGCGAAATTGGATTATCAAAGAAAGCGTAGGACAAAACAACTAGAGAAGGAAACTGCAAAATAACGATAAAGACGATTGGAAGAAAAAGGAAAGCGGAGGACGAAACAACTAGGTGAGGAAACTGCAGATGAACGAAAAATACGATTGCATGACTAAAGAGAGCGTAAGAAAAACAACTAGATAAGGAAACTGCAGATGTAAGGGAAAGATGATTAGTCGATATGAGACGTCGCAAGGCAGAGCAATTAAAAATTGAAACACTAGATAAACTAAAAGAAATGTTGGAACTCAAGCGACAGAAAGCCAGTCAAAGACAATCGATAGAGACCATTGATCAACGTGAACAACGATTGGAAGAGAAACATCGCCGTAATGTAAGGCGACTATTATTTATGAAACAAAATGTATTGCCAACCTACAAGTGCTCAACCAATTCCGACGTTACCTACACAAGTTTGGGACCTTTCAATATAGCATGTATTCACTGTCAAGCTGTTCATTTTACCGAAGAACGGGTGTTGAACAGAATCAACCGCGACTTCTTTGGTGACTTGTTTACATTGTCGAGTAAACATAGAGCCATCAGTGTTTTCAAATTAGTTGGCCTGCCTCTTTTTTAAACGTTATTTGCTCGCAGAAAAATTCCACAAGAGGATCAGTAACTTAAATTCATGTTTCGCACTAGCTTCGTTTGACGTAGATGACGATCGGACAATCAATAGTTGCTTCATAGCTGCAAGACAAGTCTACCATAAGATGAATGTGGCAGTACATCGGACACAAAATATTTAGGGTGAATTTGAAAGTCCACAATATCGACAGATGTAGCCTACTTCTTAGATTCCGATGACGCCGTCACCGAGCGCCTGAAACATCCACTAAATTATGAAATCAGTCAATCTCTAATCAATTTATTGGAACAAATCATAAGATCAAGCAACCATTTTGCACAGGCTTTCATGACATGATGAGAGAATTGGAAGAAGAGTTCAACCTTTGTGCTACTGAAGATGGAAATGCACCACCGTATGTGCGGCTTATTTTTAATGGACCTTTATACAACAGCTCATCAACCGGCATTTATTATAAATGATATCACTAAGTAATTTTTTTTTTTGAAAGCCCTTAAAGCACATAAAAGGCTACAATATATTTTATTTTTTTTAAGCAAAAATATTGAAATGGAAAAGATGAGATGACCACAAAATACATGATTTAAATATGCCCCCGCCCCGTAAATAGTAACGCATGTATATTTATGTATCTTTATCGTTTAAAATTTCACTGTTGTTTTAAAGATCTTTGATATTCAATTTAAATATATCTTATAGGCCTATTCTAACAATATTATTATGATAACGCTTGCCATTTCTATTATTAATTTCAGCCTATAAAGACTGATCTCAGATCGGTCACCCCGATATTGTTATCTTATATAGACCTTTTCATTTTATTAATTATTCCAAAAAAGAGGTCAATGTCTACGCATGCGCAGTCGCTAGGGGGCAGAAGTTGTCAATAAAACCTTCTTCGCCTTTGTTATTTTACTGGGGGCCTAGTGGTTTTTAGACGTAATTATATTAGCTTTTCATTTTACAAAAAAACTAATTCATAAAAACTTTATACCCAGAAGCTAGGGAGCGAACTGTACTTTTCTTTTACCTTTTGAACCAGTTTTTAACCCAAAAAACATTTATTATCCATTCTAGGCCTAATGCGTCTATGGTTACCATGTCACCATGTTAATACAGATTGGCGTCGAGCGATCAGTAAATCGTCTTTAAGCATACAAATAAAATTTAACATAGTTATATATTTATAAAGCTTTGTTTGTGTTGAAGTATCAACGCGTAGGCTATATTGTATTAAGACAATTAAGTTATTATTTGTAGCAATAGAAATCGTAACTTTTAATTATTTTTATTTTTTTTATCGTTCGATTTCGATGTCACAAAAGAACCTTGAAAAGCCAAAGTAAGCTCATCACAGTTTGATTCTGAAAAGGCCTAGGTCTATGTCCCATAGGCCTATGCTATTGTTTGACTTGTTCTGGGGTTTTATCGTTAAAATATTGTATGTAGAAGTAGTTAAGCGGGATTATAACATATTAGTAGGCCTAGACCTAGCTATAGGTATAGGTATAGGCCTATAGCCGCCTATAGGCTATAGTAGGACTATAGGGGCTATAGGCTATATAGACTATTATAGGCCCTAATAGGCTAAGCTAAAGTAGCCTAAAGGCCTATATAAATTATAAATATAGGCTTATGGCTTATAGGCTTATAGGATAGGCCTATAATAGCTATTATTTAATATAATATAGTAATATAGCATATCGAATCGGCCTATCACATATAGTTTACTATACTAGGCCTAATTATTAGCCTGCCTATAGGCCTAGATTACTATTAGCCTATTAGTACATTAGCCTATTATAGTAGCCTAAAGGTTATAAGCTCAAACAGTTTAAACTATTAAACAATTGAAAATATTTACTATAGAAAAGTGTTGATTAACCGATTGCGATTGCATGAAATAATTAAGCGAATATGAAGGTAGGCTATGCTATATATTTGATATTTGCAAACTGGTGCGTGTTTTCTTCATGAATTTTTAGTTATAGGCCTGTTATTGAATAATATTTCATGCATAGGACTAATGAAATGACAATAAGTCACAATATTAATAGGCCTATAGACACTATAGTCCTATTATAGGCTATATCTATATCTAGGCTATAATATATCATATTCAATATGGAAAACATAGGCCTACGCCGACATACGGTCATAGGCCCGACTATACGACATAGGCCTTTATATATATATATTAGCCTCTTCCTACGAACAATATATATTTTTTTAAAGTTTAACATAATATTTGCTATGGCTATGGTTTTTATATTCGTGAAGATGCATCGGCTCTTATGCGTCTGTCTCTATCAAACATTCAACATGAAATATATCTAGAATTATATTTGCCTTTTTATTAATCAAAACGAGCGATCTAGGTCTAGGGCTAAGTTAAGCAATAGCTTGAATAGCCTACAGTAATAAAAGCATTATAGGCCTAATTATTTTTTTTTCGATACAAAACTAGTTCTAAACGTAATTTTTTTTGGTAATTGTTTACCTGCGTTAGCCCACGAGTTTTTTGGTTCTCTGTGAAATATTTTTAAAGATCCATGCCGAATTCGGACAAATCAAGTCATTAAATGTCTCGCAAACGATATTTAGACTTAGAAAAAAATATTTTTATTCGCGATTTTGTACTATTAATATAGCACGAAACAACGTTATTTCGGCCATTGTCGAAAAGGGGTTTCCTTCCCTAACCTATATAAACTAACCGATACTAACCAAGCGCTATTAAAATTTCATTCATTTTAGTAGCGCATGGGTTAGTATCGGTTAGTTTTATAGGTTAGGGTTGGTAACTCTTCTCCTGTGAAGTCACAAGACAAAAATGACAAAATGGCGTTGTTTATGTTAAATTAATAGAAAAAAAAATAAAAATCGCATTTAAAAATATTTAAAAATTATTTTTTCTAAGCCTAAAAATCATTTGCAAGACATTTCATGACTTGATTCGTGCGAATTTGGCATGGATATTTCAAAATCGTTGCTTTAACACCCCAAAACTCGTGGGCTAACGCAGGTAAACAATTACCTTTTTTTTTTACATTGTCATTGAAGAAACTCAACAAAAAGTAATGACACAGTGATCACGATAGAATCGACCATAATATTAAGGTCCAAAGCATAGAGTCCAGGTCTAAAAAAAATTTTCTTTAAAAAATAAAGAAGCTCTAAACGTTATTTTTTTAACAATTCCCTTCCTAGGTTCTTAGTTTAAGATCTCCATGTGTTTTTATGGTTTAAAGTTCAAAAACAACTATAATAACATTAAAAACCCCCAACACCTTTAGTAAAATACTATATGGAAAGAAGGAACAAAAATCTTTGTGCCCCCAAAAGAAATATATGTCAGTGAGTCTCAAGGCCACGCCCCTTTTCCGGGGTCAAACTAAAAAGGTCTATATAGCCCTACATTACATTATAATTATACATTATAGTAATAATTGATGAAAGTTATTTACCTCCTATATATATCACTGAATACAAACTTTTCACTTCTTGAATGCAGCTTTAATTTTAAAGGCTTTCTTTGGTCATTCAAAAGATGACTATGCTTTCTGCGTTTGTGCATGTATAAAGCCTGTCTGGTGTAAAATGTGGCTTGACAGATCAGACAAACTCTGACTTTAGGCTTTGGCCTATTGGCATTGGTCGAATTCGTTTCTTTGGAAGAAATATCAAGTCCATGGAATTTCTTTGAATGCCGATTTGGTAATTGTTTACCTGCGTTAGCCCACGAGTTTTTTGGTTCTGTATGAAAATTTTTTAAAGATTCATGCCCAATTCGCACGAATCAAGTCATTATATGTTAATATGTCTCGCAAACGATATTTAGACTTAGAAAAAATATATTTTTGAACGCGATTTTTTACTACAAATACAGCATAAACAACGCCATCTTGGCCTGTGACTTCACGGGGAAGTAGCGGACTCAATCCGCCATTTTGTGCTAAAAGGTCACAGTTCAAGGGTTACCATGCCGCTTTAGTCTGTGACGTCACGGGATAGGGGATTCCCTCGAATCGACATTTTAAAAGCGCCAAGGAAATCACAAGGAAATCTTAATCCTAAATGAGCTATTATGTACTAAAAATAGAACTGAGCTCTGATTGGATGTGTTAATAGTATACGTAGAGTATCTAGATGCTTGTAGCTGGAAAGCAAGGATGTTTTTAACTGCTAGAGTTCTAGATTCTTAACTGCTGCGGCTGTATTTATAATGCAAGAAATAGTTTTGACAAATTCCATGATTCCATGGATTTAGGATTTAGCCTAGTTACTAAATTTTAGTCTAACTATGGTCTAACAATCTAGATCTATAAAATTAATCTTTTTTTTTTTTTGTGGGGGGGGGGGGGGGGGGGGGGGGTTAATCCATTGTATATCGATGAAATGATTTAAAAAATAACTTAGAATAGAAATGAATCTATAATTTTTTTAAGAAAACACAGAAGCGTATAGTCTATGAATCTATTTGTAGCCTACAAGTCTTTAGTTTGGTCCGGAAAAATAATATTTTTTCGCCCTTACCATGTAGCCTATAGTCTATCTATGCCCTACCTATTCCTATCTAAGTTATATTTAAATGTAGATCTATACCAAATATAAGGACATGCCTAAATAGACCTTTTGATTGTGAGGAAAATTTTATTTGTCTATTGTCTTAGATGGGTTGCCCGAACAAACCGCAGTAACTTATCATCATATTATTATTAGATTGAAGGGTAGATCTTCATGCATCACGCGATCAGTGATGCACATGAGCAGAGCAGAAAGAGCGAACTTCAAGGGAACCGCAATGTCCTTACTGACAGCTATGATGCTTTCTCGACATATTTTTCCTTATCTCACTGATAAAATCCCTCAATCGCTAAACAAAGCAGCTGCCATGAGAAGCTTGCTATCGCCCTCAAGCGGTATAATAGGCTACAATCCTAGTTGGGCTGGTATTAAGGCATTTAGGCATACTGATGGCAGTGACACTAGTGAGCTTGTGCTCTCTCTTACGCTGGAGGCTATTTCAGATCTGAACTCGACGTACGGACTCCTTGGCCAAGAAGACTACTCCCCCCCCCCCCCCCGCCCTCTGCACCCGCTCTCAACGAGCCATTCTTATTTGAAAGTGCCCGCAAAACGATCTATGAGTGTGAGACTGAACGGTGGTACACGAACTGGGACGAATTTGACAAGGGCCGAGGTGTGCGGCTGCAGCGGCTGCATCTAAAACGGCCACATCGGGCTGAGTCGTGGTGGAGGCTCCACAGAATGAAGCAGTCCACGATTACCCAAATTTCGATTGTGCATTTTTCGAAAGGCCTCCCCCCCCCCCCCACCTTGATTCGCAGTGTCGAATCTGCAGGGATACAGAGCACGTGCTATTTGCCTGCCCTGCCTTGCAGGATCATAGAGTGGACAGGAACAGACATCCCTTTTGTGCCGAACCTTTTCAGTGATGTATCAATAATCAATGTATTGCGTGAATTCGTTCTCCGAGCCTTAAGAGGTTAATATCAGCTCATATTCTCGGAGAGAAGTGGGGTTCAAGTCTAATCTAATAATATGACTTTATGCTGGCTAAACGGAGTGAAAGACGGAGTGAAAGACGGAGTGAAAGACGGAGTGAAAGACGGAGTGAAAGACGGAGTGAAAGACGGAGTGAAAGACGGAGTGAAAGACGGAGTGAAAGACGGAGTGAAAGACGGAGTGAAAGACGGAGTGATCAATAAATTGGTTGCAAGAATTGAATTAATAGAAATGAAAGAAGAAAAGAGAAATTCCGTTTCTTAGGAAATTCCGTTTTTTTAATGATATTAAACAGCAGAATAGAAATAATTAGAAAAGAATAAGGTGTTCTTAAGACGTATTTTAGAGACAGTATTTTATAATTTGGTCAACAGAGACTCAGTAAGTTTAAATGTTGTTGTTTTAATCTCTAGAAATTGCGTAGTACGCAATAATCTTCTTTATAGAAGGAGCGTCTGTAATGTATAAGATAAGAAAATAATTTTTTTATACACTTTTTCTGGTGATTTATCTCATCTTTCAATATTAAGAGAAGAAGAATGCAGTTTTATAAAAGCATTCGCGTTGATTCTACAAATAAGCTACTTTGTGATACTAAATGTGCATCCTTGAAATCAGCAATAGTCTAGTTGCAATCATTTTTTTGCAGAATTTTCCAGCAATAATAGTCGCTCGAAAAGGAAGTGTGGATGGTTAAATAAAATCTGCATTTGTACACAGTGTGTGTACTCTGTGTACCATAAGCCACAGAGTATTCTTATAAGACTTGATGTGTATGCATTTTTTTATCATCTAAAAAATCTGCTAAAAGGGGGGCATGTTTCTTAAACGTTCGCCCCCCCCCCCCCCCCCCCCCCCCAGATCTATCGTCAAAAGCTAGTTACGCCCACAGTGAAATATTTAAACATAATTAATGTTACGACCGAAACATTAATTTAACAGGAACAGGAAGACTTTAAGCATGAATTGTGACACGCTTGAATAAATAAACATAAATAAAGGAATAAAACATTTGGGGGAAGAATATGTTACAATAAACAGAAGCTGGCCCCTGGTTGGTCTAGGCTAAATAGAAGTTCTATATAGATTATAGATTTGTGTCAGATCTTCAATGGCAACATATGGGCAACGTATGGGCAACATATGGGCAACATATGGGCAACACCTTCCTTGCGCGTCTGATTCCGATCAGGTGTCAATCTTAGCGTTACTCGATTTGTCGGCTGCATTTGATACGCTTGACCATGAGATTCTTATTGATAGATTGTCTACTACTTTTGGTTGCTCGGGATGTGTTGGCAACTGGTTTAAATCCTACCTCACTAAACGCACACAAAGTGTCATCATTGGTGGATCTACCTCAACATACTCGACTCTGCAATATGGAGTACCACAGGGATCGGTTCTGGGCCCAGTACTGTTTTTACTGTACACTTATCCACTTGGCGATGTCATCAGGCCTTTTAACATTTCATACCACTTCTACGCTGATGATTCGCAGTTGCATGACTCTGCTGTCCCCGCTGAAGTCTCCCGTATAGCAACCAACCTCAGTCTTGCTATTGCTAGTGTCTGCTCCTGGATGATGGAAAACAGACTTAAGATGAACGAAGATAAGACGGAGGCAATTCTAATTGGAACTCTGAGTAAAATCGCCAAAGTCGAGGGCTTGGAATCATTGGTGGTCTTAAACTGCCATATCCCCTTTGCAGACAACGTAAGAAACCTGGGTGTCACCCTCGATTCACAGTTATCTTTCGATGCCCACATTGGAAATCTATCCAGAGGCCTTTATTTACAGCTGCGTAGACTTGGTCAGATACGGCCCTATTTGTCACTTGAGTCAGCAAATAAACTTGCCGCTGCCTTTATACTCTCGCGCCTCGACTACTGCAATAATATGCTGTGCTTATCGGGATACCTGAGGATAAGGTCGCCAAATTACAGCGAATACAAAACAGTAAAACAGTGCCGCTCGCCTAGTCATGCGTAAGTCAAGGCGAGATTCTTTGACAGTTGAAGTTCTCCTGCATCAGCTCCATTGGCTCCCCGTGAAAGCCAGAATCGAGTATAAAGTGGCGCTATTTTGCTATCAGTGCATTTTTAATAACGAGTTTCCGTCCCATCTTAAGGAACTAATAACACCATATGTCACTCAAAGAACACTTCGTTCTGCCAACTCATCGCTTCTGGAAGAGCTCCGTTTCTCTCTGATGACCGTTGGCCTTAGAGCCTTCTCAGTATCCGGTCCGAAGGTGTGGAATATTCTTCCCATTCAACTCAGGCAACAAGCTCCATTCATTCCTTCAAGAAGTACTTAAAAACTCATTATTTCAATATGTATCTTAATTAACATGCTTTAGAGCCTTACTGTCTTACTTATATGTTAGGTCGGTTATTTTGTTTTAGTTGTTTGATTTGTTCTATGTTTGTAATGTTTTGAATCATCATTTAGTTGTTTTTTTTTTTGTTGTTGTTTTTTTATCTCTTGGCCTATAGATTGTATCTGTGTTCTTTGAATTGTTATGTTAAATGCGCTGTGAGCTTACAGTATGTTTGTTGGCAGCGCTATACAAATGTCATCATCATTATTATCATTATATGGGCAACATATGGGCAACAGTTGGGCACACAGAAATAGAAAGTTATACAGAAAGAAAAGTGAAATAGAACTGATAGGCCTAACTGATAGGCAACAAATGATAGGCAACAATTGATAGGCTAAAATTTAGGCAACAGTTGAAAGGCAACAATTGATAGGAAACAATTGATAGGAAACAATTTATATGCAACTAATGATAGGCAACAATTGATAGGCTAAAATTGATAGGCAACAGTTGAAAGGCAACATTTTATAGGCAACAAATGATAGGCAACAATTGATAGGAAACAATTGATAGGCTAAAATTTAGGCAACAGTTGAAAGGCAACAATTGAAAGGCAACATTTTATAGGCAACAAATGATAGGCAACAATTGATAGGAAACAATTGATAGGCAACAAATGATAGGCAACAATTGATAGGCTAAAATTGTTAGGCAACAGTTGAAAGGCAACATTTTATAGGCAACAAATGATAGGCAACAATTGATAGGAAACAATTGATAGGCAACAGTTGAAAGGCAACATTTTATAGGCAACAAATGATAGGCAACAATTGATAGACAACAATTGATAGGCTAAAATTGTTAGGCAACAGTTGAAAGGCAACATTTTATAGGCAACAAGTGATAGGCAACAATTGATAGGAAACAATTGATAGGCAACAATTGATAGGCTAAAATTGTTAGGCAACAGTTGAAAGGCAACATTTTATAGGCAACAAATGATAGGCAACAATTGATAGGAAACAATTGATAGGCAACAAATGATAGGCAACAATTGATAGGCTAAAATTGTTAGGCAACAGTTGAAAGGCAACATTTTATAGGCAACAAATGATAGGCAACAATTGATAGGAAACAATTGATAGACAACAATTGATAGGCTAAAATTGTTAGGCAACAGTTGAAAGGCAACAATTGATAGGCAACAATTGATAGGCTAAAATTGTTAGGCAACAGTTGAAAGGCAACATTTTATAGGCAACAATTGATAGGAAACAATTAATAGGCAACAAATGATAGGCAACAATTGATAGGCAAGGTTAAATTAGTAGTCTAAAGAAATATTAACAGTGTGTCTATTATTTATTTGGCAAAGTGTAGCTAGGCCCTACAACCTTTTTTGGGGGCCTTCGAAATGGGCCTTGTGAGGCAGGCTGGTCCTGTTGTTAGTTCACCGGATTGTCAACCGACACGTCGCGGGTATTATCCCTGCCGCCGACCGATCCCTGTAGCCCTACAGGAGTTTTGGGCCTTGTGGACGTAATAATCTTCTATCTAAAAAGGAACGTTTGTAAACTTATAAGAACTTATAAGAAATTCAGAAAGCATTTCAAACAATAATGTAGTGATTGAAATAGAACATTCGGCATAAATTGAAGTTACAAATGTAATCACGATTGTTACATCAACAGTGTACGATCGACATTTAGCTATGTTACAGTATTTGAAACTTTCTTTGTAATAGCAAAGTCACACATGACGGCGTCTTATGTCATTTCCATATACTAGTAATGCCGCATTACAACTCGCTGGTTTGTGGGACAACTAACTAATAATACCATAATCCATAATAAATCATGACTATGACATTGAATGGTCCTCATCGAAAACGATGGACACGCATCATCACCATCAGTATAAAAAACACAGCCTAACAGTCTCTCCTTAACTCTACACTCTCTACTCCTAAAAACTACACACAACTTGGTAGGGGGGGGGGGGGGTGATCATAAAGAAAGAGAGTTAACCTAGTATTAACCCAGGGCCGGCTCATCCATATAGGCGAACTAGGCGGCCGCCTAGGGCGCAAAATTTTGGGGGGCGCAAAATTGAGAATAATTGTCTTTTTTATTTGGGGATTAAAAAAAATAAACTTTATAAAAGTTTAGTGCTTTTGATCGCTACTAGCATAGGTAGAGGAATTTCTGGATGAGATGCGGCGGCGGAATATCATAGTGAAGTGACGTGACCGTGACCATCAAGTCAGTTCGTGAATCGTAAGTCGTGAGGGCGCTGAGTTGTTTGCATTGGCAGTGCAGTTGTTGTTTTGGTGCATTTTTAGACTGTTAATTACGAAAACGAGTACATTAACTCCCTTAAGTGGCACAAGATGGTCCAGTCGAATTGATGCACTAACTCCACTGCGGTACCAGTTATCTCATGTTTGTAATGCTTTGGAAGAGATTTCTGAAGACACTAAATGGATCTAGTGGCAGTATTGCGAAGGTAGAAGCACTTGGGTTACTTAAAAATATTTCAGACTTCGAGTTTATTGCTGCACTTGTCACATGCCACAGCATTTTGTTTCAAGTAAACATAACTAGTAAGAAACTGCAAGAAAATTACTTTAGTCTCCAGAGAGCAGTTAGTCACCTGAAAAAAAAAACCGAAAAGTTTTTGGTTAAAGCTAGAAGTGATTTATAGTTCAATAGAGTTCTGTTTGATGTTAATGAAGTAGCATAAGAAGTTGCATGGAATAGAACCCGTATTTGAGAAAGAGAAGGTCCAAATTCAAAAAAAGAACATGGTTGATTACGAATCAACAGATGAATATGTAAATATTGCAGGTAACCCCTCAGAAAGTTTCAAGATCCACTTTTATGTTGCTGCTTTAGACACAGCTGGAAACTTGGAAAACGCATTAACAATAATTGAACAAGATGAGGGTTTGAATGAATCTGACATTGCTGCTGTACGACAGTGTTCTGAACTAAGAGCAATTTCTCATCATCTCCATAACTCACTATCAAACCCTGAAGACGTCCTAAACTACATTTACCAACAGAATCTTGAAAACGGATTTCCTAACATTTGTGTAACCCTTTGTATTTTGCGTACGTTGCCACTTTCCGTAGCTAGTCCTGAACGAAGTTTTTCAAAACTTAAGGTAATTGAAACCTATCTGCGTACAACAATGTCAGGAGAGATTTGTGGGTCTGGCGACAATTTCTATTGAAAGTGAGATAGCAAGTCAGTTAGAGTCAAAACCAGAAAGCAAGAAAAGTACCATTACGGTTTTATTCTTTAGGATTATAAATACTGTTAATCAGTATTTAAAAGTGACTTTTGGACCGTATTTAAGAAAACTATAATCCAATATCAAGCAATATCAAGTAGTCTTTGTGTGTATTTTTTTAAGTGTTATAAAAACAGAAAAAAATATCTGTAATCTAGCTGTGAATTTCTTTTTGTTATTAAGAGAACTGTTCATAATGCAATTATAAAAACTATAAACCTATATACCTAATGTAAAACTGTGTGCTGTGTAACTTTTCTAATAATAATTTAGATTTCTAATAATATCTAATTAATATATAATGCAAAGCCATTGTTACTTTTCATTCAACTGTTTTATTTACATTTCGCAGTCATCAATTAAAGGTTGTAAAATAAAATTCTTCGCTGGGCTATAACAATTATTATCATAAACACATTTTCGAAGTTCATACCCGGCAGACCCCGCCAAATGCACTTTAATGGGGGCGCAGAATTTGTTTTCGCCTAGGGCGCCAAAAACCATAGAGTCGGCCCTGTATAACCTTACATATCACATGTAGGCCTATATATACAGCTTCAATGTACAATATTTTTTGCCACACAGTACGGCCTACATCATGTGTACACTAGAGTCAGTTTTAAAAAAAGCTACATAATAATACGAGCAGCATATATTTAACGTAGACTTTTATTCTTATAGTATTTAACATTTATATTTGGCCTACAAACACATTATATAAAACCTAACTTTGGTTTAACGTCCAATTACATTTTTAAATATAAGCTTATTAACAATAATTGTATGCTAGGACGCCTACATAGGCCTACACAAGCTGCTCATTATTATCTCCAACATTTCTTGTCAGGACCACTTTCCTGGGGCCATCTGTTGCAATAGATTGGCAATTGCCCTTTCAATGTTCATTTATCAAAGATTAGTTTATTTCCTGATTATGCATTGTTGGATACCCCCACCACCTAATCTAATTTAGATCATCGCAAAGACCGCAAATAGAGTGCATAGCCTCCTCTCCCCTCCCTCTTTTGTTCTCCCTCTCTCTCTCTTCAACGGGTAGAATAAATAATGATTTAACCATTAGGTGTCATCCGTGATATTCATGAATCTAATCATTCTTTACTTATTAGATAGCGCTCTACAATAAACACACTCGGCACTCGGCCCATAACACTCGAGATAAATAGAACTCGCCTACAAACTGAGGTGTGCTCCAAAGCTTAATTAAATGTAACAATATTTTTGTACAATAAATATTTCATGTCATCAAAACGCATAAAATTGAAATGTGTTACGCTAATTGCGTTTATTATCATTTTAATTTATACTTCCGGGATGGTTTTCACAAGAGGTTAGTATCATATTACGTTTAATTATGGACTATTTATATGCTCTAAAGTACTGTAATCTTTTCATGCTTTTCAAGGAACGTGTGAATCATCTGTGTCGGGTCGCTATATTTTATCTGTGTCGGGACGCTTTATTTATAGCTTTAAAAAGTTATCTGTGTCGGGACGCTTTATTTATAGCTTTAACAAGTTATCTGTATCGGGTCGCTTTATTTATAACTTTAAAAAGTTATCTGTGTCGGGTCGCTTTATTTATAGCTTTAAAAAGTTATCTGTGTCGGGTCGCTTTATTTATAGCTTTAAAAAGTTATCTGTGTCGGGTCGCTTTATTTATAGCTTTAAAAAGTTATCTGTGTCGGGTCGCTTTATTTATAGCTTTAAAAAGTTATTTGTTTGGGGTCACTTTATTTATAGCTTTAAAAAGTTATCTGTGTCGGGTCGCTTTATTTATAGCTTTAAAAAGTTATCTGTGTCGGGTCGCTTTATTTATAGCTTTAAAAAGTTATTTGTTTGGGGTCGCTTTATTTATAGCTTTAAAAAGTTATCTGTGTCGGGTCGCTTTATTTATAGCTTTAAAAAGTTATCTGTATCGGGTCGCTTTATTTATAACTTTAAAAAGTTATCTGTGTCGGGTCGCTTTATTTATAGCTTTAAAAAGTTATCTGTGTCGGGTCGCTTTATTTATAGCTTTAAAAAGTTATCTGTGTCGGGTCGCTTTATTTATAGCTTTAAAAAGTTATCTGTGTCGGGTCGCTTTATTTATAGCTTTAAAAAGTTATTTGTTTGGGGTCGCTTTATTTGTAGCTTTAAAAAGTTATCGGTGTCGGGTCGCTTTATTTATAGCTTTAAAAAGGTATCTGTGTCGGGTCGTTTTATTTATAGCTTTAAAAAGTTATCTGTGTCGGGTCGCTTTATTTATAGCTTTAAAAAGTTATCTGTGTCGGGTCGCTTTATTTATAGCTTTTAAAAGTTATCTGTGTCGGGTTGCTTTATTTATAGCTTTTAAAAGTTATCTGTGTCAGGTCGCTTTATTTATAGCTTTAAAAAACTATGAACAAAGTATCAAAAATGACATCATGACGATAAAAAAATGGAAACCGAATTAGCATGCATCAAATAATAAATGTCAATTGAAAACATGTAGAATGAATCCAGTCTACCTGCAAGTGGCCATCACTGTCCCAAATAACATACAGAGTCAAGAGTCCCGCTCTACCCAGAGGCCATCAGCTCAATCTGCATGTTCCACATACACGCACCGACGTTTACACAATTATTTTTTTCCGTCAGCCATTAGACTGTGGAACACACTAGACCAGGCCTCCATCACTGCCCCATTAGACTAGACCAGGCCTCCATCACTGCCCCATTAGACTAGACCAGGCCTCCATCACTGCCCCATTAGACTGTGGAACACACTAGACCAGGCCTCCATCACTGCCCCATTAGACTGTGGAACACACTAGACCAGGCCTCCATCACTGCCCCATTAGACTGTGGAACACACTAGACCAGGCCTCCATCACTGCCCCTTCTGTGCCGGCTTTCAAATCTTCACTGAAGGCTGAAGGGTTGGACTAAATACCTCAAGTGAATCTCTTTCATATGTTTGTAATTCTTGTTTGTTATAAAATTGTGTATGTCGTTAAATTGTAGACTTTTACTTCGGGCCTAACGGGGTGTCCACAATAATAAGAAGACGTAGAACAATCTAGCTAAATCTTACTATTATACAAAATGTGATGATTAGTTTGCTTGCAGCTGATTTAATATAGCCTATATTAAAAGGTTCGAAATGTTACACTTATATAATATATTTTACAAGCACACCATCTCCACATTCTTATACTATGCCCTCCTACTATACTGAATAATTTTGCGTCCTACTCTATTTATCTGTGGTTTAGTCCAGTCTTGCAATTATATACGTGTTTTAAGTGACACTAAGTACAGGTATTATTTTTTCCTGTCTTGTTCAGGCAACCTTTTTCATGCCCAGATGCCATTTGGAAAGAAAGATCATTTATATTATTATGAGTGTGTCTTTGTTTATATTAAAGGAATCCATTTAGTTCTTTAACTCGTTGTTATGGGAACCCTAGAAGTGTTTTAAAAACATTATTGTGCTATATTTTATATATTTTATTCTAGCAGGATGCTGTCCCCGTATGCTTTATCAAGCAGACGTCCTTTGGTCAAAGACTATAATAAGATAGACCGCTTGCTCTAGTGTTAGAGCTTAAGTGTTTGTTTTGTCCATGCGCAGCCAATAACGCTGACCTAAATGACTTCTAAACGAGCTTAAAAAACTTCCGCTGTATACAACTTTCGATTTTAATTTTAATATTCCATTGAGAAAATCATAGCGAATTACTAAACCGGAAGTCTAGAGGACAGGATGAGATCGGAAATTCCGAAACAAAGTATTTCAAGTTATCAAATAGCAGAAATATCAAAGCAAGCGCTCCATCTTATTAGACCTATAGTCTATGGTTTGATTCATGATTTGTTGTTCAGCAGACATTGGAGTCTGGATTCCGCTGTTTCTTAGTCAAAGAGTATCAGACTTCAACTTGACGGTGTCTTTAGTTGACCATGCCACGTCACAGGTTAGTGTCCACCGCAGGTGACGACCTAAACAGGATGTCTTTTAGGCTGTCGGCACTCTGAATGAATTAGAAATCCTACTTTGGCACACCCTTATCAAAAGGTTGCCGACCCTTGTAATAGACCACAGTAAACGAAAATCTTAAAAAAAAGAAATTACATTCGCAAAAAAAATCATATTTTCTCACCCACTCTCTCTACTCTATTTTACAAGCAGTACAATTTGTGGACCCCCCCCCCCCCCCCCACCCTTTATATGCCTACGGCCTACGTACAAATTAGCCTTGTACCTCCAAGCCATGATAAAAAAAATGTTTCGCCAAAGTCACAACAAGACATTGATTTTATTGTTTCTACTTTAAAAAAAAATCTATTTGCTGACCTTTACATTTATTAAAGATATTGCCTAGAACTTTGAAATGATTTAATTCATAAGATAGATTAAGAGAAACTCCAAGAAATTTGAAGATATTGAAATAGAAATCACTTAGACACGGAGATGTCTCTGCTTAAGCATATTTGTTTTATTAATTTTTGTAACGTAAGTTATATCATTATAAATGTATGCATAATTACATCATTCAGTAGAGTCCACTCCCCCCATTACGTACACATCCGTAAGCTAAATGTCCTAGTTCTATATGTCAAGTCTATTGATAACCATTGCTTTATAACGCAACAATGGACATTTTACAATTTCTTTTCATTAGAACAACAGCAGTGACAGGGAAAACAAAATGGCGACTGTTCTTCTCAGACTTAAGACAAGGGCACAAAGAGTGATGACGTATTGTCAGAATGAGTCACAGTTGACTTACTCTACCAATCAGACTGACTTGAAGATCACGCCTATAGAAACAATGTTATTCCTCAACACAAGGCACAAACTACTGTACTGGGCCATCCCAAAGGTAGGCCAACACAGACTGCTGTAGGCCTACTGGGCCATCGAAATTAGGCCGTACTACTGAAGTTTATTATAAAAGTCCTAATATCTAAAAAGGACTCCTTCAAACCGTGATACATTATGTTTGATATGGAACATGTTTACAAAATTACGGAACAAATAATAATATGCATAAGTTTAAATATAAAAGGTGATAAAATGCAACGATGATCACAACAATTGGAACAATGTCGATCTTGGAACTGCAGGTATTGATCGATTGTCAGATGGATGTAGTAAAGTTTAACTGTGTTTGCTAATACGTGAATAATTTTATTTTTCTATGTTACTGTTACATATAATGTTATAAGTTATAGCATAGACTATAATATACATGGACCGCTTGCTTTAGTATTTTTGCTATATGATGACTTGAAACACTGATTTTCGGAATTCCCGATTCTAAATAAAGTAATTGCTATACAGGAAACAAAGTTATTGATATACAGGTTCCGTTTTATTTAATCGCTATGATTTTCTCAATGAAAAATTAAAATCGAAAGTTGTACAGAGCGGAAACATTTATAGATCAGTGTTGTGTGCGCACGGAAAAAGAACATAAGCTCTAGAAATAGAGCAGGCGGTCCATCTTATTATAGTCAATGATAATAGGATTAATAGGCCTACAAGTATTCATTTAAAGTCGAAAAAAAATGCAATTTAATAAAACGGAACATGTATGACAATTACTTTATTTAGAATCGGGAATTGCAAAAAAAGAAGATTATAATAGCATAAAAAACTAAAGCAAGCGGTCAATGTATATTATAGTCTATGGTTATAGTTATATATACCGTAAGTTATTGTGCTTTCAAAATTATTATTTTTTTAATCTTTGTTTGTTTTTTTTTTTTTTTTTTGCTTAGATCGGTAGCTCGTTTTGGAAACGAATATTTAAAGTGTTGGACTCAAGCAACAAGGCAGCCATTAAAATGTTTGATCTCACCAACATGGCCGCCCACACGAGGTAAAGAAAATAACCTTTCGTAGGTCTCGTAGCAGATAAGACAATCAGTCGGCATTCAGTCGGCAATCAGTCGGCAATTGGGTGCTGAAAGATGGAAGAGTCACGCATACGTATAGTTGTGGGCGATTCTGACATCCAAAGGATTTTATTGTCTATGTGAAACAAGGAACGAACTGTTTTGATTTCCATTCAAATATTTGAGATTACGATTACTTTCATTTCTCTTGCTCATCCAAGATAATATACAGCTGGTAATATGTTAAAGGCTTACAAAATATACAGCTGGTAATATGTTAAAGGCTTACAAAATATACAGCTGGTAATATGTTAAAGGCTTACAAAATATACAGCTGGTAATATGTTAAAGGCTTACAAAATATACAGCTGGTAATATGTTAAAGGCTTACAAAATATACAGCTGGTAATATGTTAAAGGCTTACAAAATATACAGCTGGTAATATGTTAAAGGCTTACAAAATATACAGCTGGTAATATGTTAAAGGCTTACAAAATATACAGCTGGTAATATGTTAAAGGCTTACAAAATATACAGCTGGTAATATGTTAAAGGCTTACAAAATATACAGCTGGTAATATGTTAAAGGCTTACAAAATATACAGCTGGTAATATGTTAAAGGCTTACAAAATATACAGCTGGTAATATGTTAAAGGCTTACAAAATATACAGCTGGTAATATGTTAAAGGCTTACAAAATATACAGTTGGTCTGATATATATCTGATTTCAAAACATTTTAATGACGGCGCTTCTCCACAAATTCTGTCTGTCGTTTTTATTTACTTACTAAACAATTCAGTAAAACGTGAATGTGAAACAATTGTCATTAGCCTCATAAAGATTGTGTAGCCGATGCACTAATGGTTACACATAATTAAAAAAAAAAACTAATACAATATGTAAATTTAGCCCAAATAAAATATTCAAATTATTGACCTAATTGAATGTCCACATATTGCATCCACACGCTCCTTAACTTGTGTCAAAACGCCTCTATTGATGTACGAAAATTCACGTGAACTCTTTTAAAAATCTTTGGTTTGACATTACTATGTCAATTACTGCCGAAATCTGTTTTTATTGTTCCGTATTATGTAATTATCTACATAGTTAAAGTTTTATGTGTGTGTCAAGGACTTCAGTAGTCCTTGGTGTGTATCTAATTCGGTGACCATTGGTTATTACCAGGACACGTGACATCATCGCCATCCCATGCATGTTCTCCATAGTATAGTGGTTAGAATCAACGCCTGTTACCCGGTAACCTGGGTTCGATTCTCCTTGTGTAATAATGAACATATTAGCTATTTATTATATCATGCAATGCCGGACTATTTAGCTAGTATAATATATTTCCATTAAAGTGTGTAATTATAAATTAGACATTTTCAACGGTCTAGTTTCGGGAGAGGTGAGACTAAATGACGTCCGTGACTTCTGAATTTCCCAGTAGCGTCAAAATGTTAAATTTAAACAAAAATATTAGTATTAGATCTATTTTATTTGTATTTTAATAGGCAAGTGATATTTGTCCACAGCGTACCGTTGAGTATCGTGTTCTCCAAATACAATGAGAGTTCAAGAGTTCAAATGTTGGAGACTTACACCAAGTTCTACTTCACTAGAGATCCTTTCTCGAGACTCTTCTCGGCCTACGTGGACAAAATGTTAATCCCTACTGCAGTGGGGTTGTCTCTGACTCATAAAATGGTTTTGTCGTAAGTACGACACACACAAACACATACACAAACACGTGTAGACTCTATATAAATAGTAAATAGTAATACTAGCATATATATGCCCGGTTCTCGGAGCCGGCTAAAATGTATTTTCAAATACACAAATACCACAACTAACCATGCAGTTATAATGAGTACAATAGTCTTAAGGGCAGGGACGGCAGTGAAACTGATCTAAATGCCAGAAAATTCAATATTTAAGTTTTTGCCTAAGTTGTATACTTTAACTATTCCTGGATCTAAAACATAGAGTTTGAAAATTTTAGTAACATTATTTAAATGTAAAAATTGCATTTGTAATAGGTATACATCAGAAGTTTATTTTATTTTTTTAAAACATATTTACACTACAGTAATATAAAAAATGAGTTTAATTATATATTAATATACATCAAATTAAAGGTTAAAATCTTGTCTTTGTGGGGGAAAAATCTTACAACAAACCATTAAGAAATAGATGAGAAAATTGCATTTTTCAATTTTACTCCCAAATTATTTTTTTCCCAAAAATTGTCAGTTTTTCCGGTTTTTCTCAAAATACTACTTTTTTTTCTTCTTTTTGTATTAACATCCTTATTTATGAACCAATCTTTATGAATTTTTTTACATACACTTATAACATGTTAATAATCATAGTTACAGGATGAATTTTTGATATGAGTTATAGTTTTCCTTAAATTAAATTTTAATTTGAAAAAAGTGCAATAAAATTATTTGTTTTCATATGTCCTACTAAAAAAATTCATATAAATTTTATTTATCAATTTAACCAAATTTCATCCACAAATTTTATAAAGATATAGCTTATAAATATTTCCGCCAAATTGCAATACATTATCTTGATAAATAATCAAGTTGATACATTTTGTATTGGGTGGTAAATCGTTAATTAAAAAATCCAAAATGGCCGCCATTCCCATCACAACCGTCAGAAATGATTTTTTTTAAGGTATGTGTGACAGGGTGGTTGTAAAATTTACCCGTTATCACAAAGTGAGGTGGAATTGTGTCTTACACCCTTGGCTTGTTGTCTAGTTTGATGGCTATCACAGCTATTCTTGAACTCTTGCAAATTTTTATTTGATACGCCTTAGTTAAGGCAACACAACAAAACAACACTGTAAGTGTAAGTGACTCAAAAAGATTCAGGTTTGGTATATCAATCCATATATATATATGCGATTATGATCAGTTTATTAATAGAGTAAATGTCGATATATTTGGAAACAGGATTATCAGAATCCACATAGACTAATTCAATGTACATACAAGATGAGAAGATCTATTCTAGACTAGAGTTTAACGTGTGTACAGCACGGAGCTAAGAATTCAACTAACTATAGTTTTTCCACCCACGCTGGTCCCAGAATTTCCTTTAACCAGATTGGGTGTTTAAAATCACGTGAGAGCAACGTACATTCATTGGATGCTGTAGATATCTTTAGAATGCTTAGTTAGAGGGGTAGTGGGGGAAAACTAATTAACTTACATCAATTCAAGAAGGGTAGGGGTGCCACGTAAGGAGGAGGTGGGTGGGGAGTACCCAGTTGTCTTTACATTACCATAAAAGGAGTGGGTGTAGCATGCAATGGAAATACCGGGGAAGGATCAATTATCTTAGGGCTAACACTCCTTCTCAGAAAGGAGGATTTGGGTTACATGTCATTGGGCACAAAGACACTATTGTTGTAAATACAGAGACAATTAACTTGAAAATACAAGGTGGGGTCGGATATCGCTAAATGCTAATTTAAGCAACAACAAAAAGGCGAGTAGATGTGACCGTGTATGTGGGTGAAAGAGAAAGACACACACGGGGTGGTCTACAATGATTACAAATGATACATAACATCCTAAAAAGATACCTTGGCAAAATAACATACTTTCACACGTTTCAATCAAACTGTGACACGAGGTCAAATGTCAAATTACATTCAGCCAGAATCCTGACATATATCTATCTAGGACAACCAAACGATGTACTAGGGCTATTAAATGCTAGTCAACCTAACAATGCAGCTTAGCTATGAAACGCTACAGCGTTACATATATCCCCACACTTTGAAGAATTAGCTATTTATGTAGCGAATTCTAATAGTAATTAGGCTTGAATACCGTGTTTAATTGCGTGATTATAGTGTTATAAATGTAAGCGTAATGAAATAAAATAAAATCATTTTGGGTAATGGAATTACCGCAGTTATTTGTAGAATCAGTGGTCCATATACTGTATGCTCTTATTCGATTTAATCAGGGCTATTTGTTTCTGATATAACTTTGGTTGTTGCGGCTGATGCAGGGTGTCTGCTAAGAAAATCAGATATGCAGTTTGATGGGCCAGGAATATATTCAATTCGGAAAGAGTACTGAGACAATGTCAAAGAGTGGCGCATCAATCTGCGATTGAGTTCTTTAGAAGATGAAAGAAATGTCAAAGGGCGATGGTCGGTCTGCAAGGTGAACTGTCTCCCATATAGATACACCTGAAACTTTTCAATCCCCCAAACCAAAGCCAAACATTCTAACTCTATGGGAGGGTAATTCTTTTCTGCCTTTGACAATTTTCTACTGGCATATGCAATGGGGAAAAGTTGGTCATTATGGTCAGGGTCCTTTTGCATTAAAACTGATCCTAATCCAGCCAAGCTGGCGTCAGTTCTAACAACAAATGGTTGTTCTAAGTTTGGTAGGCGCAGGATAGGTTTGTCCGTAAGCACATTTTTTAACTGTCTGAAGGCTTGCTCACACTCATTGCTCCATACTACATTTTCTGGCTGTCCCTTTTTAGTGAGATCGGACAAGGGGGCGGCTATTGCATTATACATCGGCACAAACTTTTGGTAATAGGCACAAAGACCGAGGAATGATCTTACCCCCGATTTATTGGTAGGTCTTGGGGCATCCCTAAGTTTTGCAATCTTTTCGTCATCAGGCATGAGGTGGTGACATTCCACCATGTGACCTAGGAATTTTAATCTTTCATAGCCTATTAGGCATTTGGAGGGACGGGCCGTGAGACCAGTCTCGCGCAGGCGGTTTAGCAGTAACTCAATTATTTCTAAATGCTCATCCCAAGTTTCTGTGGCTACCAGGATGTCATCTATAAAATTTGACAGACCAGGTCTTTGGATAGGCTGTAAAAGCTTTCTCATCATGCGCGTGAACACACATGATTAGTTATTTAGACCAAAGGGGACGGTCTGAAATTCAAAATGCCCTTGGGGTGTGCTAAAAGCTAGATATGGGCGGCAACTTTCAATGACTTCTATTTGATAGTATCCCTTGCTTAAATCAAACTTGGAAAAGAAACAGGCTTTTCCCAAGTTGGCGAACAGGGTATTTGGATCAGGCATAGGCTCAGACTGGAATTCAGCTACAGTGTTTAACCTCCGGAAGTCAATACACATGCGATGAGAACCGTCTGTCTGTTTAACCAGTACAATAGGGGCGTTGTACGGGGAAGTGGAGGGAGCTATAATGTTTTGCTCTAACAGTGTCTCTATTTCTTCCTCTACTAATTTTGCCTTAGCGTGGGGAATGGGATATGGCTTTACGCGGATGGGGGTGGAGTCAGACAGTTTCATGGAAAATGTTTCCAAATTAGTTCGACCCGGTTTATCTGTCAACACGTCGGCGAATTTATTTAGCAGGGAGCGTGCTTGACAAGTTTGGTCGGGACTCAGCTTAGGTCCCGTGATCACATCAGCTACCGACTCTTTTGTTTTCAGGGGGAATGCGGTGAGTGTGTTGTCGGGTACAGTTTCTTCAGCGATGGCCAATGCTAATAGGGGAATGTCAGCGGGAGGGCGTTCCAAGTACCGCTTTAGAAGATTTATGTGATACATTTTCTCCCTAGTTCCAACTTTAATCCTATAGTTGGTTGGAGAGATTTGTGAGGTGACAACATAGGGTCCCTTCCACATGATTTGTAGTTTATTTTGGGAGGAGGGGAGCAATAACAAAACCTTATCCCCTGGAGCTAGAGTACGTTCTTTCACCCGGCGGTTATAATGTTTTGCCTGTTTTTGTCGGGCTTTTATCAGATTCGCTTTTGCAATCTTTCTGACGCATTCTAAACGGTCCTTTAAATGTTGTACATAGGTGTGTACAGTTTTCTCTTCATTATGAGGATTTTCTTTGGTCCAAGAGCGACGGAGGATTTCAAGGGGACCACGGGGTTGTGCTCCATATATGACCTCATAAGGAGAGTAACCTAGGCTTGAGTGTGGGGTTGTACGGTAGGAGTACAGAGCGGCAGGTATGTAGGTGTCCCATTCACTGGGGTCGCCGTGTGCAATTTTCTTTAGCATATCAATTAGGGTCTTGTTGAACCTTTCTACAAGTCCATTGGCTTGTGGATGGTAAGGGGAGGAACGGAGATGCCGTGTGTTCAATAATTGCAACACTTCTTTCATCAGAGTACCGGTAAACTGAGTACCGTTGTCTGATAGGAGAACCTCTGGGAAGCCAATTCTAGTAAAGATTGTAAACAGTGCTTCTGCCACGTGTTTTGAATCTATGCTAGGCAGTGCTACCGCCTCTGGCCACTTTGTCGACTGGCACACTACACACAGTATATATGCATTCCTCTTTCGCGTCCGAGAGAGGGGACCTAATATATCCACAGACACCCGTTGAAATGGAGTGTCCACCACTGGGGTCTGACCAAGTGGTACTGGTGGAGTGAGGTGTTTTCGTGCAGTGACTTGGCATTGGTGACAAGACGATACAAATCTCTTGATATCACCATCCATGCCCGGCCAGAAGTAATAGTACTTGACCTTTTGGACAGTTGAGGTCTGCCCCTGGTGAGCTCCCATTGATGAGTCATGGGCGGTCTCCATTACCTGGGTGCGGAAGGATGAGGGGACCACTACCTGGGTTTTTTCACTTTCATTTTCATGGGGTTGTCGGTATAACACTTTGGACTTAAAAAAATAATGCGGTTTTCCCGGCTTACATATGTTTGCTCCTGCTTTTGCTAGCAGTGATTTTAAGGAGGGGTCTTCCTTTTGTGCTTTGATAAATTCTATATTGGAGGGAATAGGCACTGCCCTTTTGCCGCCATTCTCAGGGTGCGCCCGGGTGACAACGGGGGCCATAATTATAGGAGCCTCTGGCGTTCCTAGGAAAACATATTTGCAACCTAATATGATATCATATGCAGGGTCTTTCATCACAGCGGCATTAATCGTGCCACGTACGTATGGGGAGTTGATCTGGATTCGCGCTATAGGAAGTCTTTGTATTGGGGCTGAAAGAGAGGGGCCCCTAATATCAATGTGTTCTCCAGTGAGGTCGCAGGGGCGTATCCTGGCCTCAGAAACAATGGCCTCGAAACCACAGCCTGTGTCATATAAACAAATGGCTGGTCTCCCATTCAATTCAATTGTGTCTGTCTCTTTAGGACCATTGTGACTTACGGGGAAAGGGTCTCTACAGTCAACAGAGTTTGCTTTTGTGGTGTCCATATCCGCGGGTATGGAATTTACCGCAATAGAGGCAAAAGAGTGAGTGGGCGCGTGGCCGTCTCGTCTCTTGTCACTGTGACTAAAAGAAGTGGGATTTCGATGGGTGCCTTCCCAATGCCCGTGGGGTTGGGACGCTCTCCCATTCGTTTGCGAGTATGGGCGGGGGTGTTGGTTTGCATTGGAGTTTGTTGAAGGGCGCATTGTTTGATTTCGTTTGTCTAGGTGCCCAAATGGACGCCCTGCATAAGGCCTATCATTTCGGGGGCGAGGTGCTACCGTACTATATTCTTCCTTGTGGGCTGCAGCATAACGGTCTGCAAGCTCCACTAAATTAGCAATATTAGTCACCCCTTGTTCGTCTAGAAAGATTCTCATCTTGTAAGGGAGGTTTTGCCGTATTTGTTCGGCTAAAACTAAATCAGCCAACCCTTGAAAAGTTTTCTCACAGTGTGAGAGATTCACCCATTTGAGTAAGTAAGCCATCAGTCTGTCTGCGAATTGTGCATAGGTCTCGCCGTCTCCAAGTCGAGAGTCTCTGAACCGTTTGTTATATGCCTTTGCGGTCAGCTCATACTTTATCAGTAAGGCATTTTTCAGCGCTTCATACGAGTCACTGTCTGATGAGGGAAGTCTGTCATATACATCATATGCTTGTCCCCTTAAAGATTGCACTAAATGTCTCAACCATGCTTCCTTTGGAACATGGTGGTACTCTGCTAATTCTTCAAACCTACTTATGTAAATGTCTATTGTCTCTATCTTATGGTCAAAGACATCCGGAGTGAAGTAAAAGGAGGAGGGGTTAGATATGTCATTTGTTTGGTCATTTGAAGACAGAGGGGTGGGAGAGTTGGAATTGGATATTCCTGGCCCTGTCATCTCTGCTTGTTTCAATTGAACCATTTTGTCAGCCTCAATTTGTGCTAATTTTACTTCTTTCTCTATTTCTTTATTTCTGTTTTCCGCATCTATTCTGTTCTTTTCTACTTCTAATTCTTTATTTCTATTCTCTGCTGCTAATCTAATTTTTTCGGCTTCCCTATATTCTGCTACCTGTTGCTGTATATATTCTAAAAGATTTGTCCCAGTTAATTGTGCTAACTCAGCTTCCTCGCGTGCAATGCGTTTGATATTAACAATGTCGGCCATTATTGTATAAATTGGTTGACTCTAGAAAATATATGACAATTCTAGCAAAAATGTAAAAGACACTTACCCCTGGCGCTTTATTGAAATAAGAAATCACAATTTCACACACACACTAATATAAACTAATGTCAATTGTTTATTTGTATACTTGTGGACTTCAGTTGAGACTGGACGTTTTGCGTTGATTCTAGTTGAGCCAAAATAATAGGAATATGTCTATGAATAGGCACAGGCAGATATGTATGTGTCTCTAGGTGTAGACAGAAAGGTGACGTCTACGGTGACTCACAATGCACGCCTGGTATGGCACGCGTCGTCTACGGTGACTAGTAAGGCACGCCTGGTATGGCACGTGTCGTCTACGGTGCCCGGTAAAGCGGGTGTCAGCAACAGTGGCAGGTGTGGTCAGGCATATATTCTCTGCAGCGTGTATGTGCAGGCTAAGTTGACAGTGTAGGCTAATTTGACAGCGATATTCCTTGTGTACAAAGTGGATACAAGGTATGGGTGGTCGATTGGTTGACTGGTTTGCTTCTTAGGTTGTTATGTGTTGACTTGGTGGTTATGGCGAAAACGAGCCCCCAGCAAGAGCAAAGGTAAACTGTGACAGGCTCCGAGTCTAGTTCAAAATCCCGGACACGAGCTCTATATATATGTGACAGGGTGGTTGTAAAATTTACCCGTTATCACAAAGTGAGGTGGAATTGTGTCTTACACCCTTGGCTTGTTGTCTAGTTTGATGGCTATCACAGCTATTCTTGAACTCTTGCAAATTTTTATTTGATACGCCTTAGTTAAGGCAACACAACAAAACAACACTGTAAGTGTAAGTGACTCAAAAAGATTCAGGTTTGGTATATCAATCCATATATATATATGCGATTATGATCAGTTTATTAATAGAGTAAATGTCGATATATTTGGAAACAGGATTATCAGAATCCACATAGACTAATTCAATGTACATACAAGATGAGAAGATCTATTCTAGACTAGAGTTTAACGTGTGTACAGCACGGAGCTAAGAATTCAACTAACTATAGTTTTTCCACCCACGCTGGTCCCAGAATTTCCTTTAACCAGATTGGGTGTTTAAAATCACGTGAGAGCAACGTACATTCATTGGATGCTGTAGATATCTTTAGAATGCTTAGTTAGAGGGGTAGTGGGGGAAAACTAATTAACTTACATCAATTCAAGAAGGGTAGGGGTGCCACGTAAGGAGGAGGTGGGTGGGGAGTACCCAGTTGTCTTTACATTACCATAAAAGGAGTGGGTGTAGCATGCAAAGGAAATACCGGGGAAGGATCAATTATCTTAGGGCTAACACTCCTTCTCAGAAAGGAGGATTTGGGTTACATGTCATTGGGCACAAAGACACTATTGTTGTAAATACAGAGACAATTAACTTGAAAATACAAGGTGGGGTCGGATATCGCTAAATGCTAATTTAAGCAACAACAAAAAGGCGAGTAGATGTGACCGTGTATGTGGGTGAAAGAGAAAGACACACACGGGGTGGTCTACAATGATTACAAATGATACATAACATCCTAAAAAGATACCTTGGCAAAATAACATACTTTCACACGTTTCAATCAAACTGTGACACGAGGTCAAATGTCAAATTACATTCAGCCAGAATCCTGACATATATCTATCTAGGACAACCAAACGATGTACTAGGGCTATTAAATGCTAGTCAACCTAACAATGCAGCTTAGCTATGAAACGCTACAGCGTTACAGTATGCTTACTCGGACCTGCTTAAACTATCTATATACCAAAAATGGTCATGATGCGTGCAAAAATAAAAAAAAGTGCTCTCTACTGGCTCCCCTACCATATATAATTGATTAAGTTTGTATTTGATTCTACGTATCGTTTAGTGGATTCCTGACTAACTCAAGTTGTCCCTGGAACGTCTCATTTGCAGACGTAAGCCGCTACGTTGCTGCTACGATCATCAGTCAGGGAAAGCTGGACGATCACTTTGCACCAATCAGCTACCACCAGCCGTGTAAGTTCAAGGTAACATTGCTAGGCAAAATGGAGACATTTGTTGAAGACAGCCGGTAAGTGGGTTAGAATTACCCGCCCTTAGTTGTTAACGACTAGAATTATTCAACTAAGCATTTTGTTTTATGATTTCATTTTTAACGATTTTACTTAGCAACTCTTAATGCGTCTATAAATGCATATATTAATTATATTGCGTAGATAGTTTAGACTCAGAGCCTTTACAAGCTTATGCAACGCCCCAGGGCAAAAGTTTCAGCGCCGCCCCTTTGCATAGGCCCTACCGTAACTGCTTGTTTAGTGCTATATTTGCTATATTTAGACTACATTTGCCGCCCCCCTGAAAGTGTCGCAAATTTCTTTTTTGTTTAATAATTTGTTTAAAAAAAATGTCATCTCTTGGCTCAGGGCGATATTGGCAAGCGCCAACATATCCGTTACAGAAATAGCAGGGAATATATCTGACGTAGATACAGAGAATGAGATGGGATATATCAAGGACATTTCACTCAGGACAATTACTTTCATAACATCGAGGTACCTTTCATTTATTTATTTTCATTTATAATCTGGAGCGATAATTTACACTACTTTCGTTATCTGAACATTATTTTTCATTATTTTTTAATGTGTATGTGCGTGTGTGTGTGTTGTTTTATTTTTGGTCTCATGTTTCACGGTCCGCCATCTGGACCCACTGAGACACCTATCGTCCAAATGTTTGGCTCAGGGCAGGTGGGGTGGGGGGTGGGGGCAGGGTATTCTTGGGATCTAGTGCGGGGACGGTCAAGGGGAGATAATCCCCTTGTATATCTTTACAACGAACACTATTGTGTGCACCACATATTCTGTGGTGTGCACTACTCATGTAATACCATGATGTAAATAGGAAAGAAGGTTTTACTATTTCCATATATTTACAGAACTAACATACAATAAGTCTAAACCTTTATTTAAAATCCTCAATGACCTTGACCCTGCTTGCAGTTTAGAATACCACAATTTTCTGTAGACAATGTTAACATTATTTGTGCATCATTCAATTTTGCTTATTTATTTACTACACGTTATAATGATAGTAAAAATATTATTCGGGTTTTTTGTGCACACAATTAATTAATATTTACAAATGCTTACTAAATCTATCACCATACTAAGCAGAAGTTTAGTATAAAAACAAAGACTACAATAAGATGGACGGGTTATTTTATTTTTAGTGCTTTTAGTGTTGTCTTTTCCGTGCGCAGCCAATAACGCGGTCCTAAATGACTCATAAACGTACCTAAAGTGCTCCGCTGTATATAACTTTCTATTTTAATCTTAATTTTCCATTGAGAAAATCATAGCGAATTACTAAACCGGAAGTCTAGAGGACAGGATGCGATCGGAAATTCCAAAACAGAGTATTTCAAGTTATCAAATAGCAGAAATATTAAAGCAAGCGGTTCATCTTATTATATAGATCATAGACTATAATATACATGGACCGCTTGCTTTAGTTTTTTCTGCTCTTATATTCTTGTTTTGTAATTCCCGATTCTAAATGAAGTAGCTGCTATACAAGTTCCGCTTCATTAAATCGCATTTTTTCGACTTTAAATGAATACTTGTTGGCCTATTATTCCTATTTAAGATGGACCGCTTGCTCTATTTTTAGAGCTTATGTTCTTTTTCTGTGCATATAAAACACTGATCTATAAATGTTTCCGCTGTATACAACTTTCGATTTTAATTTTTCATTGAGAAAATCATAGCGATTAAATACAACGGAACCTGTATAGCAGCTACTTTATTTAGAATCGGAAATTCCGAAAATCAGTGTTTCGAGTCATCATATAGCAGAAATACTAAAGCAAGCGGTCCATGTGTAGGCCCTATTATAGTCTATGTATAGATCTAGCCTTTGATAAAAACAACAACTAAAGATTCACTTATACTAATTAAATTATAGATATTGTAGTTCTGTGTTGTTGTTTTTGTAGTTCATATTTAAATAATCGTGCTTATTGCAAGAACGCATTCCTTATTTATTCTCTTATATTATATTAAACTTATTGTGTATAAAGTAGGAAGTAAATAAAGTACACGTCGGACCAAACTGACCATAGGGCTAAAGATGCAGCGTTTACCACTTTCTGTGGGCCACGGCACACGAGGGTATGTGTAGCCAGCACAATGCCCAGTCACCTTTAATTTACCCCAACTAGTGTCAGGTACCCATCAAAGTTGGGTAGACTCAGGGGCACCCTCAATTCCCGGGAAAAAATCCTGATCTGTGCCAGGATTCGAACCCAGAACCTTCGGATCGCCAGTCGAACGCCCTGGCGCTCGGCCACAATGCACCCATTGTTTATTATAGAAATTATTTTCAATTTGAAAAAAAAAAAATGTTAATCTCCATTCATATATAAAATTATATTTTCAAACGTTTCTATTACAGGGAACTAAACTGTTTGAGTCAAATCAACGCCGTACGACGGCTGTGGGTCGTATTTCAAATTCGAGGTTATATTCTGAAGACTCTACAGTTCCCATTTTCACCGCTGGAAGACACGGAAACAGTTCTGATGAAATTCTCACAAACCGCCATCGAGGCCTACAGGCAGTCAGGTTCACCGGAAGTGCGTCACAGACAGAGGGAGGAAGCCATGTTGGAGGCGTATGCTACACTTCCTGAAGAGACCCTGCAGATGCTGGAGAAATCCATGAAATGGGACTGTTCCCTGTTTGACTATCCGTGTAACATTCGCGATAGGATTAAAGCTTAATGGGGCCGAGTCCGACATATTTTGACAATATAAAGAACACGTGAGCTCGTGAGCTACCAGATGTACAGAATACTCACGACCAACGACTGGGAAATAATCTGCTGAAAAATGTGACGTCATTCACGTCAGTAAGCACAGCCTAATCAGTTTTAAGATATACGATAAAATGACTATAGGCTATTGTGTAAGATGCAATAATCTTCTTTATAGAAGGATCGTCTTTAGTATGGCTGTCTTAAGGCCCACAGACTTTTAGTTATCTAAACCTTAAGGCCCACAGACTTTTAGTAATCTAAACCTTAAGGCCCACTTAACAGACTTTTAGTAATCTAAACCTTAGGGCCCACCTAACAGACTTTTAGTTATCTAAACCTTAAGGCCCACCTAACAGACTTTTAGTTATCTAAACCTTAAGGCCCACCTAACAGACTTTTAGTTATCTAAACCATAAAATATTACTTTAGACAAATATTTGTGAGTGCTGCTTAAGATTAATCATTTCTCAATGTTAACATGCTATTTGTTTATTTATTTGTTTATTGAGACATTAATTATAACTCAAATTATTAATATTTTTGTAACATGCACTCAATGGGCCTTGTTACTCTCATAGGCGGGCAATAAGGCCCATGCAATAAATACAATAAGAAATAAAGAAATAATAAACAAAATTGTGAAACCATATTTATTTAATGTTTAGATAAACATTTATTATATTTACTAAATAAAAAAAATATATTATATATTTAAAAAGAAGCCATTTTGTGATGCCACATTTAATACCATTCAAAACAATAATAAAATAGTAATTTAAATCCTGAATTTAAGTGATTTTGTCGTATTTTACAAGGAATTGTATTTTTATGGCAGCTTCTCTTTGAGGCAAACCATTTTGCACAGCTTAGAGTTCATCCTGCATTTGATTTTCTGTTCAATTAGCTCTAGATTTTCCAGTTGCCATTTACTTAAGTCACTATTTGAAAACCGAAAATAGAAAAAAATAATACTTCATTCATTAAATAGTATTTAGATAGTCTATATTAAGATGTAGCTTAATCCATTTCATTTAAATACGTTAGTTAAATGCTCATTTTTAAAATATGAACAAGGAAAATTCAATTTATAGACGTTTTTATAAATAAAGTTCATGGGCTTAATTATTACCCGATTTCTCTGTGGGCCTTATTATCCGCTTCGGACCTGCCACCTTTAAAGATACAATGTTCTTTTCTTTGAATATTACTATGAATATTACATGTTGAGTATTGCTAACTTATACATTCTAAATGCTAATAGATGCAGTTTAAAACAATAGAAGCATTATGAAATTTAAAAAAATGCAAAACTACGTACCTTAAAAATTAGACTTGAGCAAATCTTGACAGACCCAACGAACTTATCTTGCTACAGTGAAAATACGGTCAAGTAAGGCAGACTTTTTTTTGCTGCCAGTGATCAAGCCATATAACTATAACATTTTAATGTATAAAAAAAGTTTTGCATTCTATATTTTCCATTTAGTTTAGACAAGTGGGCCTTAATACCGGCCTGGCATTAATACCCACAGGCACATTATAAGATACATTAGCAACTATGGAGAAATCCTGTTATTTATTTTTAAAACATCTCATCTGGTATTGGTATTGTCGTGTTATTGTCTTATGGTCAATTTCTACCTTTCACAGAAAGTCTTTCAGTTTGAAAGCCTTAACCAATAAACTGATCATTATTAAACAAACCTGATTCTAAAAATAAACATATTTTAAAGAAGAATTCATATTTTCGTATATAATCTTTAATCTAGACCCCACTCAATATATGCACAATATTTAAAGATATCTTGCTTGGAATATTCCAATAAACATTTACATTAGTCTAAAAATATTAATACCGCGACTTACTTTTCTTGGCTATTGGGACGGAAAAGCCATCAATTGGCGGAAACAAACCAGTTCACTCTGGTAGAAACTGTTTACTTCTGTACTCTGCTGTACCCATGGGCCCTCAAAGGCTGGCGAAGTGTGTAAACCGCCGATACAATCACCTAAACATTACACCGGCGGGCGAACGCATGGGGGACAGCTACCGCATCGAGTCTGAGGCCCATTGTACTGCCGAGAGGCCCCCGGCATGGGTGGGGAGGAAGCAATGGACGCAGCAATCCCGTCTCACGAACATGTACAGGATTTGTGCCATCGTGTGACATTGCAGGTATACGGGCGAGCCACCACGAGACTTTTAAATTCGGTACAAACTGTTAGCCGACAATTAAATATAAAACAAAATAAAAGTCTTTGGGTTTGTTTCAATGTTTCCTGTCAATGTTCCCTGTCAATGTTCCCTGTCAATGTTCCCTGTCAATGTTCCCTGTCAATGTTCCCTGTCAATGTTCCCTGTCAATGTTCCCTGTCAATGTTCCCTGTCAATGTTCCCTGTCAATGTTCCCCGTCTTCTTATCTTATCTTATAATATTACAGACGCTCCTTCTATAAAGAAGATTATTGCGTCCTACGCTCATCCGTGGTCCGAGTCTAGTCTTGCATTTTTATTAATGTTTTAAATGATGTTAAGTTACTGGTTTTCCTGGTTTGTTCAGGCAACCCATTCCATGCCCTAATGCCACTCGGGAAGAAAGAGTACTTATATGCGTTTGTTCTCGCATAAGGGATAAGGAAAGTGTTTTTGTTTTTATGTTTATCTGAGCTTTGCAACAGGTTGTTATTGGGTTGTATTTCTAAATTAGAGTTTAATGCCTTATGTATTATTACTACTTTACGCTTTGCCCTTCTGTCCCCTAGTGTTTCTAGGTTTAGTGATTTAACTATTGGTGTTATTTTTGTCAGTTATGAATATTCTCTAGTAATGAACCTTACGGCTCTTTTTTTTAATTTGTTCTAATTTTTTAATGTTTAATGTCTTCCAACCATTAAGCAAACAAAATGTCCACATATAATGATTATATTTACAAACACTGGCTGTAGTGTCGTGTCTTGATGGAAAACACAACATCATGGTTCAGTTTTTGAACATTAACTAAACTTTATGGGACAAACTACACAGGGGGGGGGGGCAGGGTAGCACGTGATCTTACAGCACGATGACAACAAACAATACTGACCACTGAACCTTAACACACACACACACAGTACATTGTAAACATGTCGGACACTACACTGGCCACATTGAAATTTCCACGCCAATATAGTAGGTCCTATTGGAATAAATAAAATTATTTTTGAAGGATTTTAAGTCTACACTATCTCGAGCCCGTAAATTGGCGATTTGGTGTAACAGTTATGACGCATTCACATATTTAAATAAACACAATATTATATTACTTTCTTAATAACAATTCATAATAATAGTTTTTTTTTAAGATATACCTAATTTTTGTAAAATTTTATTTTACAATACAAAAGTGCTTTTTATTCTAGTATGTAGCGTTTTCTTTAAATCCGTAGAGATGGGCCAATCTGTTATATAAACGCTCTGTTTAAAGAATGTATCAACACAAGCGCCATGACCTACTGGTGAGTTACTCTTTGATAAAACACATAAGAAGGCAGCGTTACATCTCTACACCGTGCTAACAGTAAGCTGATATAGATCTTTAGACTTTAGTCTTTAGACTTTAGACTTTAGACTTTAGACTTTAGACTTTAGACTTTAGTCTTTAGACTTTAGACTTTAGACTTTAGTCTTTAGACTTTAGTCTTTAGACTTTAGACTTTAGACTTTAGACTTTAGACTATATATTTTATTTTGAAATATTTGTCCCTCACCTTTGACTTATAATATTTTTTTTAAATTTTACTTTTTCTTTTTTTTTCTCATAATTAAATGAACTTCATGCATTTCACTGGACCACAGATAGGGGACAGAATCGTGTCAATTATCAATTAATAAAATCTTCTTGTTGTCTTCTGTCCCTTTGGTTTTGTAAAATTGTAAAAATAATGTCTTCAATTTCTATCCTTTAATTTTAAGACTAAATGAAATCAATGTTGGTATTACAGAATTTGACATAAAATTAATTGCATTTTTACATGTACTTATGATAAATAGGCTTTGTTATAATAAAAAAAAACAGAAATACAGCAAGACAAACAAAAATATGTATGTGAGAATCTTTTAAAATAAAAATACATAATAAGTTTTTTTTAAATGATAATGTTTATGTGATAACTACAAAAAGCCAAACGTTTTCAAATGCACACATTGACAAATTTTATTATTAAAAAAATACACATAGGCAAAAATATACAGTTATATGTGACAATATTGTTGCTTATAAAGCATACCTCATTTTTCATTAAAAAATATATTTTTATTGGCTTAATTTTAATTGGTTATAACGTTGGCCATATTTATTAAAACAACTACTTCTGTATTCAAAGGAAAAGCCTTAAACGCAATAATTGTCTCTACAGAAGGAGCGTCTATATTACAGTAAACAATAGAGTGTAACGTTATATCCAATTAAAACTGCCAAGACCAACCTTTTTATAAAGCCCACTTAATGTTTATTACTGCTTTATGTAATAAGAGTTTTAATACATGAATATACATCATGATTGTGATAAAAGGTGTGAATAAATTATGAAATAGTATATCAATATACAAAAAATGTAACATTAAAATAAATAGCGAAACAAAATATTGAAATTTAGAGAAAGAGATTCGAAACTTGACATGATACAATGGAAGTTATGAACACAAAATACAATTTCACAAATACAAGATACATGTTTGTCCAATATAGGCCTAGCAATACATAGAATGGGAATGCTATTTAGGTGGCTATATATAGATATTTGCAACTGGATTTAAAGTTTAGAATGCATCCGCATTCTATAAATATTACACATTCTCATTTGATATTATATACAGATTTACAACTAGATATGGACGTCAGACTAGATATAGATTTACAGCTAAATATTGGGATCTGGACACTATCTTAGAACTAAATATCCACGCTTGTATTGTGAACTGACTTAGAACGGAGCAGTAAAATACAATTATTATATCGTTTTTATTGTTTCAACTTCATACCAGTGTGACATTGACCTAGCACCTGGGGACATTGTCCTACATAAACAAGTTTACTATTGTCAACTATAAAACTGCCAGTAATAAATAAACCATTGGGACATTAGAAAAATGGACATTTAATTTTTGTGAAAAGAAAATTGTCTTTGATACTTTGGGGAAGCTCTTGTTAATAGTGATTTTATCTTTATATAATATAGTAACACAGATTTACTGTGGGAGCAGGGGAGATAAGACGAAGAGGTAGACCCAAGAACACCTGGCGGAGAAATGTAGAAAAGGCTGTGCAGCTGATCGGAAAGAGCTGGAAAGAGTTAGAAAAGATAGCCAGAGACAGGAAAACATGGAAAGACATTGTTAATGGCCTATGCTCCACTAGGTGTTGATTATGGCAAAGAAAAAGAAAAAATATAGGAGATGTAGAGAGAAAACCATCTAAATGGTATTAATAAAGTAAACAAAAATAAGAGCGTTGATCTAAAGCAATTAATATTTGCAGACTGAATGTACAAAAACGATCAATTATTAATTAGCAAAGCATTAACATAAATAAATTGTGTGACATTTACTAGCTATACATCTATTATATAAAGCTATATAAAGAAATATTGTAAAATATCCTACAGTACTGGAAGTGGTGTTTATTTCAAAACCTAACACCAAAGACTGTAATAAGATGGACCGCTTGCCTTAATCCGGTTTAGTAATTCGCTATGATTTTCTCAATGGACAATTACGATTAAAATCGAAAGTTGTATACCTACAGCGGAAGTCTTAAAGCACATTTAGGAGTCATTTAGTAGAGCGTTATTGTCTGCGCACGGAAAAAACAACACTTAAGCTCTAAAAAAAGAGCAAGCGGTCCATCTTATTATAGTCTTTGATAACACTTAAAATCATTACTTTGAAAATATTTCAATATTTCAGGTAGTATAAATTCAGGTATTTAAAGAATAATAATAATCATAAGTCGCTCCCTAAACGTAGATCTATTCCAGCATTTAAATTTTCTTCGCTCCGTTAACTTTCTTGGCTCCGTTAACTTTCTTTGGTTTCTGTGTCGTCTGCTTGGTGGATTTTCTCCCTTTAGACTGTTTGCCTTTCCCCCCCTGATTGTTTTTTTTTCCTAGCAGCTTGCACTGTTCAGGTGTTTGGATTATGTTATTGATATTGCCTAAGTGAATTAATTGTAAACACAATGTCATCATTCAACAATAGGATGTTAAAATGTTAACAAAATAATGAACCATGTCAACTTGATAATGTATCCCTAATGAAGCAGAAGTCTAGATCTGACATTACGGAATGTTATTGATATAAACAAATATCTTACAATGTTGAATTACGGTTCTTCTATTAATGTATAGGTCTAGGCCTTGAGTCTACAGAACTTTTTTTTTTTTTTTGTTATTTCCCCGTTAAGATGTAAATGCAAAAATATTTGAACACATATGGTGTAGAGTCTAGAGTTAGAATTATATACGCAGGCTAATACTATTTTTAAAGAAAAACTCACACCAATTTAAAAATAAAGTTAACCAAAAAATACAGATTATTTGGTCTAAAAAAATGAAAATTATGCGATTTATCAATAGGGCTTAGTTTTTTTTTTTTTTTTTAAATTGTTTTAAATAGGAAACAAGGCAAGGGAGATAATTAACTTCTAAAATATTTCATAACAAAAATGGGGTAAAGTAAAGGCGTCTGGGCCTTGTGATGGCCACACAATCTCCTAGTATGCCGTGGCCATAGAAACTAGTAACCGCAGCTTCACCTACCGTACGGATGTATTTATTCCGACGATCTACTTTACTTTATAATAGGCCTACAGCTAGAATTCAAGTAAGACGGGATACTTTACTTTATAATAGGCCTACAGCCTGAATTCAAGAAACGTCTTTGTTGCTGTTATTTGAAATGTTATCAAATGCATGAGAATATAAAGTTATATATCAAGTTAGTTATCAGTGCAGTTTTATCTTTATATTATATTTGTGCCTAAAGTTATTGTTATTGCATTCAATTCTAGGCAAGTTGCCAATCCCAATGTTAGTATTAGAATATGTTAGTTAGTCACATTTCTCGCAGTGTTAAATTATCAGGCTCTTAAGGAAATCAGCTGTTGAAAGACTTCTGCCTTTAGAGTCTTATAATCGTATATGTGTTATCACACGATGGTGTTAATATTAGATGAATAATGAAATTAAAACGGTAAAATGTCATCTCCTGTGCCATACAGTGATAAAATCTCAATGATGTACCGTAATAAAACATCTTCAAGTTGATATGTTCTAGTCGCAACATCTAGGCCTTACAAAATATTATTTTATCTAATAAAAGCGTGTTTCAACAGCAATAATATCATAAAGTAAAATGTTTTAGAATGAGTTATATAGAATAGATACTTATAAGTTATTAGGACAATTATACAAAAAATAAAATAAGAAAGGACTATATATTGTATAATAATTGTGACCCCCCCCCCTCAACCCCGACCCCGCCACTGCACCCACAGGTGCTACATGGCATCTTACTTTCACCGAACCCAAATTTTCCTGCGCCGTGATATAAGCGGTATATGAACATAATTAATTGGGATTCCCCTGCGTCTTGTGGTTGGACTTGTATTTTTTGGCACGCACCCCTCTCCCCAATATCAGATAAAAAAAAAACATTGCACCGCACATGTCTTGCCAATAAATTATGCACGTCTTTAAATTGTCGTACTGAAGTTTTTTATTTTTTCTTATTGTTTTCTTCATATTGGCTACAATTGTATTTTTTTTAAGTCTTGATATTGTATTAAACTGGGACCTACCCAGGATACATATATAAATAACTGGTGGATTACGATATTTAAAAAAAATGTTCCATAGTCTACCGCTGTAGTACTAGAGTAAACTGTGATTTAGTAAACAAATATCAGATATACTAGTTTTATGCATTAAAAATTTTATAAACATATTAAAAAATTTACGCCCGATAAGGGACTTGAACCCTTGACCCTCAGATTAAAAGTCTGATGCTCTACCGACTGAGCTAACCGGGCTGTCGTATGATTAGCAGTTTGGATTGACAATACCGATTGTCTCCCTTGTCTCATCTGGTTGCCCCCCCACCCTCCCCACCGCCCAGATTCCCTTCTCCCCTTGTCACGTACGAACTCCAGGTAGAGATAAAACTCCTTCCATTCCCCCTCTCCCCACACCGCACACTTTCAATCTCCCCCCCCCCCCCCTTCCCATAATACTGATGGGATTGACTATATTGATGACTGAAGATACACCTCAGACTGGTACACAGAAGAAATACTGCAAACACTTGACTGTGTTAGTCGAAACACACACACGTTACATCACGTAGCACAACACACAGCATACAGCACAACAACACCAACGGATGTATGTACTAATAATGTGGAGAAAACACACCCTCGTGAGGGACACACTTGCAGCCGACCACGATGGGCTCCAGATACTGGGTCCACTCATGTCTTGTGTCCATCCTCATGACTGGAATATAGTGGTAGATCTAAAGCAGACGACAGAGAACAGAAACAACATCACTGTATGACATGATGCCATGATGACATGATGACATGATGACATGATGACATTAAATAAAACAAACAACTAATGAAACAAATAAAAGCGGTCGTGATTGGTAAACGAAGGGGGGAGGGGGGGGAATAAACCGAGAGAGAGAGAGAGAGAGATAGAGAGAAAGAATAATAAAGAGACTGAGATTACGAAGAGGAAGAAAAAAAGAGAACAAAGTAAACTAAAAAGAGAGAGAATATAAAAGAGATTGAGATAGAGTGATAGAGAAAAAGAGAATAATATAGTAGAGAGCATTAAAGAAAATCGAGAGAGAGAGAAAGAATAAAAGATATAAAAAGAGAGTAAGAATGAAAAGGAAGAAATAAAACAAAAGAGAAAGAAAGAGAAAAGTAAAGAGATTATTGAAACATTCAGTAACAAGTCGATACACTGAACAGACGAAAGGAGGAGCGAGGGCATTTAAAGTCTTCCATAAATAACAATAAGTTTATACTAACAAATACAAATTTAAAGATGTGTCCTATAGTGAAACCGGTGCTCGGTAAATTTGGCAATGGTAAATTCGGAACCGGTATTTAAGGCAAGGTGATTTTGGCAAAGGTAATTTCGGAATAGGTAAATTCGGCAAAACACGCAAAGCGGTAAAATTGGCAACGGTAAAATTGGCAATCATATAATATCCACTGTTTTTATTAAAAGTATTGGTTAAACTACACTCTAGTCCATGGATAGGCAACCTATGCAATGCGTGCCATACTTGGCACACAGAGTGTTTTTAAATGGCACATGAAAGACCACCAAAATGGTGAAAAGAGCATGATAACATTAAGGAGCAATTTGGCACGTTATTTAATTGAACGTCATCTAATGATCAAAGACAAACATTTTAAATAGGCGCCAAATGTACCCCTTCCCCAGCCATGGCGTTTCTTCCCCCGCCCCTCAAGTTACGCCTCGGCAAATGTAAAGGTACGCCTATGTGTGTAGGTAACCAAATTGACTTTAGGCATCAAAGCATACGTTTGTCTCCCCCACAATATTACGTAACTCTGACTATCTGACCGCCACCCCTACTTAGTATGATACTGGTTGTGTAAACAAGAGCAAACGTAGAGTGCCCCCTCCCCTCCCGCCCCCGACCAGACTCTCCTTTCAGGCACGACCATACTAAGTCCTTTACGAATGAGCCCAGGTTTGTTTAGATCGTACGAGAAACATTGCAAACACATAACAACCCTCCTACTTTATATATCTATCAAAAACGAACACAGTCCTTATTCCCCTCTCCCGAGATACACGAATTTTCTTGACCGGTTACGTCAGGGAGAGTTAAGGAATTACTTTGCTGACCTATAGGCCTATTCTTTCAACACGGGTTGTTGAGTGTGTGTGTGGGGGGGGGGGGGGGGAACACATGGCCACCATAAAACATTTTATCACATTCCATTGCAGTCGGCTATTTGCCGTCAATCAGTAGGCTAACTTTTGTCTTTGTAGTTTTAAACCTTGTACCTTCTATGTTATAACGATACAAGTATACATTACTTAGACATATAGGCCTACAACAATACATAATAGTTTGCTATATTTGACATAGAAACCTCGATAACTTACAAGATATTTGTAGCTAAATGTGCCTTATAGCCTAAGTAAATTGGTTTAAACATTGAAAGTACTTTTATACAATTTGAATGTTTTATTTACAACTCTCGTTTGTAATATAATTTAAATATATAAGAAAAGTAAATAATTTTTTCAAAATTGTAATAATAAAATGAAATCCAATATCAATATCAATGTTTTGATAGAAATACTGATTTGTTTTACTAATAACAACAATGTTCTGGGATTTAAAAAGAGTTTAAACGAATACCCCCCCCCCCCCAACCTCTTTTAGTTTTCACTGCTTAGCCTGGTGCTACCAAGCTGGTCACTAACACTTTAATCGGTGGGGAGACGGGGTTGGGGAGACGAGGGTGGGGAGACGGGGTGGTGAGACGGGGGAGGGAGGGGCTAGAGTTTGCTTTTGTTAACACGGCGAGTCTCATTCTGGTGTTTAAAAAAGATGATGGGGACGGCAACTAATCTACATTATGTAACATTGCTTTGCCTTGTTTCCTTGTGCTATAGACAAGGGGGGGGGGGGGGGGGGGAAGGGGTTACATTTGGCGTCTATTTAAATGTTCCTTTTTATGCATTAGTTGAATAAAGTAAATGGTTAAAAAAAATTACGGTGTATTTATTCAATGTTTTTCTTAAATTTAATTTTTAGTCAAACGAACTAATTAACTATTTTTTGTTACCTAATTTGTATGCTTAATGTATCGAGGGCGGGAGGGAAGGGGGGCATTCTACGTCTGCTCTTGCAAACACTACCAGTATCATGGTGTAGGTCAAGTAGTCAGAGTTACGTAATCTCGCCAATGTGCTATAAACGGAGGAAGTTTAAAGGCACGTATTGGAGATAAGGGTATGCATTGATGCGTAAAGATCTAAACAGAACTCCAAGTGATCGTCAGTTGGGCTACCTTACACACATACCACCTTTGGCCACCTTTGGGGGTGGGGTGCGGTGGGCTGGCGGGGGGGGGGGGAACGCCTGGGGCGGGGGAGGGGGTACATTTGGTTCCTATTTAAAATGTTCGTTTTTGATCATTAGAGGACGTTATATTAAATTACGTGCCAAAGTGTGCCTTAATGTTTCCCTGCTCTTTTCACCATTATGGTGGTCTTTCATGTGCCATTTAAAACCGTTTTGCGTGCCAAGGATGGCACGCATTCCATAGGTTGCCGATACATGGAATAGATTGTAGTCCTACCAATACTTTTAATAAAACAGTGGATATTATATGATTGCCAATTTTACCGTTGCCAATTTTACCGCTTTGCTAGTTTTGCCGAATTTACATATTCCAAATTTACCTTTGCCAAAATTACCTTGCCGAAAATACCGTTGACGAAAACACCGTTGCCAAATTTACAGTGATTCTGCCCACCCCGGGGACGGCCATGTAAGGCCGCGTTTGTTCTATACGAAACGTTGGTCACCAACCGCAAAGAATCAGAGCCCTCCAGAGTTTACTGACCACAATACTGACCACAATAATATATTTACACAGACATAAGGGATATCAAACATTACGTAACACACTTTCACTTAAAATAAAGATGAAAGACAATAAACATCAACATTTGCAGACACAAAACTTACTGGTTTACAGGTTCCGTTGACTTTTACGTTTGGAGGAAACAAACAGCTCTGACATTCACACCTGGAGATCAAATAGAATCGTCATAAGTCATAAGTCATAAGTCACAACACAACTTTTTGGACTTATCTCTGTTCTATCTATAGCCTATAAAATATGATTTTCATTTTCTACACTGATGATTTCTTTTTAAATGAGAAATTGTCATGTACCCCCCCCCCCCCCACCTCCTTCCCGTTGAAGAGTAGGCCTATTAATCAGTTGACCTAAGTTACACACAATGTCCCGATTTATTCAAAATTATTATTCCACTACTGCCATTGACCTTTCTCTCATATAAGCAATTTACACACTTTTTTTTATAATTTTACATATTTTACATAATTTTACACCATTTGTCATAATATTAGCCCGTACACCCAAATCCCATTTCTAACTCCCTCCCCTCACCCCAATAAGGTATTTATAATAGAGAGGGGCTGGTGACGACGCCACTGACACCCTGAACGTACTTCAACTCTTCCATGACACAGGGCACCCTCTTCTTGTCCTCGTTATGGACACGGACAGCCGGACATGTCTCTCCTCTATTGGTATTGCTCTGTAGGGTGGAACATAAACATGAAATTAGTAGATCTCTATTTCAAGTACTTACAGTAAGTAGTCTATATAAGTAGGCCTACTTACAGTAAGTAGTCTATATAAGTACTTACAGTAAGTAGTCTATAAGTACTTACAGTAAGTAGTCTATATAAGTTACTTACAGTAAGTAGTCTATATAAGTACTTACAGTAAGTAGTCTATATAAGTACTTACAGTAAGTAGTCTATAAGTACTTACAGTAAGTAGTCTATATAAGTTACTTACAGTAAGTAGTCTATAAGTACTTACAGTAAGTAGTCTATATAAGTTACTTACAGTAAGTAGTCTATATAAGTACTTACAGTAAGTAGTCTATATTAGTTACTTACAGTAAGTAGTCTATATAAGTACTTACAGTAAGTAGTCTATATTAGTTACTTACAGTAAGTAGTCTATATAAGTACTTACAGTAAGTAGTCTATAAGTACTTACAGTAAGTAGTCTATATAAGTTACTTACAGTAAGTAGTCTATATAAGTACTTACAGTAAGTAGTCTATATTAGTTACTTACAGTAAGTAGTCTATATAAGTACTTACAGTAAGTAGTCTATATAAGTACTTACAGTAAGTAGTCTATATAAGTACTTACAGTAAGTAGTCTATATAAGTACTTACAGTAAGTAGTCTATATAAGGTACTTACAGTAAGTAGTCTATATAAGGTACTTACAGTAAGTAGTCTATATAAGGTACTTACAGTAAGTAGTCTATATAAGTACTTACAGTAAGTAGTCTATATAAGTACTTACAGTAAGTAGTCTATATAAGTACTTACAGTAAGTAGTCTATATAAGGTACTTACAGTAAGTAGTCTATATAAGGTACTTACAGTAAGTAGTCTATATACGGTACTTACAGTAAGTAGTCTATATAAGGTACTTACAGTAAGTAGTCTATATAAGTTACTTACAGTAAGTAGTCTATATACGGTACTTACAGTAAGTAGTCTATATAAGTTACTTACAGTAAGTAGTCTATATAAGTACTTACAGTAAGTAGTCTATAAGTACTTACAGTAAGTAGTCTATATAAGTTACTTACAGTAAGTAGTCTATATAAGTACTTACAGTAAGTAGTCTATAAGTACTTACAGTAAGTAGTCTATATAAGTTACTTACAGTAAGTAGTCTATATAAGTACTTACAGTAAGTAGTCTATATAAGTTACTTACAGTAAGTAGTCTATAAGTACTTACAGTAAGTAGTCTATATAAGTTACTTACAGTAAGTAGTCTATATAAGTACTTACAGTAAGTAGTCTATAAGTACTTACAGTAAGTAGTCTATAAAAGTTGGTTACCTCTTTTAGCGTGTTACATTCAGTGATGTTCTTGGCGTAGTGACATTCTGTCCTGTTGTGTCTAGGTAGGGCGCTGGCGTTGGCAAAGGTGTTCAACCGGTACAATGAATCAAACACGTCCGCATACATGCGTAGTCTCCCCTTAAGGTCATTGTAGCCGGCAATGCCGCAGTGGTCTTCTACGGACGCCTTGCCGGATATCGGAACGGCAACCGTGAGCGCTGCTAGCTATAGATTGAAATACAAACGACAGTTTGAAACAAAAATAAATATTTAAAAAATATTAATATCAATGTTTATACTAGTTTTAAGTTGATAGCAGTATTTTACAATGATGTTTTATCATGGTGTATTTATTCTTTTTTTTATTGCTACGACCCTTGGGTGTGTTAGTCCATATATTGTTATAATCTAAATTGTGTCATGTTTAAATCTGTATTAAGAATGTTAGTATTGATTTATTAGTAGACAGACGCTAATAAAGGGTTATAGGCTCATTTCCAATCTTAGACGCCCTCTTCACCCCCCCCCCTCAATTTACACTACTGTATACAAGCCTTTAATATATTTAATATATCTATTTACTGCTCGTGTCAAAGTTAGAATGTACCAAGCGTAGGCATAGATCTAGTCTTGAAGTCTTCCAATGGTTTCAAGCGTAGGCATAGATCTAGTCTTGAAGTCTTCCAATGGTTTCAAGCGTAGGCATAGATCTAGTCTTGAAGTCTTTAAACGGTTTCAAGCGTATTAATCTCTAACTCTGGCAGGAATAATCCTTTAGTTTAATGCCAGTAACTTCTAATACAAAAATAATTTAAGTCAAGACAGGGCAAGATATAATATTACTTTTTAATTGACTACATAGTTGGTCCTATGCATGGACTAATTAGTGTATTGACAGAGCTACACCCCCCCCCCCCTTTTTCCTGTAGTACTACTGATACTACTCAGAATTTAGGATAAAATTTTCTAAATACTGTATTGAAAATAGCAAAGCAATAGTATTTACACATTATAGGATTCAATGGAAATAAAGTAATATACGGTTACTTACTTTGATCAAGCCATTTTTTATTTAAATAATGTACATAATGTTTGTTACAAGAAACTAATAGTTACTAAATGATAAATGCATCCTCGGTTTCTGTACAAGACCCGTGAATTATTATCAAATAAATCCGCGGTCCCCAGTCAAGACTTTCCCAAGTCTCCTGCGTCACACTTACTACTTACATTTTATATAGGCACGCTTTGTACACAACCCTATTTATATTTAAAACATTTTGTGCTTTGAGAGTAATGGAAACCCCGTCTCTCGTTATAATTGTCTGATTGCGTCATCGGGAATATTTATCTTTCTACACCGATCGCGCCATTGCTAGAAAATATATAAAAATTATTTCACAGCTAATAATGGATTTTTTAAAAATGTCAAATCTTCTTTTCTTTAAAAACAATATTGCAGCTAGAAATATATTTTCTTTTAGTTTTCTTGAATGTTGTAGCATAAACTTGTCAACTTTAACAAACAAAAACCTTTTCTTTTATTAAGTTTGGTCTGAACTCTGAACAGTACAAACAAACAAACAAACAAACAAACCAATAAACAGACTCACCGTTGTGCACAAAAGGAAAACTCTACAACTGAAGTACATTGTCAATGTCTTATGTCAAACGTTTGATCACTTGACTGGCTGTAGCTATGGCTGTAGATATGACTGTAGATATGACTGAAGCTATGGCTGTATATATGGCTGTAGCTATGACTATCTTTCTTACCCAAAGACTGCTAAATAATTTCCAAAGTTTTGTTCTTGGAATTTTCTTTTGTATTGATCAAAATTTTCTTTTCTTCACGACTTCTGACAATAATTGAAAACATTATAAATAAATATATAAACTCTATAGATAATGAAACAAAAATTAATCTCTACTCTAATGTTGAATTATAAAAATTATCCAAACTTTATCAGCATTCACTTCACTACTAATTTGCATTTTTTATAATTAAAAATCTGTCAAAATTATTTTGTAGCTGTTTGCTTTGTAAACAAAATGTCAATAAATTATATTGCAAAAAATATTTTTATTAATATAATTTTTTTTTAGTAATGTAACTACGCTAAGATGAACATAAATAAATATCTTTCATTAATTATAGTCTATTTTTTTTCCTTCTTACTAAACAATATTCTAACCCTAACCCTAACCCTAATATTCTTGCCTAATGACAGTCAATTGTAATGAAGTTTTAATTTTATTTTTCAATGCGAGTGACTTAAAGTTCATTAAACGGTTCAGTGTTCTGTAGATCTCGAACGGTCCTTTATATAGCAGACGATAGATCGTTCTTCCTGATACAGTCAATGCAGTCTTGTGCCAGAATTTAAAAAATTATATACACACACACACACACAGTTAAATTCCTAGCTATCCAGAATTCCCACCCCACTCTGTCCCCACACAAGCACAATAGACTATCAGGACCAACTACGTGGGGAATCCCCTGTAAAGTTAAGTTAAGATGTAAGCCAAACCCATTTGTCACTGTTACCATTACCTTTAATTGTTTTATATTAGAATAGTTTTAAAATAGCAATAGATGCATGCCAAAAAATATTTAAAACATTCATACTTTAAGTCCAGCAATTTAACTCGTGAATAATTAGCTACAGTCTAGTTCTAATTAAAAGTAAACATCTGAATTAAACAATAAACAGTTGAGCGATGCGCGAGAGGTATGCGCAATCGTTATTTTGTGGGTAGTTTCCCGTCTGACGCACCTTGGCCTTCTAGTCTAAGTAGGTCGCAGCACAATCCGGAATGTTTGCAGACGAGGTTTTCCGAACTATTTTTTAATTAATGGAATAACCTCAACATAGGCCGTACTTTTGGGTAGAAGTACCCGGATATTTGTGTCAATATTCCTGTCTGCCTTGTGTGCTGTAGGTGGAGCGGTCGAGCGGTGGGGCGACGGGGCGACGGGGCCTAGTTCTTTTTACTTCTTGACACTAACAATTATAGACTGACAAAAAGATTTATTTATCTTCGTGTTTTCCAAACGATTGGTTGAAAACGGGTGCTTTAAAAGTTTTTTCAGTAGTTAGGCCTATACAAATACAAACAAGGCCTACAATAAAAAAAAAAGAAAGTTAAAATAACAACATAATATGACAAAATAATGAATAAATATAAAAACAAAATTTTTTAAAAAGTACGGTAATAAGTTATTCTTATACAAAGGAAGAAAAAACAGGAACAAATATTTTCTTGGCGGCTTGGGGATATAAATTTAATAGCATGTGTTGTTATATGCCACGAGTTTATGTGCCAAGTATAACAAGCAAAACTGTTATATGCCACGAGTTTATGTGCCAAGTATAACAAGCAAAACTGTTATATGCCACGAGTTTATGTGCCAAGTATAACAAGCAAAACTGTTATATGCCACGAGTTTATGTGCCAAGTATAACAAGCAAAACTGTTATATGCCACGAGTTTATGTGCCAAGTATAACAAGCAAAACTGTTATATGCCACGAGTTTATGTGCCAAGTATAACAAGCAAAACTGTTATATGCCACGAGTTTATGTGCCAAGTATAACAAGCAAAACACACTGCTTTGGCTCGTAATCGTCACTTTGATTAACACCGAAGAGAAGGTTAATTAATAAACTGTTTAATGACTGATGAATGAAGCATACAACTCAAAATAAGATATACAATGTTCACCAAGACATCAAAAACTAGAACTAAAAACAAACTGTCAACATGTCGCACCTTTCAATCCACTTCCGATTATATTTAGTGCAACAACAACAAGATTAAATACAGGGTGCGTACATGGCACAAGTACATGACACAAGTACATGGCACAAGTACATGGCACAAGTACATGGCACAAGTACATGGCACAAGTACATGGCACAAGTACATGGCACAAGTACATGGCACAAGTTTCATCTCGATATACTGAAAACATGAAATTATGAAAGGAATTTACAATAAATATTGTAATCAGGTTAAAAAGGGGCATTTCTTTTTATTTAACAAAAAGTGTTGACTATCCCTGGCTGAGAATCAAACACCCGTCTCCCGCATGCGTCTTAAATATAATTATAAGATTTTACTTACTGAGAACATTTTAGGAAAGCTTTAAGTCCTGAAATTCTTTTCACTATTAAAAAAATAGCATTATTAATGGAATTTTTAAAAAAAAGTACACTGCCTATTGCTAGCATAGAAACGCCACTCAGCTAGGGAGGACACAGCGAGATCGCAAAAGTAAAAATTAAATATGAGACAATAAAGCCACGTGTCTTTAAATTAACCAATGACCAATTGAAGTCGTATTAGATACAAACCTCTTACTTTATATAATATAGAGAGATAATTTAATAAAATATATAGGCCCTAATCTAAGGAATGATTAATAGAGCATAAAAGCAAAAAAGTAATAGATTGTCAACATTGATAGGATATAGAAACTAATGAACAATGTGGACTTATAATTTATGGTTGAAGAGAATTTAATATATATCATAGAAAGGACACTATTTGAATTGTCCGATAGCAATTAGTAGGCCTACCCAAGTCCATTAACGTTATCAAATACATACATGCCACAGTTCGCCCATTATACATGTTTAACATAATCCATCTCACACACGTATAGGCCTAATGTCTCTTACAAAAAACGTTATAATATTGAATTATAATGATATACTATAAATATTACACATATGTATGTTTTATTCTCTCATTCACATACACAGGCCGGTATAATACACAGGCCGGTATAATACACAGGCCGGTGTAATACACAGGCCGGTATAATACACAGGCCGGTATAATACACAGGCCGGTGTAATACACAGGCCGGTATAATACACAGGCCGGTATAATACACAGGCCGGTGTAATACACAGGCCGGTATAATACACAGGCCGGTATAATTCACAGGCCGGTATAATACACAGGCCGGTATAATACACAGGCCGGTATAATACACAGGCCGGTATAATACACAGGCCGGTAATATTTTCAACTTTTATTTTTACACATAAAAAAGTATCCCATGTCGGACCAAATAGATTCATAGGGCCGGTGATGCAGCGTTCTACAGTTTCTTGGCATACTAGGGGATTGTGTGGCCAGCAATCTACAGCAGACCCAGCCACCCTTGCTTTACCATAAATAATGTCAGGTACCCATCAGAGCTGGATAGACTCAGGGACACCCTCCAAACCCGAGAACAAATCTTAACCTTCACCATGATTCGAACCCAGGTCCTTCGGTACGCCAGTCGAACGCGCTGCCCGGCCACCGGTCCCCATATTCTAATATTAACTGTTTCGGGTGGGGTGGGGATTGAATACTAAGTCATGCATGGATGTTGTCTTGCACACTGTGGGGTTTATATCTGTGTAAATGAAACTAACAATCGACTAGGTTGGCTTCTTAATTTAGAAAATGATAGGCCACGCCCATCAAGAAACTTTGAAGAGAACATGACGCCCCTGAGGCGTATAGTTTGGAACCCCAGCAAGAGAGGAATCATTCAATGGAGTGTTTGGCTGAGCCCTTTGAAGAGAACCCCCTTTGGGTGCTGGAAGAGTTGTTGACTAAACTTGAAGACAAGGCCATATAAGCCGCAAGGCGCTTAGACCTGATTCTGGTGACTCCATGATATGGCAGTACACATTTACATTCATATCAGTGTTGTACGTAGGTCTGAGGGACGTTAGTGTGATTGGAGAGTTTTTCTTTTCTTGAGGTTATAATATAATACACAAGAATATTGTGCTAGGGGCACATTCGAATGATAAACAATACTATTTAACACAAGGTTGTTATTGTTTGTTCATAGCATTGTTAATACAAGTTTTAAGTTTCTCGATTTCTGAAATGATCTTCTGTATCATACAGGCTAAATCTATTCTGACATGACATCAAATATTCTTGGTGTTAGACGATAGTTCACGCTTGGATGATGTTACGCGCAATTTGGGGCTTTTCGCATCTTAACTGATAAAAGTAAAAGTAAAAATGGAAATTTACTGGAAGTAAATTTTAAAAAAGATAAATGAGATAAAATTACTATATAAAAAGCGATTGTTCTATCATAAAGATAACAAGAACATAAAAGAAAACTGGCATTTGTTCAACCTATCTAGTCATCCATTTGTTCAACGTATCTAGTCATCCATTTGTTCAACCTATCTAGTCATCCATTTGTTCAACCTATCTAGTCATCCATTTGTTCAACCTATCTAGTCATCCATTTGTTCAACCTATCTAGTCATCCATTTGTTCAACCTATCTATTCATCCATTTGTTCAACCTATCTAGTCATCCATTTGTTCAACCTATCTAGTCATCCATTTGTTCAACCTATCTAGTCATCCATTTGTTCAACCTATCTAGTCATCCATTTGTTCAACCTATCTAGTCATCCATTTGTTCAACCTATCTAGTCATCCATTTGTTCAACCTATCTAGTCATCCATTTGTTCAACCTATCTAGTCATCCATTTGTTCAACCTATCTAGTCATCCATTTGTTCAACCTATCTAGTCATCCATTTGTTCAACCTATCTAGTCATCCATTTGTTCAACCTATCTAGTCATCCATTTGTTCAACCTATCTAGTCATCCATTTGTTCAACCTATCTAGTCATCCATTTGTTCAACCTATCTAGTCATCCATTTGTTCAACCTATCTAGTCATCCATTTGTTCAACCTATCTAGTCATCCATTTGTTCAACCTATCTAGTCATCCATTTGTTCAACCTATCTAGTCATCCATTTGTTCAACCTATCTAGTCATCCATTTGTTCAACCTATCTAGTCATCCATTTGTTCAACCTATCTAGTCATCCATTTGTTCAACCTATCTAGTCATCCATTTGTTCAACCTATCTAGTCATCCATCGTTCACAGGGCTTAATCAATTCCCAAACTCTAAAGCTATAAGTGAATAACACGACGTAGAATTCTTTCAATATAAATGTAATATTTTTTTATTTAGAAGTATTAAAAGAAATAAACATGACCCTCAACATGTCCGCCGGCTGGTCCTGTGGTTCATCGGACTGTCAACTGACACGTCGCGGGTTCGATCCCTGCCACCGACCAATCCCTGCCGCCCTGCAGAAGATTTGAGCCAGTGAACGTAATAATCTTCTATCTAGGATGGAACGTCATTTATTGACATTATAAAATTCCCCTGGAAATGAAATAACACCCCAATACACTCAATATACTAGTATAAGGAAAAAAAAATATTAGACGTTACAAATATCAAAGTAATATAATATCAATATCATATCAAATACAACCACACATCTCAAGTCTTCCGGTGTAAATAAATTTTAAAAAAATGCAAGCCTCTTTGCACAATTGATTCCAAGCAATATAGTTTTTAATACAATTACTAGAGATGAAGGGCATTGATATATTTGTAAACAAATGTTCAGTTTAATAAAAAAAAAAATATATATAAATCATTGAATTTTAACTAAAAATAATCTATAACAACACACAGATAGACCTTAAAATAACAACACTTTCTTCTTATACCATTAGCAAGAAGAATAACATAAATACTGGAACTTGGAATGGGTTATTTGAACAAACTAGGATTATAATTTAAATCGGAAATCAAAACGCAAGACTAGACCCTAACCATGAAAAAGCATAGGACACAATAATCCTCTGTGTAGAAAGAACATCTGTATGATATAAACTTTAACATTTGATATCAGAGGAAAGTTAAGCTTTGATGTAGCCATGAATATGTGAAGGGGCCTGCTAATCAAATGAAATAAACTTTAATTTACTTGCTTAATACGTACATAATTACACACAAACGTACACACACATAGGCCTACACTTATACACACACACACATACCCTTACACACACACACCCTTATACACACATATACCCTTATACACACACACACATACCCTTATACACACATACCCTTACACACACACACGCACACACATACCCTTATACACACACATACCCTTATACACACACATACCCTTATACACACACACATACATACCCTTATACACACATACCATTACCAAAACACACACACATACCCTAACACACACACATACCCTTACACACACACATACCCTTATACACACACATACCCTTATACACACACACACATACCCTTATACACACACATTCCCTTATACACACATACCCTTACACACACACACATTCCCTTATACACACACATACCCTTATAAACACCTAACATTACCAAAACACACCCGCACACATACCCTTACACACACACACGCACATACCCTTACACACACACACACACACACATACCCTTACACACACACACACACACATACCCTTACACACACACACACACATACCCTTACACATACACACATTTACATAATAAACACAAACGGAAACTTGAGCTGGGAACTAACTTCATTTATTTCTACATCTAGATCGAGTTCTTTTTGTTTGCCAAATGTCACAATTTTGATTTCAAAACTTAAGGCGTCACACAAAACGGATTTTTTTTTGTCTAACGCATTGAAGAAATAGCCAGGAACGTCCAGTTATTTCAAAACACGATAAACAGCAGAGGTGACAATCGACTTCCGTTAAACCGGTATGTAGGAGAGGCCACATCAACTTCCTAATTGTTCCGCACGACTAACTGGATAAACTGTTTGAAATTCTACACCCTAGAGGTGTGCTTGTTCTGAATAACGCCTTTTTAAAAATACTTTATGTGTGTTTGGTGTGTTGTAGTCTATGGAAGAAATAAAGAAAAATAAAAAAATAATTTCAAGGGAAAGGGAGGAGGTAGAGAAAGAGAAGGGCCGGGTAGGGGATGGTGAGAGACAGAGAGAGGGCAATAGGGCGTGTCATGTACTACTAGATATCTAGTTGTCTATATTTTTAAGGAATCACTTTTCAAACTGCCTTTGTTGCTTTTCTAAATGCTGACAAGAAGTTTTTTGAAGCCACCGAGAGAATGAAAAAAACAACAACTGTTAGGGATATCTTTAGGGACGCGGTGGCTGTGCGGCAGCGCGTTCGTATGACGTATAAAATGTCCTGCGTTCGAATCCTGGTGCAGGCTAGAATTTTCTCCCCGGGTCTGGCGGGTGTACCTGAGTCTACCCAACTCTGATGGGTATTTGACCTTAGTTGGGGTAAAGTAAGACGGCTGTGCATTGTCATAGCCACACAATCACGTAGTAAACCGTGGCCACAGAAACTGGGGAACGCTGCTTCACCGACCTTATGGATCAATTTGGTCCGACGGGCATACTTTACTTAGGGATATCTTTGGTAAACACGCTGTTATAGAATAATTTAATAAATGTAAAATTATTTTAGACCCTCGCTAGTGCACTCGTTTTATGAATTGTGAATATGTGTCTGTCTCTCGCGAATATTTCCTATCTTTTGGCGCAATTATTGAAAAGTAATTTCCGTCGACCGAGGTCAGCAGTTCAATGAGGTTCGCTTAATTTGTATAGCATCATCTAAAATGGTTGGGCTCATCTTTTGCGGGTAAAAGTGACGCGATGCTTTGCTGGTCTCGGGGAGGGGGGGGGGGGAGAGGGGGCTTTAGGAAACTTTGTTTATCAACTTAATTGCAAGAATACTCAAGTCTGAAGTAAACGAAGCCAGTTCTACTACACGGAGACGCTAATTCTATGAATTGAATTAAAGGGAAATAACAGTTGAATTCCATCTCATATGCTACATCATATTATTAACTAAAACGGAGATATTACTTCTGATATTACTTCATGATAATTTATACATACACATTTTTAATAATTAATTAACAATACTAATGCATAGAAGTTCTAACTACACTACATAAAATGTCATAAGTTTACGAATATTAAATGATGTGTCAATACGGTTTAGAATACAAAAATGCCATAACACTTGTCAAGTATTCCTTGAGAAGATAAAGGTACTCTTATTGATAGTTATTGGGGCAAGAATACTTAGTACACTTACACAGCGCACTCGGCTGTAGTACCGAAAGTCCGGGGTTCGATTCCTGTTGAAAGTTAAGAATTATTCTGGGGTCAGGGTGGTCGTGCGGCAGCGCGTATGGCTGCGTACCGAAGGTCCTGGGTTCGAATCCTGGTGCAGACTAGGATTTTTTTCCAGGTTCTGGAGGGTGTCCCTGAGTCTACCCAACTCTGATACATGACCTTAGCTGGGTAAAATAAAGGCGGCTGTGCATTGTGCTGGCCACACAATCACCTAGTATGCCGTAGCCACAGAAACTGGTGAATCCTGCTACCCCGGACCTATGGATCTATTTGATTCGACGGGATACTTTACTTTTTTTTACATGTACATGTGCATGTGCTGTAATTGCTCAAAATAAAACTTAAACTAGACTTAGAGGGAAAAACAAACAACCAGATTATCTTATCTTATCTTATTATCTTATCTTATGTAAAGAAAGAAAAAAGTTCCAACATAATGTAATCTATGTTATACAATCTAGCGGCAGCACTAAGACTCTTTAGCATGACTATCACTAAGAAATAAATTGCATAAGGTGGCAACCCCAAAAAGAGATTGTCCATCGACACGGAAGTGGTCATCTTGAGGGACCAGGGATGTTTAACAAGGGGGTCAAGGGGTCACGAACAGTCATGGATGTGTGACGGAGAGTCAGGAAGAGAGCGGAAGGAAAACCGGTGTTAGAGATTATGTCTAGAATATTAGAATAGATGATGTGATTCATTGAACGTTAAGTGAGATATGTATAGAATATTAGAATAGATGATGTGATTCATTGAACCTTAAGTGAGACATGTATAGAATATTAGAATAGATGATGTGATTCATTGAACGTTAGGTGAGACATGTATAGAATATTAGAATAGATGATGTGATTCATTGAACGTTAAGTGAGACATGTATAGAATATTAGAATAGATGATGTGATTCATTGAACCTTAAGTGAGACATGTATAGAATATTAGAATAGATGATGTGATTCATTGAACGTTAGGTGAGACATGTATAGAATATTAGAATAGATGATGTGATTCATTGAACGTTAGGTGAGACATGTATAGAATATTAGAATAGATGATGTGATTCATTGAACGTTAAGTGAGACATGTATAGAATATTAGAATAGATGTGATTCATTGAACGTTAAGTGAGACATGTATAGAATATTAGAATAGATGATGTGATTCATTGAACGTTAAGTGAGACATGTATAGAATATTAGAATAGATGATGTGATTCATTGAACGTTAAGTGAGACATGTATAGAATATTAGAATAGATGATGTGATTCATTGAACGTTAAGTGAGACATGTATAGAATATTAGAATAGATGATGTGATTCATTGAACGTTAAGTGAGACATGTATAGAATATTAGAATAGATGATGTGATTCATTGAACGTTAAGTGAGACATGTATAGAATATTAGAATAGATGATGTGATTCCTTGAACGTTAAGTGAGACATGTATAGAATATTAGAATAGATGATGTGATTCCTTGAACGTTAAGTGAGACATGTAGAGAATATGGGAATATATGATGTGATTTATTAAACGTTAAGTGAGATAAGATTAATGTAGACCCAAATATATGTTTACAACTTGTTTTGTCAATAAATAAATTGATTGCTGTATACCCGCCGTGATAGAATTATTTTTGTTAAAAAGAAAGATATGAAAGTCGTCACTTTAATAATTGTATCAATGTCACATCTGTAACAACAACAACAATAGTGGCAGTGACAATTACTTTATACCAAAAATCACTGCAAACTGCTAGGACAGATTAACCCGTAGGTCGGCAACCTATGGCACGCGTGCCAGACTGAGCACGCCGAGCGATTTATAATCCACGCGGAAGACCCCCTCCCCCCCCCCCCCCCCAAAAAAAAAAAAAGCAATTAATGCAAGGTTACGTTTACAAGAAATTGAGTGAAATAGCATAATGAGTCATAGGATGATAAGACGCTGAATAAATTCACAATTTTACTTTCGCCCACCATTATTAAAAAGATTGCCACCCACTGCCTGGGACCACCATTCCCCAGTTAAACTGACGAGCCAATAGCACAATTCCCTTGTTAAACTGACGAGCCAATAGCACAATTCCCTTGTTAAACTGACGAGCCAATAGCACAATTCCCTTGTTAAACTGACGAGCCAATAGCACAATTCCCTTGTTAAACTGACCGGCCTAGGGGAATAACAGTCACACAGTAGAGAAATAACGTTAAAATATCTACTAGACTTACTAGACTATATACCAGTAATTTCTTACATTATACAGTGTTTGAGAACCCTTGTCTTTTCACCCAGAGAAAAGAGTGCAAGAAGTTAGAGGACAAATAGTGGAAGATACATCATTCTCTGTCTCTCTATCTCTCACTCTCTCTCTCTCAACTCTCTCTCACTCGCTCTCTCTCTCTCTCTCTCTCTCTCTCTCTCTCTCTCTCTCTCTCTCTCTCTCTCTCTCTCTCTCTCTCTCTCTCTCTGTATGGGATCCACTCAATACCCTTGCAATCCCTAAACTCTATCAAGTTACTTTTCTATTAACCTTATAAGAAAAAAAAAAGAAAAAAAAAAAAAAAGAACATTTTCCAAGCATTTGAATTGATTGTCTGTACCTACTAGATCTATTCTATTCTAATCTATTAAAATAAAATATTTCACAAATTTACTTAGCAGAAGTAGTCTAGATCTAGGCCTACATTCATACACATTAAAGCCGTGCCGGAATATCAAGGGGACTTAATTCTTATTTACCAATCCATTTCTATTTTAAAACCAAGCCTGCTACTTGCATCGAGGAAGTCTTCAAGTACCCCCCCCCCCCCCCCCTTTCCCTTTTGTGAAATTCATGATGGGAAACCACTAGCTAACAATTAGGTCAAGTAATCTCCTTGCGACTAAATATAACTGTGAACATTATAACCAATCAGATAATTGTAGATTTCAAAAACTAGTTAACAATAAAACCTTATTGTTGATGGGTTTCCATGGAAACATATTTATTTTCTCATTACATATTACTGTATTTATTGTATAGAGTATTTATATCATAATAACAAATAAGAGCTTGAAAAACGGACAGGATCTTTTCTTTTGCCAATTCTAGACTTTAAGAAAATGATAGCCTACAATTTAGGGCATTGGTTTAAATATTTCTTCACTCCATTTAACAACTAAAATACATTGTTACCAACTTGGAAATTAACTCAGGCGTATAACTTTCAGGAAGTTATCTTCTATATATATATTTGTTTAGTAAAAGTTTAAGTAAAAGTTAAAACACTAGGACGATTTAGTTTGATTGAAAATTGTATTGGGACCTTACAAAGTGACTTTGTCTTGTGACATATGTATATATATATTTATAGAATTAAATAATATATATTAGATAATTCTACATTTTTTACTGTTATATTGAGAAGATGGTTAAATTAAAATTTTAAGATTTCGTTAACAAGTTTGTATTATTGAATCAGTTGAAAGGCTGTTACAGTAGAAGTTAACTGCTTCTTTATATTAAATGTCTTCAGCTTACGATAGGTAATTCCATTTTTTTAATTTAAATTTTATGTCATTTCAAAGTATCTTATACATTTTAAACGCTCCTTCTATAAAAAGAAGATTATTGCGTCCTAGGCACATCCGTGGTTTGAGTCTAGCCCTGCATTTCAATGAGTGTTTTAAATGATTTTAAGTTACTGGTTTTCCTGGTTTGCTCAGGCAGCCCATTCCATGCCCGAATGCCACTCGGGAAGAAAGATTACTTATATGCATTTGTTCTCGCATAAGGAATAATGAAAGTGTTTCAGTCCTTATGTTTATTCGAGTAATGTAAAATATTGTTATTGTTTTGTATTTCTAAATTATAATTTAATGCCTTATGTATTATTACTACTTTTTTTTTTGCCATTCTGTCCTCTAGTCTTTCTATGTTTAGTGATTTAACTAAGCGTATTGGTGTCACTTTTGTCAGTTGTTAATATTCGCCAATAATGAACCTTGCAGCTCTTTTATGAATTTTTTCTATTTCTTAATGTTTTCTTTAGTTGATTGGTCCCATACAGGTGCTGCATATTTATTATTCTAGTATAGACCTAACTAATGTGAGATAGCATTTTTTTTATTTTTTTATTACATTTGTAAAGGTTCCTTTTTATGAATTCTAATATTTTGCTTGATTTTTGAATTACTTCAACAATATTAGGATTCCAAGATAACTTATCATTTATTATTACTCCTAGATACTTAGCATTGTTAGTTTGAGTTAGTTCTTTACCATGAATGAGGTAGTTTGCTATTATTTTTTTCTTTTTCTTGGATATTCTTATTAATGGCATTTTTCTGGGTGAAAAGACATACTACAGTTAGATTCCCATTTTTGTAGTTCATCTAGGCAGTGGCGTAGCTAGAGTAAACGTCACCCAGGGCGGTCCGTTCAAATGTCACCCCAGTGACCCCACACGACCCTATGCTGAATGGTTAGGTGCAGCTAAATTTTCATACATACTCTACCTCTAGGCTCTACTCTACTGACCGGTACGTTACTGCTTACATGTATGATCCAAGACAAATTCCGAATCCAATACCACAAAACAAATAGTTCAAATCCAAAGATTTTAAAAATGCAACTGTTCACTTTCAGAACATCTAAATGCAAAACACGGCAATGCACAGACCAAAAGAATGTCCTTCGAAACTATAGTCCTAGAAGGAATTTCTTCTTGTTTTCATTGTGGCAAACAGGTCAATGACATCGTCAAATTCTATTTGTCTTGTAAGCTCGTGTTCAACGGACAGAACAGCCAGATCGGACAATCTCGACTGGCTCATGGTTGACCGGAGGTAATTTTTTATAAGCTTCATTTTGGAGAAACTTCTTTTACACGATGCCACAGAAACACATATTGTCAAAAAGAATCATAGAGTCAGCGTAAGATATGGCAATGATTCAACAAAGTCCCACTTGATGATACAATCAGAACTTTTGACAGTTTCTGGTTTCTCTGTCCACTTCAGCAAAGATCCTTTCATAACATTTAACGCTGCAGCCTTGACCTTTTTGTCTTGCCGTTGCTGATAGCTGCAGGTGCGATTTTGACGTTTCATTGTTGTAGGGTTTCCGGTTTTGAAAATAAATAAAATATCAATAAAAAAAACTTGTTAAAAATATTATTCTATCGGGACTAGAGCAACATCGGTATTTATAAGTATGTTTCAAAATTCATAGGTCACGGAAGAAACTTATTATGAGATAAAGTTATTTTTATTTATATTTTACTTTCTGTTTTTTAGTCCTATAAATTTGACGAAAATTTCATAAATGTCCATTGTAGTTTGTAAATGGTAAAAAAACTGCTTTGTCAAATGTACATCCTTGCATCTTGCGGACTGTACAAAACTAGTGCTTCAATTGATATTATGCTGTCGTTGACGTTCTTTCATATAATTTGACAAAGCCATGGTCGTCATTTATTACGAACATAGTTCGAAATAAATTAAAAGAAAAATGACTCACCAAAAGAGTTGTACTCGCTCAGACAATATTTTCGACGGTTGAAAGATTCAAATTCGAAATATGTGACGTCATAACGGTCACATTTCCTGTGTTGGTTTTTATCACCATTCTATTTTCGGACTATTTTCGCAACTTAGCCTGGCTGAAAATTTTTTTTGGTGGTGACATAGTGTCAGGCTCCATATGCTGTCACCCGGGGCGGTCAGCCCCCCTCGCCCCCCCCTCCCTTAGCTACGCCACTGTATCTAGGTCTTTTTGTAAAAGTTCACTATCTTTTTCTGTCTTTATTATTCTATAAATTATGCAATCATCGGCAAATAATCTTACTTTTGTTCCTGTGTTGATGCAATTTGGTAATTCATTAATGTAAATTTGAAATAGTAGGGGTCCTACAAAAGTTCCATTTATAACTCCTAAATTTACAGTTATTGGCGATGACTTAGAGCCATTTATTGCTACTGTTCATAATATGATAATTCAATTAAATAATGATAACAGTAGACAGAAGGAAGCTGCCTGACCTGTGGCAGGGTCGAAGTGACATACAGGTTTAAAACCAATTAAGAAATGGATTTACTGACATAAACATACAAAATATTTACCCAGAAGTCAGAAATAAGCCTACTACTACTACTAGTAATCATTCTATGGTGTAGCGACATCTGACTACGAAATAAGTGTCTAGTAGAACTATTTCTAAGTTTTATATTTTTACTTTTCAACGATTATTATTTTTAAAGGTGTAAGAAACCAAATCCTAAGAAATAAATTCTAATGTAATTGAACATACCAAACCTTACTAGGGGATTGCATGGATAGTACAATAACTAACTTTAACTATCTAAATTTAGAACATATTTATGGAATTTGAGATACTTTGCTAATATCTAGACAAATAGTTTACATAGATTAGAAAATAAATATAGATTTATTAATCTGATGAAATGTCACACATGGAACGATTGAAATAATTGTTTTGTTTCATTCGCTACACCCCAGTTGTTTCAAATGTAAAACTCTGCATTAGTTTTCTGTTATCATGTTATTGCTCATTTCTTCAGTGGTACAGCATTCGAATTGTCACGATGAAGGTATTTGGTTCGAATCCATGTTTCAACGCTGCTTTATTTTTACATGAAACTGGAGGGTGTCGCTAAATCTACCCAGCTACTATTATAGATTTAGTTATCTGATTTTAGTTGAGATAAGGTAAAAGCGGCTGACCATTGTGCTGAACGCACAATCTGATATTATGTCGTGGTGAGAGATACCTCACTAGCCTTATGGACAAACATTATACGACATTTTTTAATTTCACCAAGATATTATTGACTCATATTTCAAGAATTATTTCCCTTTGATGAAACTTGCTGACGAAACCATGGCCGCTATTGTTAACTTCTTCCATAAAAAAAAGTATTGTCTAAAACTCTATTATTATAGAAATCATTATTGTCATCTTGTAAGTTAGTTATTTACCTTGGTTATAACTTTAGTTAGTTATTAAGTAATTTGATTATTTAGTAAGTATTTATTTTGTAAGGACATTAGTAACTACTTAATTAATTCAACACAAAGTGATTTTTTTTTCTCTTTGTCTGCACATATTTATTCATTGATTGAGTTTTTGAATGGAAAATTTATGTACAAAATATTGATATAAGAGAAATTAATAGGAACATGTATCTTCATGACCATAGGACAAGATTCCCGTCATGCTACCAGTATCTTCATCACCATAAGACAATATTCCCGTCATGCTACCAGTATCTTCATCACCATAAGACAAGATTCCCGTCATGCTACCAGTATCTTCATCACCATAAGACAATATTCCCGTCATGCCACCAGTATCTTCATCACCATAAGACAAGATTCCCGTCATGCTACCAGTATCTTCATCACCATAAGACAAGATTCCCGTCATGCTACCAGTATCTTCATCACCATAAGACAATATTCCCGTCATGCTACAAAAGTTATTGCTCCCGGAGCAAGGCGGATAGAATACAACCAGACCAACACAGCAACAGGTTTAAATATATTCTAAAATCTGTTTTAGTGGCGAATATCTTTTCCGACTTAACCAAAAAGAGATTGAGTGACAGAGAGAGGGTGAACGATGAATTTATTTGTTATTAAGCATAAACTGAATAAAATAATATTAAATACATAATTAAAAACACCATCTAGATTCTAGATCTATGTTTTGATTCTTTTTTATTTGGACCTCGAGTGTGTAGTCGGCCCCCGAACTGCTGTTTGATAGTTAATGCGGCCCTTGGGCTGAAAAGTTTGAAGACCCCTGACGTACAGTACAAATGAAGACATCAAAGTACCCAGAACTAGCCTAGTAGAGTAGGCCTATCCTAATTTTGAATGAGTACGCAACCTAGATTTCATTGGCCTCACTATACAACAGTTAGTAACATATTTCTTAGCAGTGGCAGTTTTTAACTTTCATTATTGTCCTTGTTAACCCTATCAATTATACTTAGAAGAACGGCAGGAAGAACACATTTATAATAGTGGAGGCCCTAATATGTAGGCTAAATGGCGTTCGTGTGTGTGACATCACTAATCAGTACAGCATAGATACACCATCATAAAGAACAAAGAGTTACTCCGTTGATGTAGCTAAATGTGTAACTAATCTGCAGAAGCAAAGATTCTCAAATTTTAGAGAAAAGACTGGATCAATGAAAATCAACATTTATTTTATTACGTTGTTTTTTTTCTCTGCATTCAATACGTTTTGTCTGGTAAACTATTTTATTGGATGTTTACAAAAAAGAACGTTTTTTTTTTTCATCTTTGAACGGATTGATTTTATTTCATTAATTTTAATGTTTCAGGTTACGAACCGAGTTCAGGAACGAATTAAATTCGTAGGCCGAGGAACCACTGTAGTTTGTTTCAGCTATTACGTCATCAACTCATCTAGAGAGTTAAAGGCAACTTTTGCTTTGTAACTTCCCTTTGTAACTTCCCTTTGTAACTTCCCTTTGTTACTTCTTTTTGTTACTTCCCTTGGGTAACATCTCAAGTCAGGCCAGTAACACCTAATTGCAGTAAGTTGATAAATAAGAACACTTACAAATCAGCACAGAGTATCTTTAAATAATTCCTCACGATCTTTGTCTTGGTATTACCTATCTGGATCTGTTACGGCCAAAGCCCGAAATCGGTAGAAGCGGGAACTGTCCGGCCAAAGCGGGAAATAGCTAATATCTTAGATCTATAAGTTTAAAGACGTTCCTTCTAGAGAGAAGATTTTGGGTGTTTGTATACCGTAATTATCACATTATGGCCTATATTGATTATTAATTAAATTAAAAATCATTCAAATTATTTTAGTTTATTATAGTAAATGATCTATCTCTATTACACAAGATGAACTTTTGTGACATTTTGAATTACTCAGTTGTTTTCGTATTTGCATTTGCAGAGATTTGTTGAGCACTTGGTGGAGCAATTGCATCGAGTGTATCCTTGGCCGCCGGTCAGTGATTGTGAAGACGCGACGGTTCGTAGTGGGCCACGGATGCCAATGTGAGCAGTTTCTCGTGCAGAATGGAAAACTCACATCTGGAATACAGTTGCTTGATTGAGAGAACACCATGTTCTGTTCCTCCCTTGTTCATGACGACTGCAATGACACTTCGTGGGTCACCGCGACCTCTGTCAACATAGCTGACCTCTTGTTCATGATTTCTTGTTTATTATGACATAGTCCGCAAGTAATTTAACCTCCGTACCCTTCGTCTTTATCATTAATTATTCCACAAATTGCGTGGACATCGTTGCCACAGGATCCACAAGAATGTGCTGAACTACACTTCATTTCACACACCACACAGAATCCGTTAGCATTGTTATTGTCAGTCAACTGGTCTGGACTTTTCCTATGGCTCCGTCGCCACGGCAGCAAGTCCGCATCATCACATCAAATATTAGCCAGGGATTTCCCGGCACTTCGGGAAGTGGAGATACAGTGGATGAGATTTCCAGCATAAAAAAACAAATAAAAAGTAAAAGTAGGGAAATAATTCCCCTAGGGCGTTATTGTCTCAACCCCCACCCTTTTTATAACCCCCCTCATACACACACTCGGCGCCATCACTCTACATGTAGGTCAGTTCAACTAAATAATGACAAATTTAAAAGAATTTGACTGTCTAGAACTGTTGTGCGTCACAGCATAAAGCTTTATACTACAGTTTTACACATACACATGGCTGAACTTTCTGTTACAAAGCACAGTACTTAAACATTATGTCACAACACACAGTACTTAAACATTCTGTCACAACACACATTACTTAAACATTATGTCACAACACACAGTACTTAAACATTCTGTCACAACACACAGTACTTAAACATTCTGTCACAACACACAGTACTTAAACATTCTGTCACAACACACAGTACTTAAACATTCTGTCACAAGGTACATAACTTAAACATTCTGTCACAACACACAATACTTGAGCATTCTGTCACAACACACAGTACTTAAACATTATGTCACAAGGTACATTACTTAAACATTCTGTCACAACACACAGTACTTAAACATTCTGTCACAACACACAGTACTTAAACATTCTGTCACAAGGTACATTACTTAAACATTCTGTCACAACATACAATACTTGAGCATTCTGTCACAACACACAGTACTTAAACATTCTGTCACAACACACAATACTTAAACATTCTGTCATAACACACAGTACTTAAACATTCTGTCACAACAGACAGAAACCACAAGAAATACCCCAAAAAATTTTTTAAAAATTGACAGCAAAATGTAAAATAGTCAGGAATAAAAAAAAAAAAACAACAACAACAACTATAAACTAAAAATACAAATTCCAGAAATATAGAAAACTAAATATGGAATCAGGAAACCTATTTCTAGGTGGAACTACTTAACACGTGTAGCCCAGTTGACACGACCTAGAGATATTTAAAACTGCGACCACTTCCGTATTACCCAATTTATTGCTGCTATTCAGTATACCAGAAGTAGATATCATTTCCTAATCGTGTCAGGAGAAGTTGTTGATAGTATCGAGCAGTGGTTCTCCTATCCTTGACAATAAGGATCCCGATAACGCACTTACTTCTTGTGTATGTGTGCATACGCACTAGTGGTCCAGTGATAGAGCTTGAGTCCGTAGTATGGGTCTCCGGTTCGAATCCTACTAATTGTCTGCATTTTATCCCTAGCACTTGAAGGGTCTAACTAACACTAGTCCTGGGTTAGATGACTACATGTAACTAACACTAGTCCTGGGTTAGATGACAACATGTAACTAAAACTAGTCCTGGGTTAGATGACAACATGTAACTAACACTAGTCCTGGGTTAGATGACAACATGTAACTAACACTAGTCCTGGGTTAGATGACAACATGTAACTAACACTAGTCCTGGGTTAGATGACAACATGTAACTAGCACTAGTCCTGCTTAGATGACGACATTTAGAAATAATAAATATAACAGGACATTAGTTCGGCCACACAATCTAATCCTTTGCTATTGTCTACAACTTCAAGGGATATATAAGGATAACTTCCAATACAAAAACTAAACATTTCCTGGGATAAAAAAATGAATAATTAAATTTTCCAAAAAGTTGACTGGAGCGACCCAAGAATATTTCTTCTGTCTGAGATCCGATAATTATACATTATTTCAACAACTACGTTGCATAATTTATGTTTCATTAATACACATTTCTTTTCTTATAATTTACATATCACGACTAATACAATGAAGGCCCTGGGTTCGAATCCTGGGGAAAGCTAAGATTTGGCCCCACAATCCACTAGTATGACGTGGCCACAGAAACTGGTAAACGCATCTTCACCGGCCCTATGGATCAAGTTGAGCCGACAGTTACATTTTTTAATTGTCCGTTAACTGAGCCATCCTTTTTTCTGGAAGACCATGATGTTAAGTTGTTGTATTTTCTTAACTAGTTCAAACAACCCATTCCATGGCCCGAATGCCACTGTGGAAGAAAGAAAGCTAATATAAATCTAGGGCGAAGTCGATATTATTCGCCATTGTTTAGTTTACAAAAAAAAATTTCTGTGTCGTTTGTTACGAGTTCATATCTCTTGAGGTTCTAATTCCGTACAACACTTTCACACCAAAATGAAATTAACTCCAAAGCTTGTGTAACACATATCAAATTTAATATTGTTACGAACCTTGCCCTCTTTACCCCAGCTATCCCTTATAGCTGACCTCTACGTTCATTGGTGGAGGCCAGTGACTGGCTAATGTGTAAACGTGTCACGAGTGGACACGGGGGTGTGTTTGCTTACTTTTTAAGTCGTCGAGCTGTGCAGTTGTGTTCCAGTTGTTTTGTACTTGTTTTTACTGAATTAAAGAGTTTTTGTTCATTGAAAAGCCATGTGTTTGACTTGAGAATACCTAAGAAGTAATCTATTAACCATACCCCTAGATCAAGCCGTTACAATTGGGATCTCGTCCGAAAAGCAGTTGATGCAGTAGTCTGAAAAAAAACTGTGAGTAACATTAACATTACATTATAATGGAGTTCTTGAGTGAACCAAGTATGGAAAGACTAGAGACATTGTCGATGACAAAACTAAAGGAGGTGGCCTGCTTGCTGGAAATAGAAGTAGAGGAAGTTACACCGTCAAGAACCCTCCTAGTGGGAAAAATAGCCGATTGTTTAATAAAGCAAAAGAAATTGCCACTGACGTCAGATGTGTCACCGACAACAGACTATCCCACCTCCAAAGAAAGTAATATTCAACTGGAGTTAGCCAAGATTGAACTAGCAAAATTTGAAATGGAACTAGCTAGTAAGGAGAGGATGGAAAAAGAAAAACTAGCAATGGAAAAAGAAAAACTAGCAACAGAAACTGCAAGGGAAAAAGAAAACCTAGCTAGTAAGGAGAGGTTGGAAAAAGAAAAACTAGCAATGGAAAAAGAAAAACTAGCAACAGAAACTGCAAGGGAAAAAGAAAACCTAGCTAGTAAGGAGAGGTTGGAAAAAGAAAAACTAGCAATGGAAGAAAGATTAGCCAAATTGGCTATAGAAGAAGAGAAAATGGCACAACAGATAAAACAAGAAGCTATTACTAAACAGACTCAAATATTTGATATTTTCAGGTACATAAATTACGTTCCCAAATTCGATGAAAATGAACCTGTTGACCAGTATTTTGACCGTTTTGAAAGAGTAGCCACGGACTTTCCGTTCCCAAAAGAAAAGTGGGCTGTACTCGTCAGACAAGGACTCACTAAAGTCGCTAACCGCAAAGCACGAGAGGTCATAGTTTTATTGAAAGATGAAGAGTTTGATGATTACCAATATATCAAAGAGGCCATCATTAGAAGATACGAATCTGTACCAAAAAGTCATGGAAAGATGTTTAGAAAACCCACAATAGAGAACGCCGACGACCTAATTACCCAGCAGAAAAAACTCACTGAGACATCTCAACAAATCGTGTGTCAACATTGTAAGAAAGTAGGTCACGCACGAGGAGACTGCTGGTTAACAAACAAGAAAGGTTTAAAACAACCAAACAAAGAAATCGGAGCTTCTGAGATAAGTGAAAGTATAACACTACAGCCTGCGTGTCAAAATTGTAATAAAATCGGTCACGCACGAAAAGATTGTTGGTTTCTGAAAAAGAAAGTTTCAAAGCACTCAGAACATAAAATGGGAGCTTATGATATGATTGAAGGTCAGCCAAAGCCAAAGCCTGTGTGTAAGAACTGTGATAAACTAGGTCACACACTAGAAGACTGTTGGTTTGTGGAAAAAAGAAAAGATTCACAGCAAATAGAACACGTGATGGAAGCCTACTATCGTCAGCCTAATACAAAGGTAGAAACGTGTAAGGTTATCCAGTGTGCTGATGAAGGAAAGGAAAGTAAATCAGAAAGTTCACCAATGAAACAATTGTCACCTAATATAACTAAAGGCGACATAAAAGATTCACAGCAAACAGAACACGAAATGGAAGCCTACTGTCGTCAGCCTAATACAAAGGTAGAAACGTGCAAGGTTATCCAGTGTGCTGATGAACAAAAGAAAAATAACTCAGAAAGTTCTTCAATGAAAGAAATGTCACCTTTTATATCTAAAGGCTGCATATCGATCTCAGATAATAGAGAAAGCACAACAAAGGTAGAACCTGGTAAGGTAAACCAGTGTGCTGAAAAGGAGATAGAAACTTCATTTGAAAAGAAGATAGAAACTTCATTTGAAGAGAAGATAGAAACTTCAACTCTTGACGAATTTTCGCCATTTACATCTGAAGATAAAACTAAGCTACAAAAACCAGTTAAAATCCTAAAGGATACCGGTGAAACTATGTCCCTGAGTCTAGAGGGTAAATTATCACTCTCTGAACAAACATATACTGGACAAAAGGTACTAATCAAAGGCACTGAGATGGGACATGTGGAAGATTTGCTTCAACGCATTCATCTTAAGTCCGAACTTATTTCCGGTCCAGTGATTGTAGGAGATAAACCTACACTTCCATTTGACGGAATCTCTGTCATAATTGGAAATGACTTAGCAAAAGGCTGTGTAAAGCCTGAACTGATTGTGACTCAAAATTCTGAAGTCAACAATACAGAAGTAGAAGATACTGACCTGTACCCTATCTGTGCCATCACCCGAGGCATGAATCAAAAAGACAATAGGGACAAGACGCCTGGAGGACCAGCCAAAAATGACAATACTCGGATCGAAATTGACTTGGAAGCTACCTTCTTTTCCAGGTTGGTAGGACCACCTGTAGACAATGGAGGAGATAAGTTATCTCCCAGGCAGCAACTAATCCAAGAACAACAGAAAGATACAGAGCTGGAGAAGCTGCGTGAGAGTGTTGTGGCTGAGTCTGACGTCAGAGATGGCCCTGTGCAATATTTTGTACGTGGTGGAATGCTGATGAGGAGTTGGAGACCTCGCGATGCTGCGCCAGATGATAACTGGAGAGTGGTGGAGCAAATCGTGGTTCCGGTGAGGTACCGAGAGGACATTCTTAAGGTAGCGCATGACTCGCCCTTCTCGGGTCATTTGGGGATAAACAAAACATATCAACGCATATTGCCCCACTTTTATTGGCCTGGGTTGAAACGTGACGTCACCGCCTACTGTAAATCGTTCGAATCATGTCAACTCATAGGCAAGCCGAACAAGACAATAACAGTTGCGCCACTACAGCCCATCCCTGCTTTTGGCGAACCTTTCTCGCATATTATCATCGACTGCGTGGGACCCCTTCCCAAATCTAAATCAGGTCACAAATACTTGCTGACTATGATGTGTACCGCAACTAGGTACCCAGAAGCGGTGCCCCTTTGCAGTATCAACGCAGAGAAGATAGCAGAGGCGTTAACCGAGTTTTTCACCCGGTATGGTCTACCCAAATCGGTGCAAACCGACCAAGGAACCAACTTTACTTCCAAACTTTTTCAACAAGTTCTAGATCGATTGAAGATACAACATGGAATGTCAACGGCATACCACCCAGAAAGCCAGGGAGCGCTAGAGCGTTTCCACCAAACATTAAAGACGATGTTAAAAACTTATTGCCATGACCATCAGAAAGATTGGGACAAAGGAGTGCCATATGTGCTCTTTGCTGCCCGTGAAGCGATACAAGAGTCCTTGGGCCCTGAACACACCGTCAGAGGTCCCTTAAAACTGCTTAAAGAAGCCTGGACAGATGAACAAACCGAGAAAAGAGGACTCATTGACTGTGTAGATAAGTCTAAAAATCGTTTGTTCAATTCTTTTGTATGTGCTAGAGACAATGTAAAACAAGCCCAGCGCAAAATGAAAACTGTTTTTGATCAAAAATCACGAGTTCGCACATTTGCGCCAGGGGAAAAAGTGTTGTTATTTCTCCCCACCAACACTCACCCCCTTTCTGCTAAATACTTCGGTCCATACGAAGTAGATTCAAAGGTCAGTGAGGTCAACTACATGATCAAACCTTATGAGGGTAGGGAAATGGTAGAAGGTAACTATTCCCCTCCAACTCACCCCATGTCACCTATTGTTGTTGAGCCGGACGAACAACACTGTGAAACTGACCATAAATGGAGTGGGTGTAAACTAAATAACTCCACAGTGTTTGATAACATTGATGAAAAACCTAAACATTTAAAAATGTCAGAGAGCAATGTCATCAAGTCCATTATTCTAGAATACCCTATGTTATTCAATGATGTTCCTACTAGAACACACTTGATAGAACATGATGTCATTTTGAATGAGAATGTTTCTCCAATAAAACAACTCCTGTATAGAGTTAACCCTAACCAGTTAGCTATTATTCAGAAAAAGATCCAATACATGTTAGATAATGATATCGTCACCCAAAGCTGTAGCTATTGGAGTTCACCATGTCTCATAGTTCCAAAAGCAGATAAATCAGCCCGCTTTGTACTGATTACCGCAAACTAAATGCAGTAACTAAAACTGTATTGTGAACTGTATTGATGACAAGGAAATTGGTAGACCTTGAGCACTTACACATATTTGTCTTATGTTAACTTGTGTTTGGAAAAAAAAAAAAAACATAATGCTATTTCTGCTACCAAAGAATTATTAAGTTTTTCTAAAGTCTATAAGATGTAATTACTTATTAATTGATATCAAGATTTTGTTGGTGTTGGATGCTCATTTTCATTTTTTATTTTTTTTGTTGGTTGATTAAGTAAATTGACTAGTATTTTGAATAATATTCATATCTTAATGAAGATGAAATGTTTAAACTAAGAATTTATGTTGTATACAAAAAGAGTGTGCAGAGAAATTGATGACGCAATTAGGAAAATGTCACTGATATCATAGAAATTGTATTTATAAATGAATTTTCTATAAACTAGCTTCATTCTGTCACTTACAAAGTTTAATTTCTTAAATTTAACATACATGAATGTAATTTTGAGATTATACTATAATTATAGTCGTAAGTTTATTAAATCTATAATGCTCATTAATTGTCGCAACTTATTGTCGCGTAGAGATTTTTTTTTACCTTAAGAGGTGATGTGGTTAATTTGCATTAGAAAGAGAGAGTAGAATGATACTGATAGAGAGATAGAAAAAACGTGAGAGAGAGAAGGAGAGTATTGTTTGATTTGTCAACCGTTATCTAATGTGTAGTTAGAAAGACGGCCAGCAGGCTTGAAATTGAAAATTAAACTGTCCTAGAGCTGAGACCGTAATTGGGTCAAGCATACACTAGTGAACAGTGGAAAACTTATGCTACAGAGATAGTATGATTTTTATGAATGGAAAGAAATTTAATTTCAATACGGGAAGTGTCGCCGCGGTTGAGTTGATTGTCGGTTGAGTTGATTGTCGGTTGAGTTGATTGTCGGTTGAGTTGATTGTCGTTTTTATTGTTATGAAGTTATTGACCATGACAAAAGATGTCTAGTTCAGAGTTAAATGGACGTGGGTTGAGTTAACTTTAAAATAATGACAATTATTGCATTGTATTGATTTTTCAATGAAGAATGAGATTTTTGTTTTCTGTCTAGACTTAAGCTATGATATTTCTTGTCTTGCCAGAGTTTATCTGAATAATGTATTACTGGATTTTAATTTTTTTTCCCATTTTGTTTTGACCTCGGTCATTTTCAGTGTGTATAAAAAAAAAAAAATTGTTTTTCACGCTTCACCGAATTTATTATTGTACAATGACAAGGGAGAATACTGATAACTTCTAAAGTTATGCCCCTTTTATTTTGACCTAAATGGTTTATGTTAAGTTGAGTTATTCTCTTTTTGTTAAGTTAATACTACTATTATGCTGTTGTCAGTGTTGTGCGTTATATTTACACTGCTGTGTTTAATTAATAACGTCACCCTTTCTTCCTTATGTTCTCATAAGTTTTACCCCTATTATTGTCACATACTTTTGTTCCTGTACCTTGAGATATTTGTATAAAAAAAAAATATTTAGTTTAAGATTAACAAAAATATTTTTTTTTATCCCCGGATAATAGGGTGTTACGAACCTTGCCCTCTTTACCCCAGCTATCCCTTATAGCTGACCTCTACGTTCATTGGTGGAGGCCAGTGACTGGCTAATGTGTAAACGTGTCACGAGTGGACACGGGGGTGTGTTTGCTTACTTTTTAAGTCGTCGAGCTGTGCAGTTGTGTTCCAGTTGTTTTGTACTTGTTTTTACTGAATTAAAGAGTTTTTGTTCATTGAAAAGCCATGTGTTTGACTTGAGAATACCTAAGAAGTAATCTATTAACCATACCCCTAGATCAAGCCGTTACAATATATATATATATATATGTATACTGAAATAAAAGTTACATTGCTGACTGTACTCTACAATATGATAGCTTACTCTATTGCTCAACATCTACACTACTATCAACTATCTATACATCTATATATGTGACTACTCTCTACCTAGCTCTAACACAAATGGACACCTCGATAGCCAAATCTATACTCTATCTAACATACGCTGTTCAACTCTACACTAACATTTCCAGTCTACACACAGGCTACAACTTGCCCGCTCAACATTCCGGACCTCACTCTCTCGAACTGATACGTTCTCTAATTAAAAAGTGTCACCCCGTGTATAAAGACAAAGGCAATTTTAAGCCAGCAGGGAATGTATCTAGGTTATAACAACAAACCGTGGTAGGCTGTTGAACAAAATATTTCCACTCACGACCTCAATTTTAACTTTCCCTATCTTTCAGCATTCTTCTCTCAACATTCCTCCCTTCCAAATGAAAATGACGTATGTCATTTTAAAAGACTTTCCTAACAAGTTTACAAAAGATGTACAAAACATTTTTTTTTCCCAAACCAACAAAAGAAAATATACTAGTACAGTTTGTAAGCATTGCAAAAGAAAAGAAACTTCAAGTAGGTTACATTACCATCGTATTTGAGAGAAAATTAAAAAATCAGCAAAATTACTTGGTAGAAAATTGTAACATTCAGATACATCTCTAGCATGCAGTTAAAAAAATAGCATTGGTACATGATAACATCATTACAGACTTGCGTCGAAAAAATGTAAAGTAAAAATTACATTACAACACAAAGAAATATAAGTATCGACAAGGTACATAATCGAAAAAGACGATGATAATAATTATGTGATCTATTTGAAAATAAAGACTAAATATATCTTATCTCAAATATACTGGGACAGATCATGTCAATAGACCAGTTACTGACAATAACAATATTAAGTTCAACTTTTTCCATATTATTAATACAAGTCAATGAGCCATAGTCCACATTTAGTTCTATGTTCTATCTATCCCCGTCTACACTACACCCCTATCTCGCCACGGCAAATCTAAATTCCGCCTTTCATTAATAAAATTATACCTGCCTTTGTGAAAATATGGCCTATCAAATTTGTAGCTACACAACCCTTCATTATGTCTATTTCTGCCGAATTCAGGATTATATCCAGCCAGTTTCATGTTAACCCTATGTAGGTCTCTAAAGAATTGCTCACTTATTCTACCTATATGCGGATCAAATTTCCCACAGTGTTGTTTCGTCGAATAATTTGATCTCGCCTTGCTATTAACACACTCTGATCCCTTTCTCTCACTAGCTCTATCTTTTTTCACAATAACGATAACTCTAGGCTCCTTCTCTTTGTTGGATTTCCAGTTTTGTTTAACTTTAGATCTATTTCTACTTTCCTTCAGTTCATGAGTGAATTCCCTACATCTACTCATCTTATGTCCCACCTTTAAACAACGATAGCACACCACACTTTTCATACGTTTCTTATAAATCTTATGGCAATTTTTCAATTTGTGACCAACCCTCCTGCAGTAACTACAATAAGCTTCCTTTAGTTTTGGCTCCCTATTTTGTATCTTATGCAACAGTACTACTTTTCCCCTTACATCCTTTATATCCCCTGCACATGTCTCTATAATGGGCATATTCCTACTTGAATGGAGTTCATTATCAGTGAATAACAGTGGTGCACCTTTCATGTCACCCCTCTTGTTGACAATTTCCACCAATCTATCTACCGTCTCCTGAAGAACCCCAAGTTTGGCATATAGTATATCTATGTTGGTCGCATTACTGACAGCGTTAACAGTCCCAGCACCTACAAGCTGATAATGAGTTAAAGATATCCTAGGAAAGGTATTTAAGTCATATTTCAGAACACTCTCGTCTCTAGCTTCTCTTTCTGCTCTCACCCTCTCGTCTCTAGCTTCTCTTTCTACTCTCTCCCTCTCGTCTCTAGCTTCTCTTTCTACTCTCTTCCTTACATTTTCGTCCATTTTTCTCCCTACCCACGCTTTGCCTTGGAGGCCCATTTCTCTTCCCGCTTCAAAAAGATCTGTCAGATCATACTCATCCATTTTCAAGAATGTGTACACAATAAAGTACAACACCACTATTTACTAATGATACAATATGCTATCTAAAGAAAGTAACAAAACTAACAACTTATAAGTAACCAACAACGCAACGGATAAAAATGTAGTTTATGAAACAGCTTACAGACAAAACAGAATGGTCTATACAACGATTTATTTTGGTTGCTACAAGTAGACCCTATTTTAACATCCACTGTAATGTTTAAAAAAAACATACAGAAATTCTGACAAGTAGCAACGAACAAAACCTATATATATGTAAAATATAGCATTAAGTCCTAAAATAGACAACAAAAAAAAAACACCAAACTAACAAAAAATTAACTTATCTTTGTATCCAACTCTAACTCAACTCAACTCCCTCACCATAACAAGAAATAATCAGTAAATCAAAGGACAAATAAAGCAAAACACTGAGTCAATATCTTGAACCTGGAATTGCGTCAGGTACTTCAATCTTGCTACATTAGGCTATAACGTTGACTCGGAAAAGTCACAACAATATGATCCGCAAAAACACATTAGCACCACAGCACCCAGCTGATAAAGCTAAAACTCACAACAGTATTTCAACAGCTTCAACAACAGCACTTTCGACGGCTTCCCAGCTCATTCGACGGCTTCCCAGGTTAATAAATGCGTCACGGCACAACGTCATTACAGTTTCTTCAGGTATTAATCAACAGCATGATATCAAAAGCGTACACAGAGCATTACAGGTCATCAAATAATACAGCGATAAGTCCGCTTTACAGTTCCAATAACGGCGACACAAATAACACAGTGATAAGTCTGCTTCACAGTTCCAATAATTACGTCACAAATAACACATCGATAAGTCTGTTCACAGTTCATAATAATCGTATCCACATAATCAATATGCAAGGTAAACCTCTATAGCATTATTCATCAAAACAACGTCACAGTTCAGTTGCTATTAAATCAGCACAGCATCCACACTGGTAGAGTAGTGTAACAATAAAAAAAGTATAATAGTAGTAAAACAGAGTCAGCTTACGTCGGGGGTCGCCAAATGTTACGAGTTCATATCTCTTGAGGTTCTAATTCCGTACAACACTTTCACACCAAAATGAAATTAACTCCAAAGCTTGTGTAACACATATCAAATTTAATATATATATATATATATACTGAAATAAAAGTTACATTGCTGACTGTACTCTACAATATGATAGCTTACTCTATTGCTCAACATCTACACTACTATCAACTATCTATACATCTATATATGTGACTACTCTCTACCTAGCTCTAACACAAATGGACACATCGATAGCCAAATCTATACTCTATCTAACATACGCTGTTTAACTCTACACCCTGTCCGCTCAACACTCCGGACCATCCCTCTCTCGAACTGATACGTTCTCTAATTAAAAAGTGTCACCCCGTGTATAAAGACAAAGGCAATTTTAAGCCAGCAGGGAATGTATCTAGGTTATAACAACAAACCGTGGTAGGCTGTTGAACAAAATATTTCCACTCACGACCTCAATTTTAACTTTCCCTATCTTTCAGCATTCTTCTCTCAACATCGTTCAAAATCGGCAAATAATATAACAACGTATTGTCAAGTCGACCTTTAATTTTATATATCCAGTGTTGGAGCTAATCTTCATAATTGACATAAAATATTCAAATGGTATATTGAAAATACATTAAACTTTTAAAAATTTCTGCACACAGGGGAGGGGTACATGCCCAGACGGAGGGGCGAATCGCCTACAAATTGGGATTGGCGGATTAATTTAGTCGTCGGGTTTGACTTGCGGATGTGAAATCGTGTCAACCGCCATCTTGTTAAATTGCACAGGACAAAGAAAAAAATATTTGTAATACTGACAACTGATTTCAACACGAAAAAGTTGGCGCCGAAATTTCTTCTCTTTCTACTTTCAATTGTTTACACCAGAATTTAAGAGAAAAGAAAATGATCTACATCCGGTTATTTGAACTCTGAACTTTCATTCAATGTTTAAATCTTGAACTATTGAATGACATGAAGGAGTGGCACCTGATGTCAGTGAAACAATGACCTACGTGTACAGGTGTCTGGCACCTGATGTCAGTGAAACAATGACTACGTGTACAGGTGTCTGGCACCTGATGTCAGTGAAACAATGACCTACGTGTTCAGGTGTCTGGCACCTAATGTCAGTGAAACAATGACCTACGTGTTCAGGTGTCTGGCACCTGATGTCAGTGAAACAATGACCTATGTGTACAGGTGTCTGGCACCTAATGTCAGTGAAACAATGACCTAAGTGTTCAGGTGTCTGGCACCTAATGTCAGTGAAACAATGACCTACGTGTTCAGGTGTCTGGCACCTGATGTCAGTGAAACAATGACTACGTGTACAGGTGTCTGGCACCTGATGTCAGTGAAACAATGACCTACGTGTTCAGGTGTCTGGCACCTAATGTCAGTGAAACAATGACCTACGTGTTCAGGTGTCTGGCACCTGATGTCAGTGAAACAATGACCTATGTGTACAGGTGTCTGGCACCTAATGTCAGTGAAACAATGACCTAAGTGTTCAGGTGTCTGTCACCTAATGTCAGTGAAACAATGACCTACGTGTTCAGGTGTCTGGCACCTAATGTCAGTGAAACAATGACCTATGTGTACAGGTGTTTGGCACCTAATGTCACTTCTGTACTCATGAGCCTCAAAGCACTGGCCTATATTACAAATAGAAGGAAAACCACTTCAGGATGGATGACAGAGTTGTAGTTTAAAACTAAAAGTACAAATAAAAAGACAGTTTTTTTTGTTGTTGTTGGCTTCCATTAGTCTCGTGAGACGACGGAATTTAGTGTGCCCTTTGGGGAATGTGTGCTCCTGGCCTTGCAGCTTCTGCTGTGGCTGTACAAGCCCACACGCGAGTGACAGTCCCTGTTGCACGTTTGGCACAAGAAGACATAATTGGTCGTGGGCTGATCCCTTCCTTCTGGTGTGCTTCTCGTCAGCGAGAAAAGACAGTTACAGATACAAAATACAACATAGATGTACATAGAAAAATATATCTACAGCGCCGTTGCTAGGGATTTGGGGGCCCGGGGGGGATGGGGGGCTTGGCCTCTTTAGGGTCCCTGGATTTTTACATTCGACATTATGACATGAGAAAAAACAATTCGGACACGCCCAGTAGGGGCCCAGGGATCTTTCGAATTTGGACCCCCCTCACCCTCCCCTAGCTACGCCACTGTATATCTATTTTCATTCTGTTTGGATCAAAACAACACATTAAAAAATACCAAACAAAATATCTACTAGTCAACAATGAGAACATCCATAAATCAACTCAAATAAAATATCATAGAGTATGTTTAGATGAAAATCTAACCCTCAAAGAGCAAATAAAAAACAAATGTAAATCTGCAATGTGGAATCTGCAGAGAATAAAAAGTATCAGGAATATTCGAACAAAAGAGGCATGTGAGACATTAATCGTAGGCCTGGTAATCTCTCATCTAGACTACGCGAACTGTCTATACAGTGGACTACCAGAGTGTGATTTTAACAAACTACAAAGGGTCCGAATTATAGCTGCGAAAATTGTTCTGAACAATGAAGAAAACTCATTAACCTGTCTAAAATAACTGCACTGGCTACCTATAACACTTAGGATACAATTCAAAGTTCTGACTATGCTCTATAAAAGCCTTCATGGTCAATCTCCCCAGTACATGAGAGCCATGGTCAAGCTACACACATCAGAGAAGAGAGGACTGCGTTCAAACAAATCTGTCTACAGCTCAAGGTGGCAAGCGTAAAAAGAGAAATATTTGCAGCTCGTTCCTACAACGTCGTAGCACGTCTGTGGTGGAATGAACTTCCGTACACAGTTAAACAAGCCGACAATATAGACATTTAAAAAATTTAATTAAAAACACACATTTTCGATTTATTTTAATAAAATATTGTGCATGTAAAGCGCACTCGAAGACTTTGTTTTGAATAGCGCTATATAAATATGTAATTTGTAAAATTTTTAATTTGTAATTTGTATATCCCTATAAATCGTAATATATATATATATTATATATACATAAATAGGGTTCTATACATCTATACATAAATAGAAAGATAGGTATATAAACAAGCGAAGAAAGATATATGATAAACAAATAGAATAAACAAATAGAATAAACAAATAGAATAAACAGACAGAATAAACAAATAGAATAAACAAATAGAATAAACAGATAGAATAAACAAATAGAATAAACAAATAGAATAAACAAATAGAATAAACAAATAGAATAAACAAATAGAATAAACAAATAGAATAAACAGATAGAATAAACAAATAGAATAAACAAATAGAATAAACAAATAGAATAAACAAATAGAATAAACAAATAGAATAAACAAATAGAATAAACAAATAGAATAAACAAATAGAAGAAACAAATAGAATAAACAAATAGAATAAACAAATAGAATAAACAAATAGAATAAACAAATAGAATAAACAAATAGAATAAACAAATAGAATAAACAAATAGAATAAACAAATAGAATAAACAAATAGAATAAACAGACATAATACAAAAAGATAGATCTACACAGGGAAACTAGGGTAAAGACTAGATTTAGACTAGACCTAGATCTACACAGGGAAACTAGGGTAAAGACTAGATTTAGACTAGACCTAGATCTACACAGGGAAACTAGGGTAAAGACTAGATTTAGACTAGACCTAGATCTACACAGGGAAACTAGGGTAAAGACTAGATTTAGACTAGACCTAGATCTACACAGGGAAACTAGGGTAAAGACTAGATTTAGACTAGACCTAGATCTACACAGGGAAACTAGGGTAAAGACTAGATTTAGACTAGACCTAGATCTACACAGGGAAACTAGGGTAAAGACTAGATTTAGACTAGACCTAGATCTACACAGGGAAACTAAGATTATAAAAAATGTAAACAATGTTTTTACAAATGTTAAACTTAACATCTTATGAGATCCACCCCCACCCCCCACCCCCCTTTCTCACCGCTCAGTTCGCGAGGAAATAAATTCCCATTCTACTCTTGAGTCACTGTACAACCAACTGGTTCAAATTTAGGGATAGCCTTTGAAACTCTTAAATTCTAAAGAGCCAAATCGTGAAGTCGACTGTTGACACTTCCTACTGGGAATCCCCATTCAACGCACGCCCTCAATTCGTTGGGATCTAAAGATAGATCGCAGCGCGCGCTTCCCAAACGAAAGGCATGCATTGATTGTTTAAAGTTTAAAGGTTTGTTTTTTTTTTTTTTACAAAGTTCCGACATTCTGGAACACGACTTCACGACAACTTTACAGTTTACTCCGTTGAATCTTGGGGGCACCCAGCTCTGATGGGTAGGCCTGCCTGCCCATAGTTAGGGGTAAAGTAAAGGCGGCTGTGCTTAGTGCTGGCCACTCAATCACCTAGTATGCCGTGGCCACAGAAACTGGTAAACCCTGCTTCATCGGAACTATGGATCATTTCGGTCCGACGGGTTCTCTACCGTTGAATCTCGTTATCTACACAGCTGTCCTGGAAAATTGTACCAATAAAATTCATTAAACAAAACTGAAATAGTCGTTTGTTATTATTGGAGACAATTGTTGTTGTCATGTCTCTTAAAATTACTTAGTTTAGCTGCGATGATGAAATGGACGGTCAAACTATGGACGATTAAACTGTGAACGGTTAAACTGTGAAAATGTTTTATACAATTTCTTGATAATAGAAGAATGTATTGAACAATCGAGAACAAGACCTGTCTGACAAGTGTCACTGTCACATTGTCCGCATTGTGACATTGACAAATGTCAAAAGACCATTGACCTTCACAGATATCTGAGTGACAACGAACTGTCACAAATTTGGGAGTGACAAATAAATGTGACAAAAATAGAATAGATCATTATCCATGACAAATGTCCTTTAGACATATACAAGTCAACAAAATATCGGCTGGCTGACGCAACTGTGCCTTTCTCCCCAACTGACAAGAGTCTCGGCGTCTATCTAGACTCCACGCTGTCCATGCAGCCCCACATCTCCTTCCTCACCTAAACCTGCTTCTTCCGCCTGCGTCGTATTGGCGCCATCTGTTTAAGACAGCGTTATTGGATGCGCACGGGAAAAGAACTTATCAGCTCTAAAAATAGAGCAAGCGGTCCATCTTATTATAGTATTTGTTTGTATATAGTCTATCTAGTCACTGTAAATTATCCATATTAGCAATTAAACCTATTCTAGCGGCAGAGTGTAATGTTATATCAACGCCTATGTCAGTAGGCTGTATAGTATATAAAGTGCCTATGTCATTAGGCTGTATAGTATATAAAGTGCCTATGTCAGTAGGCTGTATAGTATATAAAGTGCCTATTACCGTTTTTATTATACCGTCAATATTTTGCACTTTTTTTTTTACAGGCAACCGTTTACCATTTTTATACAGCCTACTTAGACAAAATGAAGACTATATGATATTATTATGTCATCGTTTAATGAACTTATAAGAATAAATATAAAATTTAAAAACAAAGGCAATGCAATTTAAAAGTTGAACAAGAAAGTTTGTAGAAGAAGTATCTTATCATATATTACAGATGCTCCTTCTATAAAGACGATTATTGCTTCCTACGTAATGTTTTAAATGATGTTAATTTATTGGTTTTCATGGTTTGATCAGGCAACCCATTCCATGCCCAATAGCCAATAGGAAAAAATAAGTACTTATATGCATTTGTTCTTGCATATGGAACAAGGAAAGTGTTTTTGTCCTTATGTTTATCCGAGCATTACAACAGGTTGTTATTGGGTTTGTATTTCTAAATGAGAGTAGAAAGAGTTCAACAGTGGAAAAAAAAAACGACTCCATAACGTCTTAATTGCTAGAAAAAAATAATTAAATAAATACCATATTGCATTTGTTTTCCGAATAATTTAATAAAGTTTGCCATATTGCATTTGTTTTCCGAATAATTTAAGAAAGTTCGCCATCTTAGTTTACAAACGAAACGTCGACAAAAGAAAGAGGGTTGTGGTCCTAGACCAAATGATTTTGTGATTTCGGTTAGGTACTAAATGTGAAATAAGTAAGTTGAGTACTAACTGTGAAATAAGTATGTTGAGTACTAACTGTGAAATAAGTATGTTGAGTACTAACTGTGAAATAAGTATGTTGAGTACTAACTGTGAAATAAGTATGTTGAGTACTAACTGTGAAATAAGTATGTTGAGTACTAACTGTGAAATAAGTATGTTGAGTACTAACTGTGAAATAAGTATGTTGAGTACTAACTGTGAAAAAAGTATGTTGAGTACTAACTGTGAAATAAGTATGTTGAGTACTAACTGTGAAAAAAGTATGTTGAGTACTAACTGTGAAATAAGTATGTTGAGTACTAACTGTGAAATAAGTATGTTGAGTACTAACTGTGAAATAAGTATGTTGAGTACTAACTGTGAAATAAGTATGTTGAGTACTAACTGTGAAATAAGTATGTTGAGTACTAACTGTGAAATAAGTAAGTTGAATACTAACTGTGAAATAAGTATGTTGAGTACTAACTGTGAAATAAGTATGTTGAGTACTAACTGTGAAATAAGTATGTTGAGTACTAACTGTGAAATAAGTATGTTGAGTACTAACTGTGAAAAAAGTATGTTGAGTACTAACTGTGAAATAAGTATGTTGAGTACTAACTGTGAAATAAGTATGTTAAGTACTAACTGTGAAATAAGTATGTTGAGTACTAACTGTGAAATAAGTATGTTGAGTACTAACTGTGAAATAAGTATGTTGAGTACTAACTGTGAAATAAGTATGTTGAGTACTAACTGTGAAATAAGTATGTTGAGTACTAACTGTGAAATAAGTATGTTGAGTACTAACTGTGAAATAAGTAAGTTGAATACTAACTGTGAAATAAGTATGTTGAGTACTAACTGTGAAATAAGTAAGTTGAGTACTAACTGTGAAATAAGTATGTTGAGTACTAACTGTGAAATAAGTATGTTGAGTACTAACTGTGAAATAAGTATGTTGAGTACTAACTGTGAAATAAGTATGTTGAGTACTAACTGTGAAATAAGTATTATTTCGGTTGAGTACTAACTGTGAAATAAGTATGATTTTGGTTGAGTACTAACTGTGAAATAAGTATTTTTTTGGTTGAGTACTAACTGTGAAATAAGTATGTTGAGTACTAACTGTGAAATAAGTATGTTGAGTACTAACTGTGAATTAAGTATGTTGAGTACTAACTGTGAAATAAGTATTATTTCGGTTGAGGACTAACTGTGAAATAAGTATGTTGAGTACTAACTGTGAAATAAGTATGTTGAGTACTAACTGTGAAATAAGTATGTTGAGTACTAACTGTGAAATAAGTATGTTGAGTACTAACTGTGAAATAAGTATGTTGAGTACTAACTGTGAAATAAGTATGTTGAGTACTATCTGTGAAATAAGTATGTTGAGTACTAACTGTGAAATAAGTATGTTGAGTACTAACTGTGAAATAAGTATGTTGAGTACTAACTGTGAAATAACTAGGCCTATTATTTCGGTTGAGTACTAACTGTGAAATAAGTATTATTTCGGTTGAGTACTAATTGTGAAATAATTATTATTTCGGTTGAGTACTAACTGTGAAATAAGTAATATTTCGGTTGAGTACTAACTGTGAATTAAGTATTATTTCGGTTGAGTACTAACTGTGAAATAAGTATTATTTCGGTTGAGTACTATCTGTGAAATAAGTATGTTGAGTACTAACTGTGAAATAAGTATGTTGAGTACTAACTGTGAAATAAGTATGTTGAGTACTAACTGTGAAAAAAGTAAGTTGAGTACTAACTGTGAAATAAGTATTATTTCGCTTGAGTACTAACTGTGAAATAAGTATTATTTCGGTTGAGTACTAATTGAAAAATAATTATTATTTCGGTTGAGTACTAACTGTGAAATAAGTGATATTTCGGTTGAGTACTAACTGTGAATTAAGTATTATTTCGGTTGAGTACTAACTGTGAAATAATTATGTTGAGTACTAACTGTGAAATAAGTATGTTGAGTACTAACTGTGAAATAAGTATTATTTCGGTTGAGTACTAACTGTGAAATAAGTATTATTTCGGTTGAGTACTAATTGTGAAATAATTATTATTTCGGTTGAGTACTAACTGTGAAATAAGTAATATTTCGGTTGAGTACTAACTGTGAATTAAGTATTATTTCGGTTGAGTACTAACTGTGAAATAAGTATTATTTCGGTTGAGTACTAACTGTGAAATAATTATGTTGAGTACTAACTGTGAAATAAATATGTTGAGTACTAACTGTGAAATAAGTATGTTGAGTACTAACTGTGAAATAAGTATGTTGAGTACTAACTGTGAAATAAGTATGTTGAGTACTAACTGTGAAATAAGTATGTTGAGTACTAACTGTGAAATAAGTATGTTGAGTACTAACTGTGAAATAAGTATGTTGAGTACTAACTGTGAAATAAGTATGTTGAGTACTAACTGTGAAATAAGTATGTTGAGTACTAACTGTGAAATAAGTATGTTGAGTACTAACTGTGAAATAAGTATGTTGAGTACTATCTGTGAAATAAGTATGTTGAGTACTAACTGTGAAATAAGTATGTTGAGTACTAACTGTGAAATAAGTATGTTGAGTACTAACTGTGAAATAACTAGGCCTATTATTTCGGTTGAGTACTAACTGTGAAATAAGTATTATTTCGGTTGAGTACTAATTGTGAAATAATTATTATTTCGGTTGAGTACTAACTGTGAAATAAGTAATATTTCGGTTGAGTACTAACTGTGAATTAAGTATTATTTCGGTTGAGTACTAACTGTGAAATAAGTATTATTTCGGTTGAGTACTATCTGTGAAATAAGTATGTTGAGTACTAACTGTGAAATAAGTATGTTGAGTACTAACTGTGAAATAAGTATGTTGAGTACTAACTGTGAAAAAAGTAAGTTGAGTACTAACTGTGAAATAAGTATTATTTCGGTTGAGTACTAACTGTGAAATAAGTATTATTTCGGTTGAGTACTAATTGAAAAATAATTATTATTTCGGTTGAGTACTAACTGTGAAATAAGTGATATTTCGGTTGAGTACTAACTGTGAATTAAGTATTATTTCGGTTGAGTACTAACTGTGAAATAATTATGTTGAGTACTAACTGTGAAATAAGTATGTTGAGTACTAACTGTGAAATAAGTATTATTTCGGTTGAGTACTAACTGTGAAATAAGTATTATTTCGGTTGAGTACTAATTGTGAAATAATTATTATTTCGGTTGAGTACTAACTGTGAAATAAGTAATATTTCGGTTGAGTACTAACTGTGAATTAAGTATTATTTCGGTTGAGTACTAACTGTGAAATAAGTATTATTTCGGTTGAGTACTAACTGTGAAATAATTATGTTGAGTACTAACTGTGAAATAAATATGTTGAGTACTAACTGTGAAATAAGTATGTTGAGTACTAACTGTGAAATAAGTATGTTGAGTACTAACTGTGAAATAAGTATGTTGAGTACTAACTGTGAAATAAGTATGTTGAGTACTAACTGTGAAATAAGTATGTTGAGTACTAACTGTGAAATAAGTATGTTGAGTACTAACTGTGAAATAAGTATGTTGAGTACTAACTGTGAAATAAGTATGTTGAGTACTAACTGTGAAATAAGTATGTTGAGTACTAATTGTGAAATAATTATTATTGTAAATATGAGACAGTGGCCGAGCGAGAGAGCGCTCATTGGTGTCCGTGTTTAGCTAAGGTTTGTTTCCGGTCATTGAGTCACTCCAGCTTTGATGGGCACGTGCCAATAATTAGGGATAAGTAAAGGCGGCTTGGTATTATGCTGGCCACGTGATCCGTTAGTATGCGGTGGTAAGGAAAATGTGTAAATATTGATTCAATGGCCCTATAAATCAAATTAGTTTATTTCTATTATTATTACAGAAACAGGTTGTAGGAGTATTAAAGAAACTTTGTAAGAGTGACTACTACACACTACACACTACACACTACACACTCACAAACCCAAACGTTCAAGTATATGCTTGAAATACAACATTAATACCTGCATTTCTTTTTTTTTTTTTTATTTGTGTTGTCTGTATTCTGTATATATGTGTATATGTGTGTATATATGTGTGTATATATGTGTATATGTGTAGAGGTGTGTGTTATTGTGTGTATATGTGCGTGTGCGTCTACTTTTCAACGATTAGTTTTATTGATCAGTCACATGACCTACTTCCTGGAAAACTGATCGACTTCTTGAAAGGGAAAGAATAGTGCCTCATGTTGACAAAATGCCAGATTTTGTTACACAAGACTACGTCACTGGCAACCCTCGTACTGAAGTCTCATTAACCCTCGACTGAATGACAACAACTCACTCGTGACGTGTCTGATTTAATTTCTCTTAGAAATTACCTAGATTCTAATTTTTGTATCGGAATTTTCCGAGTTCCGACCTATTTTTTATATTTTGTTATTTATTTGTGTGTGTGTGGTAAATTCACTGAAAATATTTGTGACCATTTTTTTTTCCATCAAAAAGATTTTTGTGCTAATAATATTTTTTTTGTTCCATATTAAAATCTGACATAACATATGAACGACCAAGGTGCTGATACCAAATACTGAAGATAAACCAATAACAATTATCGCTACTGTGGAAAAGCGCTTTCGACTCGCAAACTAAAGGTCCTGGGTTGGAATCCTGGAGAAGACTAGGGTTTGTCTACGGGTCTGGAGGGTGTCCCCAAGTCTACACAGCTCTGATGGGTATATGACATTAGTTAGAAACAAGTAAAGACGGCTGTGCACTGTGGTGGTTACACGATCTCGTAGTCCGCCTTGTGAACCCTGCTTTACAGATCCATAAGGATCAAATTAGATTTACGGAGATACTTTACATCCTAGGAATAATTTTGTTTATATTATTATAAACACATATGATTGACAATAAATAAACCTAGGTTGGTGTATAAATGCACACATTAATAATTCATTTCTTAATCTATTTCACATTATTGAACGCCTATAGTCAAATATAGTCAAATATAGTCAAATATAGTCAAATATAGTCAAATATAGTCAAATATAGTCAAATATAGTCAAATATAGTCAAATATAGTCAAATATAGTCAAATATAGTCAAATATAGTCAAATATAGTCAAATATAGTCAAATATAGTCAAATATAGTCAAATATAGTCAAATATAGTCAAATATAGTCAAATTCAGACAAAATAATTACGGTCATTGAGGGCTACAAACAAGTAGTAAGTAAGTAAAGTACCATTCGGACCAAACTGATCATGGGGCTGGTGAAGCAGCGTTCACCAATTTCTGTGGCCATGACATACTAGGGGATGTATGGCCAGCGTAATGAATAGCAGCCTTTACTTGTGTCAGGAAGCTCGTAGATTCCTGGGAAGGAAGAAAACTGATCTCAATGCAGTCCTTCATGCACCACGCACTGAAGCTCAGCGCAGAGATCGGACTCTCGGTCGACCACATGCCCCTGCGGACGGGAGTGGAACCTCCTCCTCACCTATCTTTCAACCTACCAGAGATACGGACGAACCTGATGGAAGCAGTCGGACCCAGCGCTTGCCTGACTGAGAGGCGTGCAGCTGCTCTAAGGACGGTACGTGCATACTCGGGATTCGTTGAGGCATACACTGATGGGAGCGCGATCAGTGGGACCGAAGCGCGTTCTGGGTATGGTACTCTTGTGTCGTACCCGAAGGCAGATGAAAAACGGGTTGAGCTAAGTGGGCCTTGCGGGAAAATCTGCATCTTTGATGCAGAGATGGAAGCCATCTGAATTGCTGTAGGGGCAATTGGAAAACGTTTGAAGAAACACCAGCTGCTCGTGCTGATGTGGTAATCTTCAATGATGCGCTTTCAGTACTCCAAGCCATCGACGGCTTTGGGTCATGGCCCGATCTGCTTGTCCGACTGTTGGCTGCTATTTCCGATATGATCCTCAGGTACGAGGTGACGGTCACTTTACAGTGGATTCGAGGTCATGCAGGAGTCGCTGGCAATGAGATAGTGGATGCCTTGGCCAAGAAGGGATCCCTGGTACCCACTCCGGACGGTCCGTTCACCTTTGAGAGTGCCCGCATATCAATACGTGAGTGGGAGTCAAGACAATGGTGGAAGAATTGGGACGAGTTTGACAAGGGTCGAGGTGTGTGGCAGCAACAAAAACGGCCAAATGGAGCTGATCCGTGGTGGAAACTCCGCAGGAGAGAACAGGCAACGATTGCCCAGTTCCGTACAGGACACTGTCCTATTGGTGCCTATTTCAAACGATTTAGGCCCAATTTCGATTCGCGGTGTCGACATTGCTTTGAGGCGGTCGAGCATTTGCTTTTAGACTGCTCTACCTTGCAGGAGGAAAGAGTAGATGGGAACGGTCAACGGTTTACACCGAACCTATACGGTTATCTAGCTGTGCTACGTAGTACAAGTGTGTTTATCCTCCGAATCCTAAGAGATTAGTCTCGATTCGATCACTCCGGTGAAGTGAGGCTTAAAGAGTGTGACAGGTACCCAGTGATGCTGGGTAGAATCAGGGGCACCCTCAAGTCCCGTGAAAAAATCCTAGCCTGCACCAGGATTCGAACCCAGAACCTTCGGATCGCCAGTCGAACACGCTGCCGCTGGGACACCACGCCCCATACAAACAAGTAATTCTAGACCTTTATTGATTTTTCATATGAGTTATTGACTTTTGTAAAGAGTACCTCGAAATAGGGAAGCGGTTATGTATTGTACTGGCCACAGATACACCTGGTTAGTCTACTACAAGATCTTACATGAGAAGAAACAAGATACAAATTTTCCAATGTTTTTTTTATTGGAATGACAACTCCTAAGACCTTGAATATATATCCTGGAACCGTAAATTTCCTGGAGATTTTCTCCAGTTCTAATCGGGACAAATGATCTCTAATGGTTTAAATTTTGGTTATTAAGATCTCCTGGCAGACACAATTATAATTTACTTCCCGGACTTTAGGGATAAGAAAAAAAAATTGTATAAAAACGTATGTGTATAAATATAATCTTGACACGTGACTTTTTATGACGTTCGGAAAGGTCAAGGCCATGTTACACTGCTGATTATTCTGCTTGGCTTAATATAACCTTTTGTCAACCCAAGAAAACATCACAGGATGTCACAGATAACATCACAGGATGTCACAGATACACGCGTGTGAGGGGAGGGGGGAAGGGGTGCGTGGGTTGGAGATAAGCAAAATGTTCAAAAGTTTTTCAACAACTATCAACCAATTAAGAAATATATTAAACTTAAAATATGTGTGCCCTGTGCCCCGAACCGGCTAAAATTGCCCGCTACATATTTAATTTTAGTCGTTTACAGCACTGGAAACACGAATAGAATTTAGTATTGAAAACATTATAGTATTCAACAAATTATTTTTAAATCTCCTAGTATACAAGCGTATCATTCTGTCACGATTCTGGATTAAATCGTAACCTTATTAGTACTCATGGATAGATCATAGCGCAGAAGTAGTGTAGAACTAGAAACATAGGTTAGCGTAGAGTTAGATTAGGGAGTAGAAAGTAGCCTGACGCCATTACCTCTTTCCCTCTTCTCACGCAATAGGAACACCCCAACCACTCTTCTCCTCACCTCTCTTTAACCCTCTCTAAACTCTGTCATTCCCGAATTCAGAGTTTGCTACTTGATTCAGCCAATTGGTATTACACTATTTGTATGTGTGATTGTATGTGTGTGTATTCTTTAATGTATGTATATATATATATATATTCTATTATGCTGTCAATTATGATTCATGTTGTATTCGGATAGTAAATACTCATTTATTTTGCTAAACTCAGCATACACGTAAAACCCCCACCCACCTGTAGACACCCCCACCCACTGCTACACCTTTTTCATTATCTCCCCTCTTCGTCCCCTACTCAGCGCCCGTGGGCATAGCCCTTGATCCACTCGTCGTAGTGACATCTGGAGCGAAGCGTCTCGCACATACGTAAGCACCTTGGGCTGCACTCGACCAGAACCAATAGAGACAGGTACATCAAGGGAAATAAGTCATTATCTTATCCTTTGTATCTCCGTATACGTCTACCCACCCCCCCCCCTTTTCCCCTGGGCCCCACCCCGCAAAAGTCGGCGGTACTAATTGCTCGCCTACACCCACCCCTAATTTTCCCCCCAATAGTCAATCTTCTATGCAAGTATATTTCAAACCAGCCAACCAGAACATATGTAATTCTAAACTAATGTAGCTATCCAATCAAATTGACCACTGATCACGTGACTAAAATGCACCAAAGCGGGCTTAACTAGTTTAAGACACTTTGGCTCAAGCGTGAGGCGGAGAAGGTTGTTCGATTCTAGCCTCCACTTATTCAGTTTGTTCCATAGGATATACCGCCTGCATGTGTATAGATAGATATTTTATCAGTCTAAGTATTTTCATTAACACAGCTACGGTTGCCTAAATTTTGGATAACCTAGCAGTACCATGTGTTGAGTGTTAACTGAAGCCTGTGCAAATTCGTATATGTATCTTGCCATTGAGTGAAGAATTGAAATGATAATAAACACCTGAACTTAACCAACGATTTATTTGCCTACTTAGAACTATCTGTGTGTCCGTCATAATATCTAACGAGCCAAGAGAGAAATAATAATTATTCTAGGGCGATTCCAGTCACGGTAATTCATACCCCACGACGACCTGCCACTACTACCCCACTCACCTACGACTCCGCACCCCTCTCATCGCCCAACTTCTGCCAGGTTGATGTCCTAATCGTAAACACATCTTGACACATTCATAATGTTAAGTGGACAACAACTTTAGACCAGATAGACCAGATATACCAGATAGACTAGATAGACCAGATTGACCAGATAGACAACATAGACCAGATAGACCAGATAGACCAGATAGACCAGATAGACCAGATAGACCAGATAGACCAGATAGACCAGATAGACCAGATAGACCAGATAGACCAGATATACCATATAGACCAGATAGACCAGAAATACCTTTTGTGTATAAGAGTAGGAAACAGAATGGCATAATAAGAGAGGCAGCTATAGTATAATTTAAAACAAAACTTACATAGAAATATAAATGAAAAAGCTATTTTCTAATACCATACGTAAGAAAAGATTCATTATTTACTTTTGCTAACTCGATATTCAGGCTAATGTTTAAAGCGATTATTTTTTATTTTTAAACTTTTAACCTAATCTTTTATGTGTAACATTTAGTTGACCAATAAAAGAATTTAAAGTTTCATGAAGTGATTCTGGGTTTATTTAACAAAGGGACTCACTCTTGTTAGTTCTTAATTTTAACTTCATATAATCATAACGACTTCTTTGGGCATTTTAGTTTTATATTCTTGCCATAGGCCTATTCTTTAAAGAAAAAAACATTTTTTCATGTCTAATTATTATTTTTTTTTATCGAAATCAGATATTCCCTTTCTTCTTCTTCTAAAAATGTTTACAGAGAAAGCGATATAGACGTTCAGAAAATTCTCAATCACTTCAATGATGTTTACAGGGAAACTTAATCATGAAATGGGAGAAACAGATAAAACTTTGTGCTAGCTCATCAATGCAGTTGAACTGGGCTACATCCAAGAAATACATTTCTTCTGCAATGTTGAGAATTTGTAAGGGTCGTTAGTGTTGGTATATTTACTTCTTGTGCAGCATTTGTCAAGAATTCCCATTTCTTCAAACTTTTATCATCGGGAATATCCCCAAATACTACCACGAAAGTAAAAACCATAAAATAGAATGACAATTAAAGTAGGTAAAGAGAAAAGGACCAAAGAATGATGGTTTTGACTTTCCGACCATGGTACTTTTACTGTTTTACACGCAAGTGCTGGAAATAATTCCTTGTTAGGTCAAGCGTGTCGGGAAATCTATTCTAGTCACAAAAGCCCTCTCAGCACACGAACACACATACTAAACACACATACACGTACATTTTTTATTTGGACAAATCGTGTGAATAGGTGTGAATAGTGAATATGTGCTTTTAAAGCTCCAGGAAAAAGTTTCTATTCCAAAGACTGCGAACAAAATATACACACACATACACACACACACAAAAGAGCGCGCAAATATTTCTTCATTTTATGACCAGACGCTATCATTAACTGAATGTCACGTGTCATAGCTGTTGGTCATTGTCTTTGAAAAATAAATTATATATATTATTATTATCTACAATAGAATTACATTTATTATCTACAATAGACTTACATTTATTATCTACAATAGACTTACATTTATTATCTACAATAGACTACATTTATTATCTACAATAGAATTACATTTATTATCTACAATAGACTTACATTTATTATCTACAATAGACTTACATTTATTATCTACAATAGAATTACATTTATTATCTACAATAGAAATACATTTATTATCTACAATAGAATTACATTTATTATCTACAATATAATTACATTTATTATCTACAATATAATTACATTTATTATCTACAATATATACATTTATTATCTACAATATAATTACATTTATTATCTACAATATAATTACATTTATTATCTACAATATAATTACATTTATTATCTACAATATATACATTTATTATCTACAATATAATTACATTTATTATCTACAATATAATTACATTTATTATCTACAATATAATTACATTTATTATCTACAATATATACATTTATTATCTACAATATAATTACATTTATTATCTACAATAGAATTACATTTATTATCTACAATAGACTTACATTTATTATCTACAATATAATTACATTTATTATCTACAATATATACATTTATTATCTACAATATAATTACATTTATTATCTACAATAGAATTACATTTATTATCTACAATATAATTACATTTATTATCTACAATATATACATTTATTATCTACAATATAATTACATTTATTATCTACAATAGAATTACATTTATTATCTACAATAGAATTACATTTATTATCTACAATATATACATTTATTATCTACAATATAATTACATTTATTATCTACAATAGAATTACATTTATTATCTACAATAGAATTACATTTATTATCTACAATAGACTTACATTTATTATCTACAATAGACTTACATTTATTATCTACAATAGAATTACATTTATTATCTACAATAGACTTACATTTATTATCTACAATATAATTACATTTATTATCTACAATATATACATTTATTATCTACAATATAATTACATTTATTATCTACAATAGAATTACATTTATTATCTACAATATAATTACATTTATTATCTACAATAGAATTACATTTATTATCTACAATAGAATTACATTTATTATCTACAATATATACATTTATTTTATCATCTAAAAAGTTTTTTTTCTTTTTTTCCTGCTGCACTTCTGTGTAGATGCCAAACTTTTCTTTCAATATTGACCAATGAGATTTTAGAAATCTGATGAAATAATCTCTAAAATCTAAAATCGATTGCGTCAACGGAAAACTTTCTGATTCGTACCAAACTTGATAAGAAGCTAATGACATTCTAATCAAAACATAAACACAACATAAACACAACATAAACACAACATGAGTGAAACATAAAATTGATTTGTTATATCATTAAGTTAACTTCCAATAATTTCCTTCCCAATAACATCCAATTGAATTTAACGATGCACCATTGATGTAAAGTCAAATACTCAAGGCCCCAAAATCTACAAGTGACTATATTTAGTAGTGTAAACTAGTGGGCCTAATTCTTCATGTCTCACGTGTTGGGGGCAATATTGACTTCCTGTTTGGTTATGTCTCCTCACGTCTGCTATTTTGGAGGTCAAGGTTCAAGTTAGGACCTGGCGTAGATACCTAGCACATGTAATTAGGTCACTACCACCACCTGTAATAAATAAAAGTCGTACCATGGAAGGTTCAGGTGGAATCAAATTTCAATCAATAGTTCTCAAATTTCAATCAATAATTCTCAAACTTACATAAAGAATAAACGCCTTGTAAAATTAGCTACGTTCAATCTACGTTCAATTCACATTCTAATTCGTTAACAAAATGTTATAAATAAAATATTTTTCAACAGCATAGTATTAATGTTTTAACTATCACATCACTCAGTTTGTCAACTCTTTCTTGTATGAAGGTAGACAGGTTGAGAATCCCTGCTTTACGGACACGTTCTGTGATTGTTGTCATGAGAAGTCGTGATCTTTATTTACTTTTTCAACCAATGGGAAGCTAAGAAATGAGCAGTGAAAGTTGACGATTGGATATTTTTGTTAACCGTGTGATATCGAGCGGTCCATTGAAGGAAGCTTTCCAAAATGTATAACGTCATGTGTATTCCGAACAGTGTACAGTATACAGTCTACATAATTTTTGGTCTGTAAAATTGTTGGATCTATCTCCTCAACCAAAGAAAAGTTTCAAAATGTTTAATAAAATACCCGTTTTTTTTTCAAAATGTTTAGGGCTTCAGTTATACATGATTATTAGGGCTTCAGTTGTACTGTCAAACTATTTCCCTTCAAATTGATCTCTCAAAAGCATGAGTCATCTTTCTTCAGATGTCATGAAGAACACCATCAGATGTCATGAAGAACATCATCAGATGTCATGAAGAATACCATCAGATGTCATGAAGAACATCATCAGATGTCATGAAGAATACCATCAGATGTCATGAAGAACACCATCAGATGTCATGAAGAACACAATCAGCAGTCACGAAGAACACCATCAGATGTCATGAAGAACACCATCAGATGTCATGAAGAACACCATCAGCAGTCATGAAGAACACCATCAGATGTCATGAAGAACACCATCAGATGTCATGAAGAACACCATCAGATGTCATGAAGAACACCATCAGACGGGACTCATAAAAATTTCTTTTCTTGGCTTGAAACAATATCACCCCCCTCGTTCTTCACTAACCCCATTATAAGATTCACCATTAAGCTAAAATGCATTGTTGGTAAATCACTAAGTACATTCTTTCTAAATAAATATAATGCACATTTACTTCATTAATTTTTAAACCATTTTTTTGATTGAAACTTGTCAACGTAAGGGTTTTGAATCATCTACTTACAGTGTTTATATATATAATGCAACGCTCCATAGGGATGAATTAAAAATCTATGATATTGATCAGTGTGTGTCGCCCCTTCGAATGATACGCCAACGCTCTCTCCACTATCTCGATGTCCTCGTCACTAATTGTTTATACATTGTCGTCTGCTTACATTTATTTCCAACTCTGAATTGATCGGAAAAGAGGGGCGGGGAACTTGAGGCATCAAATTTAAATAATGGGTTGCAAAGGCGGATCTGCATGCGTGCGGAGTCCGGGAGTTTATCTGTGGCAAGCTTTAAGCGGTCCTACCAGTCTTGGCCCTACCCAGTTAATTGCAATGTTTCCTTTATGTTCAAGTAGGAGTTGTAAGCCTACATCTATTTTAGTTTTCTAAACAACAAACAAACCTTTATTTATATATTTCTTTCTTTTAAAATTGTAAATAATGCCGTTAAGTTATGCTTAGTTGTGTGGTTGTTTTTCAATGATTAAATAAACACAACAGAAATATTCTTTATATATAGACGACAATGAAAAATTCAGTATAAGAAAGAAGATTGAATTAAATATACAAAAACCCTTTAAAACGAAACTTTATTTGATGCTTCAAGAAAGAGAACAATATTTTGTGTCGCTTCTCAACTTTTCTTTTCAAACTGTTTCAAAATGTAATTTTTTAGTTATGGACACGTGATGGGGGCCTTGTGATATAAAGTTGGCATTGTGACATATTGAAGATATCTTATAATGTTAATGGGGCTACTTGAAATGTAACGGGGCATCTGGTAGGGTGGGCAGGCAACAGTGATAGGGTCTTGAAAGGAGCGTGGGGTGTGAAAGGGCGACACAATAACATCGCCCCATGGCCAGGGAAACCTCCTTTCCTATAAATATATCATGGGTAGTGTATGGGGAGGGGTGGAGTGGAGGGTGGAGGGTGGAATACGCCACGCTATAGTTTTAACCTTCCTTCTCGTAGCGCCACCAACCAGCCTTATGGAAAGGAAAAAATTCTTTAAGAAATAGGTCAAGTACCTGTAGAAGTGTTTATGTGTGTATGTGTGTATGCTTGTATATATGTGTGTAAAAGGCATCAGGATCAAACATTACCTAGGTAATAATTGGATGTTCTAATCAGAATAATGAGGCTGGTATAGGAGCGGGGGGGGGGGGGGGGGGGATGGGCTGGGCTGGGGGGGGGGGGGGGGGTGAATCGTGAATCCACGACAAAAATTATTGCGGAAGAGCAGGGGGAGAGAACAAACCAAGGGACTTTGGGATTTCTTGTCCTATTTATATCCCCTTGACACTATATAAAGTAAATAAATTTCTCTATCTCGTTACTCGTTGAACTAATAGCTGAAGTCTTCATTCTATAAAGAACAAAGTTTCTAAAACAATAGAAAAATACAATATATTTTACAGTAGCCTATAGTCAGAACTTAGCAAGGCCAATCAAATAAAGGCAATACGTTTGGTAGATTTTTTTATTCCAACATAAAGCACAAGGTTCACAACAAGATAAAAAAAATCTTCTATTGATTGGTGACATCTATTAAGTCAATCAGGACTAGATTCACTCATTTCTCCAAGTTTCAACATTTGTCAATTTATATTTCTACAGATTTGTCTAAAAAATATGGAGTTCAATTGCCAAATTGGGTTCCTTGCATTTTTAATGGTAAGAATATATATATTTACATAAATACGGAATCACATACAATAGTTTTGTTATTGTTATTTATTTTAATTTCATTTAGAAATAAGTTTGGACGGAATTGGTATGTCTTTTTTAACCTTTATAAATTTATATCGATTATTTTGTTTCAATTGTTGAAATAGTTTCTTTACATATCAATGGCAAGCAAGTAGTACAAAATGAACTTGTACAATATATTTATATTGAAACAGTTCTGTGTTCGACTATAGAGATGTAAAAGCCATAAGCCTAACCATTGTCTAAAATGTGAAATAATTATTGATTCGTATTTTAATCTTATTTAGCTTTGGCTGCTAAACCTAGCATCATCCAGCGAACTAGTCAAAAATCTGGACGGTTCGTTTTTTATGACTGAAAAACTACGTGAGACTTACAAGCACCTTATTATAACCGATAGGTCTGAAGACAGATATATTCCTTGGATGGATGGTAGGTCTTTCTTCGTATTCCTTAATATTTGTTTTTTTAAACTGTCATAGTCTTTCTTGTATCCATTTCATTTTCTGACAAAATTAGCATAAAATAAAGTATTGAAATTATACTGGAAAATATACGAGACATAACTTGAAATATCATTGAAATATTCTTGAAATATACTTGAAATCTATTTGAAATATACTTAAAATGTACTTGAAATATCATACCTGGGTATACAGTCCGTATTTCGTCTTTAAACCTTCAGTACGCTTTAGCGCAAATAAAAAAATTCGGGCAATGAAAAATGTGTCAATTTTGTAAATATTTTTGAGGAGAGATTAAAAAAAGAAAATTGGTCGATAAGAGTTTTGTCCCTTTTGAAGTTTTGGTCGTAACATTAGTCTAGTCTACAGTTCGGTCGCAACATTGGTCTAGTCTACATTTCGGTCTTAACATTAGTCTAATCTACATTTCGGTCGTAACATTAGTCTAGTCTACAGTTCGGTCGCAACATTAGTGTAGAGTACTGTTTGTTCGTAACATTAGTCTAGTCTAGTGTTTGCTCGCAACATTAGTCTAGTCTACTGTTTGTTAGTAATATTAGTCTAGTCTACTGTTAGCTCGTAACATTAGTCTAGTCTACAGTTCGGTCGTAACATTAGTCTAGTCTACAGTTCGGTCGTAACATTAGTCTAGTCTACTGATATCTAACACTTTATAATCCAAATATTTTCGTTTTTCGTTTTTCCGAATGTCCGAGACAAGGAACTGAATAAAATCTATCTGGCCTACGCACGGGAACTGTGTCAGCTGACCTTGGTCAGTGATTGTTCATGCTTTCTCTTTAACAAAAAAATATATCTAGAGCTAAACCTGCCCTCCCCTCCCCTCCCCCTCTCCTCCCCCTCCCCTCATACACACAGACACTTTTTCTATTTCTGTAAACTATACTCTAATTATTGATGGTGGACAACATAAACGTGTTGACCTCTTGACCTCTCGCTGCACATAACTCCGTGGGTCACTAGTTTTAGTCAAGGAAAGAAAAGCCAAGGCGCAACAAAAGAATGTAACAGTGAAAGTTATCTGGTGTAAAAGAATGACCAAGTGTAAGATAATGACCAAGTGTAAGAGAATGACCACGTGTAATAGAATGACCACGTGTAAGAAAATGACCAAGTGTAAGAAAATGACCAAGTGACTAAGAAGTAACATTCCCCCGTATTTCTCTCTAGGAAACCGTGGTCAGCTCAGCAAAAACGTTACCAGCACGTGCCCTTGGGCTTACAGGCAGGTCTGGAACCCAACCAGGATCCCAGACACGTTCATTGAAGCTGTTTGTCTCAGCAACAAGTGTCTGAATATAACATCTGAACAGTACAGTAATAAGGGTAAGTGATGACTCCACACACTAACAACAAATTACTTATAAATAAAGTACCCTTCGGACCAAACTGATCATAGGGCTGGTGAAGCAGCGTTCACCAGTTTCTGTGGCCACGACATACTAAGGGATATGTGGCCAGCACAATGCCCAGCCGCTTTTACTTTACCCCAACTAGTGTCCGGTACCCATCAGAGCAGGGTAGACTCAAGGGCACCCTCAAGTCCCGGGAAAAAAATCTTAGCCTGCAACAGGATTGAAACCCAGAACCTTCGGATCGACAGTCGAACGCGCTGCCACTCGACCACTGTGCCTCATAGACATAATAATTACACACACACAATACTAACACAGACACAATACTAACACAGACACAATACTAACACAGACACAATACTAACACAGACACAATACTAACACAGACACAATACTAACACAGACACAATACTAACACAGACACAATACTAACACAGACACAATACTAACACAGACACAATACTAACACAGACACAATACTAACACAGACACAATACTAACACAGACACAATACTAACACAGACACAATGCTAACACAGACACAATACTAAAACAGACACAATACTAACACAGACACAATACTAACACAGACACAATACTAACACAGACACAGTACTAACACAGACACAATACTTACACAGACACAATACTTACACAGACACAATACTTACACAGACACAATACTTACACAGACACAATACTTACACAGACACAATACTTACACAGACACAATACTTACTCAGACACAATACTAACACAGACACAATACTAACACAGACACAATACTAACACAGACACAATACTAACACAGACACAATACTAACACAGACACAATACTAACACAGACACAATACTAACACAGACACAATACTAACACAGACACAATACTAACACAGACACAATACTAACACAGACACAATACTAACACAGACACAATACTAACACAGACACAATACTAACACAGACACAATACTAACACAGACACAATACTAACACAGACACAATACTAACACAGACACAATACTAACACAGACACAATACTAACACAGACACAATACTAACACAGACACAATGCTAACACAGACACAATACTAACACAGACACAATACTAACACAGACACAATACTAACACAGACACAATACTAACACAGACACAATACTTAAACAGACACAATACTTAAACAGACACAATACTTACACAGACACAATACTTACACAGACACAATACTTACACAGACACAATGCTAACACAGACACAATACTAACACAGACACAATACTAACACAGACACAATACTAACACAGACACAATACTAAAACAGACACAATACTTAAACAGACACAATACTTAAACAGACACAATACTTACACAGACACAATACTTACACAGACACAATACTTACACAGACACAATACTTACACAGACACAATACTAACACAGACACAATACTAACACAGACACAATACTAACACAGACACAATACTAACACAGACACAATACTAACACAGACACAATACTAACACAGACACAATACTAACACAGACACAATACTAACACAGACACAATACTAACACAGACACAATAGTAACACAGACACAATACTAACACAGACACAATACTAACACAGACACAATACTAACACAGACACAATACTAACACAGACACAATACTAACACAGACACAATACTAACACAGACACAATACTAACACAGACACAATACTAACACAGACACAATACTAACACAGACACAATACTAACACAGACACAATACTAACACAGACACAATACTAACACAGACACAATACTAACACAGACACAATACTAACACAGACACAATACTAACACAGACACAATACTAACACAGACACAATACTTACACAATACTTTACGTGTTTTATTAATATCCCTACTTTATTCAACTAATATAGACCCTATATAAAGAAGTCTTGATCTACGTGTGTATACATAGAACAAATCATTTGAAATCTAATTAATCATTCTAATATAAAGAACAAAGTTCCGAATACAACAACATTACTCCATTGTTGGTAACGGCCATTTATTTATCTGAATCGGATGTTGATGGCTTCTTGTAAATTTAATTATAAAATTAAATGAGGCCGTGTATTGTGCTGGCCACAGTGTGTCTCATCACCCTGGTGACCGCTGCTCCACAAGTCTTATTGACCAACATGGTTCAAATAGTGATACTTCAGTTTATCTAGAGTTTCTTTACATTCTATAAATGTTTAAATGATATAGTTGGTTACTTTATACTAATACTTACTGTACCTTCCAACAGCTCTCCTCAGAGAAGATTACATAGACGACACCCATTGTTCCAAGGTAGAATACGCCAGGTGGGTGAAAGTGAAACGACACCGTCAGGGGAAGATAACTTACCGGAGACGGCTCCTGTTGATCAACGTGGGATGCACGTGCAACCATGACATCATACCCACGTCATAAACGTTTGCCTCCCCTAGGACTTGAAGCAACAAAACAACGACAGGGGAAGATAACAAGAATACAGAAAAAAACGAGAAAAAAAGGAAAAAGAAAAAAACCTACAAACTGACACAAAGTCAACAACAACAGTAAGAAAATGAAAGAAGGAGTTTTCGATAATTGACAAAAGTAACATTTGTATTTATAGTCCAGCTAGCAGACTTTTCATGTTTACGTTCTATTAATATTGTAGGAGTTGTTGTTTTAATTTGGGTTTCCATAGCAACAAATATTAGTCTTTGTTTTTACATAACCTGTGCTCCTACTCTCTTTAACTAATAATCATTCTTTTATATATATATATCTCTCTCTTTTTCCCTCTTTCTTTCTCCCCCCCCCCCGCAATTTCTCTCTTTGTTTTCTTCTTGTGTTAACTAAATCTTCTTGACATCATCACCCCCCCCCCTCCCCCTCACAAATTTACCAACAAAATAATTCTTTCTTTGTTTTTTTTTAATATTGGGTTTTTGTCTCGGTTCACACCATAAAGGGTCATCCACAAATGACGTAACTCTTGCAGTTTCAAATACTAATACAATCGTATACATAAAATTGAAATACAATCGTAACCGATTAGATGTAAATATATTTTTATTTCGTCTTAAATTAAACCCATAAAATATTTCACACTATAAATCCACCTCTTCCTCATCCCCCCTCCCCCCTCGCCTAACCGCCCACATGTGTTTTGACGAGTATCTTCATGTTGGATTAAGTGTTGAAGAGCTAGGTCTACTCGTATCATAAATTTAAAACCATTCTAGTATTGAACTATGGAGACTTGTCGAGTGCTGAAACAAACTAGTCGAAATGTTTTATGTCATTTTATATATTTGTATAATCAATTGCATTGATAATTTTTTTTTAGCAGATTATTTCGCTATTATCACGGTTTTTGTAATATCATTATGATTTTTTTTTTTTTTTGTTTTTTATTGTGTTGTTTTTTGTGGGGGGACAGGCAAGTTAATTCTGACGCTTGTTACATTGTTGTTATGTTATTTAAAAGTCTTATATTGTTATTTAACATTGGTATAGTGTTATTAGAAAGTGTTATAGATGTATTGTTACATTGAGCTTTAATGTCGGTGCTAAGATTTCAGACAGGGAAAACCTTTGTTTTAAATTATTAAATTTCTCATTTTATTAATCGAGTACCGGTACACTGCCGGTACACTGCCGGTACACTGCCGTCTTTCAATTCGCTTTCTCCATTAATGCATTTATTTTTATTTGTTTTAATTTACTGCATACTATTTTTGTACAATTTCATCAACGTCTCCTTAGAACTAAATACTAATTCCAAGATTTATAAAGTTAAAAAAAAAAGTTTATCTTAGAAACACTTCACTATTTAAACAAACAAATCTAAAAATAGATGACTTTAAACTTTCACACGAAAATTGAATTCCATAATTTATGAACACAACTTTTTGATTTATTTATTTTTCTTGTAAAAAACTGATTAATGTCAGGTTGATCAAGTCGAGGTTTTCATTCCAACAATAATATTTAGGCCTACATACAGATTTATTGTCCATACATTTTGTTAGCGATTCATTAAATTTTAATAAACATTACTTGCTTCTATATTTTCCATTTGCAAGTATTGGTCATTCTGTATGTAACAAACACACACGTTATAATAGCATTGCAATGTACAACAATATAATTGTAACTATATTTAAAACAGGCCATAAAGAACTAAATACCGGAAGTAAATTATAATTTTTTTTTTCTAACAGTAACAATTGGGACCATAAATATATGTATAGTAATAAGTTACATTATATATGTAACTATATATATATATATATATATGTGTGTGTGTGTGTGTGTGTGTGTGTGTGTGTGTGTGTGTTATTGACTAGCATGCACATATTCAATTTTAAGTCTTTAAAAAGTTAAGCCAAAATCTTTTCCACTGTACCGAACATTGTATGAATATATATTTATATAGTATGTTTCTTTAACATTCCACTATAGTTTTTCCATTGTCCTCAACGAGAAATATAGAATTCCATTAACCCTTCCCGTCCCGACCTACTTCTATCTATGCTGCCTTCAGTTCCACTATATACGCGCCCGGGACTGTAAGGGTTAACTGTCTACTATACTACATGCCGTCTCACTTGTATTAAGTTGTATATACAAATAACTGATGTTTAATTTTCATTGACTTGCCCGTATCAGGTGGAGCCATTGGATTATGAGTTTCTTGTATTCATAAATTATTTCTAAAATGACTCAGGTATCAAGAGTCTAAACTAATGTATGCCATATTGGCAGTTTATTGGCAGTTTATTGTTTCATTTTCAACTTACAGCATTCAATGTAGTTACTGTGATCTATGTTTTGTACATTTAATTTATATAATCATGATGAAAAACTCTTGCTTACAATCTGTGATACACTCTGTGAGTATCATTATACAATCTGTGAGTATCATTATACAATCTGTGAGTATCATTATTATTTTCCAATGAATTTTTATTCTCTCAATCTGCCTCGCAACATGTTTCATTGGTATTGTTTTAATATTAAATGTAAATTGATGTTCTACGTTTCTATGCCACGAGAATTCAAATAATACAACAAATATAAAATATGTGTTATTTCTTTGTTTTTCTAGTCTAGCTATAAATATAAACAGTTTGCTTATCTGTCTATCTATCCCAAGTATTCTATCTATCTGTTCGTCTCTCTGTCTATCCCAAGTATTCTATCTATCTGTTCGTCTCTCTGTCTATCCCAAGTATTCTATCTATCTGTTCGTCTCTCTGTCTATCCCAAGTATTCTATCTATCTGTTCGTCTCTCTGTCTATCCCAAGTATTCTATCTATCTGTTCGTCTCTCTGTCTATCCCAAGTATTCTATCTATCTGTTCGTCTTTCTATCTATCCCAAGTATTCTATCTATCTGTTCGTCTCTCTGTCTTTCCCAAGTATTCTATCTATTTGTTCGTCTCTCTGTCTATCCTAACTATTCTATCTATCTGTTCGTCTCTCTGTCTATCCCAAGTATTCTATCTATCTGTTCGTCTCTCTGTCTATCCCAAGTATTCTTTAACATTTTACACACTTACACCAATCATAAGTTAAAAAGAAAGCTATTTGCTTTGTATTGGCTGCACAATCATCCCAGACAAACCAGCCATTCTCCCGGAATCAACATCACAATGTACGGACTAAAAATGTTTTCTGTTCCCAGAAAAAAATATAATTAGCGGTACAGTAAAACTAAATAATTTATTTGTCTGATGTCTAGCACTCAACTCACACCTACATAGAATATAATTAGCGGTACAGTAAAACTAAATAATTTATTTGTCTGATGTCTAGCACTCAACTCACACCTACATAGAATATAATTAGCGGTACAGTAAAACTAAATAATTTATTTGTCTGATGTCTAGCACTCAACTCACACCTACATAGAATATAATTAGCGGTACAGTAAAACTAAATAATTTATTTGTCTGATGTCTAGCACTCAACTCACACCTACATAGAATATAATTAGCGGTACAGTAAAACTAAATAATTTATTTGTCTGATGTCTAGCACTCAACTCACACCTACATAGAATATAATTAGCGGTACAGTAAAACTAAATAATTTATTTGTCTGATGTCTAGCACTCAACTCACACCTACATAGAATATAATTAGCGGTACAGTAAAACTAAATAATTTATTTGTCTGATGTCTAGCACTCAACTCACACCTACATAGAATATAATTAGCGGTACAGTAAAACTAAATAATTTATTTGTCTGATGTCTAGCACTCAACTCACACCTACATAGAATAAACCCAACTCACCCACCTAACTGCAGACTTTGCCCCTGCCTACAAGAAACTGTGGACCACTTCCTGCTTGAGTGCCCTGGGCTAACCAACCTCAGACGCACCTTGCTCCCCCCTCAACCTACCTTTACCAACACATTATATAGCAGCATTGAACAACTGAAAAAGACTTGTAAATATGTTTGTCTGGCATTGACTGCAAAAAAGCAAATAGCTCAGCAGTCTGGCTAATAGAAGAAGAAGAAGAAATGTCTGACGTCCTCTTTACGGCTGAACGAACAATAACTATTGTATATGAGCTGGAATATAATGTGTATGAGCTGGAATATAATGTATATGAGCTGGGATAGAATGTATATGAGCTGGAATATAATGTGTATGAGCTGGGATATAATGTGTATGAGCTGGAATATAATGTGTATGAGCTGGGATATAATGTGTATGAGCTGGAATATAATGTGTATGAGCTGGGATATAATGTGTATGAGCAGGAATATAATGTGTATGAGCTGGGATATAATGTATATGAGCTGGAATATAATGTGTATGAGCTGGAATATAATGTGTATGAGCTGGGATATAATGTGTATGAGCTGGAATATAATGTGTATGAGCTGGAATATAATGTGTATGAGCTGGGATATAATGTGTATGAGCTGGGATATAATGTGTATGAGCTGGAATATAATGTGTATGAGCTGGGATATAATGTATATGAGCTGGGATATAATGTATATGAGCTCGGATATAATGGGAATTTTCCGAACTATCACATCTACCCGTAATTTAAACCAAAAATCTTTTGCGATTTCCCGAATATTCTCAATAAGCCAAACATGAAAATAAAATCAGCACCATGATTTTCATTGACTACAGAGTTGCATGTCAACATTGAATAAATGTCATGTCATGTCATTGTATAGTACATCTCTACGGCTGGATTGAAACTGTCATGTTTTCCTTGATTGTATAGTACATCTCTACGGCTGGAGTGAAACTGTCATGTTTTCCTTAATTGTATAGTACATCTCTACGGCTGAAGTGAAATCATCTTTAAGAAATAAATAAAACTGATTTCTAGAACCATATTCCAATTCCGGCCGCCGCAGATGTTTGGCTCGACATACTGCGCAGTTGATCCGAGCATCTGTAGAGGTCATGGTCAGCTGAGGAGGCGAAAAATATTTTCTTGTAAAATCGGAAATAATTATTTTCAAATTGTAGAGGAAATAGTAACATTAATTAACTATATAAATAAAGCAAGATTTATAGTGAACGTGTAAAATAACAAATTAAATCCTAGTTAACCACAAGTCAAGGAATGCTTGAATAAAAACAAATATGTCCAACTATACCTTTAAAAAATTCAATATACGTTTCAGTTCCTGTGCAGGTCGCGCCACTAGGTCACTGTAGAAGATCACCAGAAGGTTACCCGGGAAACGCAACCAATCAGAATGGAAACTTCTCCAGGCATTCACGTGGAGCAATGAAAATTCTGTCCAGTCTGTTGAAAGGCAGACGATATATTATATGTGATATATTATATGTGATATATTTAATGTGATATATTATATGTGATATATTATATGTGATATATTGAATGTGATATATTATATGTGATATATTATATGTGATATATTAGATGTGATGGATAACTTACAATATAACTTTTTTCTTGTTGTTTATTCATGTGTAAGAAAGTCTCCATTAGAACTATACATTGGAACTTTATTGTGTCAATAAGTGTTGAACCAAAACAATAACATTATTACTTTGTTATATTTTGTTTAGACTTCTTTCACTGGTTATAAACTTGATTGGCTGCTGGCACCACACGGCGTTTAAATGTCTTACATTCACTGAATCTCTTTACATGAACTATAAATTAGAGTTAGCTCACTTTAGTTCAAATAGTTTCATTTTTTGTAGAAGATTCAAATCTAAAGAAATTATTTGTTGCATTTCTTTAACTTCTATTCAGAGTAATTTCAGAGTTCTAAACTTAACCGACAAGAACTTACATCGTTGGAACATATCTAGTGGTGCCCTTTTCTGGTGTCCACCTCCATAGAGTCGGTTAAACTCTGAGAGAATGGCTTCCTTTGGGTTCCTGACAAGCAGGATTGCGCGCTGGTACCGGCTTAGTGTCGCTTCGTCGCTGTTGTGAGTCTTCACCATCAAAACTTTGGAACCACTGTCATATGGCGAGGGTGCACCGACTCCTTCGCCAAGAAATCCTCCATGCAATAAGTCTTCATCCAGATATTCACTTCCAGTCAGGTACCCTTGGTATTAAATATTCAAATTGTTATTTAGTAAATGAATACATGTAGATCTATTCAACATTCAAATTGTTATTTAGTAACTGAATACATGTAGATCTATTCAACATTCAAATTGTTATTTAGTAACTGAATACATGTAGATCTATTCAACATTTAAATTGTTATTTAATAACTGAATACATGTAGATCTATTCAACATTCAAATTGTTATTTAGTAACTGAATACATGTAGATCTATTCAACATTTAAATTGTTATTCAGTAACTGAATACATGTAGATCTATTTAACATTTAAATTGTTATTTAGTAACTGAATACATGTAGATCTATTCAACATTTAAATTGTTATTTAGCAAATGAATACATGTAGATCTATTTAACATTTAAATTGTTATTTAGTAACTGAATACATGTAGATCTATTCAACATTCAAATTGTTATTTAGTAATGAATACATGTAGATCTATTAAACATTCAAATTGTTATTTAGTAACTGAATACATGTAGATGTATTAAACATTTAAATTGTTTTTTAGTAAATGAATACATGTAGATCTATTCAACATTTAAATTGTTATTTAGTAAATGAATACATTTAGATGTATTAAACATTTAAATTGTTATTTAGTAAATGAATACATGTAGATCTATTAAACATTTAAATTGTTATTTAGTAAATGAATACATGTAGATCTTTTCAACATTTAAATTGTTATTTAGTAACTGATTACATGTAGATCTATTAAGCATTTAAATTGTTATTTAGTAACTGAATACATGTAGATCTATTCAACATTTAAATTGTTATTTAGTAACTGAATACATGTAGATCTATTCAACATTTAAATTGTTATTTAGCAAATGAATACATGTAGATCTATTTAACATTTAAATTGTTATTTAGTAACTGAATACATGTAGATCTATTCAACATTCAAATTGTTATTTAGTAATGAATACATGTAGATCTATTAAACATTCAAATTGTTATTTAGTAACTGAATACATGTAGATGTATTAAACATTTAAATTGTTTTTTAGTAAATGAATACATGTAGATCTATTCAACATTTAAATTGTTATTTAGTAAATGAATACATTTAGATGTATTAAACATTTAAATTGTTATTTAGTAAATGAATACATGTAGATCTATTAAACATTTAAATTGTTATTTAGTAAATGATTACATGTAGATATATTAAACATTCAAATTGTTATTTAGTAAATGAATACATGTAGATGTATTCAACATTTAAATTGTTATTTAGTAAATGAATACATGTAGATCTATTAAACATTTAAATTGTTATTTAGTAAATGAATACACGTAGATGTATTCAACATTTAAATTGTTATTTAGTAAATAAATACATGTAGATCTATTAAAAATTTAAATTGTTATTTAGTAAATAAATACATGTAGATGTATTCAACATTTAAATTGTTATTTAGTAAATGAATACATGTAGATCTATTAAACATTTAAATTGTTATTTAGTAAATGATACATGTAGATCTATTCAACATTTAAATTGTTATTTAGTAACTAAATACATGTAGATCTATTTAACATTTAAATTGTTATTTAAAAAATGATTACATGTAGATCTATTAAACATTTAAATTGTTATTTAGTAACTGAATACATGTAGATCTATTAAACATTTAAATTGTTATTTAGTAACTGAATACATGTAGATCTATTAAACATTCAAATTGTTATTTAGTAATGAATACATGTAGATCTTTTCAACATTTAAATTGTTATTTAGTAACTGATTACATGTAGATCTATTAAGCATTTAAATTGTTATTTAGTAACTGAATACATGTAGATCTATTCAACATTTAAATTGTTATTTAGCAACTGAATACATGTAGATCTATTCAAAATTTAAATTGTTATTTAGTAACTGAATACATGTAGATCTATTCAACATTTAAATTGTTATTTAGTAAATGAATACATGTAGATCTATTCAACATTTAAATTGTTATTTAGTAACTGAATACATGTAGATCTATTCAACATTTAAATTGTTATTTAGTAACTGTATATATGTAGATCTATTCAACATTTAAATTGTTATTTAGTAACTGAATACATGTAGATCTATTCAACATTTAAATTGTTATTTAGTAACTGAATACATGTAGATCTATTAAACATTTAAATTGTTATTTAGTAACTGAATACATGTAGATCTATTAAACATTCAAATTGTTATTTAGTAATGAATACATGTAGATCTATTCAACATTTAAATTGTTATTTAGTAACTGAATACATGTAGATCTATTAAACATTTAAATTGTTATTTAGTAACTGAATACATGTAGATCTATTAAACATTTAAATTGTTATTTAGTAATGAATATATGTAGATCTATTCAACATTTAAATTGTTATTTAGTAACTGAATACATGTAGATGTATTCAACATTTAAATTGTTATTTAGTAACTGAATACATGTAGATCTATTCAACATTTAAATTGTTATTTAGTAACTGAATACATGTAGATCTATTAAACATTTAAATTGTTATTTAGTAACTGAATACATGTAGATCTATTAAACATTTAAATTGTTATTTAGTAAATGAAAACATGTAGATCTATTCAACATTTAAATTGTTATTTAGTAACTGAATACATGTAGATCTATTAAACATTCAAATTGTTATTTAGTAATGAATACATGTAGATCTATTCAACATTTAAATTGTTATTTAGTAATGAATACATGTAGATCTATTAAACATTCAAATTGTTATTTAGTAATGAAAACATGTAGATCTATTAAACATTCAAATTGTTATTTAGTAAATGAATACATGTAGATCTATTAAACATTCAAATTGATATTTAGTAAATGAATACATGTAGATCTATTCAACATTCAAATTGTTATTTAGTAATGAATACATGTAGATCTATTAAACAATTAAATTGTTATTTAGTAAATGAATACATGTAGATCTATTAAACATTCAAATTGTTATTTAGTAAATGAATACATGTAGATCTATTAAACATTCAAATTGTTATTTAGTAATGAATATATGTAGATCTATTAAACATTTAAATTGTTATTTAGTAACGAATACATGTAGATCTATTAAACATTTTAAATTATTATTTAGTAATGAATACATGTAGATGTATTAAACATTCAAATCGTTATTTAGTAACTGAATACATGTAGATCTATTAAACATTTAAATTGTTATTTAGTAATGAATACATGTAGATGTATTAAACATTTAAATTGTTATTTAGTAACTGAATACATGTAGATCTATTAAACATTTAAATTATTTTTTAGTAATGAATACATGTAGATGTATTAAACATTCAAATTGTTATTTAGTAACTGAATACATGTAGATGTATTAAACATTCAAATTGTTATTTAGTAACTGAATACATGTAGATCTATTAAACATTTAAATTGTTATTTAGTAACGAATATATGTAGATCTATTAAACATTTAAATTGTTATTTAGTAAATGAATACATGTAGATGTTTTAAACATTTAAATTGTTATTTTGTAATGAATACATGTAGATGTATTAAACATTTAAATTATTATTTAGTAACGAATACATGTAGATCTATTAAACATTTAAATTATTATTTAGTAACGAATACATGTAGATCTATTAAACATTTAAATTGTTATTTAGTAACGAATATATGTAGATCTATTAAACATTTAAATTGTTATTTAGTAAATGAATACATGTAGATGTTTTAAACATTTAAATTGTTATTTTGTAATGAATACATGTAGATGTATTAAACATTTAAATTGTTATTTAGTAATGAATACATGTGGATGTATTAAACATTTAAATTGTTATTTAGTAACGAATACATGTAGATGTATTAAACATTTAAATTGTTATTTAGTAAATGAATACATGTAGATGTATTAAACATTTAAATTGTTATTTAGTAATGAATACATGTAGATGTATTAAACATTTAAATTGTTATTCAGTAATGAATACATGTAGATCTATTAAACGTTTAAATTGTTATTTAGTAATGAATACATGTAGATCTATTAAACGTACAAATCGTTAATTTATTCAGTAAATTACATGTATATTTTGTAATGATAGTTTATACATTATACTGATTCGGTCCACAGCGCTAAAGAACTGAAGTAGGCCATATCTGGCACTTCTTACAATGAGATTGTTTGGCTAGTACAATGTTAAAATGCTTTAATAGGAGCCAGAAGTTATGTGAATAATTATTGCAAGAGAACCAGCAGCTCTGCAGCCAAGTTAGTAAAAGAAGAAAATAATACGTAGAGTTATAGAATACGTAGAGTTATAGAATACGTAGAGTTATAGAAAACGTAGAGTTATAGAATACGTAGAGTTATAGAATACGTAGAGTTATAGAATACGTAGAGTTATAGAATACGTAGAGTTATAGAATACGTAGAGTTATAGAAAACGTAGAGTTATAGAAAACGTAGAGTTATAGAATACGTAGAGTTATAGAATACGTAGAGTTATAGAATACGTAGAGTTATAGAATACGTAGAGTTATAGAATACGTAGAGTTATAGAATACGTAGAGTTATAGAATACGTAGAGTTATAGAATACGTAGAAAATAATAAAATAAAAAGATTTACCTGTTGTGTCCTGTATCAACGACCTAACCCAGGTGTTGCCAGACCCAGGGAAACTAGCTAGTGCCGTGGAAGGAAGAGGTACTATGGGAAATCTGACCAGTCCGCACTCAGAGCAAAATAAACCGCCGGCCCATAATTCATCGCGCCAGACAAGGAAGAAACAAACAGTTGATGTAATTCCAAAGGTCAAGGATGTTAACTTAAATCTGGAGAACTTCCCATAAAGTTTGCTACAGGGTAAAGAAAATAAACGATGATTTTTGGGTAACATGACATTATCATGTCATTTGTTATAAACGGTAAAGAAATATCTTGAAATTATTGGTCAAACTGTCATCTGACAGTATAGCTGATATATTTAAAACATAGTCGGTGTTAGAAATGTTGTCTTATAAATCCGAAGACATCACAAACACTATTATGATGTCCCGACAGTCCAATTAAAATATATTCGCAAGTTATATTTTTCTAATAAATCCACAATTTTAAACAAAGTCCTCTGGAAAACGTGTCAATACTTAAAGTCTAATAAATGTTTTTATTTGAAACTTCATGTGCTGCCTGGTTTACATTTAATGTGTACAGTGTACAACTTATAGATTTACTTTAAGATAAATTTGCTACACGTACAAACCGAATGATATCTATGACACACTGCATATATTGATCTTGTGAAGTTATCACTGCCAGTTGTGTATAACATTATGTAGGTCAGATAAATCCAAGCGCGTTTCAATTCCATCTTCGTATCACACATACACTGATAACATGCAGTAATAATTAAAATTTTAATGTAAGGCTTGGTTCAGTGATAAATGAGTGATCTACCGGTAGGCTACTAAAAGAGTATGTTTTATATCTTATGCCATAATTAATTTAAAATTAAGTTTGAAGCATTTTATTTTGCATCAATACACACATAGTATACATATTACAAAGATAGTCCAGTAGTGTGGTCCAGTGGTGTAGTCCAGTGGTGTAGTCCAGTGGTGTAGTTTAGTGGTGTAGTCCAGTGGTGTGGTCCAGTGGTGTGGTCCAGTGGTGTAGTCCAGTGGTGTGGTCCAGTGGTGTAGTCCAGTGATGTAGTTTAGTGGTGTAGTCCAGTGGTGTGGTTCAGTGGTGTAGTCCAGTGATGTAGTCCATTGATGTGGTCCAGTGGTGTAGTCCAGTGATGTGGTCCAGTGGTGTAGCCAGGTTTTGACGCTATGGGGATCAAACTTTGAAGAGAAACTCTTTTAGAACGTTTTCTGATTAATAGAAGAATTAAGAATTCGTATTATCAAGTCTTAAAATAATATCATAAGTCTCAGCCAAATGTGTAAGACTCCAGTTTTTATTGCACCAACTACAATTAATTGTTTGCAGAACAACTATTACAGCTGACAAACTCAAAATTATTTGCATCTTCTGCTGATTACATTTTAGTATCGCAAACTATTCATAGAATCAACCAGAATGCTTCAACAGAAGCTCATGTTTCTTCTTTTAATAGTGAAAGACAAAGATTAGTAGCCAGAAGAAGTATTTATAGAAATTCCGAAATATATTTATGTTTTAACATATTAACTTATTCTGTCTCTCCCAAAATACAAAACATCTATTTAATATGATTTAATGTGATACGTTTAGATAACATCATGTAATTTTCTAATTATTTCCATTGATACAAAATTTTACCTTTTAATTTTCAGAAATTATTTGTGGTGTAAAGTCTCTTTTTTAAAATTTGATTGTAATGTTTATAAATATAAAACTGACACAAATATATTTATCTGTTCTGTTCTTTTTTTAAGGATACTATTAAGATTGTATGGACCAGTGGATATGACAAGTCTAATCTCGACCAAACACAAAATAAAATTTGCCGCTTCGCAAAAAAAAAAATTAACAAAAAAAAAATTTAAAAAAAAAAGATAATAGAACAATTAGTCAAACCCTAACCCTAACCCTAAAAGTTTAATCGGGACTCTAGTGATACATCTAAAACAAAATATTTCACCGCAAGCTCAGATATTGTTCGTATATTTGATGTCACAAGCTTAAGCCAAATGCTAGCAGTTCACAAAGTAGAAATATTAAAGTGATCTGTTCACGAAAAGATAATGTTTGGTGAGCGCCGCTGTAGCTAATATGTCTACTACTTACATTAAAAAGAATGTTTCTAGTCGAATGTTTTCTTATACAAAACGATTTTTTTTATCTGTGATCTATTTTTTCTACATTTTAAAAAAATATGTATAGATTTATTTTTAGTATTTCATTATGTTTTAATTCGCCTATATTTGTATTTAATTTTTGATCGTTTACTCTTCCTAAGGCTTTAATTCAATATCATTGAAAAATTAAAATATAAAAATATAATTATTAAACTGTATTATATATTTCTAAAAAAAAAAAAATAATAAAGAAGCATAACTTATTATTTTCTCCTGAGTTTCATTATTTCACTGGTTGTTTCCCTTCGCTGAACATTAAAATATGTGAACCAAAATGTTACATTCGTAAATAAAGACAAGAACGTTTTGTTGACTGTTTCAGACAACTTGATGACCGACCTTGACCTCGCTGTCTAACCCAGTTTAATGGGATTATCGTTGACTAGAACAGCCATAAAAGGAAACCAGATTTCTACCCAGTAGGAAATCGGATATTTTGGCTTTTGGAAGTATTTGATTTGGCAAATAGACGCGCTCAAATAAATCCAACACCAACTTTTTAACTTATATTTGAATAAATGTAAAACTTGTAACCGTTAAATAGACATATTGTTGTTAATAGCGAATATCGCTGGCGACACTAGCACAGACAACTACAAACGAAAATGTTAAGTTACCATTAAGCGAGTCTTCGGATTATCGCTTTGATGTATATAGCAAAATCTGGGTTTATCTTATCTTATCTTATACCTTACAGACGCTCCTTCTATAAAGACTTTGAACGTACCGAACAGACAAACAGACCGATAGACGTATCTGGATTTTATTCATTTTCTACAAATTTTCTATTCATTTGTGAAACATGCACCATCCACTGAACTATATAATTATGTTTCTATTCTAAATTCATAATTTTTGGGTCCTATCAGTGAAAATCAAATATTTATTCTTAAACTTTTAAGACTCATCCATACACTTGTAAAACTTATTGAAAAGTCTTTTAGAATGTTTCGTTTATTTATAGCTTTGTGTATCAATCAACATGGTTTGCTAAATGGGGAAGGCGCTGGGTGACTAACTACGCTTAAGAACAATTGCTTTCTTTTTCACATACAATTACAAAAGAGACCCCCCAAAAAGGTCATGGGGGGGCGGGGGCAAGCCGAAAATCGGTTTAAATTCGGATTTTAGAACCGAAATTTGGTTTTTAAAAAATAAGGATATTAACCTCACTGTTAATTACAGTACGAGTAAGTTTTAACAATAGCAGGAGTACACCTACAATGTCTTAACATAACAATCAATTTAATTAATACCAAAAATACAAAAACAACGAAACGAATGTTTAAAACCTTTTAATGAAACAACACAGGGGGCTGGTCAGGCTAAAACTTAAACATATTTGTAAAGTTTCTATAAACATAGACTTTAGGCTTAACCCTTTTATAGACGAAGCTTAGAAGTATAATCGGGTTAGTAGATACATTGGAAAAGAAATTGTCTTTTGGCGTCTTAAGTTAAAACTCTAAACCCACGACATTTGCAGAAAGAGCAATGAACCTTTTGAAAACGGACTAAATTTAAAATACAATTTGTTTACCAAAATCTAATCTTTTAGTATTAACCTAATTATATGTTTGAGATTTGGAAAATGATACTGAGTTTAAATCTTAAGATCTTAACTTTTGACCCAGCTGTAATGAGGAAACAAAGCTGTGACCCAGCTGTAATGAGGAAACAAAGCTGTGACCCAGCTGTAATGACGAAACAAAGCTGTGACTCAGCTGTAATGAGGAAATAGAGCTTTGACCCAGCTGTAATGACGAAACAAAGCTGTGACCCAGCGGTAATGAGGAAACAAAGCAGTGACCAAGCTGTAATGTGTAAACAAAGATATGACCCAGCTGTAATGAGGAAACAAAGCTATAATATGACCCAGCTGTAATGAGGAAACAAAGCTATGACCCAGCTGTAATGAGGAAACAAAGCTATGACCCAGCTGTAATGAGGAAACAAAGCTATGACCCAGGGGAAACAAAGCTATGACCCAGGGGAAACAAAGCTATGACCCAGCTGTAATGAGGAAACAAAGCTATGACCCAGGGGAAACAAAGCTATGACCCAGCTGTAATGAGGAAAAAAAGCTATGACCCAGGGGAAACAAAGCTATGACCCAGCTGTAATGAGGAAACAAATCTATGACCCAGGGGAAACAAAGCTACGACCCAGCTGTAATGAGGAAACAAAGCTGTGACCCAGAGGAAACAAAGCTATGACCCAGCTGTAATGAGGAAACACAATTTTAAAGGATGGAGTAAGTTAGTAAAGTATCCTGTCGGACCGATTAATCCAAATGGTCGGAGAAGCAACGTTGACCAGTTACTGTGTCTTATCTTATCTTATACAGTTACAGACGCTCTTTCTATAAAGAAGATTATTGCGTCCTACGCTCATCCGTGGTCCGAGTCTAGTCTTGCATTTTTATTAATGTTTTAATGGATGTAAAGTTACTGGTTTTCCTCGGGAAGAAAGAGTATACTTATATGCATTTGTTCTCGCATAAGGGACAAGGAAAGTGTTTTTGTCTTTCTGTTTATCTGAGCTTTGCAACAGTTTGTCATTGTGTTGTATTTCTAAATTAGAGTTTAATGACTTATGTATTATGACTACTTTACTCTTGCCCTTCTGTCTTCTAGTGTTTCTAGGTTTAATGATTTGACTAATGGTGTCTACGGCGTACTAGAGGATTGTGTGGCAAGCACACTCCTTAGGCGCCTTTACTTTTCTTTCTAAAGTCAGGTACCTATCAGAGAGATAGATAGACATCCTACAGACCCTGGAAAAAGTGTTAGCTTTGACTAGGAACACGGTGCCGCTCGGCCATCGCAAGGTTAAACACAAAGGTTTAGATATGGACAGGTTTACATTTTGAGTTAATTGTGCGTGTCTGTGTGTGTGTGTGTGTGTGTGTGTGTGTGTGTGTGTGTGTGTGTGTGTGAGAGAGAGAGAGAGAGAGAGAGAGAGAGAGAGAGAGAGAGAGAGAGACAGAGAGAGAGAGAGAGTGAGAGTGAGAGAGAGAGAGAGAGAGAGAGAGAGAGAGAGAGAGAGGGAAGGGAAATTCAAATACAGCTAAATTCAGAAGAAAGATAAACATTTGGGGAGCGGTGGTTGGGTGTGTTTAGGGCAAGTAAAACTTGCGAATTGTCATTAGTACAATAGTCAACAGTTTAGCTTGCAGTCTGTATATTGACTGAGAACTCGCATTCAATGTTACATAACAGAAGTAAAAGAAGTGCGTAGGCCCTACTTATAAACCAGCTTTTGTCAAGTAGGTTTTAGGTGTAATTATTAGGTTGGAAAATAAATGGTCGTCCTTTATAATTTGCAAGGACATTGGCATTAAAGTTTGGAAGAGGTTGTGTGAAATAGTGAGTAGAGAGCAACATCTCAATATCATTCGTATGCATTAGGGCTTAAGATAATACAACAAGTAGGAGCCAATGTTGAATGACAACCCAAACCTCCCAGACCTACCCCACACACCGCCACCCACACACCGCCACCCACACACCGCCACCCACACACCGCCACCCCACACACCGCCACCCCACACACCGCCAACCCACGTTTTGAAAATGTAGATCGTATTTTTATGGTTAACTTTATAAGTTCAGAGAGTCAAAGCTTGAAAGAGGAAAAAAGAAATATTTGCAACCACTGTTACTGTAAGGTGAGAATGGAGTGGCGGATGCGCCCTCACATAGGGAAGGGCAGAAAGGGGCATATGCCCGGGAGCGACACTTCCAGAGGGGGCAAATGTAGTCTAAGTATAGAAAATATAGCACTAAACAAGCAGTTACAGTTTGCAAGGGGGCGGCGCTGAAACTTTTGCCCTCGGGCGCTACATAAGCTTGTAAAGGCTCTGAGAGGGGGGTGATGGTGTTTGTATGTGTTTGTGTGTGTTTGTGTGTGTGTGTTTGTATGTGTTTAATTGTGTTTGTGTGTGTTTGTGTGTGTGTTTGTGTGTGTTTGTGTGTGTTTGTTTGTGTTTGTGTGTGTTTGTTTGTAAGTGTGTGTTTGTGTGTGTGTTTGTGTGTGTTTGTGTGTGTTTGTTTGTGTTTGTTTGTGTTTGTGCGTGTTTGTGCGTGTGTTTGTGTATATGTTTGTGTGTGTTTGTGTGTGAGTGTTTGTGTGTGTGTGTGTGTTTGCATGTTTGTGTTTGTGTGTGTGTTTGTGTGTGTTTGATTAAAGTTATAGAATTGTATCCTTATGTACTATCGGTGGAATAATTTCAAATTCACAATAAGTGTTTATAGACTTTTCATTATCTCCTTAGCTTAGGTGTGCTTAGTAGTTAGACCGATGGAGACTAATCTTTGCCTAATCCTAGTGGGAGCTAACGATGATAAAAACGTATCTTCTTTTCGTATATTCCCTCCCCTCTCCTTTTTTTCAATATTTGTTTACTTGTGTTCTAGTTTGTTTATGCTTTGTACATCACGTATGGTGAGTAACCAATCAGAATCAAGATATTTTAATTAATGACACGTCGTCTGCTCCTGCATTGAATTCAACCAATGAGAATCAAGATATTATAATCAATGACAAGTCGTCTGCTGTCCTCGGCCAATGGGAAACTAATAAATGTTTTTGGGTATTTGTTATTGGGTTTATAAAGATTGGAGTTAGGAAAAAATCTAAAAAACGTTTTAGATATTCTAAGTTTAAAACTTACATCTAATGAAGCACAGTTTCCTTAAGCTGAACAGCAGAGCTTAACTGTAAGTTTTTTGTTTGTTTTCAGAACATCTAGACCTAGTCTTTTGCTAAGATTTCTGAATCGCTAAACTATTGCAACACTTTGCCTACTGCAGCACACAGACACACAAGCACCCAATTACACAAGCACACAAGCACACAAATATGTCGAAAACGGTCTGAAGCAACTTTTTAAAAACTTGACATCGACAAAGGAAACATTAGACGCAGACCAAAACCAAGTATTGAAATACATTAACTACTAGCGCACACTTGGCAGAATACAATAGAAAGTCTGAAGCTGCGCAAAAAAAAAGATAAAAAAAAAAATAAAAATAAGACACAGCACTGCCAAATTATAAAAGCTCAATCTTAAAGGACTTTTAGGACACACATACAGGGCGCACATACTGGGTGCACATACTGGGCGCACATACAGGTATCACATACAGGGCGCACATACAGGGTGCACATACAGGGCGCACATACAGGGCGCACATACAGGGCGCACATACAGGGCGCACATACAGGGTGCACATACAGGGCGCACATACAGGGTGCACATACAGGGCGCACATACAGGGTGCACATACAGGGCGCACATACAGGGCGCACATACAGGGCGCACATACAGGGCGCACATACAGGGCGCACATACAGGGCGCACATACAGGGTGTACGGTGCCGTTCGACTGATAATCCTAAGGTTGTGGAATCGAATTCTGGTGGACGCTAGGATTTTTTCCCCGGAATTGAGGGTGTCCCTGAGTCTACCCAGCTCTGATGGGTACCTGCCATTAGTTGGGATAAAGTAAAGGTGTCTGAGCATTGTGTTGGGCACACATCCCCTAGTATACATCTTTATAATGTTTCTATCTTTAGCCTACTTAATATCTTTTTCTTAAGTATTTCTAGACTTATCTTCCATGTCTCTCTCTCACTCTCTCTCTCTTTCTCCTCTTTTTTTTTCTCACTTTCATTTGTTTTGCATTTTGTTCTGTTTTATGTTTTTGTCCAGAAATTTGTATTTTTATCTCAACTCAGTCTCATGTTCATTTTTCGCTAATTTTCTTTTTGTTTTCAATTTTCAAATTTTCTCTCTAGCTTGTCTCTCTTTCACTTCTATTCCGCTCTTTCTTTTTCTTACCTTTCTCTATTAAAAGTAAAAAAGTAAAATATCCCTCGTTAAACTTTTTTAATCCATAAGCCATGTAAAGCAGCGTTCACAACAATTAATGTTCCTTCGCCAATGCATACTATGGGATTGTGTTACCAGCACAATGCCCTGTCGCATTTACTTGCTGCAACCAGTGTCAGGTACCCACCCATCAACTCCCAAACCTTGAAAAATTCCGAGAATTCACCAGGATTCGAACCCTAGACATTTCAAGATGAGTCTCTCTTTCAGTTTCTGAACTTTGGGCCTGTCTTTCTCTTTCCTATTACTAGAATTTTTCTATTTCACTCTCTCTCTGTCCATTTATCCCAATTGTCTCCCTCTCTCCCAATGGTCTCTCTCACCATTTCTACCAATTGTCTCTCACTCCATTTCACCCAATTGTTTTCTCTTTATCTCTCCCAATTCTCTCTCTCTCCATTTCTCCCAATTGTCTCTCTCTCCCAATTGTCTCTCTCTCCCAATTGTCTCTCTCTCCCAATTGTCTTTCTATCCCAATTGTCTCTCTCCCAATAGTCTCTCTCTCCCAATTGTCTTTCTCTCCCAATTGTCTCTCTCTCTCCCAATTGTCTCTCTCTCTCCCAATTGTCTCTCTCTCCCAATTGTCTCTCTCTCCCAATTGTCTCTCTCTCCCAATTGTCTCTCTCTCCCAATTGTCTCTCTCTCCCAATTGTCTCTCTCTCCCAATTGTCTCTCTCTCCCAATTGTCTCTCTCTCCCAAATGTCTTTCTCTCCCAATTGTCTCACTCTCTCCCAATTGTCTCTCTCTCCCAATTGTCTTTCTCTCCCAATTGTCTTTCTCTCCCAATTGTCTCTCTCTCTCCCAATTGTCTCTCTCTCTCCCAATTGTCTTTCTCTTCCAATTGTCTTTCTCTCCCAATTGTCTCTCTCTCTCTCCCAATTGTCTCTCTCTCTCCCAATTGTCTCTCTCTCTCCCAATTGTCTTTCTCTCCCAATTGTCTTTCTCTCCCAATTGTCTCTCTCTCCCAATTGTCTCTCTCTCTCCCATATGTCTTTCTCTTACAATTGTCTCTCTCTCCCAATTGTCTCTCTCTCCCAATTGTCTCTCTCTCCCAATTGTCTCTCTCTCCCAATTGTCTTTCTCTCCCAATTGTCTCTCTCTCCAAATTGTCTCTCTCTCCCAATTGTCTCTCTCTCCCAAATGTCTTTCTCTCCCAATTGTCTCTCTCTCTCCCAATTGTCTCTCCCTCTCCCAATTGTCTTTCTCTGCCAATTGTCTCTCTCTCCCAATTGTCTCTCTCTCCCAATTGTCTCTCTCTCCCAATTGTCTCTCTCTCCCAATTGTCTTTCTCTCCCAATTGTCTCTCTCTCCCAATTGTCTCTCTCTCCCAAATGTCTTTTTCTCCCAATTGTCTCTCTCTCTCCCAATTGTCTCTCTCTCCCAATTGTCTTTCTCTCCTAATTGTCTCTCTCTCCCAATTGTCTCTCTCTCTCCCAATTGTCTCTCTCTCTTTGACTCTCTCACCCACCCTCACTCTCCTACTCTCTCTCTCTCTTTCACCACTATACTTATTTTCCCATCCATGTTTCTAATCTTATTTGTCTCAGATGTGATATGTTACGTTCTGCTCTTGTCGGTAGTTGAAATTCAGATAGTCTAGTTTTCAAAGAGGTTACATTGAAATTCACATAGTCTAGTTTTCAAAAAGGTTACATTGAAATTCAGATAGTCTAGTTTTCAAAGAGGTTACGTTGAAATTCAGATAGTCTAGTTTTCAAAGAGGTTACATTGAAATTCAGATAGTCTAATTTTCAAAGAGGTTACATTGAAATTCAGATAGTCTAGTTTTCAAAGAGGTTACGTTGAAATTCAGATAGTCTAGTTTTCAAAGAGGTTACGTTGAAATTCACATAGTCTAGTTTTCAAAGAGGTTACGTTGAAATTCAGATAGTCTAGTTTTCAAAGAGGTTACGTTAAAATTTAGATAGTCTAGTTTTCAAAGAGGTTACATTGAAATTCAGATAGTCTAGTTTTCAAAGAGGTTACGTTAAAATTCAGAGAGTCTAGTTTTCAAAGAGGTTACATTGAAATTCACATAATCTAGTTTTCAAAGAGGTAACGTTGAAATTCAGATAGTCTAGTTTTCAAAGAGGTTACGTTGAAATTCAGATAGTCTAGTTTTCAAAGAGGTTACGTTGAAATTCAGATAGTCTAGTTTTCAAAGAGGTTACATTGAAATTCACATAGTCTAGTTTTCAAAGAGGTTACGTTGAAATTCAGATAGTCTAGTTTTCAATTACGTTGAAATTCAGATAGTCTAGTTTTCAAAGGGGTTAAATTGCAATTCAGATAGTCTAGTTTTCAAATAGGTTACATTGAAATTCAGATAGTCTAGTTTTCAAAGAGGTTACATTGAAATTCACATAGTCTAGTTTTCAAAGAGGTTACATTGAAATTCAGATAGTCTAGTTGTCAAAGAGGTTACATTGATATTCAGATAGTCTAGTTTTCGAAGGGGTTACATTGAAATTCAGATAGTTTAGTTTTCAAATAGGTTACATTGAAATTCAGATAGTCTAGTTTTCAAAAAGGTTACATTGAAATTCACATAGTCTAGTTTTCAAAGAGGTTACGTTGAAATTCAGATAGTCTAGTTTTCAAAGAGGTTACATTGAAATTCAGATAGTCTAGTTTTCAAAGAGGTTACGTTGAAATTCAGATAGTCTAGTTTTCAAAGAGGTTACATTGAAATTCAGATAGTCTAATTTTCAAAGAGGTTACATTGAAATTCAGATAGTCTAGTTTTCAAAGAGGTTATGTTGAAATTCAGATAGTCTAGTTTTCAAAGAGGTTACGTTGAAATTCACATAGTCTAGTTTTCAAAGAGGTTACGTTGAAATTCAGATAGTCTAGTTTTCAAAGAGGTTACGTTGAAATTCAGATAGTCTAGTTTTCAAAGAGGTTTACATTGAAATTCAGATAGTCTAGTTTTCAAAGAGGTTACGTTGAAATTCAGAGAGTCTAGTTTTCAAAGAGGTTACATTGAAATTCACATAATCTAGTTTTCAAAGAGGTAACGTTGAAATTCAGATAGTCTAGTTTTCAAAAAGGTTACGTTGAAATTCAGATAGTCTAGTTTTCAAAGAGGTTACGTTGAAATTCAGATAGTCTAGTTTTCAAAGAGGTTACATTGAAATTCACATAGTCTAGTTTTCAAAGAGGTTACGTTGAAATTAAGATAGTCTAGTTTTCAAAGAGGTTTACGTTGAAATTCAGATAGTCTAGTTTTCAAAGAGGTTACGTTGAAATTCAGATAGTCTAGTTTTCAAAGAGGTTACGTTGAAATTCAGATAGTCTAGTTTTCAAAGGGGTTACATTGAAATTCAGATAGTCTAGTTTTCAAATAGGTTACATTGAAATTCAGATAGTCTAGTTTTCAAAGAGGTTACATTGAAATTCACATAGTCTAGTTTTCAAAGAGGTTACATTGAAATTCAGATAGTCTAGTTGTCAAAGAGGTTACATTGATATTCAGATAGTCTAGTTTTCAAAGAGGTTACATTGAAATTCAGATAGTCTAGTTGTCAAAGAGGTTACATTGATATTCAGATAGTCTAGTTTTTAAAGAGGTTTCATTGGGATGATGGAATTAAACAAGTGAATCATGTATTGAGTGAGTGAGTAAGTAAGTTAGTGTGTTTTCGTGTCCGTGATATCGAGAGCTGAGTTTTACTGGATGAGTTATCTAGCTACTCGGTTACATATAATTTAATTCATTAACTAACTTAGTAAGTAAGTCGGTTAATGACTAAATGGATTTTACGCTATTTAATACATGACTCAACTATCGACGACCGCTCAGGATAGGCAAAAGTTGAGAAATATGACTGCCGAAGTGGACATTCGCTCCCCCCAACGATCACAACGGTCATATATTGATGATGATGATTACATGATAAATTGAGCCTTAGATCAAGTCTAGACTTTAACATGTCTATCATAATTTTCTTTTCTATTATATAGACTATTTGTTCCATAAAGTAGATATACAAAATCAAACCTATATTTATAATGGTCGGCTATTTCTTGTGAATCTTTTTCTTTGACCTCGCCATAATACTGTTTAATGTTTTGATTAAAACACCCACAGACATAAACACTCTATTAGTTTGTATAAAAACTATGAAACACTCAAGTTATACCGCCTCCTACCAATTAAATGATTCCGATGTACACACTACATACTACACACATTCGTTAAACGCGTAGTTTAATCATTCTGGCTCTATGGGCTAGAGGGAGCCTCACTGTCCTCACTGAGCAGACAACCTCTTCAACCACTTCCGTTTAACTGCCCAGACAATACACTTCACATCTTGCCAACAACATAGTTTTATATTTTGGAAACTCCGACTTGACGTCATGCTGACGCTATTAAAAGCCGAGGAAACTTCTGCACGAATCGCGCATGAGAACTATTGAGAACTAGGGCTGTATTTCTGGAATTCCACAATAGGCGTTTAAAAATAGACATATTTCTGCCAAAGTGTGTGAAAGGGGAGAGAATCATTTTGTTTAAAAATCGCCCTCATTGTGTTGACGAAATTTGTTTTTATTTTATTGAAGTCTTAAGGAACACACACCTTACCTTCAATTTAGTAGATTCAAAGATTATAGGCCTACGGAACACACACCTTACCTTCAATTTAGTAGATTCAAAGATTATAGGCCTACCCGTACAGAAAACTTCAAAAATTTATTTGGAAGGCTTCCAACGACATTTCGTCTACAGACTTTCCGTCTACCGCGACATTTCGTCTAACACAGACACATTTCGTCCACCGCGACATTTCGTCTAACACAGACACATTTCGTCTATCGCGACATTTCGTCTAACAGAGACACACTTCGAATACCGCGACATTTCGTCTAACACAGACACATTTCGTCCACCGCGACATTTCGTCTAACACAGACACATTTCGTCTATCGCGACATTTCGTCTAACAGAGACACACTTCGAATACCGCGACATTTCGTCTAACAGAGACAGATTTCGTCCACCGCGACATTTCGTCTAACAGAGACACAATTCGTCTACAGCGAAATTTCTTCTAACACAGACACATTTCGTCTATCACAATATTTCGTCTAACAGAGACACATTTCGTCTACCGTGACATTTCGTCCACCGCGACATTTGGTCTAACAAAGACACACTTCGAATACCGCGACATTTCGTCCACCGCGACATTTCGTCTAACAGAGACACACTTCGTCTATCGCGACATTTGGTCGAACAGAGAAACATTTCGTCTAACGCGATATTTCGTCAACCGATTTATCACAGTCCAAAAAATACCGGATATTATAGGATGGCCTGTGGGTGGGGGGAAGGGAAGCACACTAAAGTCCTGTCCGAGACTTGCACAACGCGGCACACCGATAAGGCGTTTCGCGTAACATAGGGTATGGCCTCCGTAGGCACATGCACCACACTTCACTCCCCACCTGCAGAATTCCCATCGGATAGTTAACGTGGTGGCTCGCCGTATACCTGAACTGTCGCCCGGTAGCAGAAATCCCAGTCTATAGGTTTGGACATCCAGACGCCAGAGCGGGGCTGAGACGGGCGGTTGCGCTCATCATTGCTTCCTCCCCAATGAGTCTCGGATTCACTTAAAAGTGTCACGATCCTATTACGCGCAACAGGGAACAGGGGCTGTCCCATTTATGTTAGTCCAACGGTGTGCTATGAATGAAAGCGTATCAGTGGTTTTCTCACTTCGTCTACCGCGACATTCAGTCTATCGTGAAAGCCTAAGTCTACAAACTCTATTGTCACTACGCCTTTTGTCAGTTTTTCTACCGAGACTTCATCAACCGACATCTTGCCAACCGACATTTAATGTTCGTCTCACAAAATGTGGTCGCTCAGAAGTTGGACTATAGACCTTTTCATTTTATTAATTATTCCAAAAAAGAGGTCAATGCGCACTCGCTAGGGGGCAGAAGTTGTCAATAAAACCTTCTTCGCCTTTGTTATTTTACTGGGGGCCTAGTGGTTTTTAGGCGTAATTATATTAGCTTTTCATTTTACAAAAAAACTAATTTATAAAAACTTTATACCCAGAAGCTAGGGAGCGAACTGTACTTTTCTTTTACCTTTTGAACCAGTTTTTAACCCAAAAAACATTTATTATACATTCTAGGCCTAATGCGTCTATGGTTACCATGTTAATACAGATTGGCGTCGAGCGATCAGTAAATCGTCTTTAAGCATACAAATAAAATTTAACATAGTTATATATTTATAAAGCTTTGTTTGTGTTGAAGTATCAACGCGTAGGCTATATTGTATTACGTTATTATTTGTAGCAATTGAAATCGTAACTTTTAATTATTATATTTTTTTTATCGTTCGATTTCGATGTCACAAAAGAACCTTGAAAAGTCAAAGTTAAGCTCATCACAGTTTGATTCTGAAAAGGCCTAGGTCTATGTCCCACAGGCCTATATGCTATTGTTTGACTTGTTCTTGGGTTTTATCGTTAAAATATTGTATGTAGAAGTAGTTAAGCGGGATTATAACATATTAGTAGGCCTAGACCTAGCTATAGGCTATATATTATAGGCCCTAATAGGCTAAAGTAGCCTAAAGGCCTATATAAATTATAAATATAGGCTTATGGTTTATAGGCTTATACGATAGGCCTATAATAGCTATTATTTAATATAATATAGCATATCGAATCGGCCTATCATATATAGTTAACTATAATAGGCCTAATTAGGGTAGACTGGGGCATAAAGCCCCCTCTAAGGGAGATTTGTAATTTTTTGAAAATCGTGTGATATATTGTACAAATTTTCACCTAATATGATTGACTTCTATGTGTAGTAGCACTTACAATCCTGCAGGACACTTTTTTATTACCATTTTATGAAATATTTCCAAAACAAATTTTTTTCTTAAAGGGGCCACTTACCCCATGCCTGGGGCAGAAGGCCCCCTTAGGGGGCCTCTTACCCCACAAGTATTTATATAAAATATTCATGCAAATAAATAGACAAATACAATATTTAAATTTAAGAGCAACAACTAATAAAATAAACTTAAAAACAATAACACATTTTTATATTTTAATAATAGTAATTAAAAAGAAACATTAAAAAATTCTAAATACAACTCTTGCAAGTGAGTTTTTCATCGTCATCTATGATGCCATCCTCCCAGGCACAGGTTTCATGATATTTATTATGACAAACAACACAAGAATACCAGTCATCCTGTTTCTTAGAATCATTCTCTTGTCCCCATTCAAATTTACATAAGGTACACACCCACTTTTCTTCCTTTTTTTTTCCTTTTGCACTTTTGGTGCCACACTGAGTTGACTGAGTACCCTGAAGATTTCGAACACTTTTACTTTTACCTTTCTTTCCTCTCGCTTCTTTTTCTACAAGCATTTTTTTATAAGGGGAAGATGTTAAATTGCATGCAACTTCTGTCCTCCTTTTGCTTGATGAAGAAGAATTGTTTTTTGGCAACGGTGAGAGCGCCTTTAATGCTTTGTCAAATGATGTGCTTGGACCAGCCTGAAGGTGGTCAGGTATGCTCAGATGCACATGCTGGGGTTGAATGGTCAACGGCTGGGCAGGTACGTGCAGCTGGGGTTGAATGGTCAACGGCTGGGCAGGTACGTGCAGCTGGGGTTGAGTGATCAGCGGCTGGGCAGGTACATGTATTTGGAGTTGAGTAGCCAGCGTTTGGGCAGGTACATGAAGCTGGGGTTGAGTGGTCAGTGGCTCGGCAGGTACGAGCAGCTGGGGTTGAGTGGTCAGTGGCTCGGCAGGTACGTGCAGCTGGGGTTGAGTGGGCAGTTCTATCTGTGTATAGTTTTGGCTCAGTGCAGAGCAAACAAAATCCTCAGGTCCATATTTATTAGGGTTGAATGGCCAAATGCCAGCAGCCTCAAATCCTACTGTGCCTTTGCTGACACTAGCGGACTTAATGTATGCGGAATTAAAAATCCCAGCAACTTCAAAAAACGAAATTCTGCGCCCAGGGTTACACAACATCCATTTTCCAGCCTCAGTATTGTAGTTGCTTTTCAAAGATTTGAAAAAAGTAATGTCCAGTGGCTGTAGTTTGTGCGTACAGTGTGGGGGCAATGTAATCATTATAATGCCATGTTCAATAGCAAAATTAACAGCCTCTAGTGTCTTGTGGCTGTGGTGGCCGTCGAGCAATAACACTTGTGGGTTTTCTCGTGAACACTTGACGATGTTCGTGAAATGTCTCAGCCAATGGATAAAAATATCACTATCCGTCCATCCAGATGAGCTACAAAACCCAACAGATCCAGCAGGGGCCCCATTCATTAATGATGGCACCATTCTTTTTCGTGGATAAATGAACAGTGGTGGTACAAATGTTCCTGCTGCATTTATGGCACAGATAACTGTGATTGTCTTGCCTCGTTCTCCACTTGTTATTTTGCCAACAGTTCGCGCACCCTTAGTGGCAACTATTTTTGCTGGTCTGTGTACATTGCTGATGCCAGTTTCGTCCATATTCCAAATAGTTAATGCCGTTGCTTTAGCCTCTGTAATTGTTTCCTTTAAAATGTTATAGAAAATGTTCACTTGAGACCAATTAAAACCTGTTGCCCTATTAAGACTTGTCCCTTCTGGTGTCCTAATCGATAGTTCAGGGTTTCTTTTTAGAAAGCCACGGAGCCAATCATATCCTGCCATTGAAGACTCTGTTTTAAAATTGTTTTGGCAGTTTCCAAATTGTTTGGAAAGGTCATAGGCCAATCTCCGAATGTCAGTTGTGGTTAAACCATACCTAACCCTATTACTATATGGCCTATTAGCCTATTATAGTTTTCTAAAGGTTATAAGCTTAAACAGTTTAAACTATTAAACAATTGAAACTATTTACTATTTAGGCCTACTATAAAAAAGTGTTGATTAACCGATTGCGATTGCATGAAATAATTAAGCGAATATGAAGGTGGGCTATGCTATATATTTGATATTTGCAAACAGGTGCGTGTTTTCTTCATGAATTTTTAGTTATAGGCCTGTTATTGAATAATATTTCATGCATAGGACTAATGAAATGACAATATGAATAAGCCTATATATCTATAGGCCTATCATATTCAATATGGAAAACATAGGCCATAGGCCTACGCCGACATACGGTCATAGGCCCGACTATACGACATAGGCCTATATATATTATTATATTAGCCTCTTCCTACGAACAATATATTTTTTTTAAAAGTTTAACATAATTATTATTTGCTATGGCTATGGCTATGGTTTTTATATTCGTGAAGATGCTTCGGCTCTTGCCTCTGTCTCTATCAAACATTCAACATGAAATATATCTAGAATTATATTTGCCTTTTTATTAATCAAAACGAGCGATCTAGGTCTAGGGCTAAGTTAAGCAATAGCTTGAATAGCCGACAGTAATAAAAGCATTATAGGCCTAATTATTATTTTTTCCATACAAAACTAGTTCTAAACGTAATTTTTTTTTTAATTTGAAGAAACTCAACAAAAAGTAATGACACAGTGATCACGATAGAATCGACCATAATATTAAGGTCCAAAGCATAGAGTCCATGTCTAAAAAACAATTTTCTTAAAAAAGAAAAGAAGCTCTAAACGTTATTTTTTAACAATTCCCTTCATAGGTTCTTAGTTTAAGGTCTCCATGTGTTTTTATGGTTTAAAGTTCAAAAACAACTATAATAAAATTAAAAAACCCCAACACCTTTAGTAAAATAGGGCCTACTATATGGAAAGAAGAAACAAAAATCTGTGTGCCCCCAAAAGAAATATATGTCAGTGAATCTCAAGACCACGCCTCTTTTCCGGGGTCAAACTAAAAAGGTATATAATTTAATTGTCTGTTGATAGTACGCGCGACAATGAAGAAGTTGGACTATAATTTAATTGTCTGTTGATAGTACGCCCGACAATGAAGAAGTTGGACTATAATTTATTTGTCTGTTGATAGTACGCCCGACAATGAAGAAGTTGGACTATAATTTAATTGTCTGTTGATAGTAAGCCCGACAATGAAGAAGTTGGACTATAATTTAATTGTCTGTTGATAGTACGCCCGACAATGAAGAAGTTGGACTATAATTTAATTGTCTGTTGATAGTACGCCCGACAATGAAGAAGTTTTGTTGTTCTCTTCAGTTGACCCGCTATTACTGACTGGTTTAAAAGTATACTATTCTTTAAGTAGGCTAAATAAAGTTATACATCTATACAGAGAACAGTTTTGATGTATAGGCCTATATAACGTTGGTGTAAAAATAAAGGCTTACACATTAACTATTTTTTGTTCCTTTGAGGGTTAGATTTTCATCTAAACATACCCCAAAATATTTAATTTTAGCTGATTTTTGGATATTGGCATCGTTGACTAGTAGATAGTTTGTTTGGCAATTTTTAATTTGTTGTTTTGATCCAAACAGAATGAATTCAGTTTTTGATGCATTCATTTTCAGCCTGCTGCTGTCCATCCATACTTTAATTTGTCTTGAGCATTTTTCGAGCGTAGAAATTGCGATAGTTTCATTCTTAGATGGTAGGAATTTTATTTTTAGGGCGTGGTCGTCGGCATATCCATGAAGATCTATGTTTTGGGCTATTTCTTCCTGCACACGAACCCTGTGGAACTGAAAATGTCATTTTTGGTGGTTTAGAGTACGCCTCTCCGACATTTACTTTGCAGCTTCTTTGTCTTAAATAGCTTTCAAACCAATTTAGAGCTTGCCCTTCGATGCCGAATTTAGCTTCTAACACAGATACTAAAATGTCATGATCTACTGTATCGAAAGCTCCACTTAGATCTATTGCCATCAAAGCAGTTACCTCCTGACGTTCCATTGCCCATAAAAGGTCATTCATTAATCTGACCAGAGCAGTTTCGCAACTATAGTATGGCCTGTATGCAGATTGATAATCCGGAATTAGGTCATTTTTGTTGCAGTGCTCCATTAGTTGATTGAGAGCTGCCTTTTCTAGAACTTTAGAAAGGAAAGGCAAGTTGCTTACGGGTCTGTAGTTATTAGCAATTAGGTCTAGCCCAGCTTTCTTAATCAGTGGTCTGATGATTGCGGTCTTCCAGCATGCTGTAAAGGTTCCTTGTTCCAGTGATGAATTTATTATATTGGTTATAACGGGTAGAATGGTATCTAGTGTCTCTCCGAGTAGCTTCGTTGGCATGCAGTCTAGTTCGCACGTTTTTTCAGACAGAGATTTGATTATTCTTTTAACTTCCTGCTGTCCAAGAGCTCTAAAACTGACTAGCTTGGTAACTCGGCTGACTGAAGGCTTGTATTTTGGTGTTAAGTTAAGATCTTCTCTAATTCTTGAGATTTTTTCATGAAAGAAATTGGCAAATATGTTTTTAGGAATATTCTAACAAAAGAGGCATGTGAGACCTTAATCGAAGGCCTGGTAATCTCCCATTTAGACTACGCGAACTGTCTATACATTGAACTGCCAGATTGTGATTTGAAAAAACTATATAGGGTCCAAAACATGGCTGCAAAAATTGTTCTAAACAATGAAGACAACTCAACAATCTGTCTGAAAAAACTGCACTGGCTACCTATACCACTTAGGATAAAATTCAAAGTTTTGACAATACTCTATAAAAGCCTTCATGGTCAAGCTCCCCAGTACATGCGATCCATGGTTGAGCTGCACACACCGGGAAGGGAAGGACTGCGTTTGGACGGAATGCATCTGCGGCTCAAGGTGCCAGGCGCAGAAAGAAAAACATTTGCAGCTCGCTCCTACAGCGTCGTGGCACCTCTGTGGTGGAATGAACTCCCAAACAAAATCAAACAAGCTGACAATATAGACATTTTTAAAACAAAACTAGAAACACACTTTTTTTATTTATTTTAATAACAGATGGCAAATGTAAAGCGCATTCGAAAACTTTGTTATGAATAGCGCTATATAAATATGTAATTTGTAATTTGTACTTTGTAACTAAACGTAATCATAATATTAAAATTCAATAATCATAGTATAAACATACACAAGTTCTAAAAATAAGGTTCCACTGCTGTCTGTATGTAACGTTTAAAACAGCTGTCTTTGTGAAGAGCCTACATAGATGTAACAATAGGAATACAGACATGCGAAATGCTACACAGATGTAACAATAGGAATACAGGCATGCGTAGTGCTACACATATGTAACAATAGGAATACAGACATGCGTAGTGCTACACATATGTAACAATAGGAATACAGACATGCGTAGTGCTACACATATGTAACAATAGGAATACAGACATGCGTAGTGCTACACAGATGTAACAATAGGAATACAGACATGCGTGGTGCTACACAGTTGTAACAATAGGAATACAGACATACGTAGTGCTACACATATGTAACAATAGGAATACAGACATGCGTAGTGCTACACAGATGTAACAATAGGAATACAGACATGCGTAGTGCTACACAGATGTAACAATAGGAATACAGACATGCGTAGTGCTACACAGATGTAACAATAGGAATACAGACATGCGTGGTGCTACACAGATGTAACAATAGGAATACAGACATACGTAGTGCTACACAGATGTAACAATAGGAATACAGACATACGTAGTGCTACACATATGTAACAATAGGAATACAGACATGCGTAGTGCTATTTTCTGAAATTCCTTTAATCTCGATGTTTGGTGTTTTTAAAGCTACAAGATAACTCTAACCGATCCTAAAATACAAGCCGTGTGAACATTTGGTTAATCTTCTATTTTCTGCAGTTTAGATCCGGGATCTAAATAAAAGACAAGTAAGAAATATGAAATAGCTCTTAAAATTAAATGCCAGTTCTAAGGTCTCAGAAGAATCCTACAAATCTTTTGGCCAAATAAGTTATTCAATTATAATTTGACAGTTTTCATTTGTAATAATGATTATGGACTTACAGATGGCTGACTTGGATCAATGGTTGTCATTTTAACACGAGGGTCACTGCTTTGTCACAAGTCGAGAACCACTGATATGTCACTGTTACTGGAATGTACCTCCTACATAAACGAAAAAAAAAAATTTGACCTGACATTTACCTTGCCATTGGGAGGATTAAAAAGACAAACCCAATTTCTTTCTTTTTTTTTGTCTTTACCGATAAAATAATCTTTCCCAGAAACTTGCTGCCACTCCTGTGTGTTTAGATTTACGGGAAGTTTTTTCCAGGTCATGTCATAATTCTCGGTCATTGTCTGAGAATATCAAGCAATGCCGACTTTATAGTTTGAAAAAGAAAAAACGTCAAGGGTCAAATCAGGAGCGAATAGAGCCAGCAGAGATCTGAGTGGCTAATACAGAAGTTGAGTGATTTAAATGCATCATATGCATGGGGCATCCAGGAGAAATTTATTAATTTTTTGACAGGAGAGTAAAAAGTGCCTAATATAGTTTGATGTCAGGATTCGAGCACGGGATCTTTGACTTGGCAATCAACGCTCATTCCCTCGGCCACCGCATAAATAGTATTAAATCTTGGCAAAATGCATATCCAGACTTAAAATGGACAAAACAGAAGCAATTATCTCTTGTTTGGATCTTTGTCTTAGATAGGTAGTAATTACATCGATCAAAGTTGGGTCTGCCAAGATCATGTTGTCCAAAACAGTTAGAGACCTTGACTTTTTTATTGATCATAAATTGGCACTGGTTTCACGTGTCAGTGCTGTGGTCATAAATTGACACTGGTTCCATGTGTCAGTGCTGTGGTCATAAATTGACACTGATACCACGTGACAGTCTTATGGTTATAAATTGACACTTGTTCCACGTGTCAGTGCTGTGGCTATAAATTGACACTGGTTCAACATGCCAGTGCTGTGGTTAAGGTTTGTTCATTTTTTCTACGCCCCCTGGGTCAGCTGCTATATCAACTCAATAGTAAAACGGCCAATAGTGTAGCAGTCTCTCTAATCCAGTCATGGTTGGATTATGCAACAGTTTGCCCCGGAACCAGATGCAGAGATTAGAGAGAGTGCAGAACACTGCGGCGTGCATTGTTTCGGGCTGAGGAGGCAAGATCATACCTCCCCAACTCTAAGGGATTTTCACTAACTCCCGGTGATGAAGCGAATAAATCACAAAATTATCTCTTACGTACCGATGTATAAATGGCACTGCTCCTTCCTATATTCAAGAACTAATATCAATGTGCGCGCCATCAAGGGGACTGCGCTCTTCATCACAGTCACTTCTTAAATCTTCTTAAAATTCCCCCCGTGACTGGAGACAAAAAAGTACCTAGGATTGCGCTCATTTAAATATGTGGCATCTTCTATATAGAACAGCTTGCCGCAGACACTGAGAGAATCTGAGACAAGAGAGTCTTTTAAACATAGCTTGGAGACTTGTCTATTTGGCTAGTTGCTGTGTGCCTTACATTCCAATACATCTGCCACTGCAATTTATTCTAAGAGCGCACTGAGCAAGCTAAATGTAATAGCATGTGTATTAGTGCTATATAAAAAACAATTATTATTATTATATGTAGTGCTAGATCTAGATTTTTTTAAATTCACATGATTGTGCGTGTCCTAAACTTTAGAAAAATTACATGATAATAGAAGCCATTGATTGGCAACTTACGGCACGCATTCCATGTATATATATATAAAATGATCGTGTTTGTGTCCCCACGGATCCAAATTGGTCAATTTGAAAACACGTGAGTTTTTGTCACTGATCTATTTAGGCCTATATACTGACTAATAATTTTTCACATCTGACATGTGTCTTCGCTAGTTCAGTGGTTAACGTAGCAGATTGCTATGCGGGCGACCCGCGTTCGATTCTCCAGTTAGACTATACCTTTTTGTTCTACACTTTGTTTTCTCAAACTTTTAAAAATAAAAGAAATTGTAAATTTACGGGCAATTTAGATTTTTGTTAAATAAAAATACTTGCTTATTTTTTTTACCCAATTACAATATTTATTTTAAATTACTTTCCTAAAAGTCTACAGTAAAAAAAAATAATTTAAATTATAGATTTATAGCTTTCTTTTAATAGTAGTTTATAAAATTTTTATCTGCACCTGAAACAGTCCTGTTTTTTCTTCACCCGGGCAACGCCGGGCAACGCCGGGCAATGTAGCTTGTGGGAAAATAAAATATTCTGTTCTAAAATAGATCTATACCTATGCTTAACGTGAAAAATGTATTAGCTTCCAAAATTCAAAGCTAAAAAAAAGTAAGCGGTTAAATTATCTTGCTCGAAAAATAGTTTTTTGTGAACTGGGAAAGCGCATTTCATTTCACATAATCATTTTGAATTTATTGGGAAAAAAATCAACATGATTTCTTTACTGTGTTAAATATTTTAATTCGTCGAATTTTTTTTTGTTGTCATTTCAAGGTGAAGGCCGTTTTCCAAAACAACAATGAAGCTACAGAGTATTATCGGCATCTTTTTGACCTTTGGCCTCGTTCTGGCGATCTTCCCTATGGTCCAGTGTCACATTATTGGCGGTGGGCTGAACACAGACTTCGGCACAGAAAAAAGCAATTTTCTTGGCCGGTCTGGTATTCACGTGATTGGCGGTGGACTGAACACAGACTTCGGCACAGAAAAAAGCAATTTTCTTGGCCGGTCTGGTATTCACGTGATTGGCGGTGGACTGAACACAGACTTCATCACGGAAAAGAGAAATGGTCTTGGCCTGTCTGCTGTCAACATTGAACAGCTGTTCTTCTTGCAGTTTGAATTAGATAAACTGTGGTACGAACTGGGCATTCCCCGAGACGAGCTGTTAAATGGTCTTTACCAATGGAAGAAACCGTCATCACCGTTGATGAACTATAGATTGGGGAATCGAGAGAACGGCCAATGGTGGAAACCTTTATCCAAGAAAAAGTACATCTGTCAAGAACTCTAAAGAAAGTTACTCGATCTAGATCCAAGCTAAAGTCTCCATTCGAAATTATAAACTAACAAAACAAGAATGCTGGCTTTATGAAATAAAATAGATCATAGAAAACTCACGTATCCATTGTTAAATAGTTTATATTTGGGTTCATTGTTTTAATAACATGATTAAAGACACTATTTAAAAATGTCATATAATTTAAAGTCAGCTAATTTGCTGGTTAGCAAAGTCGACAGCGAGTTCGACTCCCAAGCGCCGCATCAGGGGTTCGACCCTCGGTGCAGACAGCTATAAATCCACCACCGACTTGGAGAGGAGATGGGCGCCGCCAAGTCTACCAAGCCCAAGAGAGGACTAATGTACACCCAGTGTCCATTAGCTCCCCCCAACGACCGTCAAGGTTAAGGGACTAAGAAAAAAATAAAAAAAAATCTATAAATAATTCAGCATTTTGCACAAACAACCAAAATGCCCATTTGTGATTAGGCTTAAAATAATAACTTATACATCACAATGTGAAATTACACATTTTAATCTTGCTGGTAAACTACAGACAAATAAATCTTGTTACATTATCTTATATGTTACAGTATCTTATATGTTACAGTATCTTATATGTTACAGTATCTTATATGTTACAGTATCTTATATGTTACAGTATCTTATATGTTACAGTATCTTATATGTTACAGTATCTTATATGTTACAGTATCTTATATGTTACAGTATCTTATATGTTACAGTATCTTTTATGTTACAGTATCTTATATCTTACTGTATCTTATATGTTACAGATGCTCCTTCTAACAAGTTGATTATGCTTATCCATTATTTGAGTTTAGTCTTGCATTTTGATTAGTGTTTTAAATGATGCAATTTAATGGTATGTTCAGTCAACCCATTCCATGCCCGAACGCCAGTAAGTTCTTAGGATCTCGCACAACATTTTAAGGTTTCTAGAAACTAGAAACGATTTAACGTTACCGGAAGAATGACACGACTAAAGGAACATTATGACAACCAATCAAAACTTAGATAACTCTGATTTTAACCAATCAAAACATAGATAACTCTGATTTTAACCAATCAAAACATAGTTAACTCTGATTTTAACCAATCAAAACATAGTTAACTCTGATTTTAACAAATCAAAATTTAGATAACTCTGATTTTAACCAATCAAAATGTATATATCTCTGATTTCAACCAATCAAAACTTATATAACTCTGATTTCGAATAGTCACTAACCCAACCCATGACGTTTTTTTTATTTAACAAAGCTGAAGTGTCACCATAAGTAAACAACTGAATACATCAATTAAATCTATCTACATACATCAATTAAATCTATCTACAGACTCCAATTAGATCTATCTACAGACATCAATTAGATCTATCTACAGACATCAGGAGTGACGATTAATAAAATATTTAAACCAAGCACAATTTATTCAAATATAGTTTTAAGAATGTATTTATTTTCTTTGGTATTTCGACGAGCATTAATTAAAACAAGTGCGCTAATACTACATTCATAGTTTATGGAGAAATAGTTCTTTAGTTTCAAATGAGAAAAACATTTTTTTACTGTTCTTTCCCCACCCACGGTACACCCCCCCCCACGGTACCCACCCCCTCCTACGGTACACCCCCTTCCTACGGTACACCCCCCTCCTACGGTACACCCCCCTCCTACGGTACACCCCCCTCCTACGGTACACCCCCCTCCTACGGTACACCCCCCTCCTACGGTACACCCCCCTCCTACGGTACACCCCCCTCCTACGGTACACCCCCCTCCTACGGTACACCCGCCTCCTACACACACATAGCGATTTAACGAAAAGAAAATTGGGGAATTTCCAGTCCATTTCATGTTTGACGTCACTTCCGGTATGTGTAGGAGTCAGGAATGGCTGATGGTATGCAATGTCTTGTATAAAACAGACTCAGTCGTCCCTGGAAGCGATCAAATTGACCAAGAATCCCTGAAGCCTCTCTATCTGGATCAGAGCTGCCAACTTTAAAAAGTTCGATAAATCATTTTTGTTTTGTATGTTATAGAAGGTAAGAGCCATGTAGTTGTGTTCTTTTCTTCCTTTTAAAATCAGAAATTATTAAATAGTAAAATAGATCGTTGAATAGATTATTTTGTAAAAAAAAAATAGAAATTAATGAAATTAGAAATAAGTGGACATTAAGCTATATATATATATATATAGAACTAACTCAAACTAACAATGCTAAGCATCTAGGAGTAATAATAAATGATAAGTCATCTTGGAACCCTCATATTGATGAAGTAATTAAAAAATCAAACAAAACATTAGGATTCATAAAAAGGAACTTTTGCAAATGTAATGAGAATATAAAACTAAAATGCTATCTCACATTAGTTAAGCCTATACTAGAATATGCAGGATCTGTATGGGACCCATCAACTAAAGAAAACATTAAAAAATTAGAACAAATTCAAAAAAGAGCTGCAAGGTTCATAACTAGTGAACATTCCCAATTAACAAGAGTAACACCATTAGTCAAATCACTAAACCTAGAAACACTAGAGGACAGAATGGCAAAGAGTAAAAAACATAACATAAGGCATTAAGCTCTAATTTACAAATACAAACTAATAACAACCTGTTTCAAAGCTCAGATAATCATAAAGAGAAAAACTCTATCCTTACCCATTATGCGAGAACAAATGCATATAAGTACTCTTTCTTCCCGAGTGGCATTCGGGCATGGAATGGGTTACCTGAACAAACTACGAAAACCTGTAACTTAACATCATTTAAATGATTAATAACAATTTAAGACTAGACTCGGACCACGGATGAGCATAGGACGCTATAATCTTCTTTATAGAAGGAGCGTCTGTAATGTATAAGATATATATATATATATATATATATATATATATATATATATATATATATATATATATATATATATATATATATATATATATATATATAAACATTTAATTAAAGATATAATTAAACAGATAATAAAGTTGATAATAGTTTATTAGAAGTAGGGATAAATAAATGGATTAATAATAGATAGACATACGGACATAAAGATAGATAAATAGATAGACATACGGACATAGAGATAGATAAATAGATAGACATACGGACATAAAGATAGATAAATAGATAGACATACGGACATAGAGATAGATAAATAGATAGACATACGGACATAGAGATAGATAAATAGATAGACATACGGACATAAAGATAGATAAATAGATAGACATACGGACATAGAGATAGATAAATAGATAGACATACGGACATAGAGATAGATAAATAGATAGACATACGGACATAAAGATAGATAAATAGATAGACATACGGACATAAAGATAGATAAATAGATAGACATACGGACATAAAGATAGATAAATAGATAGACATACGGACATAGAGATAGATAAATAGATAGACATACGGACATAAAGATAGATAAATAGATAGACATACGGACATAGAGATAGATAAATAGTAACTTAGTAATACATTGTTAGTAAAACTTTCATTGAGACTTACTGCTGCGACCTTTGAAGCTCAGTAGAACTATTCCACTATTCCACTATTTCATGTACTATTATTCATTATACACTGTACATATGTATTATGACCATGAAGTCAAGAAGCTGGTTAGTTTTACATAGCAAGGACACTCGTTACTCATTCCACTTTGTATAATTCAAAAAGTATTTTGTAAAAATCTCACTCGATAAAATAACAAAAATAAAATACTCTGAAAAATCTAAGAAAAAACTGTCATAAAGGTCTCAAGAATCTTGAATAAAAATCTTGTGATAAACATTTATAAAAACATCATCACAAACAAAGACCAGCTCTAGTTGAAGCAATATAAGAAACAAAACAAAAACTCACATATAAACACGATTCTAACTATAGTTCCCAAGCCCCCTTGGTGTGTAGATGCCTCTAACTGTATCACCAACAGCCCCCTTGGTGTGTAGATGCCTCTAACTGTATCACCAACAGCCCCCTTGGTGTGTAGATGCCTCTAACTGTATCACCAACAGCTATCTACCTAAACTTCACATCTTCTGTCGATAGAGCAAAAGTTTTCGAAATAGTACTTTTCAATTGACCTACAATGTGTCCTTCCCTTTAAAGTGCATTCATCCGTGAGACGGATATTGTGGACAGGTTCGGATAGAAAAATAAAGTGTATTAATGTATCAGGATGTTATCGCCATTAAGCGCTCTCCACAAGAAGTGCAATGGTTCTTAATGTGTTTTTTAAAGTTATTTTTCTTTAAAGTTAGTTCCCTTGATAAATAGATTCATTAAATGCGTTCAGGCGTACAGGAGAAGAATGTTCTCATTAACTCGGTGGCTATATTTAGAACATAGAACAAATGCAATATTGTGAACAGAATACAATTACTTAAACATATGTACAGTTTAATTATACGACCGCTGCTGATGTAGCTGAGTGATATGCAGGGGTGCAAGGTAAAGTGTATGTGTGTGTGTGTTTGGGGGGTCTAATTTTGTACAATGGCAGGGGCAAACGGTGCAAGAAATGCCGTGGCGTACAGCTGAGTATGCGCCCTATCTGAGAGCATTATAAAGACGTACTTAGTAAAATACAAGACATAGAGAATAGCCATAGTTGATAATAAGAATATTATGAAACTATGCAGAAAATATGTCTATGTCTTGTCAATGTGTCTTGTCAATGTGTCTTGTCAATATGTCTTGTCAATATGTCTTGGCAATGTTCTCCTTATGGAGTGACATGCCTTGTACAGGAGCTAACTATCCACACCAGGGAGCGGCTAGAAAAGAACTTTGACCTAAATTTAAAAAAGAAAGAGAAGATAAATAGAGCGTAAACTCTTTCTGGACGTTTCCGTGATTATAAATCAACACAAAGTGTTGGTTGTGCAGAAGAAATATTGTAATATCATATATTGTTGTGTCTTTTAAGTAATTACACATGCGGAAATAGATGTTTTTATTGCGAAAAGGATTTAAAAAGACATTTTTTTCTCTGTGCTAAATAGTAAAGAATGAATAGCATTACTGCTTCGTCGAATCGGAAGTAAGATACACAAAGTACAGTAGTACATCAAGTACGCAAAGTACATTAATATAATTAAGTACACAAAGCACAGTAGTACATCAAGATCACATAAGTACAGTATTACATCAAGTATATAAAGTACATTAGTACATCAAGTAAACAAAGCACAGTAGTAAATCAAGACCACATAAGTACAGTATTACATCAAGTACATCAAAGTACATTAGTACATCAATTACACAAAAGTACAGTAATACATCAAGTACACATAATTACAGTAATACATCAAGTAAACATAAGTACAGTAGTACATCAAGAAAACAAAGTACAGTAATACATCAAGTAAACAAAAGTACAGTAATACATCAAGTAAACAAAAGTACAGTAGTACATCAAGTACACAAAGTACAGTAATAGATCAAGTACACACAACTACAGTAGTACATTAAGTACAGTACACATAAGTACAGTAGTTCATCAAGTACACATAAGTACAGTAGCTCATCAAGTACATATAAGTACAGTAGTACATCAAGTACATATAAGTACAGTAGTACATCAAGTACATATAAGTACACTTGTACATCAAGTACACAAAGTACAGTAGAACATCAAGTACACAAAGTACAGTAGTGCATCAAGTACACATAAGTACAGTAATAGATCAAGTACACACAACTACAGTAGTACATTAAGTACACATAAGTACAGTAGTACATCAAGTACACATAAGTACAGTAGCTCATCAAGTACATATAAGTACAGTAGTACATCAAGTACATATAAGTACAGTAGTACATCAAGTACATATAAGTACACTTGTACATAAAGAACACAAAGTACAGTAGTACATCAAGTACACAAAGTGCAGTAGTACATAAAGTACACAAAAGTACAGTAATACATCAAGTACACATAAGTACAGTAGTAAATCAGGTACAGTACAATAGTACATCAAGTACACAAAGTACAGTAGTACATTAATTACACAAAGTACAGTAGTACACCAAGTACACAAAGTTCAGTAGTACATCAAGTACAGTAGTATATCAAGTACACAAAGTACAGTAGTACATCAAGTGCACAAAGAACAGTAGTACATCAAGTACACAAAGTACAGTAGTACATCAAGTACACAAAGTACCGTTGTAGATTAAGTACACAAAGTACACTAATACATAAAATACACAAAGTACAGTAGTACTTCAAGAACACAAAGTTCAGTAAAACGTAAAGTACACAAAGTACAGTAGTACATCAAGTACATATAAGTACAGTAGTACATCAAGTACACATAGTACAGTAGTACATGAAGTACATAAAGTACAGTAATACATCCAGTACACAAAGTACAGTAGTACATAAAGGACACAAACTTCAGTAGTACATCAAGTACAGTAGTACATCAAGTACACATAGTACAGTAGTACATCAAGTACACAAAGTACAGTAATACATCAAGTACACAAAAGTACAGTAATACATCAAGTAAACAAAAGTACAGTAGTACATCAAGTACACAAAGTACAGTAGTGCATCAAGTACACATAAAAACAGTAATAGATCAAGTACACACAACTACAGTAGTACATTAAGTACACATAAGTACAGTAGTACATCAAGTACACATAAGTACAGTAGCACATCAAGTACATATAAGTACAGTTGTACATCAAGTACACAAAGTACAGTAGTACATCAATTACACAAAGTACAGTAGTACACTAAGTACACAAAGTTCATTAGTACATCAAGTACAGTAGTATATCAAGTACACAAAGTACAGTAGTACATCAAGTGCACAAAGAACACTAGTACATCAAGTACACAAAGTACAGTAGTACATCAAGTACACAAAGTACCGTTGTAGATTAAGTACACAAAGTACACTAATACATAAAATACACAAAGTACAGTAGTACATCAAGACCACAAAGTTCAGTAGTATATCAAGTACAGTTATACATCAAGTACACAAAGTACAGTAGTGCATCAAGTACACATAAGTACAGTAATAGATCAAGTACACACAACTACAGTAGTACATTAAGTACACATAAGTACAGTAGTACATCAAGTACACATAAGTACAGTAGCACATCAAGTACATATAAGTACAGTTGTACATCAAGTACACAAAGTACAGTAGTACATCAATTACACAAAGTACAGTCGTACACCAAGTACACAAAGTTCATTAGTACATCAAGTACAGTAGTATATCAAGTACACAAAGTACAGTAGTACATCAAGTGCACAAAGAACACTAGTACATCAAGTACACAAAGTACAGTAGTACATCAAGTACACAAAGTACCGTTGTAGATTAAGTACACAAAGTACACTAATACATAAAATACACAAAGTACAGTAGTACATCAAGACCACAAAGTTCAGTAGTATATCAAGTACAGTTATACATCAAGTACACAAAGTACAGTAGTACATCAAGTACACAAAGTACAGTAAAACGTCAAGTACACAAAGTACAGTAGTACATCAAGTACACATAGTACAGTAGTACATGAAGTATATAAAGTACAGTAATACATCCAGTACACAAAGTACAGTAGTACATAAAGGACACAAACTTCAGTAGTACATCAAGTACAGAAGTACATCAAGTACACATAGTACAGTAGTACATCAAGTACACAAAGTACAATATTGACGCGTTCTGTGTGATTTGAACTACTCTACATCGAGACTACTTTCCCCCAGGGCCTACAGATAATGGAGGGGGGGGGGGGATTAGCATCTTAGGTTAATATTTCAAAGCCGTGGAAATACCCGGGCCACTTGCGTCAGACAATAGCATTCTTTTTCTTTCACTAGAAAGATGGCAAGATAAAAACACATTGAATCTTTTTAAGAAATGTACCAGGAAGTCACTTGTGTCCTCATATTGAATAATCACGTGATCTTGTCTTACATGTCCTACTTTATTAATTCAAAAATGTCCTTTAGAATATTTTCTTAACCCTTACAAACAGTGATAATAAATGGTTCTAAGTCATCATCACCAATAACTGTAAACTCAGGAGTTCCACAAGGAACTGTTCTAGGACCCCTACTATTTCTAATTTATATTAATGATCTGCCAAATTGCATCAACACAGGAACAAAAGTAAGATTATTTGCCGATGATTGCATAATTTATAGAATAATAAAGACAGGAAAAGATAGTGAACTTTTACAAAAAGACCTAGATGAACTACAAAAATAGGAATCAAACTGGAGTATGTCTTTTCACCCAGAAAAATGCCAACAAATAAGGGTATCCAAGAAAAAGAAACAAATAATAACAAACTACTATATTCATGGTAAAGAACTAGCTCAAACTAACAATGCTAAGTATCTAGGAGTAATAATAAATGATAAGTTATCTTGGAACCCTCATATTGATGAAGTAATTAAGAAATTAAACAAAACATTAGGATTCATAAAAAGGAACTTTTACAAATGGTGTAACCAATGGTGTTACTCTTGTTAACTGGGAATATTCACTGGTTATGAACCTTGCAGCTCTTTTTTGGATTTGTTATAATTTTTTAATGTTTTCTTTGATTGATGGGTCCCATACATGTGCTGCATATTCCAGTATAGGTCTAACTAATGTGACATATCATTTTAGTTTTATATTCCTATTAAATCTCACATATATATTTTATAAGACAATGAAAGTTTTTTTGTTGCCTCATACTGCTGACAACTTTAGAAACTGAGAGAACTGCATAATTATTTCTTTATATTCTTGGACATAGAGATTCTCTATCTATCTCTCTCTCTCTCTCTCTCTGTCTCTCTCTCTCTCTCTTTCTCTATCTCTCTCTATCTATCTATCTCTATTTATCTATCTATTTCTGTGTATCTCTCTGTCCAAGTCTAATTGACATATTTTCGGGAAAGCAAACGGCGACCAGATGCTGGCCACACTACACTAGCATACGTCTACGTCTTCTAAAATGAACACATTTTCAACAATCAGTTCACTGAAAAGAAGCGCATATAAATAAATGCCAGACAAAATCTTAATCATAAAACAATTTAAAATTTAAAGCGAATTTCTCATTTCTCGAAACTTCCATTCTCGGAATTCCATGAGAACTCTGGAATGTTCCGTTCGAATAATCGACAGCTGGGACTGCAAGGAATATATTTCTACATTTCGCCGGCTGATTTACCGATGTACTTATTGGCACCGGCAGATTTAGCGCTGAGCGTTTTGGCACTGGCTGATTTGTGCTTTAAGTTTTGGTGCCGGATAATTTAGCGCTTGACGTTCTAGCGCCGGCTAATTTAGCGCATGACATTTGGCAACGGCAGATTTAGCGCTAAGCGTTTTGGCACCGGCACATTTAGGGTCTGGCGTTTTGGCGTAGGTTGATTTAGTGCATGACATTTTGGCGCCGGCTGAATAAGAGTCTGACATTTTGGCGCGGCTGAATTAGAGTCTGACATTTTGGCGCCGGCTGAAAAAAAGTCTGACATTTTGGCGCCGGCTGAATAAGAGTCTGACATTTTGGCGCGGCTGAATTAGAGTCTGACATTTTGGCGCGGCTGAATTAGAGTCAGACATTTTGGCGCCGGCTGAAAAAAAGTCTGACATTTTGGCGCCGGCTGAATAAGAGTCTGACATTTTGGCGCGGCTGAATAAGAGTCTGACATTTTGGCGAGGTTGAATTAGAGTCTGACATTTTGACGTTTTATATTCTGGTTTCTAGTGGGTCTTGGTGCAATGTTTCATAATTTTAAAGAAGGAAACATCATTGCATAACCAAGAGGACAATATCATTTCTTTCCTAGAACCAAGATATGATAGAAAGTGTAGAACCAAGATATGATAGAAAGTGTAGAACCAAAATATGAGAGAAAGTGTAGAACCAAAATATGAGAGAAAGTGTAGAACCAAAATATGAGAGAAAGTGTAGAACCAAAATATGAGAGAAAGTGTAGAACCAAAATATGAGAGAAAGTGTAGAACCAAAATATGAGAGAAAGTGTAGAACCAAAATATGAGAGAAAGTGTAGAACCAAAATATGAGAGAAAGTGTAGAACTAAGATATGAGAGAAAGTGTAGAACCAAAATATGAGAGAAAGTGTAGAACCAAAATATGAGAGAAAGTGTAGAACCAAAATATGAGAGAAAGTGTAGAACCAAAATATGATAGAAAGTGTAGAACCAAGATATGAGAGAAAGTGTAGGACTAAGATATAATAATAATAATAATAATAATAACGGTGCTTATATAGCGCATATCCCGTTGGTGACAGTTCTATGCGCAGACGACAGTTACAGAATACAGACAGACAACGAAATATATAGTAATACGCTATACACTACAATATATGATATGATATGAAATATGATAGAAAGTGTAGAACCAAAATATGAGAGAAAGTGTATAACCAAGATATGATAGAAAGTGTAGAACCAAAATATGAGAGAAAGTGTAGAACCAAAATATGATAGAAAGTGTATAACCAAGATATGAGAGAAAGTGTAGAACCAAAATATGAGAGAAAGTGTAGAACCAAAATATGATAGAAAGTGTATAACCAAGATATGATAGAAAGTATAGAACCAAAATATGATAGAAAGTGTAGAACCAAAATATGATAGAAAGTGTAGAACCAAAATATGAGAGAAAGTGTAGAACCAAAATATGAGAGAAAGTGTAGAACTAAGATATGATAGAAAGTGTAGAACCAAAATATGAGAGAAAGTGTAGAACCAAAATATGAGAGAAAGTGTAGAACCAAAATATGATAGAAAGTGTAGAACCAAAATATGATAGAAAGTGTAGAACCAAAATATGATAGAAAGTGTAGAACCAAAATATGAGAGAAAGTGTAGAACCAAAATATGAGAGAAAGTGTAGAACAAAAATATGAGAGAAAGTGTATAACCAAAATATGATAGAAAGTGTATAACCAAGATATGATAGAAAGTATAGAACCAAAATATGATAGAAAGTGTAGAACCAAAATATGATAGAAAGTGTAGAACCGAAATATGAGAGAAAGTGTAGAACCAAAATATGAGAGAAAGTGTAGAACAAAAATATGAGAGAAAGTGTATAACCAAGATATGAGAGAAAGTGTAGAACCAAAATATGAGAGAAAGTGTATAACCAAAATATGATAGAAAGTGTATAACCAAGATATGATAGAAAGTATAGAACCAAAATATGATAGAAAGTGTAGAACCAAAATATGATAGAAAGTGTAGAACCGAAATATGAGAGAAAGTGTAGAACCAAAATATGAGAAAAGTATTATGACAAAAAGCTCTGAACTAATTTGATCAATAATTGAGATATGAACATTTTTAAAACTAGGATTTGCTTTTCGTTTTTTTATCTTTTAGCGCCAAAACGAAAGGAACCAAAATTAAATATTTCTACCCGACAAAAATAGGTTTTAGTAAAAAGTCATATCGGTCGTGCCAAAACTAGCACGTACAGAATTCGGTGGTAAAACGTCCTGCTCCGTATTCTTAGTTTCCATGGACAAAAGAAACATTAATGAAACATAGTTTTAAACTGTAAAGACTTTTCTAAGACTACTAGAAATGAATAAAAAATTCATCGCCCCACTACAGAAAGTTTTAATTAAGACTCCACCGTTGCGCCGCCAAGGAAAGAAAATGTATCACAGACTATGGGCCTACACAATTAATTCAAAACATGTAAACAAATCAATCAGAAAATATCTCCCAATAACTCCATCACAAAGCCAGTTTAAAGTTCACTCGTATTTCTTAAACAGATGTGGAATTTTCCATAACTTATTATTTACAGAATCCGGATATGATTCATTATTAGTTCCACAGCTGTCCAATTGTATAGAGTAGGGACATAAATGGAATAGAATTTATTTACTGTGGAAGAAATACATATAAAAGTCACTCAGTCGTAGAGAGTTGTTGTTCACTTTGTGAGGAAAGGGGGGGGGGGAGATATGTGCATTATACACTGTTTTCCTTAAAGTTTAATTTTTCTGTTTCGAAAATGTTTTTCTTTAGACTCTTACACACACACACACACATACACACACACGCACGTACACACACACACACATATACACACACACGCACGTACACACACACATACACACACACGCACGTACACACACACACACATATACACACACATACACACACACTCATGCTGCTCAGCAAAACGCTTAGTCAACACACGATACCTCTTCATCATAAAACATCCAAACCACAAAACATCCACACACAGCAAAACATCCACACACAGCAAAACATCCACACACAGCAAAAATTAAACATAACACACAAAAACGCCTACAGGCAATAATACACCAACAAAACACCAATAAACACCAACAAAACACCAATAAACACCAACAAAACACCAACAAACACCAGTATTTTGATGTGAAGTACAGAAACAACAAAATGTCCCTATTCTCCCATGCAGACCATATAAGTCTACATCCGGGTAGTCCCGAGCCCTCCCCCCCCCCCCCCCGCACACACACAGAATCACAATATTATTAATTAGTAAGCAAAACAATTTCTCTTTCTACAGAACGGATATACAGGAAGAATAGACTGTAGTTTGACAAATAGAAAGATAGCGCGCACGGCTGGCGTACTGAAGATCCAGAATTTCAATCCTGGCGAAGTTTTTTTTTTTTCCGGATCTGGAGGGTGTCCCTGAGTTTACGTGGCATTAGTTGGGGATAAATAAAAGGCGGCTGACCACACAATCCCTTAGTATACAGTAGCAACAAAACTTGTGAACCCGGCTTTATCTTAAATTGTTCTGGCTGGATTACTCTATTTTGCTTTACCGATTAAATAAACAAATAAACAAATAAACAAATAAACAAAGAAACAAAGAAACAAATAAACAAATAAACAAAAAAAAAAACAAAGAAACAAAGAAACAAAGAAACAAAGAAACAGATAAACAAATAAACAAATAAACCAATAAACAAATAAAATAAAAAATTTCAGGTTTTATTTTTCTAAACAGTTGTTTATATTTTAATTTCTAAAGCTAATTATGAATTGTATACCAAACAATCTTATTTAACTTATATAGAAAGCATTAGAACGGGTCGTCCACTTTAGGCTAGTGTTTATTTTTCTATCATCACTGTTGACCTAATATAACATAATATATACATTTTTTTACTTAATTAGATCTTGTGGGGATTAATCAAAGTAATTCACTTGTCCTACTTAGTGACAATATAAATGTTTGATTATCAGCAGGAACTTCTTTCATTTACCTATGCCAGAAGTTCCTTTTGCGGGCACAGATAATATATTTTCGTACTTGTAACATAAGAGATGAATCGATTACTTCAATAGAACAAACGTACCTGATAGCCTCACCCCCCGCCCCCCCCCCCCCTCACCTGTACAAGGCACAATGACTGTCAATGACGAGATGTTCGTTTCGCTTGACTAGACATAAATACGTTAGATAAACAACTTGACTTATAGTCATCCCAAGCACTGCGCTACTTTCTTTTCTAACTGCGTGCGGGGAAACTTGCACTGTTCTAAGAATAGCTTCCAATGGGACTGGGAAAACGAACCTTGAGGCTGCATTTCCGGGTGTCGATTCGCATAACCATGGACTTGTATATAAATAGAAAAAAGCGGAGTCGTTTACATTGTCTTATTAGATCTAGTTGCACAGGAAGAAAGAAATTTCTCAAAGTTTATTAAATGTTGAATAGATTTTTCAGTTTATAGTCTCGGTTTAAACACAATTTTTTTAAAAGTAAAAAATAAATTTGAAGAAAAAAGCCATATAAAACTTTATTCGTCAAGTAATTTTTTTCTCTTTACAAGGTCAAGGACATTAAAAAACAAAAACATCGAAACCATGAAGTCAATCAACATTCTGAGTTTAGCAGTTACTGTCGGCCTCGTTCTGGCGTTCTTGCCCAGAGTCTGGTGTCACGTGATTGGCGGGGGTTTGAACACAGACTTTAGCGTCAAGGAAACCAAGAATCTTCTCACCGCACTATCTCACATCACCGTCACAGACCTGTTGTCCTGGGAAACAGCGCAGGAGGCAAAGAAAGAATTGTGGGCAATGCAGCGCCCCCAGAACAAGAGACGGCGCCACCGTAAAAGAAAGCCCTCAGCCCCCAGGAGACACAGGGGGGGAAACGATCTATTGGATGATGTTGACTCGATGATGGACGAGCGTAAAACAGGCCGGATGTTTAATTCCGGGGACTTGATGACGCCTTTGAGTGATATGTGGAGACGTAAGAGGGACGTACGGTGCGCCTTACCGCGCTCACTTTACAAGCAGTTGCGACATCTCAATAGACATTATGACGTCACCAGCATATTTCGCTTTTCAGCAAATGAGAACGTTCTGGTGCCCTCTACAGACCTCGTCAAGTGTGTGAATGCCTCCGTGCACTCGAGTGGTGAATGCACCGTCAAAGTCAGTGAAAGACTCTTGAGTCCGGACTATTACCCAAGGTAAGAGTTGGTAGAATCATTTAGTCAATGCACTTACCTAAATGAGACTAATGGAAGCCAACACACACACACCTAAATAATTAGTGTACATTTCCATCTCTCCCAATACACAACACAAAAAAAAAGAAACAGGTTCGTGAAAAAGTCAATGGTTTTCAGTCTAATAACAACAGATCTATTTTAGTTTAACTTAAGTGTTTAACTGTTAAATTCTACAAAAAAAGTTTTTGTTTTTTTAAGACTTTATTTATGTTTATCTCTTTTTATGAAAAAATTTTTTATTAAAAAATAACAAAGTTCTTATAATGTTTTTTTTTTAAACTTTCAAATCAAGTAATTTATTTATTTTTTATTTTATTATGGAGTTTGTAGATTTTAAAACAAAATGCCGCACTTTATTTTAGCTTGTTCTGTTAGCTTAGAAAAACGAAACTTGGAGAAATATCAAGAGAGAAACATAGAGAAATAAAGAGAGAAATATAAATGGAGAGAGAGAAAGAGAGGAGAGAATCAGAATTAATCTACACTCACACAACAACAGTAACTAGATGACAAAACGGCAACTAGAAGATTCCAATAAGTTAAACTAAAAGATTCCATTAAGTTCAACTAGAAGAATCCAATAAGTTCAACTAAAAGATTCCATTAAGTTCAACTAGAAGATTCCATTAAGTTCAACTAGAAGATTCCATTAAGTTCAACTAGAAGATTCCAATAAGTTAAACTAAACGATTCCATTAAGTTCTACTAGAAGAATCCATTAAGTTCAACTAGAAGATTCCATTAAGTTCAACTAGAAGATTCCATTAAGTTCAACTAGAAGGTTCCATTAAGTTCAACAAGAAGATTCCATTAATTTATATGCCAACACATGTTGTTGTTTTATTAAAAGATAAACCTTGGGTTATTCTTTCTGTCAATTTCGTCATCTCGTTAGACTCTGACTTGAAATATAAAACTTTAATTTTAGTTTAAATCTAATTATTTGTAAGACCTTTATTTGCACGTATTGTAGTGTTGATAAACTAACATGTACAACACGTATTGTAGTGTTAATAAACTCCCAACAATATACCAATGTAGTTTTACTGTAATAATGGTCCACACTTTGATTTATAAAATATAAAAGAAAATGTTGAGTTGAAAATTCTGTTATTCTTGAATTCAAGTTTCCGCGAGTTTCTTCGCATTATGCATGAAGGTGAAGGACTGCATCTTTTTTATCTTCCTAAGTTTCCATATGTCTGCTAGAACTGTGGTAGAAAGGCTTGTCTCATGTCATTTGTAGCGCTCATGGGTCGTTAGGACAGCGCGTTCTCTCCTAAGCTGAAGGGGTGGTATGTTAGCCAAAACCTCAACCGCGGCCATTGGGGACGTTCGAAAAGTGCCGCAGATAAATCGTAGTGCTTGGTTTTGGATGCAATCCAATGTCTCTAAGACCGCCTTGGACACATACACCAGCCGAGGCAGGCTATAGTCCATGAGTGAAGCCTTGGACACATACACCAGCCCAGGCAGGCTAAAGTCCATGAGTGAAGCCTTGGACACATACACCAGCCGAGGCAGACTATAGTCCATGAGTGAAGCCTTGGACAGATACACCAGCCGAGGCAGGCTATAGTCCATGAGTGAAGCCTTGGACACATACACCAGCCGAGGAAGGCTATAGTCCATGAATGAAGCCTTGGTTACATACACCAGCCGAGGCAGGCTATAGTCTATGAGTGAAGCCTTGGACACATACACCAGCCGAAGCAGACTATAGTCCATGAGTGAAGGCCCTTGTATACAGGATCATTAGTACTTGGCGTTATAACTTTCTCTTCGTGTTAGACTTGTTTATTATTTAAGTTAATAATACTTTAAGATACTCATGAACTAATATCTCCCTTCCCCCTCCCCCTACACTTTCTCTGTATGCAACAGATATGTCCGTGACCTTGAATGTCTCCAGACAACTTCTTCTAGACCATGCCAGACCGTCCATCTTGAGGTCACTGTGTTCAAAAAGGTGAGCTGTAACAGGGGTAAGGCGGTGCTGAAAGCCGTCAATATCCCCGTCACCGCTGGGTGCTCCTGTGTCCAGCAGACGCCCCAACCAACCACAATTGCCTAGAGTTTTCCAGCTGCGCCCATCTACAGCGGCCTACGTTTCTGTCCATGGGCTATTGACTGACCCAGAATAAAAAATATCACCGACCAATAAGAGGAAACAATTTAACAACGGGTATTTCGCCCTGCCATATACTCCAAGTGTTATTACTGATTCTAGAAATAGCTTTTTTTTTTTGTATGTTAATGTCTTTTATTTGTTATGTTTATATATTGTAATGTATATATAACATAATGTATATATAACAAGTGGTTTGTTATGTTTATATATTATAATGTATATAAAACAAGTTGGTCATAGATTGAGTAAATTGTGTGTACATGTACGTAAATGGAGGAAAATTGAATCTGTCCGTTGACCTACTTTCTCAAGGGCTGGCAAAGTTATGAAGAAAAGCAAGCTTTGTCAGTTGTTCTCAATTAGTTTGGAGGTTTGCAAAATGCATAATTGGTGGGCAGTAATTGATAGGCAATAACTGGTGGGCAATAATTGGTGGGCAATAATTGATGGGCAAAAATTGGATTGTAATGCAAACAAAATTCCGAAATTTTAATTTGATAGAAGTTATTAGCATTTGAGTCAGATTAAACGTTAATACGTTACTTAATTCAGTACTAAACTTTATCCATCTTTGATTGGTTGAAACATTTTTTTATATTTTTTTATAAAGCTTCTCTTTCGTTTATTTTTTATATTTGATCAATTGTTTTAATGCAGTGTTCATGACGTGTTCATGACGATGAAATTTGAAGTGTTTTTTTCTTAAATATATCTACATATTACAACGTGAGCTAACATGATATGGAAAAACTATTAATAGTAAAACAAATCCAAGTGACTATGGCTAATTTTCCAAACAGAGTTAGGGAAGGGGACAAAAGATAATTTCTATGTATGCAGAAAGGTGAAAGTTGAAAGGTTAAAATATTTACGGAATGAAAGAGGGCACGTGAAAATACAATTTTTTTCGTACGTAATATATGAACGGCCCCTAAAGCGAAAACTATTCTATTGTTAAAGGAAGAAGTGACAACTACTGGGTCTCTAGGACCAAAGGACAATTTTGTGACATGTCATTTTATTTTGGACATTTTAATTGTGTATGTGTAAATTTATGTCAATGTTCCTGACACAATTTTACTGGACGAATCATTTTTTTTTATGAATTATGATTATTGTTGTGGAGTTTTTTTTATTTCTTAAATTGGTATAGTTATAGTTATAGGTATAGTTATAGTTATAATCATGCCAAATGTCTTTCTTACCCGAAATGTAATGTACATTTTTGTTTCAATTTAATTTTACATTATTTGAGGATAAAAATATTAATGTTTACAGTAAAGTATTATTAATTTAATACATTCTATTAAATATGTTTTATCTTTTGGATGATTTTGTTAAAGTTTCGTTTGTTGGTTTTAGAAATTTCTTATTGCTTGTGTCTTCGTTGTGGTTTTTAGACTTTCCAGTTCATTTCTACTTTCATTCCCACTACATCCGAACACATGAGTTCAAGGTCGAATTGTACACGTTAGTCATTTAGTAATTTAGTGTAAACGTGGAAAGTAAAATGCATGGATACGTTTATATCATCCCCCCTACCCTAACCCCCGCCCCCGCCCCACCGCCCACACACGTTTTACGATGTTTTTTTTCCTCATGTGATTTACATGAATTATGTCCCTTAGCCCTTAGCTAACAAGTTTATAAGCATTTTACATTCCAATAACAACATAATAACAACACAATAACTTTACAATTTCAAATTATAATTTATTTAATCTTGCTTGCGTCTTGTTGAGCACTGTCTAGAAATTATATATTAACAATATATTTTAAATGTAATGGTATTGGCATCTGGTAAAATATCGCAATATAGTTTTCTGTTGATTAGTCTTAAAAACAATAACTTATATCTATACTTATATCTATACTTATATCTATATTTATATTGTTACGAAACGTTAATTTATACATTGTACCATAATTAAATGAATATTAATCGTTCCTAATAGTTGGAGTAGAAATGTTAGAAATTGTTTCATCAGCCAAGACTTCTTGGTTTTTCCCAGCTACATCACCGGACAACATGGCCGATTTCAAACGTTGTTGGTCATACTGGAATATTCCATCGCAAGCTAGTATTTTATTATATATTATCTGTTTAGATCAGCCATAATGTAATGTATTCTCTTGTATTCGGTTATGGTATCGTATCGACCCATATCATAGACCCATGCGAATCAGAAAAAGATTACATCAGTTCTTTGGCATCTATCGACTAGTAAAGTCATATTTTTTAATGCTCTGAGATAAAATTCGTAAGGATTTATATTATAAAGATTTCAATATTGTTTTACCAGTAATTTCAATGCCATTCATAACATATTGAATATCTCTCCTATATATTCTATGGATAATGTGCTATTCTTAACCACTTGTGTAAATATCATTCTTCTATTTTGAATTTTTAATCGATGATTCTGTGATTAAACCAATAATTCGTTTGTTTACAAAACTCGATTTATATCAGTTCTTAACGTTCCAGTATTCTGTGTGTTTTATTTATACTACAATAGTAATAATTGCCAACACTACACAATAACAACACGATACTTGCTGTGTATTTGAGCCAACATAAATATACACCTGAATAAATAAATAAAAAACTCTAATCAATGTGATAAAGATTGCCAGGGGATATTTTGAATCAGGGCCAACCTAGACTACACTAACCTAATATCAAAATGAACTAATAATAATACTTCCAATTAAAGCAGTAATTATAATAACTACAAGACAACGTAATAAATAAATATTTCATCAACTGAATGGGGGCTCTAGCCAAATAAATAATACAGTCTACAATTCGGTACTCATTATTCTACAGTCATCTACTTCTTAATAATAATCAACAAAAAGATAACAAAAGCTAGCTTGTCATTTAATATTGTTATTGAATTAATACCTGAAAAGTATATCAAAGCGACTTGACCAGTGAAATACTCAAATTATCTATTGCGGCATACATGACAGTGCATAGATGACCACTGATATATCGCCTTTGTAATAAGAATTGATAACTCATCTTGGTAATTTCTTATGAAAGACAGGCGTGTCGTAATAATATCAATACTTATATTTATACTTATATCTATTCTTAGTACAATATAATAATACATCTATTCATCTACTAAACCAAAATGGAAATAATAGTCAATTAATTAGTGTACTGTATAGTGAGCGTGTAACTACTGTATAGTGAGCGTGTAACTTCTGTATAGTCAGCTTATAATTACAGTATAGTCAACGTGTAACTACTGTATAGTCAGCATGTATCTACTGTACTGTGTTGATAACGACAATTGTTCAGTAAGAATTATTCAGTATTCATCTAATAATCTAATAGAAGAAAAAAGACAACTTCCGGGAATGTTTTCATTGCAGCAAAAGACACATTAAGCTACTTCACTACTGTAACACATATATTGTTAGCTGTGTAAAGTGGCAATGCATGGTGTAGTGCAATGGTCGCCCAGTGGTCGGCGACCTACAATACGCAAGCCATACTAGGCAGGCAGATGGATTTTCCATATCAAGCATAAGAACCGCTCCACAACTTCCCCCCCCCCCCCCTTTCACCCCACCACTAGAAGTAGAGATTTTTATTTCTTGACCGACTGAATGAATTGTGACGTTAAGACTCTATTATTAAATGGTTGCTGACCACAGATGTATTGTGTTGAACGTTATAGTACACGTATAACTAGTTCATGTGAAGTCTGGGCAGTGGACTTACTAATCCAGAACCAATTGTTTTCATATGTCTTCACTTTACCCAACTCTGAACTTCTACAGCTGACATTCTTTGAGTGCGAATTTTTTATTTTATTTCAGCCAACCCTAATGGAAATACATTACACATAAATGGCAGCAATAACAGAATTGAAAGGCTGAAGATCAACTGGACCGATTGTAAGCGTAGCCACAGTGGAAGGATCCACACAAACACTTGTTTTTTCGGACAAAAAGTTTTATCAAATTTAGCCACATAACCCGGCCCCAACACAGCCCCAGCCCCAACACAGACCTGGCCCCAACACAGACCGGCCCCTACACAGACTCGGCCCCAACACAGAACAATCTGTTAATAGCGTTTTTCTTTTCCTTAGATCCTATGTTGCACATTTAAAATCCTTATTAAGCACATTGACATTTTTGTTAACGTCAATGTGTAAAATCGTATGCCTTTGCTCTATCTGCAAGCTTGTCTGTGAACTCTTGTAGCTCTTTGTTTCTCCCGGCCAACAGGTCGATATTATAAACAACTCTTAACTTGCATTGGGATCTTCCCCCAATGGAGATGGATGGTTGGTAATCATCGAGTGTTTATGATTTTTTCTAGCAAGATATTGAACAGAACTGTCGATAGGATGCAGCCTTGTCGGAATCCAACGGACATCTTGAAGAAGTTCCCTATACAACCATTGAGTTGAGCTGAACTCCTTGCAGTTCTTTAGAACTAATTGATGTGTTCATTTCTTTAACCTTCACCTTAACAGACGTTCTTTCTAGAGAGAAGATTAATACGACCTAGGCACAAAACACCTGCAGGGCGGCAGGGCTAGAACCCGGGTCGTTTTGTTCACAGTCCGGTGTACTAACCGCAGGACCGCAGGACCGGTTTCATCCCCTTAACCTTCTTTGACATTAAGTAAAATTGGTCTAATCAAAACATTTTTATAAAACGTTAGAAAAAAAACAACATAAACTTGAAAAATTAGGAAAAGAATGAATTGTTCAAAGAATATAAAAAGGGCTTGGTTCCGAATCATTATTCTAGTATCCGGGTTTTCTTACAGGGCAACCGGATAGATTGCAATTAAAAAAACAACAACTTATGAATGGTGGAGTAACATCTGATTATGTGATAGTATCTGTGTATCTGTGTAACTGTGTATCTGTGTATCTGTTGACCGTGATGTTGTTCCTGTCCTGGATAGTATCTGAAGTCACAAAAGAATTTTGCTTTGTTTATTAGAAGTTGATGTACGAAGAGAATGACACGAGGAGTAAATGGATAGATGGTTTCATGGATAGATGGATAAAAAGAAAGATGGATAAATGTACCGCTACTGACAGATACGTTGACAGATAGATGGATAGACAATGAGACGAATAGATGAATAGATCAATAGTTGGATAATGGATAACCGGTTGGATAGTTAGATGAATTGTCGGACTGACAAATACATCGACAAATGTATAGACGAACAGATGGGTAGACGATTAGACGGATAGACGAATTATTTTATGTTAGAATGGAATTTTTGAAAATGTATACAGTTGAATAGACTGACATACAAAAAAAACATACTCACACACAGACAGACTTACACACATACAGACTCACACACACACACAGACTCACACACAGACAGACTCACACACAGACAGACTCACACACAGACAGACTTACACACAGACAGACTCACACACAGACAGACTCACACACAGACAGACTCACACACAGACAGACTCACACACAGACAGACTCACACACAGACAGACTCACACACAGACAGACTCACACACAGACAGACTCACACACAGACATACTCACACACAGACAGACTCACACACAGACAGACTAACACACAGACAGACTCACACATAGACAGACTCACACACAGACAGACTCACACACAGACAGACAGACTCACACACAGACAGACTCACACACAGACAGACTCACACATAGACAGACTCACACACAGACAGACAGACTCATACACATACAGACTCATACACAGACAGACTCACACAGACAGACTCACACACAAACAGACATACTCACACACAGTCAGAGTTACACACAGACAGACTCACACACAGGCAGTCTCACACACACACAAACTCTCACACACACAGTCAATAAAAAAAGGTATCTTTAATAACAAATAAATCAATCACTCTGATTGGTTCAATAAAAATGGTATCTTTAATAACAAATAAATAAGTCACTCTGATTGGTTCAATAAAAATGATATCTTTAATAACAAAAAAATAAATCACTCTGATTGGTTCAATAAAAATGGTATCTTTAATAACAAATAAATGAATCACTCTGATTGGTTCGATTCTTGAGTCAGTTCAACTAATAATGACGATATTGATTCCTAATTTTACATTCAACTTAATGTATCAGATGACGTCACTGAACTACACAATAGATATTAGGTTAACCCTAACCCTTACATTCACCTTAAGTCAGAACGTATGACAAGGCCTTACGTCACAACATATGACAAGACAATGTCTATCTTTAGTCATTATAAAAAAAAAAATACAGATCGGAAAGTCATAAACATATTACGGATATGCTTATACATGTAAAGAAATGTGTCACTTTGTACTTAATATCTCTCTCCGCCAAACTCACTTAATCTCTACTCCCCAATCTTGACAGATGACAGATGGCAGGGAACAGGTGTTTCTTTATGAATGAAAACATTAACAAGAGGTGGGGAGGGAGGGATGTTGTTGAGATTTTGGAAATATTAAGGACGTGGAAAAGGAAAAACATTTTTCACAAGCAAATTATTGACATTCTCTAGTACCTGGTTACCTTTAGTACCTGGTTACCTTTAGTACCTGGTTACCTTTAGTACCTGGTTACCTTTAGTACCTGGTTACCTTTAGTACCTGGTTACCTTTAGTACCTGGTTACCTTTAGTACCTGGTTACCTTTAGTACCTGGTTACCTTTAGTACCTGGTTACCTTTAGTACCTGGTTACCTTTAGTACCTGGTTACCTTTAGTACCTGGTTACCTTTAGTACCTGGTTACCTTTAGTACCTGGTTACCTTTAGTACCTGGTTACCTTTAGTACCTGGTTACCTTTAGTACCTGGTTACCTTTAGTACCTGGTTACCTTTAGTACCTGGTTACCTTTAGTACCTGGTTACCTTTAGTACCTGGTTACCTTTAGTACCTTGTTACCTTTAGTACCTGGTTACCTTTAGTACCTGGTTACCTTTAGTACCTGGTTACCTTTAGTACCTGGTTACCTTTAGTACCTGGTTAGCTTATGAACTTATAAGTTTACAGACGTTCCTTCTAGATAGAAGATTATTACGTCCACTAGTTCCAAAACTCCTGCAGGGCGACAGGGATCCGTCGGTGGCAGGGCTAGAACCCGCGACGTGTCAGGTAATTGGTTGACAGTCCGGTGAACTAACCACTGGACCAGCCGGCTTCACATACATTGAACTTCACTCTTCTAACCTATAGAGTGTCTATAGTATATATATTTATCAAGCCATCTATCCACTCATCCACCCATTCATCTATCTATATATTTATCTATCTATGTATTTATCTATCTATTTATCTATTTAGGTTTCTTTCTCACTTTCTCTCTATAAATCTCATTATATCTATATACGGCTAGTCCTGTGGTTAGTTCACCGCACTGTCAACAAGGAACCTCTGTAAACTTATACGTCAAGTCATCTGTTGGTCTGTCTATCTATTCTCTGTCTATATATTTTCTCTATCTTCAACCTATCGCTCTATAAAGCTTTCTTTTTTACCATCGCTGTTTTCATCAATTAATTCTAACTCCTCTATAATATATCAACATATCCGTCTAGACAAGGATCACTACAGCGCTGTACAAATGTGTCAACCATTCTGTTCCCGTTACTGTCAATCGGTGGGCTATCGGGAAAAGTGGAGCGGGGATGGTGCAGATAGAGTCAAATCTACATTCAGGTCAGGTTAACCTAATAGCCGGAACAAACGTCGTGAAGGGTGGTGCTACAAGAATTCTGGGACTTTACAAATACTAAATGACCAAGCGGCTGTTGTCAACTATTGTTTGCTAGTTACACGGCCAGGTGACATTACAGGCCTACAAGGAGTGACACCAGCTAGATTACATTACAGGCCCACAAGGAGTGACACCACTCTAGATTACATTACAGGCCCACAAGGAGTGACACCACAATAGATTACATTACAGGCCCACAAGGAGTGACACCACGCTAGATAACATTAAAGGCACACAAGGAGTGACACCACACTAGATTACATTACAGGCACACAAGGAGTGACACCACGCTAGATAACATTACAGGCACACAAGGAGTGACACCACGCTAGATGACATTACAGGTCCACAAGGAGTGACACCACGCTAGATGACATTACAGGCACACAAGGAGTGACACCACGCTAGATGACATTACAGGCCCACATGGAGTGACACCACGCTAGATAACATTACAGGCCCACATGGAGTGACACCACGCTAGATAACATTACAGGCCCACATGGAGTGACACCACGCTAGATAACATTACAGGCCCACATGGAGTGACACCACGCTAGATAACATTACAGGCCCACATGGAGTGACACCACGCTAGATAACATTACAGGCCCACATGGAGTGACACCACGCTAGATAACATTACAGGCCCACATGGAGTGACACCACACTAAAGATCCAGGGGAAAATTTAACAGGATTCCTAGGAAAAGCAATGTGTTATGATGTGTCCCGAACACTTGCATTACAGAGATGGAAAGGAAACCTTCCACAACTAGTTATTACACCTGAAGTTATTAGGCCTATACCTGGACTCTGGAGCTAAAATGCTTGCCTGGATTAGGGAGACTTAAATCTCTCTCTCTTTCTCTCTTTCTCTTTCTCTCTCTCTCTTTCTCTTACTCTCTTTCTCTCTACTTAACAGGTTGGTTCTCTATCCCCTCCCATAAATCTGTCTTATTTATTCCGGTATGGAAAAACGAATCCGTTCGCGAGTATTTTTTTCATTACTATCCGACATTAATTTCTTTTAACTTACGAGACACATGTACACAGATAAACAAGTACACAGGTAAACATATAAACATGTACACAGGTACACAGATAAACAGGTACACATGTACAGGGGTAAACAGATAAACAGGTACACGGGTAAACATATATACAGGGATAAACGGGTAAACAGATAAACATGTGCAAAGGTAAACAGATAATTATGTACATGAGTAAACAGATAAACAGGTACACGGGTAAACATATAAACAGGGATAAACGGGTAAACAGATAAACATGTGCGTAAACAGATAAACATGTACATGAGTAAACAGATAAACAGGTACACGGGTAAACATATAAACAGGGATAAACGGGTAAACAGATAAACATGTGAAAAGGTAAACAGATAAGCATGTACACGGGTACACAGATAAACAGGTACACGGGTAAACAGATAAACAGGTATACGGGTACACATGTACGCCTATTTTCTTCTACAAATATAACACGGACACATTAATATGTTATATCGTAATGTGTTAAATAGACCGAGGTAAACAGTTCAATGACGTTCGCTTAATTTCCATAACACTATCTAGTCGACTGTAGTTCCAGGGCAAACTTTCCTATTTTTAAAGACAACTTAAATAAATTACCCTTCGCCTTTCATTACCTAGTAATTCATCTGTCTATGCTAGTAGCGCGCAGAAGCACTAAACTTTAATATAGTTTATATTTTAAAATCCCCAAATAAATAAAAAAAATCCTCAATTTTGCGCCCCCCCCCAAAAAAAAATTTTTTTTTTGCTCTAGGCAGCCGCCTAGTTCGCCTATATGGAAGAGCCGCCCTGAGTCGACCAATGGTTAGGCTCATCTTTCGTGGGTAAAAGTGAGATAGAAACTAAGCTCTTGGTGAGTTAACTCAGTATCAGTCTTGTAGTAACAGTGAACCATGAAGCCGTTAACAGAGCGAAAAATTGTCTTCTTGTTCGCATCTCAACACTAGATCTAGCTTAAACCTGTTAGAACAGGGGTCGGGAACCTATAGCTCGCGAGCCAGATGTGGCTCTATTGATGGCTGCATCTGGCTCGCAGACAAATGTTCGACTATAGGCCTACAAAATGTTTCTTTAGACTCCTTTGAACTACATATTAATTGCATTGCAGCACCAGAAGTCGCATTAATGGTAAGAAATACTCATTTTTGATTAGCAACTGCATAACAATGTTATTCAAAAGAATTCAGAGACATAATTATTGTACTTTTAGTGTTGAAATTACACAAAATGCACACATTTACTTGAAATTTTAGTTTTAAACATAATGTATGGCTGTTACAGAATTACTTTTCAAAATATGTGGTGTCCATTGCTCTCTCAGACAAAAAGGTTCCCGACTCCTGTGTTAGAACATACAATGCTAATACTAATGCATGTTTACTAAATTCAAATTAAATATATATAAGAAATACAGGGAAAAATACAGAATACAGGGCCACATACAGAATACATGGACACATACAGAATACATGGACACATACAGAATACATGGACACATACAGAATACAGGGAAACATACAGAATACATGGAAACATACAGAATACATGGACACATACAGAATACATGGACACATACAGAATACATGGACACATACAGAATACATGGACACATACAGAATACATGGACACATACAGAATACATGGACACATACAGAATACATGGACACATACAGAATACAGGGAAACATACAGAATACAGACGCACAAACATCAACTACTTAACAGGCGAAATAACTCGGTGTTGACCTGAGTTACAGCCCTTTAACTTCAGAAAATATTGCGTGGGAGGCGCATGTGTACATGGCTAAATGGAGTCAAAAGGATGCGAAACAGTTTGTGCCATATTTCGGTTGTAAGGAATGATGTAATACATTTTCAAGTGAACTACATAGTAATATTTTCCTGTAATGAAGTTAAGTTTGTCAAACGTTGTATTTCATCTGTCCTCGTGTTCTCATGGGACAATGGCGCAGTTTCTTTGGTCTCTGCTTTACTCCTGGCTCTCGTCCCTGCACTATTTGCTACAAGTGGCTCCTGCCATAAGGTGTACCCTCTGGCATAGCTGCTTGCTAGGTGGCGTGGTCCTCTCACGGCTTAAAGCTAGACACCTGTCTATAAAAAAAACTTCATTTGGCTTACCTGACAATTTTAAACTAACCAATCAGATTCAACTATGTGTTTTATGAATAATTGGGGTGACTTTTTTTAAAAAATATATTCTTTTGCCATAGTAACCATAAAAGTGGCCGACAAAAAAATGTCTGAAAATGCTTTGGGCATATAGCTTTTTTTTACAAAGAAAATCATTCACTTCTGTTTTCTGCTATTGCTTAGAATTTATATTATTTATCCATACATCTATAATCTTGCGTAGGCCTACAGATTCAATGTTCAAAAAACTTAACCCTTACTCCATACTTTGTCTTCCAATTGCTAAAAATGGCGATTTTGGAAAATATACTTAGGCTTATATATATTATTTGATTTGTTATAAAACTATACGTGTTTTATTTTGGATAATTCAACAAATCTATCGCCAGAAACCTTCAACTTTGACTTGCCAGACTGCATCCACCCCTCCCTATTGGGCAGAATTTATCAAAAGACCAGCTCCATTTAGCCGTGGTCGTTAATGGACTACCCCTAATAGTTTACGTACATCATAACAAAAATAAAAATAAAAAGAATTTTTTAAGAAAAAGTTGTAAGAAAATATACAAATTGAAACTACAACATTTTAATTACATCAGAGGCATAAAATGATTCATTTATTGGAGTGAAAATGCATATAATGAAAGAAAATCTGATTTATATGACGTCATGTTTAATTTAAAACCTCGAAAGAAATACCCAACACACCCGCCCCCTTTCATCACTCGATACTTGAGTCATAACTGAAAATAGATATTTAACTCTATGACTATATCTGTATCTATTAATAGCACTTCTATTTCACGTGTATCTTGAGTGTTTGACTTTACTTTCATTAATACAAAACCAAGTTTTGCCCAGGGGTGTAGGCTACTGTTTATTTTTAGACATGCCAGCCGCCCAATTCGCCCAAAATGTGCCAAGCCATCTAAGGCACATTATTTATTTCATAAGTCTGGCTGGCGCCGCACCCTGATAGATCCCGCACATCCTGGAAGATCTAGAGTCCAGACCAGGACAGCGCTTGAATTCCACACTAGGACAATGTGACCTACACGTGGATCACACGTCTGGAGAAACCAGAACTACTATTGTCAACTTTGTATACATTTTTTTTTAGCTTAAATTGTGCGGCTTGATCACAAGACCACACCGTCACAAACTGTGTTAATTGATTAATAGAGTAATTCAGTAATCCACAGATAAAAAACAAATAGTTATGACAAGTTGAACATCTTAACCCTCCCACTCCCCATCAAAAACACGTTGGAATCTCCCCCATGTCCCGCTAAATTGTCTCAATGAAATAATAAAAAACCACTATCACAAGAATTCTGTGTTTACATTTGTCACATGTAAGTGTCAAGATAAAATATATTAATAATATTATTATTGAAACAAACAAACATCTTAAATAGAAAGTAGAATATACAGCGGAATTTCCCAAAAGATTTTCAGTATTTTAAATTTTAGTCAACGGATAATCCTTTTTTTTTGCCAAGGGCGGTGGGATGGGGATGGATGGGGATGGGATGGGGGTGGGATGGGGGTGGGTCAGTTTTTAAGAAATTCGAACAATTAAATTACCTTAATTTTAGTTGACCAGTGAATGGGTTTTTAATTATTTTGTTTTATGAAATGTTAAATTCTAATGGAGCCCAAAGGAATGTTGGTTGTAGAGCCAGAAATGACGACCCAGTCTACAAATAACATAGACCTAGACTACATATAACATAGACCTAGACTACATATGACATAGACCTAAACTACATATAACATAGACCTAGACTACATATAACATAGACCTAGACTACATATAACATAGACCTAGACTACATATAACATAGACCTAGACAACATATAACATAGACCTAGACTACAAATAACATAGACCTAGACTACATATAACATAGACCTAGACTACATATGACATAGACCTAAACTACATATAACATAGACCTAGACTACATACAACATAGACCTAGACTACATATAACATAGACCTAGACTACATATAACATAGACCTAGACTACATATAACATAGACCTAGACTACATTAAAATAGACTACATATAACATAGACCTAGACTACATATAAAATAGACGCAGTCTACATATAACATAGACCTAGACTACATATAACAAAGACCTAGACTACATATAAAATAGACCTAGACTACATATATTATAGACTACATATAACATAGACCTAGACTACATATAACATAGACCCAGTCTACATATAACATAGACCTAGACTACATATAACATAGACCTAGACTACATATAACATAGACCTAGACTACATATAACATAGACCTAGACAACATATAACAAAGACCTAGACTACATATAACATAGACCTAGACTACATTTAACATAGACCTAGACTACATATAACAAAGACCTAGTTTACATATAACATAGACCTAGACTACATACAACATAGACCTAGACTACATATAACATAGACCTAGACTACATATAACAATGACCTAGACTACATATAACATAGACCTAGACTACATATAAAAAAGACCTAGACTACATATAAAATAGACCTAGACTACATATAACATAGACCTAGACTACATGTAACATAGACCTAGACTACATATAACATAGACCTAGACTACATATAACATAGACTAGGCCTACATATAACATAGAATACATATAACATAGACTACATATAACATAGCCCCAACACTAATATTTAAATAGGCTAATACTATTCTCAAAGTCTAATTGACAGTAACACTACTAAAATATCAATCCACTTTCTTGGCGAACCACTCGATTTTGTCACTTTTAATGTTACACCTATTATTTTTAAAATCAATTTTATTGCTGTAGCTATTATCTTTATAGCCATTTAATGATGTAGCTATTGTCTATTTATTTAGTAGCTTAAATAGTTTATAATTTTAGTAAAAATTGTAAAGCGCTTAGAGCTGTAAGGTAAGCGCTATATAAAAATGCCTCAATAATAATATTAAATAATAATAATAATAATAATAAACTAATCTAGCCTCGTGGTGGAATCCCACCCCTCTCCCCCACACTAAGCACAGTGTAAGAAGGTCATGAGACTGTATTAATACAGAAGTCAAGCCTAAATATAGAAATATATAGTTCACATCCTACTTCGCCTAGAAAAGAAGGGGAAGATAATCTGCTTCGCCTTGAATAACAAGTGGGAGACATTGCACACTTACTGTCTTACTGCTTGTACCATAGATATATACTCGTTTTTGTCTTACTGCTTGTGCCATAGATATATACTCGCTTTTGTCTTACTGCTTGTACCATAGATATATACTCGCTCTTGTCTTGCTGCTTGTACCATGGATATATACTCTTTCTTGCAGTACTGGATTCAAGTAAAGGTTAAACTAAGGTTAAACTAAGGTTTGTTGTCCCGGAATGTGAATGTCCCTGAGTCTAACCATCTCTGATCAGTATCTGAGATTAAAGGCACTTACTGGCCACATAATCAACTTGTACTTCAAAGCCAGAGAAATTTGCATATTATGGAGCAATATAGAGTAATTCAATTTAAATAGTGTTCAATTTGTAATTTTCTCCTTACTTTACGGAACCTATACCATTCCTAAAATTAGATTCGGGAAAGTAGGACATCTGTAATAATAAATGACACACGGGAAAGTAGGACATCTGTAATAATAAATAACACACGGAAAGTAGGATATCTTTCATAATAAATAACACACGGAAAGTAGGACATCTTTAATAATAAATAACACACGGAAAGTAGGATATCTTTAATAATTAATAACACACGGGAAAGTAGGGCATCTTTAATAATAAATAACACACGGGAAAGTAGAACATCTTTAATAATAAATAACACACGGAAAGTAGGATATCTGTAATAATAAATAACACACGGGAAAGTAGGACATCTTTAATAATAAATAACACACGGGAAAAGTAGGACATCTTTAATACTAAATAACACACGGGAAAGTAGGACATCTTTGATACTAAATAACACACGGGAAAAGTAGGACATCTTTAATACTAAATAACACACGGAAAGTAGGACATCTTTAATAATAAATAACACACGGGAAAAGTAGGACATCTTTAATACTAAATTACACACGGGAAAGTAGGACATCTTTAATACTAAATAACACACGGGAAAGAAGGACATCTTTATTAATAAATGACATATGGGAAAGTAGGACATTTGTAATAATAAATGACACACAGGAAAGTAGGACATCTTTAATACTAAATAACACACAGGAAAGTAGGACATCTTAAATAATAAATTATTGCGTGGGTAACGAGTAAATTAAATTGATTTTATCATCTCTGCTTTAAACTGAGTTTGTGGGACTATAGAATAACTTTTAGTTTTAATTAAAATCAGAAATTATTTAAAGATAAACAAAAAAAATACCGAAAAAATATTTCTTATCTAAATATATCTAAATTGTTATATGTATGGTGCATCAGCTAGTTGTTAATTTTTAGGTATGATACATTTTTAGGTATGGTGCATCAGCTAGTTGTTAATTTTTAGGTATGGTACATTTTTAGGTATGGTGCATCAGCTAGTTGTTAATTTTTAGGTATGGTACATCAGCTAGTTGTTTTTTATGTTTGGTACATCAGCTAGTTATTGTTAATTTTTAGGTATGGTGCATCAGCTAGTTGTTAATTTTTAGGTATGGTACATCAGCTAGTTGTTTTTTATGTTTGGTACATCAGCTAGTTGTTGTTTTTTATGTATGGTACATCAGCTTGTTGTTGTTTTTTATGTATGGCACATAAGCTAGTTGTTAATTTTTATGTATGGTACATCAGCTAGTTGTTAGTTTTTATGTATGGTACATCAGCTAGTTGTTGTTTTTTATGTATGGCACATAAGCTAGTTGTTAATTTTTATGTATGGTACATCAGCTAGTTGTTAATTTTTATGTATGGTACATCAGCTAGTTTTTAATTTTTATGTACTGTACATCAGATTGTTGTTAATTTTTATGTATGGTACATCAGCTAGTTGTTAATTTTTATGTATGGTACATCAGCTAGTTTTTAATTTTTATGTACTGTACATCAGATTGTTGTTAATTTTTATGTATGGTACATCAGCTAGTTGTTAATTTTTATGTATGGTACATCAGCTAGTTGTTTTTTTTTATGTATGGTACATCAGCTAGTTGCTGTTTTCACCATTATAGCATTATTTTTAAATGCTTTAGGCTATAAAACCAGCAAAGTTAACCTCAACAACAACAAGATATAAGAAATAAGTAAAACAAGTTTGGAATTGTAGATCTTTAAAGAATACTTTGAGTATTTCATGAATAGATCAATCTATGAATAGATCAATCTATGAATAGATCAATCTATGAATAGATCAATCAGAGATAAATTAGAAACAGTCAAAACACAAGCAATAAAAATGGGAACATTTAGTTAAATTTGTTTTAAATCCACAGGACAATTTAGGTCAAGAGGCAGACAGGTTGGATTTGTTTTTTTCCAACTAGGTCAATAGGATGTTATTTTTAAAGTCAGGCTAAGTACCCGTAACTCTAGTCTTTCGATTACCACCAATCAAAACTTAGCAGACAATATGTGTTTTTTTAGTACGGGTGTTTTCTGTTTGTTATTTAAATGTATTTCTGAGCCTTTTCATTTGGTGTAAAAAAAATTCCCCACTGTAAAACAGAAAATACTAAAATTGTTATCTTTACAGTTCTGTAACTTTTAGAGCAGAAATATATCTAATAAAAAAAAATAAAGTAGCATATCCTGTTGGACCAAATTGATCCATAGAGGCGGTGAAGCAGCGTTCACCAGTTTTTGTGGCATACTAGGTGATTGTGTGGCCAGCACTATGCACAGCCCCCTTTACTTTACCCCAACTAATGTCAGGTATCCATCATAGCTGGGTTTGAATCAGGGACACTCTACAGACAGAGCCTTCACAAGCCTATGTAGCGCCCCAGGGCAAAAGTTTCAGCGACGCCCCCTTGCATACTGTAACTACTTGTTTAGTTCTATATTTAGACATTTAGACTATTTTTGCCGCCCCCTGGGAGTGTCGCCCCCGGGCATAAGCCTCCCTCTGCCCCCCTCCCTTGTGAGGGCACAGCCTACAGACCCGGGTAAAATCCTAGCCTTTACCAGGATGCGAACACAGGACTTTCGGTACGCCAGTCGAACGCGCTCCCGCTCGGTTAGGGGGGGGGGGGTAGTGGGCCCAGCGCCATTGTTATGAGTCACATTCCGAAGTTTCCAGGTTTATATCCTGGAGTATTCTACTATAAGAATGTTATGACGTCACAACTGATTTGTCAAAGGCATAGAATTCGATTAGCATTGTCGGCGAGCGGAGTCAATTGTAGTAGAATGTAGTATAGACTATAGACATAGGTCAATTGTAGTAGATATAATTAAAACATTTCGTTATATTTAATTATGATTGAACAATTAATTATCAATCACAACCTGATGTAGGCCATCAAATAGGATTAATGGAGATATTTTGTCAAAACTGTCAGACAAAAAAGTTCGGAAATGAATCGCCAGGAATTTGTTGTTCTGGAGGGAAAATAATTTTGCCCTTTATTGACCTGAATTCCTTTATTTTTTTATGTTTGTAGAAACAACAGAGTTTAAACATTTTTAAAAACACATTCGAATGTATAATTCTTACTTTCAAATGACTTCCTTTGGTGCAAATGTAGAATCTGCCAATTTCATGTCATTGTTTTTTACCCTATTGAATTTTTTTAATTCTTTGGAGCCACTGGGAATGCCACCTCATAACTTAGCTTTAAAAATTGGATCTCATGTTATATTATATTATATTATATTATATTATATTATATTATATTATATTATATTATATTATATTATATTATATTATATTATATTATATTATATTATATTATATTATATTATATTATATTATATTATATTATATTATATTATATTATATTATATTATATTATATTATATTATATTATATTATATTATATTATATTATGGCGTTATCTGTCCAATCTTTTTATCTTTGCTCCTGGAGGTAAAACTAAAAATATAATTTATTATAAAGCTTTGAGTTACATGTTAAATTTGTGATGGACAATTATTCATTTGTGTACATTTGGATGTTTACATTTAATGCTTTACTAAACCTAGAGCTACTGACAATTTATTTCATTCATTTTAAACCTTAGACGTTCAATATGCATTATTAAAAATTATCTTTTGGGCTTTTCCTTTAATTTTGTGTACATTTCTATTAAAATATTTTCTTTTTTTTTAATGTGTTATAATAATGCTCCCCAACACACTCATTATATTATTTAACACTTTAATTTGTTTGGCGTTGCTAGATGTTTAGTATAATCTATTTCTTTTATTTTCTTTTTATTTCTATATAGAATTTACTGGATGTTTTTTTTCATACAAATTTTAATAAAACTTGCATTTGTTGGAAAGATTTTACTTTGTTAAAAATTTTGTTTCTACATATTACAGTAGGTATAATTTTAAATCTCTTTATTGTTGTCTGTATGTTTTCTCTTTATTGTTCTTTATTTATATGTTACAAGCTTAATTTCTCGACGTTCCGCAGCCAACAATTATAGAAAGAGAATAATTCATCTCTTATCTACAGATGTAGACCACCCTTATAAGAAGGGAAGAATACACATACGAGCCTGCCTGCCACACAGTGTGACATAATTCAGTCACTTTTACTTAATCATACAGGAGGCACGACACACAGGAGGCTCAGGTGCAAATCTAATCCCAACTTATAAAGTTTACGTGGTGATTAAGTGGTCTAATCACCCCCCGCCACGTGACATTATTATTATATATAATATGCTAGTTTAGATTGTCCTGATGTACTATCATTTGTTAATAATTGAGACCAACGCGATCTTGTGTTATTTGAACAGGATTCTAGTTATAGACCTAGAGTATAGATGTAGAGTATAGATGTAGAGTATACATGTAGAGTATAGATGTAGAGTATAGATGTAGAGTATAGATGTAGAGTATAGATGTAGAGTATAGATGTAGAGTATAGATGTAGAGTATAGATGTAGAGTAGAGATGTAGAGTATAGATGTAGAGTATAGATGTAGAGTATAGATGTAGAGTATAGATGTAGAGTATAGATGTAGAGTATAGATGTAGAGTATAGATGTAGAGTATAGATGTAGAGTATAGATGTAGAGTATAGACCTAGAGTATAGATGTAGAGCATAGATGTAGAGTATAGATGTAGAGTATAGATGTAGAGTATAGATGTAGAGTATAGATATAGAGTATAGATGTAGAGTATAGATGTAGAGTATAGATGTAGAGTATAGATGTAGAGTATAGATGTAGAGTATAGACCTAGAGTATAGACGTAGAGTATAGATGTAGAGTATAGATGTAGAGTATAGATGTAGAGTATAGATGTAGAGTATAGATGTAGAGTATAGATGTAGAGTATAGATGTAGAGTATAGATGTAGAGTATAGATGTAGAGTATAGATGTAGAGTATAGATGTAGAGTATAGATGTAGAGTATAGATGTAGAGTATAGATGTAGAGTATAGATGTAGAGTATAGATGTAGAGTAGAGATGTAGAGTATAGATGTAGAGTATAGATGTAGAGTATAGATGTAGAGTATAGATGTAGAGTATAGACCTAGAGTATAGAAGTAGAGTATAGATGTAGAGTATAGATGTAGAGTATAGATGTAGAGTATAGTTGTAGAGTATAGATGTAGAGTATAGATGTAGAGTATAGATGTAGAGTATAGATGTAGAGTATAGATGTAGAGTATAGATGTAGAGTATAGATGTAGAGTATAGATGTAGAGTATAGATGTAGAGTATAGATGTAGAGTATAGATGTAGAGTATAGATGTAGAGTATAGATGTAGAGTATAGATGTAGAGTATAGATGTAGAGTATAGATGTAGAGTATAGATGTAGAGTATAGACCTAGAGTATAGATGTAGAGTATAGATGTAGAGTATAGATGTAGAGTATAGATGTAGAGTATAGATGTAGAGTATAGATGTAGAGTATAGATGTAGAGTATAGATGTAGAGTATAGATGTAGAGTATAGACCTAGAGTATAGATGTAGAGTATAGATGTAGAGTATAGATGTAGAGTATATATGTAGAGTATAGATGTAGAGTATAGACCTAGAGTATAGATGTAGAGTATAGATGTAGAGTATAGATGTAGAGTATAGATGTAGAGTATAGACCTAGAGTATAGACCTAGAGTATAGATGTAGAGTATAGATGTAGAGTATAGATGTAGAGTATAGATGTAGAGTATAGATGTAGAGCATAGATGTAGAGTATAGATGTAGAGTATAGATGTAGAGTATAGATGTAGAGTATAGATGTAGAGTATAGATGTAGAGTATAGATGTAGAGTATAGATGTAGAGTATAGATGTAGAGTATAGATGTAGAGTATAGATGTAGAGTATAGATGTAGAGTATAGATGTAGAGTATAGACCTAGAGTATAGATGTAGAGTATAGATGTAGAGTATAGATGTAGAGTATATATGTAGAGTATAGATGTAGAGTATAGACCTAGAGTATAGATGTAGAGTATAGATGTAGAGTATAGATGTAGAGTATAGATGTAGAGTATAGACCTAGAGTATAGACCTAGAGTATAGATGTAGAGTATAGATGTAGAGTATAGATGTAGAGTATAGATGTAGAGTATAGATGTAGAGCATAGATGTAGAGTATAGATGTAGAGTATAGATGTAGAGTATAGATGTAGAGTATAGATGTAGAGTAGAGATGTAGAGTATAGATGTAGAGTATAGATGTAGAGTATAGACCTAGAGTATAGATGTAGAGTAGAGATGTAGAGTATAGATGTAGAGTATAGATGTAGAGTATAGACCTAGAGTATAGATGTAGAGTATAGATGTAGAGTATAGATGTAGAGTATAGATGTAGAGTATAGATGTAGAGTATAGACCTAGAGTATAGATGTAGAGTATAGATGTAGAGTATAGATGTAGAGTATAGACCTAGAGTATAGATGTAGAGTATAGATGTAGATTAGAGATGTAGAGTATAGATGTAGAGTATAGATGTAGAGTATAGATGTAGAGTATAGACCTAGAGTATAGACCTAGAATATAGATGTAGAGTAGAGATGTCAGTAGTTCTGGAATTTGTACATGTATGTTGTAGGCCTATATCTGCTATTAAATGTGGATATACTAGTAGCTATGTTGTATATCTGCTATTAATTGTGGATATACTTGTAGCTGTGTTGTATATCTGCTATAAATTGTGGATATACTAGTATCTATCTTGTATATCTGCTATACATTGTGGTTGTACTAGTAGCTTTGCTGTATATCTGCTATAAAGAGTGAATATACTAGTAGCTATGTTGTATATCTGCTATAAATTGTGGATATACTAGTAGCTATGTAGTATATGTGCTATAAATTGTGGATATACTAGTAGCTACGTTGTATATCAGCTATAAAATGTGGATATACTAGTAGCTATGTTGTAAATCTGCTATAAATTGTGGATATACTAGTAGCTATGTTGTAAATCTGCTTTAAATTGTGGATATACTAGTAGCTAAGTTGTAAATCTGCTATAAATTGTGGATATACTAGTAGCTATGTTGTATATCTGCTATAAATTGTGGATATACTAGTAGCAATGTTGTATATCTGCTATAAATTGTGGATATACTAGTAGCTATGTTATTGCCTCATATTATTTTACTTTTGCCAAGTGTCCTCCCTGGCTGAGTGATGAACGTCCCCGAATGCCATGTGTGCGACCCGGGTTCGATTCCCCACCGATAATTTTTTTTTCATTTTCTACTTTTTTTTATAATTATTTTTTATTTAAGCTTGTAAAGAATTTCAGTATTTAAAGCGTTCTTAAAATGTTTTTCAATAAGTCAAATCTAATAATAATATTTTAGACATGCGGGAGGCGTGTGATTGATTCTCAGCCAGGGATAGTTTGATAGTTCAAACTTGTTGTTAAATAAAAAGACCTGCCTCTTTAAACTCTATTACGATATTTATTTTAAATTACTTTCCTAAATGTTTTCAGTAAATACTAACTAATTGTAGTTTTATTTTATGTGGTCTAGCAATAGAACCATGTATTTATCACACCGGGCAAAGCCGGGCAATTTAGCTTGTGTTAGGTAAAGTTTAAGTAATACAATCTTTGGGAAGAATAAAACTTTTTTTCCATTGTTTTTATTTTTTTTCTGTGGGTTTTGTTCTTATTTTTTAAAACGTGTTTTCCTCTTGATATACAATCATTGTGTGTTATACATTGTGTGTTATACATTGTGTGTTATACATTGTGTGTTATACATTGTGTGTTATACATTGTGTGTTATACATTGTGTGTTATACATTGTGTGTTATACAATAAGTTGATCTAAATATTTCAGCTGTTATACAATAAGTTGATCTAAATATTTCAGGTGTTATACAATAAGTTGATCTAAATATTTCAGATGTTATACAATAAGTTGATCTAAATATTTCAGATGTTATACAATAAGTTGATCTAAATATTTCAGATGTTATACTATAAGTTGATCTAAATATTTCAGATGTTATACAATAAGTTGATCTAAATATTTCAGATGTTATACAATAAGTTGATCTAAATATTTCAGATGTTATACAATAAGTTGATCTAAATATTTCAGATGTTATACAATAAGTTGATCTAAATATTTCAGATGTTGTACAATAAGTTGTTCTAAATATTTCAGATGTTGTACAATAAGTTGATCTAAATATTTCAGATGTTGTACAATAAGTTGATCTAAATATTTCAGATGTTGTACAATAAGTTGATCTAAATATTTCAGATGTTGTACAATAAGTTGATCTAAATATTTCAGATGGTGTACAATAAGTTGATCTAAATATTTCAGATGTTATACAATAAGTTAATCTAAATATTTCAGGTGTTATACAATAAGTTGATCTAAATATTTCAGATGTTATACAATAAGTTGATCTAAATATTTCAGGTGTTATACAATAAGTTGATCTAAATATTTCAGGTGTTGTACAATAAGTTGATCTAAATATTTCAGGTGTTGTACAATAAGTTTATCTAAATATTTCAGGTGTTGTACAATAAGTTGATCTAAATATTTCAGGTGTTGTACAATAAGTGAATCTAAATATTTCAGGTGTTGTACAATAAGTTGATCTAAATATTTCAGGTGTTGTACAATAAGTTGATCTAAATATTTCAGGTGTTGTACAATAAGTCAATCTAAATATTTCAGGTGTTGTACAATAAGTTAATCTAAATATTTCAGGTAATGTACAATAAGTTGATCTAAATATTTCAGGTGTTGTACAATAAGTTGATCTAAATATTTCCGCTGTTGTACAATAAGTTGATCTAAATATTTCAGCTGTTGTACAATAAGTTGATCTAAATATTTCAGGTGTTGTACAATAAGTTGATCTAAATATTTCAGGTGTTGTACAATAAGTTGATCTAAATATTTCAGGTGTTGTACAATAAGTTGATCTAAATATTTCAGGTGTTGTACAATAAGTTGATCTAAATATTTCAGGTGTTGTACAATAAGTTGATCTAAATATTTCAGGTGTTGTACAATAAGTTAATCTAAATCTTTCAGGTGTTGTACAATAAGTTGATATAAATATTTCAGGTGTTGTACAATAAGTTTGATCTAAATATTTCAGGTGTTGTACAATAAGTTGATATATTTCAGGTGTTGTACAATAAGTTGATCTAAATATTTCAGGTGTTGTACAATAAGTTGATCTAAATATTTCAGGTGTTGTACAATAAGTTGATCTAAATATTTCAGGTGTTGAGCAATAAGTTGATCTAAATATTTCAGGTGTTGAACAATAAGGTGATCTAAATATTTCAGGTGTTGAACAATAAGGTGATCTAAATATTTCAGGTGTTGAACAATAAGGTGATCTAAATATTTCAGGTGTTGGAGTTTAATTATCGATTCCCTTATGGCCTAACTAAACCCTAGTAAATGGGCCTAAACAAATTCCTTGTTGTGTTTTTTAACCCAAAATGTAAGTCAACAGGGGGCCTCAAGAACTCTTACCAATGACTTGACGGGGGGGGGGGGGGGGGGGAGACTTGTTGCCAATCGGAATAACTTTTGCCAGAGCACTGTAAGTATTTATCATGTCTCGGTAAGTATTTCATATGACTTTTATCTCAACACACACACCCACCCACACACACACACACACACACACACATACTTACACACGTCCAGCCACACACACACATACACACACACACACATACTTACACACACCCAGATACAACCACAGCAACACACCGCTACACACAGACACCCTGAATATTTACCTGCAGTGGGCTTAACGTTGAATCTGACGTTATATCTGAACGTAACATGAAAAATCTGGCCATTAAGAGACCATCGCTTAAAACTACAGAAGTATCTTACAGTAACTTACAAACACGGACACACCCACATAGGCCTACTAACCCAGCAGAGTAGCTTGTTTATGAGTTGCCCATGTGACAGCAACAAAGCGCATTAGACAAACACATGAACGGACGGAAGCTTTGTGAATGACATTCATCTTCTTTCTGTCTATTCCACTAAGTGGCTATATATAGATTTATTTGTTCCGGGAAATCCCAGTAATAACATTAGTCGGAAACCATTGAATGCTATAAGGACCTTCTAACTGCGGCAAAACATTCCAACAACCTGTACAATTTTCCGTGTAGTGAATCAGTGAATGAATTCCCTATGAATATTATTAAAACACAGCGTGGTGTTTTTGTGTCGGAAATATTTAAAAAAAAAACAACACCATTCTCCAGTTCTTCAGTGTTTATCCCTGTCAATGTCTGCTTAAGAAACAGTTTTTGTCTTTAAAAAAAAAAAAATAACAAAAAAAAACGGTGGGAAAATGAATGGGGGGGGGGGGGTTAATTTATCTTATAAGTTTACAGACGTTCCTTCTAGATAGAAGATTATTACGTCCACTAGGCCCAAAACTCCTGCAGGGCGGCAGGGATCCGTCGGTGGCAGGGATAGAACCCGCGACCTGTCAGTTGGTTTTTGGTTGACAGTCCGGTGAACTAACCGCTGGACCAGCCGGCTTCGGCGGCATGTCAAAAATTCTTCTCAAGTCTCAAGTCCGTGTTCCTTCCTACCTACCTACATATCCCGTAGTCTGTTGGGCCGTGGGCGCCACAGGTGACATGTAAACCAGCCTCCTCCACTCCTCCCGTCTCTCAGCCGTTCTCATTTCCTCGCACAGCTTTGTACCTGTCCATTCCCTGATAGTATCTTCCCAACGTTTCTTTGGTCTTCCTCTCTTTCTGCCTCCTCTGGTGGTACCCTGCAGTATGGTCTTTGCTATCCCGTTGGTCTGGTGACGTGGCCGTGTTCAGCCGAGATAAATCAACAAAAGAGAAAAATTGTTTGTCGCATTTTAGTATCTTAGCGTCAGTCTTCATAATTATATAATGTTGCATCATCCGCAAAATGCATAAATATTAATTGTAGAATTGACTGTTTAATGAGCAAATAATGCTTTGGGCATTTCGAAAGCCTCATACAGTGAACTTGTATTCAAAAAGACTGTTACTTTGTCGGTTTACCAATAGACAATTATTTACAACTATTGGAATAAAATTCTATTGATTTCGTGATTAATCAGCATCAGTAAAATGCAGAGCACGTGCTTCAGGACTCCCCCCCTCCTTGTATCACAATGCCCGGTCAAACATAGTGCCCGGAAAAAGTCCATTAAGTAACAAAGAAGACTTCTCTATATGGTGAATTGTTTTATACTTTTTTTTTTGACAGTGATAGTCTAAAAGAAATATTGTTACGAATCTATAGGCGCATACTAAACCCTACATTACCAGTTTATGTGTAAACATGTGAAGCGGAACAAAAAAACACAACGTAACTGGCCGAACTCAACTCTCTGGTCATAGTTTGCCAATCCTAATTTTGCCACTTTAGGTAATTAATTGTGTGTTTGTGATCACTTTGTCATAAAAGTAAAAATGACAAAATTAACACCGTTTTTTTTTACAGCTTACATTAACCTAACTGTGTGTGTTTAAATATGTACGCCTTAATGTATGCGTTTAAATAATGGGAACTTTGTAAGCAGTAAAAAAAACTGCATTTTACACATTTACACGTAACAATTTACACGTAACAATTGGGTAGGCTTGACCTTTCACCTTGGATTTCTTGTGGTAGGTCTAAACTATTTCTGTGCATATCATGTCTTCTTTTTCTTCTTTTTCAAGACTATAAGATTATAATGAGACTGTCTTGGAGCATGTTTTAATCCAACACACACACATGCATACACACTTATACATACATGCAGACACCACACACACATACATACACACACATACATACACACATAGACACACGTATACATATATGCAGACACCACACACACATACATACACATACATACACACCATTTTCCCGGACGCCTGTTATTCTATTCAATCTGTCATCAAAAGGTATCCTCGTGATAACATCCTATTGTGATATCATGGCAAGGGTCGATGTAGGTGTGTTATATTTACCGCTTCATGTGAACTTATCGAATTGAACAGTCAACTGTAAACAAGAGATTCATTCAACTTTATGATTCATCCAGCTCAAGGCCTACGATAAATACAGTTTTACGTTTCTGCTTTCCGCAATGCATGTCTCGCTGCTACAGGATGTAAGAAAACATCACAATGTAGATTTACATAATTTATCGTCTTGTTATAGTAGATTGGCCTACCTATATATCTTCTGAGCATTTAGCCCAACATTCACATCATTTCAAGAACCCCTATATAAAAGATAGTCAAGGACATCTATTTTAGTATTTTTTTCAACAACCAAAGGATCCATTTCATGGTTAGTGAAATAGCCTTCACATGCTTCCGTAGTCGCGGGCTTACAGAGGGATAGTGTGGCTAAACCAGTGCCCGTGCCAACTTTCTTGAAAATAAATGTCCCGTTCATCATCATCATCATAAATCCCATGACCGTTAAGGGGGGGGGGGGGAGCCAATGGACGCTTCGGCAGTCAACTTTCTCCACTTTTGCTTATCTTGAGCGGTCGTCAATAGTTGAGATAACTGCAGCCCTGTCCAATCCTTGACATTGTCGACATGGAGAGGCGTTGAACGCTACCAAGTCTACAAATATCCCGTTAGAAGTGCGTTAAAACAGTGTAGCCATAGGCCCTATTCACCTAGTTTTGAATCTCAGTCTTTTGGCTGTAAAAACCTGAACTGCCGTGTTATAGACGTAATCGCCGGTATTACCTGTTGTGGGAGTGCACGGGGCATAGACCAAATATATCTTAGTTCGTTATGGTAACCCATTCAGTTCAAATTGATCCCTCTGGAGAAGTTAAACAGTTCACACGTTTCTCTGGCAAGTAACCCATTCAGATCAAATTGATCCCTATGGAGAAGTTAAACAGTTCACACGTTTCTCTGGCAAGTAACCCATTCAGATCAAATTGATCCCTATGGAGAAGTTAAACAGTTCCCACGTTTCTCTGGCAAGTAACCCATTCAGATCAAATTGATCGCTATGGAGAAGTTAAACAGTTCACACGTTTCTCTGGCAAGTAACCCATTCAGATCAAATTGATCCCTATGGAGAAGTTAAACAGTTCCCACGTTTCTCTGGCAAGTAACCCATTCAGATCAAATTGATCGCTATGGAGAAGTTAAACAGTTCCCACGTTTCTCTGGCAAGTAACCCAGTCAGATCAAATTGATCCCTATGGAGAAGTTAAACAGTTCACACGTTTCTCTGGCAAGTAACCCATTCAGATCAAATTGATCGCTATGGAGAAGTTAAACAGTTCACACGTTTCTCTGGCAAGTAACCCATTCAGATAAAATTGATCCCTATGGAGAAGTTAAACAGTTCACACGTTTCTCTGGCAAGTAACCCATTCAGATCAAATTGATCGCTATGGAGAAGTTAAACAGTTCACACGTTTCTCTGGCAAGTAACCCATTCAGATCAAATTGATCGCTATGGAGAAGTTAAACAGTTCACACGTTTCTCTGGCAAGTAACCCATTCAGATCAAATTGATCGCTATGGAGAAGTTAAACAGTTCACACGTCTCTCTGGTCACGGCATGCAAGGCGTTGTGGGGGGGGGGGGGGGGGGGGGGCAGCACAATGCCCAACCGCCTCACTAATTCATAACTAAGGTCAGGTACACCATAAGAGCTGGGTGGACACCCCTAGGAAGTAATCCTGAAAGCAGGATAAACCGGTATGACAGACCATGTTGATAGACCATGTTGATAAACCGGTATGACAGACCATGTTGATAAACCATGTTGATAAACCGGTATGACAGACCATGTTGATAAACCATGTTGATAAACCGGTATGACAGACCATGTTGATAAACCATGTTGATAAACCGGTATGACAGACCATGTTGATAAACCATGTTGATAAACCGGTATGACAGACCATGTTGATAAACCATGTTGATAAACCGGTATGACAGACCATGTTGATAAACCATGCTGATAAACCGGTATGACAGACCATGTTGATAAACCATGTTGATAAACCGGTATGACAGACCATGTTGATAAACCATGTTGATAAACCGGTATGACAGACCATGTTGATAAACCATGTTGATAAACCGGTATGACAGACCATGTTGATAAACCATGTTGATAAACCGGTATGACAGACCATGTTGATAAACCATGTTGATAAACCGGTATGACAGACCATGTTGATAAACCATGTTGATAAACCGGTATGACAGACCATGTTGATAAACCATGTTGATAAACCGATATGACAGACCATGTTGATAAACCATGTTGATAAACCGGTATGACAGACCATGTTGATAAACCATGTTGATAAACCGGTATGACAGACCATGTTGATAAACCATGTTGATAAACCGGTATGACAGACCATGTTGATAAACCATGTTGATAAACCGGTATGACAGACCATGTTGATAAACCATGTTGATAAACCGGTATGACAGACCATGTTGATAAACCATGTTGATAAACCATGTTGATAAACCGGTATGACAGACCATGTTGATAAACCATGTTGATAAACCGGTATGACAGACCATGTTGATAAACCATGTTGATAAACCGGTATGACAGACCATGTTGATCTAATGTTGTCACTTTGTATTTTTTCAAACTCTTTAAGTTTGTCTATAAACTCGCGACACAAAGTAGTTTGATCGACTCAAAGTTTGATACAAATTTTAATCTTTCACTTCATCGTCATTATTGTAGTACTAGTGGTTATGCCCGTCAAAATGACGGAGAAAAGAATGACTACAATGTGTTTTGTTAAGAGAAAAAGAAAAAAGACTATTACAATAAATACTGGAGTGAGAACGTTTCTTTTCGGTATTTAGATTTTGTTCTTTTTAAATGTTTCTGGTCGCCCTGACCATGGCATATGCATAAGAATTGTTGCTGTCAAGCTTCTTGTATTAAAACGTAGCGAACAGTTGTGTTGACTTGTTATTAATAATATTAAATTAACAATGATAAACTATCTAAAAAAAAAAAGAAACCACACAAATACCAATCAATAAAAAAAAAAAAAAAAAAAAAAAAGTAGAAAATAATATTTCAAAACAATAAAAATTAAAGTGAGAACGATTTTTTTCGGTATTTAATTTTTGTTATTTTATATTGTGTCCGGTCGCCCTGACACTGGCTATGCATACAAAATGTTGCTGTCAAGCTTCTGCTATTTAAAAGTAATAATTTATAACTTGTCCTTTATAATTCGTATCATTTAATTTATAGCGTGAATAAAGTCGCCTTTTAAAGGATGTTATCAATAGCGACTTGAATCCATTATATATTAAAAACATTTGGTTACTTTTAGTCAGTGCTTTTTTTGTAAAAAAATAATTGCCGGTACTCAGTGATGGATTGCCTAACTTTTAAAGCAGTTTTGCATTTTACATTTTAATTCTTATTGCGCGCAATTTTAAAATAATTCAATTTTAACAAATTAACAATATAATAAATTAATAATAAACGTTAAAATACAAGAAAATTATAAATTTTTTTCCCACATTAAAAAGGTGCCGGTACGCCGTACCGGTGCGTACCGTCACAAAAAAGCACTGCTTTTACTTAAAAGGATAATGCGAACATTTATAATGACAAAAGAAATGATTTGATAGACATTACGTCATACGCTAGTATTTTTTTAAAAGTAGCCCACACAATTTAAACTTTAAATTTACACAATAAACTTTACACAATTTAAAAATAACAAAAACTAAATACCGAAAAGAAACAGTCATTGTCTTTATTGTAATAGTCTCTTTTCTTTCTCTCAAAACACATTGTAGTCATTCGTTTCTCCGTCATTTTGACGGGCATAACCACTAGTTATATATATTGATGATTGATGATGATGATTGTAGACACATGACAGAGCCACGAAATTAAACATAAAATTCAACACATTAATTTTGTTTCCTGATTTTAAACTAGCTACTCTATGTCATAGTAAGCTGCCCATATTTCTACTAAAATTATGTAATTAAACAAGCAGATAATATTGACATTTTAAAATCTAAATTATAAGCACACTTATTCAATTTATTTCAATAGCATACGTAAAATGTATTAGTCTATTGTTATGAATAGCGCTATAAAAATGATGTAATTTGTTAAATGTATTAGTCTATTGTTATGAAGAGCGCTATAAAAATGATGTAATTTGTAAAATGTATTAGTCTATTGTTATGAATAGCGCTATAAAAATGATGTAATTTGTTCAATTATTTCTCTTTTTATTTAACCCTTGAAGACTTAATTAAGTTTAAACATATTCATTAAAGCAATATTTCAATTGCGATTTGTTTGAAGTAATAAAAAAAGAAATCTTATTTCATTTATACAACTTTAATTTCCTGTTCTATGTTCACGATGGGTCAGCGTAGGTCAAGGTGACATTTCCCCATAACTAGCCTACATAATGCTGGATTAGTCAAACGTGTCAGCGTAGGTCAAGGTGACATTTCCCCATAACTACATAATGCTGGATTAGTCAAACACAGTAGCGGTGAACATAGAATTCACTTTTAATGGATTGACAATTGACTGCCTTTCATAACTCTAGCCTATATATATCTATACATTGAAAGTTTTTATAAAAATTATCCAAAAATAAAACAATCTACAGACGTTAGTTTTCTTTCTTTCTAAAGATAAACGGGTCTGGTCGGTATGTAAAGAAGATTCCAGATGCTAATTGTGACCCACATAAAACTCATCAGAGCTGAGCAACGCCTCTGATTTAATCTGTCCGGTAATGTGAACCATGTTACACCTTTCTTTATGAGCTCAATGTCTTTTTTCCCGCGGCTCTGTTCTCCAACAGTTTAGCCAGGAAACGGATGTTGCCTGCAAGCTGAAGGGAGGTTAAAGGAGTGCTGGACAATTTGATCTCATCTGGCCAACCCCTTGACTTACTTTTTATTTCCTTGGGGATTGAAATAGCGTAGGAGGGATGGCGGGGGGGGGGGGGGGGGGGGATATATTTATATGACAACCTAAATCTCATGCGAATGTCAAGGTAACATGACGTTAATCGGTGGTAATTGGCCGTTAGTTAAGAATGGATTTGCCGTCATTCAGACTTTGATATTATTCTTGTGACGTCTGTTACGTCATCTCCCACGTCATTGATGATTATGGTTGAAAAAGTGCTCAAGTGTGTTTGTGTAAGTGTTTGAGTGTGGGTGTTTTTCTGTGCGTTTGTGTGTGTGTTTGTGTGTGTGTTTGTGTGTGTATTTGTGTGTGTGTGTTTGTGTGTGTGTTTTTGTGTGTTTTTGTGTGTTTGTGTGTTTTTGAGTTTGTGTGTGTTTCTGCTTGAGTGTGTGTTTGTGTGTGTGTGTGTGTTTTGTGTGTGTGTGTTTGTGTGTTTGTTTGTGAGTGTGTTTGTGTGTGTGTTTGTGTGTGTTTGAGTTTGTTTTTGTTTGTGTGTGTTTGTGTGTGTGTGTTTGTGTTTTTGTGTGTGTGTGTGTTTGTGTGTGTGTTTGTGTTTGTGTGTGTGTTTGTGTGTGTGTTTGTGTGTGTTTGTGTGTGTGTGTTTGTGTGTTTGTGTGTGTGTTTGTATTTGTGTGTGTTTGTGTGTGTGTTTGTATGTGTGTTTGTGTGTGTTTGTATTTGTTTCTGTGTGTGTGTTTGTGTGTTTGTGTGTGTGTTTGTGTTTCTGTTTGTGTGTGTGCGTTTGTGTGTGTGTTTGTGTGTGTTTGAGTTTGATTGTGTTTGTGTGTGTTTGTGTGTGTTTGTGTGTGTGTGTTTGTGTGTTTGTGTGTGTGTTTGTATTTGTGTGTGTTTGTGTGTGTGTTTGTATGTGTGTTTGTGTGTGTTTGTATTTGTTTCTGTGTGTGTGTTTGTGTGTTTGTGTGTGTGTTTGTGTTTCTGTTTGTGTGTGTGCGTTTGTGTGTGTGTTTGTGTGTGTTTGAGTTTGATTGTGTTTGTGTGTGTTTGTGTGTGTGTTTGTGTTTGTGTGTGTTTGTGTGTGTGTTTGTGTGTGTGTTTGTGTGTGTGTTTGTGAGTGTGTTTGTGTATGTGTTTGTGAGTGTGTTTGTGTGTGTTTGTGTGTGTATTTGTATTTGTGTTTTTTGTGTGTGTGTTTGTGTGTGTTTGTGTGTGTGTTTGAGTTTGTGTGTGTTTGTGTTTAAGTGTGTGTTTGTGTGTGTGTTTGTGTGTGTGTTTTTTGTGTTTGTGTTTGAGTGCGTGTGTTTGTGTGTGTGTTTGTGTGTGTGTTTGTGTGTGTGTGTGTTTGAGTGTGTATGTGTGTGTGTGTGTGTTTGAGTGTGTGTTTGTGTATGTGTGTGTTTGTGTGTTTGTGTGTGTGTGTTTGTGTGTGTGTTTGTGTGTGTGTTTGTGTGTGTGTGTGTATGCGTGTTTGAGTGTGTGTGTGATGAGAAGGTGGAAGTTGCACCGCTACCACTGCGTTGATCAAGGATGAGACGGTTTCATTCTAAATATATATCTATAGATTACAGAGAAGTGGGTGACAGAGTCTGGATAGGAGGGTCGAGGGGTCAATGACAATCATTTTGCTACAATAACACATCTATTTATCTATTTATCTAATATTGTTTTTCAAATTCTATATTTTGATCTAACCAATTAATGATCTATCGCTCTGTTTCTAACATTCTATCTGTAAAAAGACTATTTTTCTATCTAACAGACTATCAATCAATCTTGGTGGCTCGATCGTATAGGCCTACCTGCAATGTCGCACAAATCCCATACTATAGGTATGGGCATCCAGGCACCAGGGCGGTTTTGAGACGGGAGTGCTGTGCTCATTGCTTCCTCCCCAACTAGGCTTGGGGCCTCTCGACGGTGCAACGAACCTCGTACGCGATACAGGGATGGCCCCCATGCGTTCGCCCGCCGGTGTATTCTTAATGTGAACATATCGACGGTTTACACACTTTGCCAGTTTTGAGACGCATGGCTACAGAAGTGCTTGTCCACCTCCAGACCACGTGTGTGTCCATGGTTGGTCATTTCCTGAACTGTTGAAACTTGAGCTAAACTTTGAATAAAATACAATGAACTCATAGAACTAGACAAAGACGGTCATTGCATGCTATATATAGGACTTAAAGTTGTCTTTCTTTGGTAAGGCCCACATCATTCTCGTATTACTTAGGTTGGACTATGTAAGGCACATGATTCTTGTACTACTTAGGTTGGTCTATGTAAGGCCCACATGATTCTTGTACTATCTAGGTAGGTCTATGTAGGTCTATGTAAGGCACATGATTCTTGTACATGTACTACTTAGGTTGGTCTATGTAAGGCCCACGTGATTCTTGTACTACTTAGATAGGTCTATGTAAGGCCCACGTGATTCTTGTACTACTTAGATAGGTCTATGTAAGGCCCACGTGATTCTTGTACTACTTAGGTAGGTCTATGTAAGGCCCACATGATTCTTGAACTACTTAGGTAAGTCTATGTAAGGCCCACATGATTCTTGTACTACTTAGGTAGGTCTATGTAAGGCCCACATGATTCTTGAACTACTTAGGTAGGTCTATGTTTGAATTGTTAGATATTTTGTTTGTCTTTAAACATCAAGGAATTATTTAAAATGTTTAGGCTCTGGACAGCACACTTTTTTTTTTAACCGGCGCACTGAGTTTGTGTGGCTCGCATAATACAACTACAGCGGCTCCCCACTAACGATTACGAGTATTATTTTAAAAAAGTGGCTGGGCGCCATAAAGAAGGTGGGGTCGCCGGGCGCCTTAGGGAAGGTGGGTCTTGCTTGAGTTCCGGAGAAGGGTTTGATAGGAAGTTGTAATCCAGACGTGAAGCGGTTGGGGAGTGAAGACCTGTACGTTTGTGTGTGGATGTGCGTCGTGTATTGCATCTATACATTAGACCAACAAGATGCCTTGTGGGGGCATAAAGGGATACAACTGTGTCACACTTTCAACTAAATTTACTTTATTTGTCTGCAAACAATTTGGGGCACATGTTTCTGGTTGGGCAATAGATTGAAACTAAAATAATAATATTTTCTCGTCTTTCCAATGTTTAGGCCAATTAAAAAAAAAATAAACGGTGAAAATAAAATTGAAATAAATTAACCTGCTATTTATGGAAAGATTGAAGAAAAATGATTAAAATAAATAGAATCTAAATATTTGCTGGGTCATAAGTGGGTAGATTGAAATATTTGATGTTTGTTTAAAATAATAATTTTAGTGGGAAGTCCATACAAATACATAGGGTCTAATGTTACTAAATTTAGAAAGAGCCAACCGTCTTGCTTTAAATATGTTGGAGGCGAATATCCCAACCTAGATGTGTGGTCATCACTTCCTTGGGATCCTCCTCATTGTTTACATACGTCACTCACTCGGATGTGTTGGTTGTTTTATTTTTACTTGTCATTTTTTTTTCCCATTAATATAAAAACTTCCGCCCCACTTTAGCAGCGAGCCTAAAAGAAAGCTAGTCCATTGGTCCATCCTGAAATTTCATACTCTCTCTCTCTCTTTCTTCACCTTTCTCTCTCTCTTTGTCTTACTCTTCATTTGAAACGAATGACACGTATTTACTCGCTTAGGTATTCCCCAGTACAAAAATAGATCTAAAAATACGTTAGCCTCATTCTAATGGGAACTGATGTGACTATAAAATGACAGACAGCGCTTGATGTTCAAACCATTCTCTTCAATATATATCTAGACCTAGATTTATAGACATCAAAATTCATTATAAAATAAATTAGTTAAAGAGAAAGAAAAGTGAAAATATATTTTACATTGATTATAGAACAATATTTATTCCTTGACATTTTCGCAGATTATTTATTTTGAGAAAAAAAAATGCTTCTATCAGTAACAAATCTTTTAATATACGCCATGTTCGCCATTCACTTCTCAATGTGCCATGTCATAGGCGGCGCATTTAACACAGATTTCGGAGACGACGGAGACAAGATCCAAATCTCAGAGTTGGAAAAGGCTGTGACAACGAGGAACGATCTTACGGACTTGTCCAGGATAGTCCGGCGTGCCGTCATCACATCCGCCACTTCCGCCACATCCGCCACTTCCGCCACATCCACCAAGCCGCGTAAGTTTCCACGAGCCAAAGCTGTAAAGAAAGGGAAGAAGAACGAATCTCCCAGGCCCAGACGCGACGCCCTAGCCTGTGCGCTGCCCTCCAACTTGCCACAGATGGTACGTGAGTTGAACCCTTTCCTCAACGCCTCTCAGTTCATCGGCCTGGTCAGTCAAGTGGAAGTGCGCTCACCCTTACCGACTAACCAACCCATGAGGGACGATTGCCCGGCCAGGACAGGCTCCTGGTGGCCGAGGAGTGAGGTCAACCTAAGGTCAACTTGTCCATGGATCTATGAAGAAAAAACCTTAAACTCTAACTATTACCCTAGGTACGTTGATTTTTTGTTGTAATAAATATATAGAGCCAGTTAAATCAATTAACTTTTACCACTAAATACAGGGGATTTTGTTGCCAGTGCAATGTAACATGGCGGTCTAGCAATAGCGTATGGCTTGGATTCAAAACCGGGCATTTATCCAGCTATGCTAGTACTTGCCATGTAGGAAAATAGAAGACCACATTGCTCTGATTCTATTTATATCAAACATGATGGGCTTATGGGGTATTCCCGAAGCAATATTGTGACGTAAGATTAAAGTGTTATGCTAAGGTTGTCTTTTTAACATGTTGAGGACAAAAAAGACAGGACCCAAGGGGAATAACCATATAATAAAAAACTATACATTGCTTTGTGGGTAAGGAAAGAGTTATAAGCCCTTGTATTTTATTAAAAAATAATAAAATATTTATTTCAATCAAAATTACAATTATATTTTTCTGATATAAACATTTTTATCAATTTATCCACTCAGCCATTATTTAACTATTGAAAGGTTTATGAATATGTTCCTCAATTCTCAATTTCCAGAAAGTTGCTGACAGCCAAGTGTCTGTGTGAAACGTGTGTCACTGCCAACTCTATGAGTTGTGAGACTATCAAACAAAACGTCACGGTATTTAAAGTGGACAGTTGTCGGGACGGTCTGGCGGTCATGACCAAAGTGGAGGTCCCCGTGGTCGTCGGGTGCCACTGCGCCAACAGCGTCACCACCGAGTCCAGAGTGTCTAGCGGCTAGTGAAGAATACGAAACAAATTGCAAACAAGTAATGATTGGTGGGGGGGGGGGGAGTCCTACAGATTCGCTGCCCACCTCCACCTTGATGTATTTGTTAGTTAATATAAGCTCTAGCAAGTTATGCTACAAAACTATGTATCTGCTGAGGTTGACAAAAGGCTTTTCCCTTTTGACGTCGTCAGCATAATTTCGTAGGTCACATTGACCTATTACATTAATTGTGTCCAAAATGTAGATACGACTTTACATGACTTATGTTATTTATTTATTTATGTATTTATTTATTAATGTTTATTTGTTACTGAACAATCCAGTCAGATATACGAGTATTAGCCAAACAATTCAACGCAATGCATTTATTTATTTATTTTAATTTGTTTTGTACATAGATGTATAGATTTATTTATTTATTTTACGGCGCCTTACCGTAATCTTTATTATAAAGCCCGTTATGTACATAGTTATAAATGATTGAATTGATATACACAATCAATGTTCCTTCTTTATACAAATATAGATTTCATATATTTATTTCCTGTATGTAAATAATGGAATTTATTTTGTATTTATTTTTCAAAGTTTAATATTTTAAAGTTTTTAAAAAGTTTGTTTTAAATATCATCAACGGTATTATGTTTCAAGGGAAATAATTATGTAAAAATTAATTAGCCAGAAGACACATCAGCAATTCCATTATTTAGTGAAGTCATAGGCTTTTATTTTCAGACTATTTTTGTAGTTCTTCTACAAGTGTTGGTAATGTCTTCAAAAATGTCCACATTGTTTAATTCATAACATACTAAAAGTCTCAGCCTGTATTTTTATTTATGTATTTATTTATTTATGTATTTATTCAGTTTGAATATTTCGGTGAACTTATAGCTCTAAACAGTTCAATTCTTTATGATGGTTGTTTGTCTATCCAGTGCCCATCTATTTATGCTGCATGGACAGATTCACAACCCTGTGTACCAACCAGTGCCCATCTATTTATGCTGCATGGACACATTCACAACCCTGTGTACCAAATAAGTCAGGTGAATTGCAACCCAATATTAAAAATAGTCCAATTAGTCCTATAGCTAGCACCGCTACACTGGGTCAAAAAGTGGTCTTTCTAATCCGAAACAACAAATCCTATTTTTCTTTCCCGCAAAAGACTTCCAGCAATATGCTAGTCCAGATATCCTGCCAGGCATTCTATGCATATAATATTATGTCCATTATATGAACCGTTTGTATGTTCTACTTTGTTTGTACATGCATCATACCATCAATCGCCAACTTATTTTACCAGCCCATTCTTTTGTGGGCATCCGAGAATGCAATACTGTGATACTTAAGTAATATTGATGTAAAGTATTATATGTTTGATCAACATTCCTCGTGTTTATATATTTATATAATGTAAAGATTCTTACAATTTTGAGAGAAAAAAAGTATTAATAAATTTAAAAGAAACAAATAAATGAATTTATAAACATTTCAAATGTTTTATTCAAATGTCTACAAAGCTATTATTATTATGTCATGTTACAATATTAAAATGTATTACTCAATTAAAGCCCATTGTGTTATCTTGTGTATTCTCCCATTGTGTTATCTTGTGTATTATCCCATTGTGTTATCTTGTGTATTATCCCATTGTGTTATCTTGTGTATTATCTCATTGTGCTATCTTGTGCATTATGTGGGACATCCTTTAGTTCTCATGGGATTGTGGTGATTGTTCTTAAATATTAGTGAAGACAAGGTAAAGCCAGTCAAGTAAATGTAGTAGACATATCTACCTTTTGTCCTCTGCGATGTGATGTGGTCAAATGGTCTGTTGATGTGGTCGAATGGTCAGTTTATGTCTAGACAGAAATCCCCCCCCCCCATCTCCACGTCACTGCTACTGATACAGCAAGCTGAGGAGGGGGGAGGGCATGAACAGCCGCCAGATAAATGAGGTAATTTCATACCGTGTTTTAGATAATCCATCTCTTAATTTTAGGTTGGAGGTCATTCCTCTAGCCATTCTGGTTAACATGTATAGCGGAGGATTAACAGCGTAGTTTCTCTCTTTTGTTACACTTGAGCAGTTGACTGACACCAGTGGACTGACGCCAGTTGACAGACGCCAGTTAACTGACACCAATTGACTCTGACACCAGTAGACTGATGCCAGTTGACTCTGGATCCAAACTTCTGACGTTAGTGGACTGACACCAGTTGACTGACACCAGTGGACTGACGCCAGTTGACTGACACCAGTTGACTCTGAAAACAGTTGACGGACGCCAGTTGACTCTGACACAAGTAGACTGACACCAGTTGACTCTGAAACCAGCAGACTGACACCAGTAGACTGACACCAGTGGACTGACACCAGTGGACTGACGCCAGTTGACTGACACCAGTTGATTATGACACCATTAGACTGACACCATATGACTCTGACACCTCTGTAGACTGACACCTGTAGACTGACACCTGTAGACTGACACCTGTAGACTGACACCAGTAGACTGACACCAGACACCAGTGGACTGACGCCAGTTGACTCTGACACTTGTAGACTGACACCAGTAGACTGACTCCTGTTGACTCTGACACCAGTGGACTGACGCCAGTTGACTCTGACACCAGTTGACTCTGACGCCAGTTGACTCTTACACCAGTTGACTGTTACCAGTAAAAAAAATATGTAATAAATACATTATTAATACAAAGTTTAATAAATCTAAATTAATATTTTCTTCATCATAATCTTTAAATTAAACTTGAGGATGCGACGTTTCAATTTTATTTAAGGTTCATCTGTTGAAGTTGATTTTTATTTTATCAAAATACGTTTCCTTTCATTGGATTTAATGTAAATAATGTATCTGTATATGCAATGTCGGGTAATATACCTAGTATATAAATCACTAAAGAGGCTCAAGACAATATGGAAAGACAAGAACCTAGCCCTCAGCACCAAAATCAGGTTGATGCGCTCACTGGTCCTCTCCGTTTTCTTATATGCTTGCGAGTCATGGACATTAACAGCGGAGCTGGAAAAGAAGATAAACACCATGGAGATGAGATGCTTCAGAAACCTGCTCGGTATCTTTTATAGAGACCATATCTCCAATGAACAGATACGAAAAAGAATACATCAGGAAGTTGGAAAATATGAAGACCTGCTGGCCACAGTCAAGAAAAGGAAACTGGAATGGTATGGCCACGTCACCAGAACCAACGGGCTTGCCAAAACCATTCTGCAGGGTACCACCAGAGAAGGCAGAAAGAGAGGAAGACAAAAGAAACGATGGGATGATAACATCAGGGAATGGACAGGAACAAAACGGTGCGACGCACTGAGAAGATCTGAGAGACGGTAGGAATGGTGGCGGCTGTTGTACATGTAGTATGTGGCGCCCCAACGGTCCAACAGATTACGGGAAATGTAGGTTGTAGGTAGGATAAATATTTGTTATACAGTTGTAGTATAGTAAAAAAAGTAAAGTACCCTTCGGACCAAAGTGATCATAGGGCCGGTGAAGCAGCGTTCACCAGTTTCTGTGGCCACGGCATACTAGGGGATGTGGGGCCAGCACAATGCCCAGCCGCCTTTACTTTACCCCAACTAATGTCAGGTACCCATCAGAGCTGGGTATACTCAGGGACACCCTCAAGTCCTGGGAAAAAATCCCGGCTTCACCAGGATTTGAACCCAGGACCCTCGGATCGCCAGTCGAACGCGCTGCCGCTCGGCTACCGTGCCCCCTGTTGTAGTATAGTGCCCGCCTTAAAACAAGTTAGTTTGGCAGCACGAAGTTGGCAGGACCGTAAAAATAAAAACGCATTGTACAGGTCAGCCCATTCGATTGCACATAGGGTTGCCAGACGTCCGGCAAATTGAGGACATGTCCTCCTTTTTAGTCCTTTGTCCTCCGTCCGGCAGGCAAAGCTAAAAACCCTTAAAATGTCCAGCTTTTGTACGCCAAAGGTTTTAAAAGTCCTTAGTTCACTTTTTATGTTCTTATTTACTGTCACTAAGTGGCTGGGTCGAGTAAAGCAAAACACTGGAGTATTTAGCAGGAAATGTAATGAATTAGATTGTGTTATCTAATGCATTGTTAGGTTAATAATTGTAGTGGAGTTTGTTTTTTCAAAGTTTCCCAAATGTAAGTTGCTTTTCAGACTTACTAAAAATGTGTGAACTTTTGTTCTGTATCCCTGGACACAATGGTAGGCCTAATGTTTAAAGAGTGTTCTCATTGATAAATTTAACGCTCAATTGAGAAAGAAACAGACTCGACTCAGTTAACTGTTGCAAAGCTCAGATAAACATAAGGACAAAAACACTTTCCTTATCCCTTATGCGAGAACAAATGCATTTAAGTACTCTTTCTTCCCGAGTGGCATTCGGGCATGGAATGGGTTGTCTGAACAAATCAGGAAAACCAGTAACTTAATATCATTTAAAACATTAATTAAAGTGCAAGACTAGACTCGGACCACGGATGAGCGTAGGATGCAATAATCTTCTTTATAGAAGGAGCGTCTGTAATTGTAATGTATAAGATAAGATAAGAAAAATCTCACATGTAGCCTATACAGTTTTGCTAACGAGGATCTTGTGCAAAAAGTTGGCTCGTCGGAGAACTATGCTGTATAATTAAGAAACATCATAATGTATTAACTTTAGAATTAACTTTTTAATTTTCCAACAATAAGCTTAAAGCATTGTTGCATTATGAAAAAAAAAGGTAATTGAAATCATTTTTTTTTTCACAATAGTTTTATTGGTTAATTTATTAATGGATAATTATTGGCAACCACTGTAATAAAATTGTAGCCTATTGATTGATGGTTAAATCAGCATTCAATTAAAAAAAATTAAATGATTTAAATGGAACACTCTATGTGCCCTCCTTTTGGTACCCATGTGTCCTCCTTTGTCCTAATTTTTGTCTCTCTGTGTCCTCCTTTTGGTACCCATGCATCTGGCAAGCCTAATTGCACACAAAGACGAGACCCCAACGCTGTCGTCGTACCTGATGCCCTACCTTTGGTGTTATTTTTGTTTTCAACCTTATTCAAAGTTATTCTGATTGGTCTGTTGTTTTTATGTATATAATATTGTTTCCATTTCTATTTCCTTCGTCTATTTATTTCATGCTTATCGGGTAAAATAGTATTATTTGCAATTTATTTGTTTTGTACTACATTTTATATTTTTCTTTATTATTATCCGATATAAGGTGTCACTATTTTTATTTTCATGCTTGTCCGTACATATTATATTTTTTAAAATTATTTTTCGATATAAGATTCCAGATGTCGCTAATTTTTATCATTGACAAATAGTGAAACAATTGTTTTCATGTTTTTAATATAATATTGTTTGTGTTTATGAAGGTCACCTAGTCTTGGGTACCTGTCTTCTTGTGGTTATCTTGAAATAAATGCTCGATTGTGTGTGTTGACCCTAGAGCAAAAGCCAATCAAATCTATCTGTTTAGTCACTGAGTGAAAGGCTGTTTGCTTAAACCCACCACACAGTTATACTCGTGTATTGACAAGGTAGACGAGACAAACAGAAGTTATAGTTCTTTGAAATAACTGATTTCATCCAACAATTGAAAGCTGCAAATATGTTGACAACATGTTCTTGTACTATTCTACCATTCAATTTGTGTCCACCAAAACAATCCTACTCAATAGAATATGCCTTGACATATGACCAGTAATTAAAACATCTAACGTAATGCCGACTGATCCAGTAAGCGTCCAACGAGTTCTAGTAGGCCTATTTATTTGATTGGTCCGTGAAAACTGCAACAAAGTCCCAGTTGGCCCTAAAGTTTAATTAAACAAAAAATAATAAAGAATCAGCCCCTGGCCCAAAGCAAGTCTTAGTTGAGCTGAGAGCTCCCGCAGTTGATGTTAAAGTAAAATTAATTTATCGTCGGTGTGTATGTGTAGGCTATACTCGACATAGATGGATCAGGCTATATGTGTATGTTAAAGGAGAGATCAGGATATATGTGTATGTTAAAGGAGAGATCAGGCTATATGTGTATGTTAAAGGAGAGATCAGGCTATATGTGTATGTTAAAGGAGAGATCAGGATATATGTGTATGTTAAAGGAGAGATCAGGCTATATGTGTATGTTAAAGGAGAGATCAGGCTATATGTGTATGTTAAAGGAGAGATCAGGCTATATGTGTATGTTAAAGGAGAGATCAGGATATATGTGTATGTTAAAGGAGAGATCAGGATATATGTGTATGTTAAAGGAGAGATCAGGATATATGTGTATGTTAAAGGAGAGATCAGGCTATATGTGTATGTTAAAGGAGAGATCAGGCTATATGTGTATGTTAAAGGAGAGATCAGGCTATATGTGTATGTTAAAGGAGAGATCAGGATATATGTATATGTTAAAGGAGAGATCAGGATATATGTGTATGTTAAAGGAGAGATCAGGCTATATGTGTATGTTAAAGGAGAGATCAGGCTATATGTGTATGTTAAAGGAGAGATCAGGCTATATGTGTATGTTAAAGGAGAGATCAGGATATATGTGTATGTTAAAGGAGAGATCAGGATATATGTGTATGTTAAAGGAGAGATCAGGATATATGTGTATGTTAAAGGAGAGGGCGGGTTATTTGGTATTGTTTTGTTTTTTTTTGCTCGGGTGATTAATGTGCGATCTGATTGGTCAAAATGGGAACCTTTTCTATTTTTAGAGACATTGACCTAATTGGCCTCGAGGGGAATACGCTGGAGAACGGGTAGGAGGGCGAAATTGAGAGGGAAGTAAAGTAAGAAAGATAGACGGAATTAGGTCAAGGTTGAACACTGGTGTAGTTTTGTCTTCATGCTGTCTTTGTTAAATGTGTGGGTGTAAAAAAAATACTGGAAGGTTCAGTGTGGGTTTATTAAACATAGGCCTATGTTTTTACTGAACTGTATTGGCTTTTTGTAAAACAATAGTCAATAGTCTTATTTTCTCTATCTTTCTGTATCTCTTTCTCTGCAACTCTATGTCTCTGTCTCTCTGTCTCTCTCTGTCTTCCTGTACTCTCTCCGTCTCTCTCTGTATCTCTATGTCTCTCTCTCTGTCTCTCTCTGTCTTCCTGTCTCTCTCTCCGTCTCTCTCTGCATCTCTATGTCTCTCTCTCTGTCTCTCTCTGTCTTCCTGTCTCTCTCACCGTCTTTCTCTCTGCATCTCTCTGTCTTCCTGTCTCTCTCACCGTCTCTCTCTCTGTGTCTCTCTGTCTTCCAGTCTCTCACTCCGTCTTTTTCTCTGTATCTCTATGTCTCTCTATATCGAAAATTCCCTTTATGTATTTTATATTTTATTCACTCTCTCATTTCTCTCCGTCCTCTTTCTCTCTTTCTCTCTCTCGCTCTCTCTCTCTCTCTCTCTCTCTCTCTATTTCTTTCGCATTGTCATATGTAGTTACTGAATATAAATTTCTTTTATCATATTTTCAAGGTGGGGAAAGGGGGAATCTCTCTGCCTGTAATGAAAGAAATATCCCCCTACCCTACACACACACATACTATCTCTGACCAAGACAAGAGGGTAACATCGTTATGTAATATTACATTTATCATTCATTACATTATATGATTACATGACACGAGGGTAACATCGTTATGTAATATTACATGTGTCGTTCATTACATTATATGATTACATGACGCGAGGGTAACATCGTTATGTAATATTACATTTGTCAGTCATTACATTATATGATTACATGACACGAGAGTAACATCGTTATGGAATATTACATTTGTCATTCATTACATTATATGATTACATGACACGAGGCTAACATCGTTATGTAATATTACATTTGTCATTCATTACATTATATGATTACATGACGCGAGGGTAACATCGTTATGTAATATTACATTTGTCAGTCATTACATTATATGATTACATGACACGAGGGTAACATCGTTATGTAATATTACATTTGTCATTCATTACATTATATGATTACATGACACGAGGGTAACATCGTTATGTAATATTACATTTGACATTCATTACATTATATGATTACATGACACGAGGGTAACATAGTTATGTAATATTACATTTGCCATTCATTACATTATATGATTACATGACACGAGAGTAACATCGTTATGGAATATTACATTTGTCATTCATTACATTATATGATTACATGACACGAGGCTAACATCGTTATGTAATATTACATTTGTCATTCATTAACATTATATGATTACATGACTAGAGGGTAACATCGTTATGTAATATTACATTTGTCATTCATTACATTATATGATTACATGACACGAGGGTAACATCGTTATGTAATATTACATTTGTCATTCATTACATTATATGATTACATGACACGAGGGTAACATCGTTATGTAATATTACATTTGACATTCATTACATTATATGATTACATGACACGAGAGTAACATCGTTATGGAATATTACATTTGTCATTCATTACATTATATGATTACATGACACGAGGCTAACATCGTTATGTAATATTACATTTGTCATTAATTACATTATATGATTACATGACGCGAGGGTAACATCGTTATGTAATATTACATTTGTCATTCATTACATTATATGATTGCATGACACGAGGGTAACATCGTTATGTAATATTACATTTGTCATTCATTAACATTATATGATTACATGACTAGAGGGTAACATCGTTATGTAATATTACATTTGACATTCATTACATTATATGATTACATGACACGAGGGTAACATCGTTATGTAATATTACATTTGTCATTCATTACATTATATGATTGCATGACACGAGGCTAACATCGTTATGTAATATTACATTTGTCATTGATTACATTATATGATTACATGACACGAGGATAACATCGTTATGTAATATTACATTTGTCATTCATTACATTATATGATTACATGACACGAGAGTAACATCGTTATGTAATATAACATGTGTCATTTATTACATTATATGATTACATGACACGAGGATAACATCGTTATGTAATATAACATGTGTCATTCATGACATTATATGATTACATGACACGAGGGTAACATTGTTATGTAATATTACATTTGTCGTTCAATACATTATATGATTACATGACACGAGGGTAACATCGTTATGTAATATTACATTTGTCATTCATTACGTTATATGATTACATGACTAGAGGGTAACAACGTTATGTAATATTACATTTGTCTTTCATTACATTATATGATTACATGACACGAGGCTAACATCGTTATGTAATATTACATTTGTCATTCATTACATTATATGATTACATGACAGGAGGGTAACATCGTTATGTAATATTACATTTGTCATTCATTACATTTTTTGATTACATGACACGAGGGTGTCATCGTTATGTAATATTACATTTGTCAGTCATTACATTATATGATTACATGACACGAGGGTAACATCGTTATGTAATATTACATTTGTCATTCATTACATTATATGACTACATGAAACGAGGGTAACATCGTTATGTAATATTACATTTGTCATTCATTACATTATATGATTACATGACACGAGGGTAACATCGTTATGTAATATTACATTTGTCATTCATTACATTATATGATTACATGACACGAGGATAACATCGTATGTACTATTACATTTGTCATTCATTACATTATATGATTACATGACACGAGGATAACATCGTTATGTAATATTACATTTGTCATTCATTACATTATATGATTACATGACACGAGGGTAACATCGTTATGTAATATTACATTTGTCATTCATTACATTATATGATTACATGACACGAGGGTAACATCGTTATGTAATATTACATTTGTCATTCATTACATTATATGATTACATGACAGGAGGGTAACATCGTTATGTAATACGCTGTAAATTTGTATTGCGGATTTCTTCTGCTACCCTTCGACTTATGCCTAAATAAACAGTATTTGAAATTCATCCCGGCATTCAATCAATCTTTGTTCTTGTACCTGCTTATGTGTAGTGTTCCTGTCTTGTAGTGGAATTACTCAAAATCAACAGCTCCCACGCCAGCCACGTGGGAAACGGAAAAATATAAATAATTATAAGGCCCAACGTCATTGTGACATCGCAATAATCAGCCTCTACACGAGCCAAATAACTACGTAGATTCCCAGCCACGCTACAGGGCCCAAAAATAATTTTAAAAGAGAAACATGGCCAATTGATCTTAAAATACTACTTTGTCTCATGTCATTAACGTGACTTTGTAGCCAATAGTGTCATTCTACCACCGCTTTCAATTTAATAGCAGACTTATGGTATGTTTGACATTTTTACCGTTTTATGAATTTGCCATTTTAAAAGATTTTCCCAAGGTAAAGAGAGAGAGAGAAAGAGAGTTGATGTAAGTAACAAGTTATGGAAATACCCGGAAAAGAGCTTTAGGTAAATGGACATTTAAAGCTTCAGCTTTTCTATCGGAGTTTCCCGGATTCGTCAGGATGTTTTTTAAATTTTTAATGTTAATGAATTTTACTTCCTCTGTCGGAAACATACAGATTCTAAAAGTGCAATATTTCCTTGTCATTTACGGAGTGGTCAGATCTGGTCCGTGACAGTGTGGATGTGTGACAGTGTGTGTGTGTGACAGTGTGTGTGTGACAATGTGTGTGTGACAGTGTGTGTGTGACAGTGTGTTTGTGTGTGTGACAGTGTGTTTGTGTGTGTGACAGTGAGTGTCTGTGCGAATGTAGGTGATTTATTGTTTGGAAGTAAAAATACAAAAAAGGATTATTATTATTTACATTTTTCCAGTTTGATCTGGGTCAGCAAGGGTTAAAATTAGAATTCATTCAGCATTTGTTTACTATGCGAGGCTATCACGTGACAGTAGGGTCAAGCGCGGATCCAGGCTAACGTCAATGTTAAAACTTTTCCAAGTCTAATAGAATAAAAACTGCTGACAGGTGTGAGTGAAGAAAAACTGCTGACAGGTGTGAGTGAAGAAAAACTGCTGATAGGTGTGAGTGAAGAAAAACTGCTGACAGGTGTGAATGGAAAAACTGCTGACAGGTGTGAGCGAAGAAAAACTGCTGATAGGTGTGCGTGAAGAAAAACTGCTGACAGGTGTGAGTGAAGAAAAACTGCTGACAGGTGTGAATGGAAAAACTGCTGACAGGTGTGAATGGAAAAACTGCTGATAGGTATGAGTGAAGAAAAACTGCTGATAGGTGTGAGTGAAGAAAAACTGCTGACAGGTGTGAGTGAAGAAAAACTGTTGAAATGTGTGAGTGAAGATAAACTGCTGACAGGTGTGAGTGAAGAAAAACTGCTGACAGGTGTGAATGGAAAAACTGCTGACAGGTGTAAGTGAAAGAAAGTGGTGAATTAGGTAGATGTGCCATGGGCTGTAGCGAACCACTGTAATAATGGCAACGGTAAATATGGCAGCAGTAAAAATGGCAAGATAGAAATGGCAACGGTTTATAAGGCTGCGTTAAATTTGGCAAACTAACAAAACGGTAAACGGCAACAGTAAAAATGGCAAACTTATACTATATTACGTTTTATTTGTAAGGCCTAACCAGGTTGGTATAGTCAAAACAGTATGATAAACAAATTACTTCTGGAAATGAAAAAAAATATACCATTGCGCATTCTGTTTTGTATTCTGTGTAGTTTTCAGCATGGAGTTGAGACCGAGGGTTTTTAACTTTTCCACAAATGGAATATGGCAGTGTTATCTACCAGTGTTATTCGTGTAATTATCGTACACAAGTTCAAACATTAAATTCTCCTTCAAACTTTTATCCTGTGTCTTTAGTCTTGAGTATATTATTTCATAGTGAATGGATGACAGAAAACCAGGGTTATTACGATATATATATATATAGCTTGGATGTTGGGCATCGTTAGAGTCTTAAGGAGAATTGACTGCGCTTACTGCCGAATCTGCTAAACACATTTTTTTTTAAATGTTGAACGGAACATGTTAGACGTCATTAAAACTATTTCAATTTCACTGACTGGTGATGTCATACTTCAAAACACACATACACACTCCGGAAAAAAATGTCCGAGAAAGAGAACGAAAAAAAAATGCCTAAGGTGCGCCATGTCGTCATGTGCGTGCCACAGAGCGTATCAATGTGGTTACAGGTTTACGAAATATTGAAACAACTATACTACAGTAATGCTACCGGGGAATTCCAGAAATGCGTTACGCGTCAACTGTAGGGGTGGGGTGGGGGGTGGGTGGCGACGTCAATTACTTTCAAGAAACAAATTAAACTAGCACCGTTAGAGACTGTACAATGAATGGATGGATTAAAGAAGTGAGGGAATGGAGTTACTACAAGGAGGGAATGGAGTTACTACAAGGAGGGAATGGAGTTACTACAAGGAGGGAATGGAGTTACTACAAGGAGGGAATGGAGTTACTACAAGGAGGGAATGGAGTTACTACAAGGAGGGATGAAGGAATGAACTGATCAATTGTTTACTTTAAGTCAAATATAATTCCACTCATTCATATGAGTATACAGTATTCAAGTATTATATTTTATATTTACTCTGGTTCACATTCCATACTGGTAGAAATCATTCAGGCAAGACAAAAACTGATATTTTATTTCTTTCAACGTAGTAATGACGTCATGGAACACTTGGAATTTCGTCGTTGCGTGCGACGGTAGGTAAAAAAAAGACGGAACAAAAAAAACACATTATATTGACCCCCGCCCCCTCCTATTAAAGTTCGAGTGTATCACTAACCCCAAAACCACATAGCTTAGAGCACAAGAATATTTCTAGCCTAGACAAAACTTAGTAAAAAATGTAATACAAAAAATAACAAAAAGTTAAAAAGAAAATGATGGACATTAAATTCTATTTGAGAATCAAATATATAATCAGGGCATTAAATTAATCTAGATTAATTAATCTCTCTGTTGTCAGTGAGTTGTCACATGTACTATGTCTCCCCATCTGCGGGATTCCCCTCGCATCATTATCGTAGTGGCTCGCTCGTTTCCCTGCACTGTCGCCCTGTAGCACAAATTCTAAACTATAGGTATGGACATCCAGGCACCAGGGCGAGGTTTAGGCGGTACTGCTACGCACATCGACATCCAGGCACCAGGGCGAGGTTTAGGCGGTACTGCTACGCACATCGACATCCAGGCACCAGGGCGAGGTTTAGGCGGTACTGCTACGCACATTGCTTCCTCACCCCTCAGTGGTGAAATGAGACCTCGGCCCCGCAGCAGGCTGTCTACCACCAGTGTGTTCTTGATGCAACCCTACTAGTGTTTTCCACAGTTTGCCGACGATGAGGTCCATGGGTACAGAAGGGTAGTATATATATATTTTACGGCCAAAGCTTCGCACTTTGGCCGAGGCGCGTGGCCAATGTATGATGTGCTGGAAATTGCCAGTGCTGACGCTACTTTGGTTGGCCTTTTCTCGAAGTGGCTGGAAATCCCTGGCAAATGTTCGATGTCCTGATGCAAGACTTTTCGGTAGGCGTCACAGCTGTTGGTTTTGATGTGATGGCGGCTATGGTAGCAACAGCAATGACTATAATACGCTGTGACAATAATTTTCTGTTCGTCTGCTGCTTTTCAGAGAAAGTCCTGCCTGTGATAAAGCGGTCACTAATTATCACATGATTTAGTAACATATATACAGACAAGGGACTTTTTCTGGCATGGGGTCGCTGAACATGAAGCTATACGGGCGTCGGGAATACACAACACGTGATCAAAATGACCTATTGACCACTGGACAGTCAGCTTCACGGGCGCCTGAAGGTTATACTGACCATTTGTCACTGCGATTGAACTTTGAAACATTAAGCACAGAAAAAAATTAGAATGTTTTACTATGGTGAAAACTGAATATTAACCAATGGAAAATGAGCAAAGACAAAAGGTGAACACGATAGACTGCGAGAAGAATGTAAGAAAAACAAATCTTGTAAGATAAACATTTCAACTCCTAGAAATAACTTTAAAATATGAATAGAGTTTACAGTGAACTTTGAACTTTCGTCAATGGAATATATTAATTCCCAAGATTGTCTCAACCAAATTTTTTTTATTTTATTTCTTCTGCCCAGTGAGACCCAAGGAATACATGAACTTTGTATTATTCTTATTATCTTATATTATATTTTTATATTATGCGTTCATAAACTCAACCCTTCTTCTCCAGATTGTATTAAAAGATGCTTAACCAATTAGGAATAGAAACCAATTAGGAATAGAAACTATACAGTGTGAATATTTTGTAAGAAGCATTTCTTGAGCAATACACCTTCCCCTCCCCTTCCCCTTCCCTTCCCCTTCCCCTCCCACACACACTAAGTGTCTCGGATTTTAACCTCAATACCTCCGGGTGAAAATTAAGGGTGTCTACCTCACACCTACACATGGGTGTCTGCCTCACACCTAGGCCTACACATTGGTGTCTACCTCACACCTACACATAAGTGTCTACCTCACACCTACACATAAGTGTCTACCTCACACCTACACATAAGTGTCTACCTCACACCTACACATAAGTGTCTACCTCACACCTACACATAAGTGTCTACCTCACACCTACACATAAGTGTCTACCTCACACCTACACATAAGTGTCTACCTCACACCTACACATAAGTGTCTACCTCACACCTACACATAAGTGTCTACCTCACACCTACACATAAGTGTCTACCTCACACCTACACATAAGTGTCTACCTCACACCTACACATAAGTGTCTACCTCACACCTACACATAAGTATCTACCTCACACCTACACATAAGTGTCTACCTCACACCTACACATAAGTGTCTACCTCACACCTACACATAAGTGTCTACCTCACACCTACACATAAGTGTCTACCTCACACCTACACAAGGTTCACACTGACCCAGTTATTGTTTCTTTTTTTTTTCTTCAAATTGTGTCGGTAATCAAGAGAAGACAATCAGTGGCATCAATGAAACATTACTTTAAGGTTCTCTCCCCATCAACAATGACCTTACAATGACCAGGGAGGGGGGGGGGATAGAGCAGGGGAGTGGCTGCTCCCCCTACTACCATTTTCAAAACAAAAGGGCTTTTTCGGGAAAACAATTTTATTATTAATTTAAACAAGCAACGAAGCACAATGTCTGTCGTTTCTAATGCTTTTCTTTAAGTTTATCTTAAATTTCAAAAAAAATTTTTTTTTTGTTACAATGTGATTAATAAACCCTTTTATATCTAGATAATTTTAGTTTTATTTCATTTGATACCCAGAACATTCTTCGTGTGGGTTCCGTATTTCAAACACCCACGCAGACAATGGTAGCTGTAAATAGTTTGAATGGGCATCATGACACAATGCAGAAACTTTTTTTGTTAGGCTAGAAAATCTTTTGCTGTCTTTATTCAAATTCTCAAAAAGAAAATGTATACTTTTATATATATATATATATATATATATCCACGTTATCATAATTTTGTTTATTTATCCATAGATCTACATATAGTGATGATTAAATCCAAAGAAAACAACAACAAAAAAACGACAAAAGCAAAAACAACGAATATAAATGTAGGCCTATTATTGAATTTAGTACAAATATAGATGTATGATTGAGTTTAGTACAAATATAGATGTATGTTTGAATTTAGTACAAATATAGATGTATGATTGAGTTTAGTACCAAGATAAATATATGTTTGAATTTAGTACAAATATAGATGTATGATTGAGTTTAGTACAAATATAGATGTATGATTGAGTTTAGTACCAAGATAAATGTATGTTTGAATTTAGTACAAATATAGATGTATGATTGAGTTTAGTACAAATATAGATGTATGATTGAGTTTAGTACCAAGATAAATGTATGTTTGAATTTAGTACAAATATAGATGTGTGATTGAGTTTAGTACCAAGATAAATGTATGTTTGAATTTAGTACAAATATAGATGTATGATTGAGTTTAGTACAAATATAGATGTATGATTGAGTTTAGTACCAAGATAAATGTATGTTTGAATTTAGTACAAATATAGATGTATGATTGAGTTTAGTACAAATATAGATGTATGATTGAGTTTAGTACCAATATAAATGTATGTTTGAATTTAGTACAAATATAGATGTGTGATTGAGTTTAGTACCAAGATAAATGTATGTTTGAATTTAGTACAAATATAGATGTATGATTGAGTTTAGTACAAATATAGATGTATGATTGAGTTTAGTACCAAGATAAATGTATGTTTGAATTTAGTACAAATATAGAAGTGTGAATGAGTTTAGTACCAAGATAAATGTATGTTTGAATTTAGTACAAATATAGATGTATGATTGAGTTTAGTACCAATATAGATGCATGTTTAAATTTAGTACAAATATAGATGTATGATTGAGTTTAGTACCAAGATAAATGTATGTTTGAATTTAGTACAAGTATATTGTATGATTGAGTTTAGTACAAATATAGATGTATGATTGAATTTAGTACAAATATATTGTATGATTGAGTTTAGTACAAATATAGATGTATGATTGAATTTAGTACAAATATATTGTATGATTGAGTTTAGTACAAATATAGATGTATGTTTGAATTTAGTACAAATATATTGTATGATTGAATTTAGTACAAGTATATTGTATGATTGAGTTTAGTACAAATATAGATGTATGATTGAATTTAGTACAAATATATTGTATGATTGAGTTTAGTACAAATATAGATGTATGATTGAGTTTAGTACCAATATAGATGCATGTTTAAATTTAGTACAAATATAGATGTATGATTGAGTTTAATACAAATATAGATGTATGATTGAATTTAGTACAAGTATATTGTATGATTGAGTTTAGTACAAATATAGATGTATGATTAAATTTAGTACAAATATATTGTATGATTGAGTTTAGTACAAATATAGATGTATGATTGAATTTAGTACAAATATATTGTATGATTGAGTTTAGTACAAATATAGATGTATGATTGAATTTAGTACAAATATATTGTATGATTGAATTTAGTACAAGTATATTGTATGATTGAGTTTAGTACAAATATAGATGTATGATTGAATTTAGTACAAATATATTGTATGATTGAGTTTAGTACAAATATAGATGTATGATTGAATTTAGTACAAATATATTGTATGATTGAGTTTAGTACCAATATAGATGTATGATTGAGTTTAATACAAATATAGATGTATGATTGAATTTAGTACAAGTATATTGTATGATTGAGTTTAGTACAAATATAGATGTATTATTGAATTTAGTACAAATATATTGTATGATTGAGTTTAGTACAAATATATTGTATGATTGAATTTAGTACAAATATATTGTATGATTGAGTTTAGTACAAATATAGATGTATGATTGAGTTTAATACAAATATAGATGTATGATTGAGTTTAATACAAATATAGATGTATGATTGAGTTTAATACAAATATAGATGTATGATTGAGTTTAGTACCAATATAGATGTATGATTGAATTTAGTACAAATATAGATGTATGACTGAATTTAGTACAAGTATATTGTATGATTGAGTTTAGTACAAATATAGATGTATGATTGAATTTAGTACAAATATATTGTATGATTGAGTTTAGTACAAATATAGATGTATGATTGAATTTAGTACAAATATATTGTATGATTGAGTTTAGTACAAATATAGATGTATGATTGAGTTTAGTAGCCTACAAATATAGATGTATGATTGAATTTAGTACAAATATAAATGTATGATTGAGTTTATTACAAATATAGATGTATGATTGAGTTTAGTAGAAATAGGTCATGTCGTTACGTCATCTATGACACCGTGTGACATTTGAAACTATACAACGCACACACGCTTCATGTGGGAAAAGAAAAACTATTTTGAAATAGGGAGGCATTGGTGGGGGCGTCGGGAGAATTGAAATCTATATCGTATCAACCTAGGTGGTTAGGTAAATCAGATCTAAGGTCACAGGGTTATCCACTTCACTAAAATGCTGGGCAGTGATCCGTGACCAGGTTCTGACCCCCTCCCTCTCTCTTTCCTCTCCCCACAACTACGGAATGTTCCATTATCAATGTAAATGATGTACGTCAAGGTGTCGGGGAAACTTGATGGGAGAGGGGGGGGGACATGTCTAGACAACTTAACTCTCCCTAGACGCCCATTGGTCAAATCTCCAATCTACTCTACCGTTCTTCTCAATGTCCAACATTTACATAAGTAGATCTATGATTCATTTGGTCTCAGACATCGAGTCTAGGTTATGTTAAGGGACGATGCGGCCAATCAATGAAAATAAATTTAATTTTTAACGTGTTTTTTATTATTTTGAATTTTGAAATAAAAATATCTTACAAATGCTTTGTCAGTGTTTTTTTTCATTTTAGAATGTCACAAATATGTGCAAAATGAGTTTGAATGGGGTAGGGGTCCAAAAAGTAATTTCTAAAATCTCATTTACTGTCCTAAAACAAGCGAATTCAACCCTTGGATACGCCATTTTGTTTCATTCCTACACACAAGTGTTTGGTATAGAAATAAACGGCGTCCTCTTGCGAGAATCTAGGTCAAACCTTTATCGATCGATAAAATTTCCACTGAGGGAATTCCTTCTAGTTTGCAACCCATGTTTTCTGCTAAACTAAATTCGCATTGGCTGAACTAGTGACCTTTTATTTTTTAACAACTATCATTGGTCGGCTTACAATAGACGTGACCTAGAAGCGGGGCTTTTCCGGTCTCATTCACTAACAACCTCAGCGTCTTCTTTTCAAACCAGTTATCGTCACCTCTCAAGTTTATACAATATTCTTATTGTAATCACTTTGACAACACTTTATTCATATCTTAGGTAAGTTCAAATAATTTTTAAAAGTAACTAATTAACATATTACACCATTGAGGATTATTCTAGTTTAGAATATGGCTAAAACTAGCAGGATGATCTAATCATAATAATGCCATTCGAGTATGACCGTACTATGACGGCACATTGGCTATGCCGCTATGCCTAGGCCTAGGCTAGTACGGCATATTTCGGTACTATTACATTTCATAATATGGCTAAAACTAGCTGGATAAGCTGATTATACGAATAATATCATTATCCTATGGACTCATTGATGGTGCATTGGCTATGAAGCAATGCCTATACCTATACTATAGCCTATGGCTGTGGACTTATAGTAATAGTCAATAGTCTAATTATAGTTATAGTAATAGTAGGCCTATAGACTATAGGCATAGGCAAGAACGGCATATTTTAGTAGCCTACTGTTACGAATAAGGCTAGTCTTATCTTGAAATTATTAATTAAAATGTTTACTATTGTGAATTAATTGTGTTGTACTAAATTTTGCATTAGGCTTAGGCCAATTACTTTTGTTATTGACGCAACTTGTGTTGTTGGTACTAGATAGATGTGTATACATTGACAAAAATATTATTTATTTTGAGGATAACAAGGCATATTGTGAAATAACTTTTATAATGTTTGCAATCTTGTTTTTGTTTCAATAGGAAAATGTGAACTGAAACTTATGTCTGCAGAAAGCAAGAAAAACTAAAAGTTAAAAAATGTCCCTGCCAGAGGAAAACAGACCTACACTCACTGATTGGGTCACTCTGCCCCTAACATATATTGTTAACTAGACCAAGACTAGACATTGTGTACCAGTATCTTTAGGTGTTGGTGTATTTAATGTTTGGGCTCTAGAGCATCACAAGAATTTCTTTTAGTGTTTGGATTAGAAGTAGGGACAGGAAAAATTAAATTGGGGTAGGTGGGGCGGGATAGTGTTGTAATTTATAAAGGAGAGTCAGCTATAAGATTAAATATACAGAGAAGAATTGAATTAAGAAGGAGTGCAGAAAAAAAGAAAATATAAATATAAGGGCTTTAGAGTAAGAAGTGGGAGAACAATATGTACTCGGTATGTAACGGACCGGGGGGGAGGGGGTCTAACGGCGTTTAGTTAATTTTTTTTTGGGGTGGGGGATGGTTGAAAATGGTATATTAAATTTAAAATGGCATATTCTTTGATTACTTGTTGTTTTTTCTATTTACATAATCTATATCTAAGTATCTGAAAAGATAAAATTATATAAATAATTATTTAAAACACTTTAGATATGATGTTAAATCTTTTTTTGCGGTTTTCTCAAAATAGCATTTTTAGTTTTTTTACGCCACTTCACTAGAGGTAACTCCCTAACTATCCAAGCTACATACTTCATATTTGGCATGCTTATTACTAGACATGTCCTCTTCAAAGTAATAGAGAGTTTTGAAATTATTATAATTCATTTATTATTTACAATTTTTTTTCTTACCCTACCCCCCAAAAAATTACTTCCAAAAACTATAAAAACTGAAAAAAATGTGTAATAATTACATTTTTAGAGTTATTTAAAAAAGCCTCAATCACATTATTAATAATATATGATAGAATATATGTACCAAATTTCATTGTGATATTATAAAACACCTTTGAGTTACCTATTTTTTTGTAAAATGCAATAAATCACTATATAAGGTACTATTTAATAAATAAAAATATTTTTTTTTGCAAACAAAAAAATTTTTAAAATTATTTTGGATTTGTATATAAGGTTTAGTTGATATATACATTAGATATACATGCTTAAATCATTAAATAAGTAAAATCAATCCTAAGGTAGTGGATCCCCTTAAATCCTATTCAAGTGTTAATCTGTAGCGAGAACGCTGAGGCCGTCGTTCGTCTGCCTGGTTCCCCAGTGTGGAGATTAGTTAATCCTAGCTAAGATATGAAATTAAAGAAACGAATTAATTAATCTAAAGTATTGACCGCCTTGGCCTATTGATGGGCTCTTAATTAAACTCCCTCCCTTTCAGCACACACAGACACACACACAAAGATAGAAAATGTGAGAGAAAGAGAGAGAAACAAAGATAATGAGAGCTAAGAGGGACAGAGTGTTTCAGAGAAAGAGAACATGAAATCAAGATAGGCTACATAGGCTACGTTATGTAGTGAAGATGTAGGCCTTCTATGGACATAGGCCTACTTATGATGTAGTAAAGATGTAGGCCTACTATGAACAGACTTATTATGTAGTAAAGATGTAGGCCTTCTATGGACAAAGGCCTACTTATGATGTAGTAAAGATGTAGGCCTACTATGAACAGACTTATTATGTAGTAAAGATGTAGGCCTACTATGGACAGACTTATTATGTAGTAAAAATGTAGGCCTACTATGGACAGACTTATTATGTAGTAAAAATGTAGGCCTACTATGAACAGACTTATTATGTAGTAAAAATGTAGGCCTACTATGGACAGACTTATTATGTAGTAAAAATGTAGGCCTACTATGGACAGACTTATTATGTAGTAAAAATGTAGGCCTACTATGAACAGACTTATTATGTAGTAAAGATGTAGGCCTACTATAAACAGACTTATTATGTAGTAAAGATGTAGGCCTACTATGGACAGACTTATTATGTAGTAAAAATGTAGGCCTACTATGGACAGACTTATTATGTAGTAAAAATGTAGGCCTACTATGGACAGACTTATTATGTAGTAAAGATGTAGGCCTATTATGGACAGACTTATTATGTAGTAAAGATGTAGGCCTATTATGGACAGACTTATTATGTAGTAAAAATGTAGGCATACTATGGACAGACTTACAATTATTATGTAGTAAAAATATAGGCCTACTATAGAGAGACTTAATTATATAGTAAAGATGTAGGCCTACTATGGACAGACTTATTATGTAGTAAAAATGTAGGCATACTATGGACAGACTTACAATTATTATGTAGTAAAAATATAGGCCTACTATAGAGAGACTTAATTATGTAGTAAAGATGTAGGCCTACTATGGACAGACTTATTATGTAGTAAAGATGTAGGCCTATTATGGACAGACTTATTATGTAGTAAAGATGTAGGCCTACTATGGACAGACTTATTATGTAGTAAAGATGTAGGCCTATTATGGACAGACTTATTATGTAGTAAAAATGTAGGCATACTATGGACAGACTTACAATTATTATGTAGTAAAAATATAGGCCTACTATAGAGAGACTTAATTATGTAGTAAAGATGTAGGCCTACTATGGACAGACTTATTTTGTAGTAAAAATGTAGGCCTACTATGGACAGACTTATTATGTAGTAAAAATGTAGGCCTACTATGGACAGACTTAATTATGTAGTAAAAATGTAGGCCTACTATGGACAGACTTATTTTGTAGTAAAAATATAGGCCTACTATAGAGAGACTTAATTATGTAGTAAAGATGTAGGCCTACTATGGACAGACTTATTTTGTAGTAAAAATGTAGGCCTACTATGGACAGACTTATTATGTAGTAAAAATGTAGGCCTACTATAGAGAGACTTAATTATGTAGTAAAGATGTAGGCCTACTATGGACAGACTTATTATGTAGTAAAAATGTACACCTACTATGGACAGACTTACAATTATTATGTAGTAAAAATATAGGCCTACTATAGAGAGACTTAATTATGTAGTAAAGATGTAGGCCTACTATGGACAGACTTATAGACCATTAGACCATTAGGCCTACAGACACTATATCATTAGACCATTAGGCCTACAGACACTATATCATTAGACCATTAGGCCTACAGACACTATATCATTAGACCATTAGGCCTACAGACACTATATCATTAGGCCTACAGACACTATATCATTAGACCATTAGGCCTACAGACACTATATCATTAGACCATTAGGCCTATAGACACTATATCATTAGACCATTAGGCCTACAGACACTATATCATTAGACCATTAGGCCTACAGACACTATATCATTAGACCATTAGGCCTACAGACACTATATCATTAGACCATTAGACCATTAGGCCTACAGACACTATATCATTAGACCATTAGGCCTACAGACACTATATCATTAGACCATTAGGCCTACATACACTATATCATTAGACCATTAGGCCTACAGACACTATATCATTAGACCATTAGGCCTACAGACACTATATCATTAGACCATTAGGCCTACAGACACTATATATCATTAGACCATTAGGCCTACAGACACTATATCATTAGACCATTAGGCCTACAGACACTATATCATTAGACCATTAGGCCTACAGACACTATATCATTAGACCATTAGGCCTACAGACACTATATCATTAGACCATTAGGCCTACAGACACTATATCATTAGACCATTAGGCCTACAGACACTATATCATTAGACCATTAGGCCTACAGACACTATATCATTAGACCATTAGGCCTACAGACACTATATCATTAGACCATTAGGCCTACAGACACTATATCATTAGACCATTAGGCCTACAGACACTATATCATTAGACCATTAGGCCTACAGACACTATATCATTGGACATTAGACCATTAGGCCTACAGACACTATATCATTAGACCATTAGACCATTAGGCCTACAGACACTATATCATTAGACCATTAGACCATTAGGCCTACAGACACTATATCATTAGACATTAGACCATTAGGCCTACAGACACTATATCATTAGACATTAGACCATTAGGCCTACAGACACTATATCATTAGACATTAGACCATTAGGCCTACAGACACTATATCATTAGACATTAGAACATTAGGCCTACAGACACTATATTATTAGACCATTAGGCCTACAGACACTATATCATTAGACATTAGACCATTAGGCCTACAGACACTATATCATTAGACATTAGACCATTAGGCCTACAGACACTATATCATTAGACATTAGACCATTAGGCCTACAGACACTATATCATTAGACATTAGACCATTAGGCCTACAGACACTATATCATTAGACATTAGACCATTAGGCCTACAGACACTATATCATTAGACATTAGACTATTAGGCCTACCACATTCGTATATAGCGGCTATTGGTTTTTTGAACGAAATAGAACCTCTTATAGGGGAGAGCAGGGTAAGGCTTTAAGCACTGACGTTATTAGCACAGAGAGGAGATACAGTTCTGTGTTTTTTCTTTTGTTGCCCTAATTTCTGTGTATGAAAATGTTGACCCTTAAATTATGCCTGACCCATTCTTCCCACTCGGAGGGAAATATTGGTCACATCTGAATTTTTTTACTTTTTCTTTATTATTAAAATACTATTGACTATATATAGCATCATGCTTTTATGTGTAGGCTAACTTTTGGTCACTATAAGACATGTGCCTAACGAAAATAAAGACATTGTGTTTAAAAATCAGTCAATGGTGGATGTATACGTTTTTTGACCCACCTTATCCTGCTCTACCCTACTATTAGCTAAACTACAAACGAATCACTGTAAATTTGGCAAGGGTATATTCGTCAACGGTATTTTCGGCAAGGTCATTTTGGCAACGGTAAATTCGTCAACGGTAATTTCGGCAAAACTATCAAAGCGGTAATTTTGGCACCGGTAAATTTGGCAAACTTAACATATCCACTGTTTTTATTGACCATATTGGTAGGACTACACTCTAGTTCGGGGATGGGCAACGCACGGAATGCGTGCTAGACTTGGCACGCAGTACGGTTTTAAATTTCACGTGAAAGACCAACAAAAAGAAAGTTTAAGTATCTTCTGCATGAAAAGAGCAGGATGACATTAAGGCCATTGGCACCCTGAAAGATTTAGAAATGCTACTTTGGCACACTATTATCTTAAGTTTTGCCGACCCCTGCTCTAGTCTACTAAATGATGCTAATGACACGAAACGATGTTAGCACTATAGAAAGTGCCTGATTTGTGACATGTTTGCATTAGCGTAACCAGAGCAAGGCGTAGGAGATGGGCCCCAGCCGTTGAGTTTATGAGACGTGTTAAAATGACACTAAAAAATGTATACATAAAGCATACAAATTAGGTCACAAAAAATAGTTAATTAGTTTGTTTGACTAAAAATTAAATTTAAGAAAAACATTGAATAAAAACACCGTAATTTTTTTTAACCATTTACGTTATTAAACTAATGCATAAAAAGGAACATTTAAATAGTCGCCAAATGTAACCCCTCCCCCCCCCCCCCTGTCTATAGCACAAGGAAACAAGGCAAAGCAATGTTACATAATGATTATTTGCCATTCCCCTCTTCTTTTTTAAACACCAGAATGAGACTCGCCGTGCTAACAAAAGCAAACGCTAGCCCCTCCCTCCCCCGTCTCACCACCCCGTCTCACAACCCCGTCTCCCCACCCCGTCTCCCCACCGATTAAAGTGTTAGTGACCAGCTTGGTAGCACTAGGCTAAGCAGTGAAAACTAAAAGAGGTTTGGGGGGGGGGGTATTCGTATAAATTCTTTTTTAATCCCAGCACATTGTTGTTATTAGTTAAACAAATCAGTATTTATATCAAAACATTGATAATGATATTGGATTTCATTTTATTATTACAATTATGAAAAAATAATTTAGTTATTTACTTTTCATATATATTTAAATTATATTACAAACGAGAGTTGTAAATAAAACATTTAAATTGTATAAAAGTACTTTCAATGTTTAAACCAATTTACTTAGGCTATAAAGCACATGTAGCTACAAATATCTTGTAAGTTATCGAGGTTTCTATAGACAACTATATGTATTGTTGTAGGCCTATATGTCTAAGTAATGTATACTTGTATCGTTATAACATAGAATGTACAAGGTTTAAAACTGGTACAAGGTTTAAAATTACAAAGACAAAAGGTAGCCTACTGATTGACGACAAATGGAATGTGATAATATGTTTTATGGTGGCCATGTGTTCCCCACCCCCCACACACACAATCAACAACCCGTGTTGAGATAATAGGCCTAGAGGTCAGCAAAGTAATTCTTTAACTCTCCCTGACGTAACCGGTCAAGAAAATTCGTGTATCTCGAGAGAGGGGAATAGGGACTGTGTTCGTTTTTGATAGATACATAAAGTAGGAGGGTTGTAATGTGTTTGCAATGTTTCCCGACGTAAAGGACTTAGTATGGTCGTGCCTGAAAGGAGAGTCTGGTCAGGGGCGGGAGGGGGCATTCTGCATTTGCTCTTGTTTACACAACCAATATCATACTATGTAGGGGTGGCGGTCAGGTAGTCAAAGTTACGTAATATCGTAGGGGAGACAAACGTATGCTTTGATGCGTAAAGTTAGTTTGGATACCTTACACACATAGGCCTACCTTTACATTTGGTGAGGCGTAAGGAAGAAACGCCGGGGCTGGGGAAGGGGTACATTTGGCGCCTATTTAAAATGATTGTCTTTGATCATTAGATGACGTTAAATTAAATAACGTGCCAAAGTGCTCCTGAATGTTATCATGCTCTTTTCACCATTTTGGTGGTCTTTCATGTGCCATTTAAAAACACTCTGTGTGCCATGTATGGCACGCATTGCATAGGTTGCCTATCCATGGACTAGAGTGTAGTCTAACCAGTACTTTTAATAAAAACAGTGGATATTATATGATTGCCAATTTTACCGTTGCCAATTTTACCGCTTTGCGTGTTTTGCCGAATTTACCTATTCCGAAATTACCTTTGCCAAAATCACCTTGCCTAAAATACCGGTTCCGAATTTACCATTGCCAAATTTACCGAGCACCCTACAAACACAACAAAAACTAGGTCAACAAAAAGGCGCAAAAGACAGAAAAGTGAATGGGTACATAGCAGAGCCGTATGCAGGCTGTACATTGCAAGGGGATTCAGAAATACAATGCAATAGAGTATTAGTTTCGGGCTGTAGCCTATTATACATACACATGCAATCTAATGGGATTTATACTAGTTTAGAGTTTCCGATTCAGACAAATCTAAACAATTGTAAGTTTAGTTACACGCCTGATTTCTGTTGTGAGGTTTTTTATATTCTCTGACAACGTTAGCTATGTAGGCATTTGAATAGGCCCAAGCAACTGTAGTTCATGTAAGAGCAGGTCTATATTCATGAAGATGTTGTTAAAACAGCTGTAGTTCATGTAAGAGTAGGTCTATATTCATTAAGATGTTGCCAAAACAGCTGTATTTACTGTAAGAGTAGGTCTATATTCATTAAGATGTTGCCAAAACAGCTGTAGTTTCTGTAAGAGTAGGTCTATATTCATGAAGATGTTGTCAAAACAGCTGTAGTTCCTGTAAGAGTAGGTCTATATTCATAAAGATGTTGCCCAAACTGCTGTAGTTCCTGTGAGAGTAGGTCTATATTTATGAAGATGTTGCCAAAACAGCTGTAGCTCCTGTAAGAGTAGGTCTATATTCATGAAGATTTTGCCAAAAACAGCTGTAGTTCCTGTAAGAGTAGATCTATATTCATGAAGATGCTGCCAAAACAGCAGTATTTCCTGTAAGAGTAGGTCTATATTCGTGAAGATATTTCCAAAACAGCTGTAGTTCCTGTTTGTTTTCTTATTACTAAACTCTTGGGTCTGCTTTTAGCTTTTTCTCCTATCAAAAATATCTTCCGTTTTATTCAACGTTCAAACATAGGCCCTGGCGGGTCATAGATGAATGGAGTTTTTACTTCTGCATGGAAAACTGGGTTTCCAATTTTGCCGTCAGCCTGGATAATTTTTTTGTAAGTTAAGAAATGCCCCCTCCTTCCCTACCTCCATTGCAACAAGTCTGTTTAGATCCAAGTTATTTACTTAATATACTTGTTAATGCACAACAATAATTTATCAGAGTGCAGGTAGATTCTAGGGGGATTTCCCTATACCTTGCCCTATCCTTGCCAACCCAGACATTGTTTGTTTTTTAGTCTACATGAAAACGAGTCTGGGTCGGTGTATTCCTTTGACAACACCGATAGGTGAAGGTCAGAATGGATAGCACTGGGACAAAACAATTCCGAAATACGCTGTAGGCCAAAGATCATTTAAGTCTCAATGGGGTTACAGAAAAAGATCTTTTGTTACCTGTTACAGACGCTCCTTGTATAAAGAAGATTATTGTGTCATCTACGCTCATCTGTGATTTGAGTCTAGTCCTGCATTTTTGTGTATGGGGCTGAGCAAATCTGTGAAATTACCAAGAATCAAAACTGGTGGATTTCACGACCTACAAAACAGACATGTGGCAATTAGGCCTAAATTTAATAAAGTATACATTCTAATATGGTTACCTAAGAGCAGGGGGGGGGGTGGGGGTGGAATAAATCATTCACAGAATAGATTTTGTTCTTTGACAGTTGAAATTTGACGAAAGTAATGAACCAATAGGATTGTTTATTTCACTAGCCAATAGAATTCTTTCTTTCACTAGCCAATATGTTGCATCCTTCCGTCTCGCGAGACAATGGTGCATCCCCGTGGTTCGAGGTTGCACTTCCTCGTGTGGCTGAGCAGGCCTATCCTTGAGTGACAGTCTTTATCACAGCTTTTGCACACGTGTTCCGTGATTTCTATTTTCTTCGCCATTCTTCTAGCCCTTTTATCCATGGTCTCCTTCATTCTACTTTCCTCTGCTATTTTTACCCCTTCCCTGACAGCAGTGCACCAGGTGGACCGATCCTCTGCCTTCCCCTCTCAGTCTTTTGTGATTATTCTGGCTGCTCTCATGTCCCTCTGGCAGACATCTTTGTAACGGAGGCGTGTGCGACCTGTTTTTCTCTTTCCAGATGCCAATTCTCCATATGGGAGGTCCTTAGGGATTCTGCCTGGACTCATTCTTCTTACATGTCCTAGCCATCTTAGGCGTCTTTCACTAAGGACTGCAAACATGCTTTGGGCGTTGGCGCGCGTCAGTACCTCACTATTAGGAACTTTGTCCTGCCATTTAATGCCTAGGATGCGACGCAGGCACCTCAGGTGGAAGCTATTTAGCTTTCGCTCATGGGATGCATAGGTTGTCCATGATTCACTTCCATAAAGCAGCGTGTTGATGACGCAGGCCTGGTAGACACATAGTTTGGTCCTTTCTGTCAGCTTGGTGTTTTCCCAAACCCATTTACTAAGTTTAGCCATCGTGGCAGCTGCCTTGCCGATTCTGCTATTTAATTCATCCTCTATGGACAATGAGCTGGAAATCGTGGACCCCAAGTAGGTGAAGCAGTCCACAACTTCCAAGTTTTCATTTTCTATAGTGATGGTAGGAACGGAGCATGTGTCTTGGGTCATGATATTTGTCTTCTTTATGCTCACCTGCAGGCCGAACTCTTTGCAGGCGTTGGCGAAGCTTGACACAATAGGATTCTTTCTTTCACTAGCCAATCCCTCTCTTCATTTTTCTTGTGTTCGTCCTACGAAGTCGGGATTTAGAACAATATGTTTGGGGACTAATATTTATGACCCCATTCTTCTTCCTTATGAATGGGCCCCAGAAGTTACCTGAGCGTTCATGGGAATCGTCTGCTTCGCATGGCTGGACATTTAAAGCTAAAGATTTTTTTCAGTAAGTTGTTAGCCTACTAACGTTGGCCTATCTGTTACAGTTACTAAATTTATATTTGGAGATAATATTCGACACCGAATCAAAGTGCTGAAAATCTATTTTCAATAACAGGATGAGACAAAAAGAAAGAAACTCGGTAAAAAAGAATCGAAGGAAAAAAAATGAACTGGAGACCTAGTGATGATTTACAAATATGGGAATCTAACTGGAGTAGGCCAATGTCTTTTCACCCAGAAAGGTGCCAACTGTTAAGAGTACCAAAGAAAAAGAAACAAATAATAACAAACTACTTCATTCATGGCAAAGAACTGAAACCCAAACTACAAAATATTTAGGAGTAATAATGAATGCTATGTTATCTTGGAATCCACAAATTGATCAAGTAATTAAAAAATATAACAAAATATTAGACTTCATTAAAAGGAACTTCTTACAAATGCAATAAGAATTTAAAACTAAAATGCTATCTCACAATAGTTAGGCATATACTAGAATATGTATTTTCTGTATGGGACCCTTCAACTAAAGAAAACAATAAACAATTAGAACAAATTCATAAAAATGCTACAAAGCTCATTATGCCTACTAGCGAATATTTACAACTGACAAGAGTAACACTAGAATAATAGTTAAATCACTAAACCTAGAAACTATTAAATAACTTTGACTTATACCATTTCTTGCCTGTAAGACAGAATTTAACAAGACGGTTGAATTTCTTTTTGCACATGAAAATAACAAGGCATTTTGTAGACATTTTTTAGTCTAATTATTAGCTCAAACTTCTAATTATTAGCTCAAACTTCTAATTATTAGCTCAAACTTCTAATTATTAGCTCAAACTTCTAATTATTAGCTCAAACTTCTAATTATTAGCTCAAACTTCTAATTATTAGCTCAAACTTCTAATTATTAGCTCAAACTTCTAATTATTAGCTCAAACTTCTAATTATTAGCTCAAACTTCTAATTATTAGCTCAAACTTCTAATTATTAGCTCAAACTTCTAATTATTAGCTCAAACTTCTAATTATTAGCTCAAACTTCTAATTATTAGCTCAAACTTCTAATTATTAGCTCAAACTTCTAATTATTAGCTCAAACTTCTAATTATTAGCTCAAACTTCTAATTATTAGCTCAAACTTCTAACCTGACCACTCTAATATAGTAGTAGACTATACATCGTTGAAAAGAATGATTAAATGCTAAATGCTACCTAAAAAGTTGATTTTTGTACAATCCGATTCTGTTGACTCAGCAACTTTTGCAAGTGGATTACTCATTTTTCGTTTTAAGTTTTTAAAAAGAAATAAACTTATTACAAACATGAAGACAGAGATAACCTAATAGTTGCTTGCTCACTGGGGCAAACACAGGGAACCCACCTCTCATTCTATGACAGTTCTACTCAGCAGTAAGAGAAGGGGGAGGGGGGACATATGTAGGCCTGAGAGATTTCACTATCGAGCATTTTTTGCGCGTCATAAAATGTGTCCTCCAAACTCTCTCTGTGTCTCTCTGTCTCTCTCTTTATCTCTCTGTCTCTCTTTCTGTCTCTCTCTGTCTGTCTCTGTCTCTCTCTGTCTTGCTCTCTGGCTGTCTCTCTCTGTCTCTTTCTCTGTCTCTTTCTCTGTCTCTTTCTCTGTCTCTCTGTCTGTCTCGCTCTGTCTTTCTCTCTCCGTCACCCTCTGTCTGTCTCTCTGTCTGTCTCTCTGTCTGTCTCTCTGTCTGTCTCTCTGTGTCTGTCTCTCTGTCTGTCTCTCTGTGTCTGTCTCTCTGTCTGTCTGTCTCTCTGTCTGTCTCTATGTCTGTCTCTCTGTCTGTCTGTCTCTCTGTCTGTCTGTATGTCTGTCTGTCTCCCTCTGTCTGTCTCTATGTCTGTCTCTATGTCTTTCTCTCTGTCTGTATCTCTGTCTCTCTGTGTTTGTCTCTCTGTCCGTCTCTCTGTCTGTCTCTCTGTCTGTCTCTATGTCTGCCTCTCTGTCTGTCTCTCTGTCTGTCTCTGCGTCTCTTTGTCTGTCTGTCTCCATCTTCTGTCTCTTTGTCTGTCTCTGTCTTTCTCTCTGTCTGTCTCTCTGTCTCTCCGTGTCTGTCTCTCTGTCTGTCTCTATGTCTGTCTCTATGTCTTTCTCTCTGTCTGTCTCTCTGTCTCTCCGTGTCTGTCTCTCTGTCTGTCTCTCTGTGTCTCTCTGTCTGTCTCTCTGTCTGTCTGTCTCCCTCGTCTGTCTCTATGACTGTCTGTCTCTCTATCTGTCTCTCTGTCTATTTGTCTGTCTCTTTGTCTCTCTGTCTGTCTCTCTGTCTGTCTCTCTGTCTCTCCGTCTCTCTTCTGTCTGTCTCTCCGTCTCTCTCTGTCTGTCTCTCTCTGTCTGTCTTTCTGTCTGTCTCTCTGTCCGTCTCTCTGTTGGTCACTCTGTCTGTCTCTCTGTCTGTCTCACTGACTGTCTCTCCGTCTCTCTCTGTCTGTCTCTCTGTCTGTCTCTCTGATTGTCTCTCCGTCTTTCTCTCTGCCTGTCTCACTGACTGTCTCTCCGTCTCTCTCTGTCTGTCTCTCTGTCTGTCTTTCTGTCTTTCTCTCTGTCCGTCTCTCTGTCTGTCACCCTGTCTGTCTCTCTGTCTGTCTCACTGACTGTCTCTCCGTCTCTCTCTGTCTGTCTCACTGTTTTTCTGTCTGTCTCTCTGTCTGTCTCACTGACTGTCTCTCCGTCTCTCTCTGTCTGTCTCTCTGTTTTTCTGTCTGTCTCTTAATCCGTCTCTCTGTCTGTTCCTTTTTCTATCTCTCTCTCTCTTTGTATCTCTGGTCCATTCTCCCTATCGTTTAAATAAAAAAACTATTTTTAAAAAAGTATGTACTATTCTCATTTTATGTTCTCGACCATCTCATTGCTCTGGGCAACTGCTTATCACCTGCCATCACATGTTGCCCTGGCCGGCCCTGGGCAACTGTTTATGTCCCCCATAATAAGACCCTCATGGACTTTAAAAAAAAAATAAAAATTTTCAACTTAAAAAAAATAAAAAATAAAATGTAGCCTATAAAATTCGCTATAAATTTGGTAAATATTTGTCACTGGAAAGTTCAGCCCCCCCCCCCCCCCCCCACACACACACCTGGAAAAAATTCTGGCTTTGCCCTTGGTGGTGGTCGCTATTAAGTTATTAATATATTTATATATGACCAGACAAGCGTCACATGATCTAGGTAATGTAACAGTTTTATTTTCCCACAAGGAGGAAATGAAATACTCCCCCCCTTTCCCATTTTTACCTTAGCGAAGGAAAGTCAATTATCATTTTTAGCTTATAGCTGACGAAATACTTTTTAAAATTCTCCTTCTAAGGAAATTATTGACCTTTGACATAAAATACAAATAGACCTAGCCCTCTATTGGAAAAAAAAGTGAATAAATACATAAAGACAGGTCGTTTTAGGCGAATAGAATGGTGTAATAACTCTGTGAATAGATTGGCGTAATAACACTATGTGATCAATGATAATGTACTTCCTGGATAGACGGTGAAATTTTTGTTGATATCTGGTTTAAAATACAGAAACAAATGTTAATGTTCAATACTTCACAGTCACAATTCAAAAAATAAATACACATGTTTATAAAAGTATTACAGGTTATTGAAGAAGTATTAAACAAGTCCTTAATTGATTTTGAAACTACATGTACCCAATCGTAATATTGTCGTATTGTCGTAATAATTCTTTTTAGTGAAAGCTGTTTTTTTATTTTTTTTATTTTTTTTTTTTTTTTTTTTTTTTTTTTTTTTTTTTTTTTTTACATGAATAGTTTTATGACTTATTTTGAAACAAGGGCAAATCCATGTGGGGAAATAATGATTTGTTCAATTTGTTTTACACAAACACACACACACAAACACACACACACAAACACACACACAAACACACACAAACACACACAAATGCACACAAACACACATACGGACACACACACAAAAACACAAATACAAACACACACACACACACACACATACACAAACAAGGCATAACTAAACTAAGTCTGTCACAATGGACGTAGTACGGGAAAGATATAGCTTGTTGTAACATGCATTCTTTTGAATAAGTTCTCTTATATAAACTGTATTGTCAATACAAATAATTAAATGGCAGCTATAAAATGATACTCTGTAAATAGATTAATTGATAAAACGACTGATGGTATGTTTGAGGGAGTAATTGATGGTATGTTTGAGGGAGTAATTAATGGTATGATTGAGGGAGTAATTGATGGTATGATTGAGGGAGTAATTGATGGTATGTTTGAGGGAGTAATTAATGGTATGATTGAGGGAGTAATTGATGGTATGTTTGAGGGAGTAATTAATGGTATGTTTGAGGGAGTAATTAATGGTATGATTGAGGGAGTAATTGATGGTATGATTGAGGGAGTAATTAATGGTATGTTTGAGGGAGTAATTGATGGTATGATTGAGGGAGTAATTGATGGTATGATTGTGGGAGTAATTGATGGTATGATTGAAGGAGTAATTGATGGCATGATTGAGGGAGTAATTGATGGTATGATTGAGGGAGTAATTGATGGTATGATTGAGGGAGTAATTGATGGTATGATTGAGGGAGTAATTGATGGTATGATTGAGGGAGTAATTGATGGTATGATTGAGGGAGTAATTTATGGTATGATTGAGGGAATAATTGATGGTATAATTGAGAGAGTAAGTGATGGTATGATTGAGGGAGTATTTGATGGTATGATTGAGGGAGTAATTGATGGTATGATTGATGGAGTAATTGATGGTATGATTGAGGGAGTAATTGATGGTATGATTGAGGGAGTAATTGATGGTATGATTGAGGGAGTAATTGATGGTATGATTGTGGGAGTAATTGATGGTATGATTGAGGGAGTAATTGATGGTATGATTGAGGGAGTAATTGATGGTATGATTGAGGGAGTAATTGATGGTATGATTGAGGGAGTAATTGATGGTATGATTGAGGGAGTAATTGATGATATGATTGAGGGAGTAATTGATGGTATGATTGAGGGAGTATTTGATGGTATGATTGAGGGAGTAATTGATGGTATGATTGAGGGAGTAATTGATGGTATGATTGAGGGAGTAATTGATGGTATGATTGAGGGAGTAATTGATGGTATGATTGAGGGAGTAATTGATGGTATGATTGAGGGAGTAATTGATGGTATGATTGAGGGAGTAATTGATGGTATGATTGAGGGAGTAATTGATGGTATGATTGAGGGAGTAATTGATGGTATGATTGAGGGAGTAATTGATGGTATGATTGAGGGAGTAATTAATGGTATGATTGAGGGAGTAATTGATGGTATGATTGAGGGAGTAATTGATGTTATGATTGAGGGAGTAATTGATGGTATGATTGAGGAAGTAATTGATGGTATGATTGAGGGAGTAATTGATTGTATGATTGAGGGAGTAATTGATGGTATGATTGAGGGAGTAATTGATGGTATGATTGAGGGAGTAATTGATGGTATGATTGAGGGAGTAATTGATTGTTTTGGTAAAAAAAATTAACATTAAAAGAAAAAGAGTTAAGAAAATAGAACATTTAAACACGAAACTAATTCACAGAAATTTGTAACGATGCGCATGGATGGACAGACAGACTTACAGAATGTCTTTACGCACGTCGCACACAAGGAACTGTGCCCCTCCCCTTCATTTGAACTTTTAATTACACCCGAACATATCTTCGCCCGTCGCTATTTAGTCCCCCCCCCCCATGTTCATCTCCACTCCTCCCCCTGCCAATAAGAAGCCCACTACTCCCCACCCCAAATGTCCTTTCCTAAATAACGTCAGAAACTCCACTCTCCAGCCCCAATACTAAAAGCCCAGCTGATTCATATAAATCTCCCCCATAAATATTTTAATGTATTACAACTTTTTCTTTTTCCCCACAACCGGTATGCGGATCTGAAGTATTGAAGCAGAACCTGTGAATGCAAACATTGACGACACGTCAATTTAAGACAAGAATTTTTTTTTATATTAAGTTTTTGTCCATTTTAAATTGGGGAGGGAATACTTTTTTTTATAAAGCTATTGCCGAGACAAACGGAAATAAATATTCAAGTTAAATTGAAACAATATTCAAGTCAACTAAAAACAATATTCAAGTCAAATTAAAACAATATTCAAGTCAAATTAAAAAAAATATTCAAGTCAAATTAAAACAATATTCAAGTTAAATTAAAACAATATTCAAGTCAAATTGAAACAATATTCAAATCAAATTGAAACAATATTCAAATCAAATTATAAGAATATTCAAGTCAAATTAAAACAATATTAACGTCAAATTTAAACAATATTCAAATCAAATTATAACAATATTAACGTCAAATTGAAACAATATTCAAATAAAATTATATCATTAATTAATTCAAATAGAAACAATATTCAAATCAAATTATAAGAATATTCAAGTCAAATTAAAACAATATTAACGTCAAATTGAAACAATATTCAAATCAAATTATAACAATATTCAAGTCAAATTGAAACAATCATCATCATCATTAACAGTCCTTTGGGTTTCTTGTGGAACATAGGGCCTCTGTCAAAGCGCGCCACTCTTCACGGTCTCTTGCCAGTCGCTTCAATTCTTCCCAGCTCTTTCCAGTTTTTCCAGTTTCATCCAATATGCTTCGTCTACATGTTCGCTTGGGTCTTCCTCTTTGTCGTTTACCCTGGGGGTTCCACTCTAAGGCCTGTCTAGCTCTGTTGTTGTTATCTTTCCTGAGGGTGTGTCCAATCCATCTCCACTTCCTTTCCATGATTTGTTGTTCTACTGTTCTTTGTCCACACCTCTCCTACAGCTTGGAGTTTTATATCTTGTCGAACCATTTGATTTTCAGTATATTTCTTAGGCATATGTTAACAAAGGTATGGAGTCTTTTTTATTGTTATCTCTGTCGTTCGCCATGTTTCGGACCCATAAAGTAGGACCGTTATAATGTTTGTGTTAAAGATTTTTATTTTAGTTTTGACATAGATGCATGTAGATCTCTAAACCTGTTTCAGGTTGGCAAAGGCCTGTCGCGCCAAATTTATTCGACGTTAAATGTCCTCGTCTGCTCCTCCTGCTACGCTGACCACACTTCCAAGTTACACAAAGTGATCCACTTGGTCTAAGCTTTGGTTTGCTACTTGCATGTCACCATCTTGTTGGTGGTTTATTTTCAATAGTTTTATTTTTTGATGGTTTATATTGAACCTTACTCTTTTTCCAGTCTCACTCAAGGCTGTGATCTTCTCTTGCATATCTTGTAATCTGTTGGACAGAATGGCCAGGTCATCCGCAAACTCTAAGTATTCTAGTTTTTGCATTAGGGTCCATTGTATTCCTTTTCCTGAGTTAGCATAAGCTTCTTTTGTGACCCAGTCTAGTACTAGAAGGAACAGAAGTGGTGAAAGGTGACATCCTTGCTTGACTCCAGTTGTAACATGGAATTCATCTGACATCTTACCATTATGTTCTATTTGGAAGGTAAAGTTTTCATAGAGACTTTTGATGATGGTTATTATTTTGTTAGGTATTCCATAGGGCCTCATGATTGACTATATTGTCTCTCTATTAATGCTATCAAAAACCTTTTCAAAGTCCACAAATGTAGCATAGAGTGGACATTGCCATTCAATAGATTGTTCTATAATGATACGGAGTGTTGCTATCTGGTCAATGCATGATCTTCCTCTTCTGAACCCAGCCTGTTCTTCTCTTAGGAGATCATCGCAGGCTTCCTTCATTCTGTTGAGTATTGTTCTGCTGAAGACCTTGCTTGGTACTGAGAGTAGGGTAATTCCTCGCCATTTATCACATTTTGACAGGTCCCCATTCTTTGGAATTTTAATCAGTAGGCCTTTTTTTCCATTCCGCACGAGGGGTTTTGGTTGACCAAATTTTATTAAAGCTATTGTGGAGTTGGTTAACGATTTCAGCTCCTCCTTCTTTTAGGCCCTTAGGTGGTATATTGTCTATGCCTGCTGCTTTGTCTGTCTTCATTTGATTGATGGCCTTCCATATTTCTTCTTTGGATATTTCTTCCATATTTTCGTCCAGTGTTTCTCCTGTGGTCAGATCGGGTGGATTTAGAGGGGTGGGTCTGTTTAGCACTTCCTGGAAGTATTCTTTCCATCTTCTGAGCTGGTCATCTATGAAAGAGAGGAGTTTACCTTGTTTGTCTCGGACTGGCACATTGTAGTTAGATTTCTTGCCACTCAAGAGTTTAGTAATTTTATATAACTGTTTTAGGTCTCCTTTTCCTGCTGCTTCTTCTGCTTGTTCAGCTAGTTTATTATAAAATGTTCTTTTATCATGTCTAAGATTTTTTTAGACCTCTTTTGAAATAGTATGATACTCTTGTTGTGTTCGTTGTTTATGTTTTCTTGTTTTAGCTTGGTTTACTGTTTGTTATGCATGTTTCCTGTCTTCAATTCTTTGCCATGTCTCGTCGCTAATCCAATGTTGTTTTTTTAGTCAGGTTTTAATACTTCATTACAAGTTGCTATAATAATTTCTTTGAAGTTCTCCCAGGTTTTGTCTATGCTTTCTTCAGTATCATCTAGTTGTAGTGCAGAGAATCGGTTTTTAAGGGTTAATTGTAGTTCACACTTTCTCTGTGAATTCTGGAGTTTGTCTAGGTCAAACTTGGTTCTCCTGTTTGTTTTTTACCTTTGTTTGTCTAACTTTATTTTTAGCTGGGCCACTACCAGGTGGTGGTCTGATCCACTGTATGCTCCTCTTTTGGTTCGTACATCCTGTAATGTGCTCTTCCAAGTACGGCATATAGCGATGTGGTCTATTTGATTCTCTGTTTTGTAGTCTGGTGAGACCCACGTTGCTTTGTGTCATTTTTGTGTGTGGGAAGATGCTGCCTCCGATCACCAGTTCATTGGATGTGCTGAAGTTAGCAAACATCTCTCCATTTTCGTTCATGTTGCCCAGTCCGTGTATGCCCATTGTCTTCTCTCTCCCTTTGTTTTCATTTCCTACTTTAGCATTCATATCTCCCATTAGGATCAGTATATCTCTTTTGGGTATTTTATCCACTATACTTTGAAGTCGTTCATAGAATGCAACTTTATCTTCTTCGGGTGCAAGGTTGGTGGGGACATAGCACATGACGATGTGAACATTTTGGAATCTTGATAGAAATTTTGCTCTAATTATTATGTCTGAAAAAGGTTCCCATTCCAGGAGTCTCTTGAATGAATCTTTGTTCAATAGGAGTGCCACTCCATTTTCATGAGTGTCCTCTTCGTTTTGTTCCATTCCAGAGAAGAGCAAAATTTCACCTGTTTGAAGCCTAGTTTCTCCAAAAGTGTTCCAATGTACTTCACTCAGTCCCAGAATTTGCAGTTTGTAGTTAGCCATCTCTTTTGCGACCTGGGTGCATCTGTCTGGTTCTTGCAGGGTTCGGACATTCCATGTTCCCAAGCTGAAAGGTGCCTTTTGCATTAGGAAATGTTTCTTTTTTGTCGGTTTCAGTAGGGTGGTCGGCCTTGTGGGATTCTATTGAATTTCCCCACAAGGTTTCATAAATCTCCTTTGTGGAGCCCTACTCTCGCTTCTGACTTTGTTTTGTAGATTTGCTTTTTTGCATTGTTTTTTTATTTCTGTAACGTTATGTTTTTTCCATGGCTGGGTTGTTAGCCCTGCGCATAACCGTCTAGGATAATTCCATATTCAGCTCTCTTGATAGCTGCCTGTTTTTCGGGTAAGGTTCCCTAGCCTTTGTGGATCACTCCACTTTCTGCAAGGTAGCAGGTTCTGATTTCGGTCCGCCCTGGTACCTACCATATTTGGTGGCCGTTCCCCTATCCGCCACCCGGGGAGGCGCTTGACGGGAGATCAGAAACTCCACACGAGCAAATTGAAACAATACTCAAATAGAATTAAAACAATTCATTACACAATTTTAAACTGGCAAATTTGAATTTTTTAAATTATTTGTTTGTATATTTTTCACTGCTGTTTAATAAAATTGAATGAAAAATGTTGTTTATAAAGTTGTTGATATTTTGTCTTTGTGTTTGCATCAATATCAACCTTTATCTGTTAAAATATTAAACACCACAGACGTTTTGATAGTATAGGACAAATATGAAACAATATTTAAAAAAAATCAATAAGTATTGGACAGACGGACATAAAAACTAAATTCAAAATGTGACGTGGACTTCAATACAAGATTGTGCAGTGAAGACTATTTACACCCCGCTCCCAGTCCAGTTAATGTTAAGGAAAGACATCTGCCTAAAATAATCAAATGTAAATATTGGACAATTTTAAACTACTCTACTCTATTTTAAAAAGGATTTTTATGAAGGAAAGGGGTGAAAAAATATATTGTTACCATGGCAACCGTAAAAATGGCTGCTAACTACTATCTTAAGTTTTATATCTTTCTGTTTACAGCTAAAATAAGTCACTTGTCTTTCTCTCTCGCTCTGTCTTTACTAGATCTATCTTTTAAAAATAGCTTTCATTTTAAATTTTTTTAGTTTAAATATTAAAATGACATAATTATCTAACGGTTATCTGAACACTCAAAAGTTTGCAATAATTCTCTTTGATTGGATATAAGTTTCGCTAAAGCAACCACTTATATATCAATATATTTATAATTACAGTAAGTTTGTTGTTTATATATGTATCGTTATATATGTCGTTAGGCTTTGATGAAGACCATCCTTGTAAGTCCGGAGATGGCTTAGAAAATCTGCTTTGGTAGTCTTCTTTCTGGCATGCACATGGTGCACAACATGACTTGCCCATCTGAGCTGTGCTTTTTCTATCATGGTATAGCCATGTTGGTCTGAGCTGTGCTTTTTCTATCATGGTATAGCCATGTTGGTCTGAGCTGGGCTTTTTCTATCATGGTATAGCCATGTTGGTCTGAGCTGTGCTTTTTCTATCATGGTATAGCCATGTTGGTCTGAGCTGTGCTTTTTCTATCATGGTATAGCCATGTTGGTCTGAGCTGTGCTTTTTCTATCATGGTATAGCCATGTTGGTCTGAGCTGTGCTTTTTCTATCATGGTATAGCCATGTTGGTCTGAGCTGTGCTTTTTCTATCATGGTATAGCCATGTTGGTCTGAGCTGTGCTTTTTCTATCATGGTATAGCCATGTTGGTCTGAGCTGTGCTTTTTCTATCATGGTATAGCCATGTTGGTCTGAGCTGTGCTTTTTCTATCATGGTATAGCCATGTTGGTCTGAGCTGTGCTTTTTCTATCATGGTATAGCCATGTTGGTCTGAGCTGGGCTTTTTCTATCATGGTATAGCCATGTTGGTCTGAGCTGGGCTTTTTCTATCATGGTATAGCCATGTTGGTCTGAGCTGGGCTTTTTCTATCATGGTATAGCCATGTTGGTCTGAGCTGGGCTTTTTCTATCATGGTATAGCCATGTTGGTCTGAGCTGTGCTTTTTCTATCATGGTATAGCCATGTTGGTCTGAGCTGTGCTTTTTCTATCATGGTATAGCCATGTTGGTCTGAGCTGTGCTTTTTCTATCATGGTATAGCCATGTTGGTCTGAGCTGTGCTTTTTCTATCATGGTATAGCCATGTTGGTCTGAGCTGGGCTTTTTCTATCATGGTATAGCCATGTTGGTCTGAGCTGTGCTTTTTCTATCATGGTATAGCCATGTTGGTCTGAGCTGGGCTTTTTCTATCATGGGATCGGGATCTGCCATTTGATCCTCAGCAGCTTCCATAGGTAGCTCAAAGGAAGTGATTCAGCTTCCTTGCGTGGCAGCTATAATCGGCCCAGGGTTCACATGCATAGAGAAGGATTGGTAGAACGGCAGCTGCGTATACTTTTAATTTGGTTGACAGCTTGATGCCTCTCCGATTCCAAACATTTAACCGGAGTGTTCCAAATGAGGAACTTGTTCTGGCTGACATAGTATTAAAATATACGCCTATTTGTACAGCCTGGGAGAGGTTACCGCCAAGGTATGTGAACTTATTTACATTGTTCATCTTTTGGTCATTTACAGTGATTGTAGGTTTATATTATTCTATATAAGAGACACAGAGAAAAAGAAAGACAGAGAGAGAGAGAGAGTGTGTTTTAGTAGACATAGATTGGTAGATCTCTAAATGGACATATACTTTATAGATTTGTAGATCTCTAAATGGACATATACTTTATAGATTTGTAGATGTCTAAATGGACATATTCTTTATAGATTGGTAGATCTCTAAATGGACATATACTTTATAGATTTGTAGATCTCTAAATGGACATATACTTTATAGATTGGTAGATCTCTAAATGGACATATACTCTATAGATTTGTAGATCTCTAAATGGACATATACTTTATAGATTTGTAGATCTCTAAATGGACATATACTTTATAGATTGGTAGATCTCTAAATGGACATATACTTTATAGATTTGTAGATCTCTAAATGGACATATACTTTATAGATTGGTAGATCTCTAAATGGACATATACTCTATAGATTTGTAGATCTCTAAATGGGCATATACTTTATAGATTTGTAGATCTCTAAATGGACATATACTTTATAGATTTGCTAGATGTGTATGTAAGGTAGATTGATTGATAAAGGGATAGCCTATATAAATGGTGTGTTGTGTGCATTTAGATGAAGAGATAAATAGATGAATGTATAAAGATCAATACCTGGAGATACACAGAGTGATTTCATCTTGTTCAAATACATTTATTTTTTCTTGAACAAAGCTAACATCTCTAATGCCTATTGAAATCACGGACCTATAAAACTGCTAGTACATTGGAGATAGTTGTCTTAGATATACCGCCCACTGTTGGACACGATAGATTGTAATGAATCTTGAAAATAGTTGTCAAGCGGGGGCGGTGTCAATAGTAGCAACATCCGTAATAATAGATTCAGACTTTGACTTAACAAAAGATCAAATTACATCAAAGTAATTGAAACTTTTTTTAACTATTTGTTTTACTTCGGTTTTTATTATCATTAAATTAAAACATTGCATTATGTGTGTTTATTTATATGTATTATAATTAGAAGGTAGTTAACATTAAAATTTTATGTTAGTTATAATGTTATCGAAATTGACTAAACGCATGTGAGCGTGTCCGCCAGTTTGATTACACAGTGCGGCCCTCCCTTAGGTCTAAGGCTTGTTTGGGAAAATTCCTGTTCTATTTTTAGACCAAGTCGCTTCCGTTTACAGTGTGAAAAACGGAAGCTAGGAGCTTGTCTAAAAATAGCATGTGTGTAGGGCTATTCCGACCCACTGAACTTGCAAACAGTATATAAGTAGCTAAACATTAGTCTGGCGTTTAACTAACTGCTACCACAGATTAAAATAACATTAGGATACAACTCTATAAATCTTTAATCAATTCGTATTTTAGAAGTTTTTTTGGAGTTAAAAATAAAATCTGAGCAATAATTTTTTTCTTTCAAATTTGATTCAACTTTACGTTTGTAAAATCCATTTCTTAAAATGAATGTAATGTCAATGTTGGCTATTTTCACATTCTTCACTGTGACATTTTCAACACCAGTTGTCAAGTTTCAAACAGACAGGAACGCAGAAGGTGATGCTTTAGCATTAGATCCAAAGAACGATAACTCTACAGAGAGTCATATCCAGAGTACAAACCCTTTTCTTAGAGCCAAACGGGCGGTCACTAACTGTACCGTTCCATCAAACTGGCCATCGCTTATAACAGAATTGAACAATTTTCTAAACGCAACGACAGTGATGGCACTATCTCCTCAACAGCCGAGTCTTCCTGCATTGCCGACCAACCAGCCCGCCACTTGCCCGGTCACAAGTGATACATGGTGGCCCGGGAGTACCGACAACCTAAAATCAACCTGCCCCTGGATTTACAAGGACGTCGACCTAGGGGAATCCTTTTACCCGAGGTACATCCGCGAAGCAGAATGTCTGTGCACTTACTGTGTGAGAGCCACCGCGATGGGGTGCCAGAAGTTGCGCCAGGAGGTCACGATGCTCCAAAGAGTCACCTGCAAGGACGGCCTGGCTGTGATGAACACAATGAAAAGAAACGTCACCGTGGGATGTTACTGCACCGGGCCCCAAGCTCAGCAGCCGACCCCTGCGGTGGTGGGTCCAACTCCAACTGATTAGTCCTCATTATACCTCCTTTCGTGAGATTGACTCTCTAGGATGTCATCAGTAACACGACGTAAGATGTGTATGAGTTGGATGTCCATAGCGAAGTCTCAAGTAAGACTCCAGCGTTATAAATATAACTCTGTTGAAAACAGTAGATCATATTGATCAATCTATGTAGAATAATTTATTTTTATTTTTTAAACATGTACGCATAATTTATATTTATACTTATTAATACACTGTTAATGAACAGATTTTTTTTCCTAATTGGTGAAATTTATTTTAATTTATTTACTTCATTCAATATATTATATATATATATATTTATTTAAACTAGTTCATTCAATATATTATACATACTACTTAAATTTGTTTTTAAATTTAAAGAGTAATGCAAAGGGTGAAAACCAAGGATAACCAACCGTGGCTGTCGTTCTTCAGCCTACATTTGAATAATATTGATGTCGATCAATTATTTTATTCAAACAATCTTTTAATATCAATGAAATCGCTATAGTGCAATTTTTTTAATGTATAGTTATTTATTATTATTTAAAACACAGTATGCTTGTAATGTTAGGATCATTAGTAAAATGTACAGCTATCGACTTCATAATAAATAATGTCTACTTTGAATTAGTCTGCCCATTGTTTATATCATTGACTGATTATTTTATTGAAAAACATTATCTGTCGATCGTAAAATTCTTTGATGGACAATTAAAGAAACAAAATTTTGCTAGCCACACAAGCCAATGGTACATTTGGTCCATATTGATCCAAGATTAAATGATCGAAGGCAGATTATTATTGTACATTTTTTACTTAAAGAAGGGCATTGTGCTAGCCACATTATTCCATAGTAATTTAATTCCAGCCTCATACTGCACATACTCTGATAACCTGTTAATTTAAATCGTACATATTTTTGTTCCCTATATTAATAATTTGTTCCACATGTGTTTGTAACTTATAATTTTATGAAACTTATTACATACACATATACTACACACACATATATTACATACACATATATTACATACACATATATTACATACACGTATATTACATACACATATATTACATACACATATATTACATACACATATATTACATACACATATATTACATACACATATATTACATACTTCATATAATTTTTTTTTTAAATTATTATTTATTGACATGCAAATGATTATGGACGATTTATTCTCACTTACATTCACAAAAAGACTAACACAAAAACACAGACGAACACACACACAAACTCACATACAAACACACACAAACACTAAACAACTAGATCTATAAATAGTACATTTTATTTCGCATTTAAAATGTACATCTTTTTATCCAGCTTTCACGCTCAGCAGCTAGATCTAGCTACTTTTAGCACCAAAATAAAAGGCCCAATAGCACAAGTCAATTCTATTTTTAGCACCATGTTCTTACTAAGTCTAAAATAAAAATTATATGGAATATAGCCACTCAAGGAACTCGACTTACAAATTCATTTACTGTATTCAGTGAAACAGTCAAACCTTGTACGTATTTAGTCATTCAAATCGTTACATGGAAGCACAATGAGAAAATAGTATACCACTACATGTGTAGGAAAATAATAATAGAAATGTGACAAAAGAATCGGTGCATGTTGTTAGAATTCATATTAAATTTTATATATTTTCAGTTTCACAAGCATATTACATATCTTATCTTATCTTATCTTATCTTATCTACAACTTGCTCAAATGTTTTGTATGTATATCTGTATTATTACAGAAAGAAACAACAACTCTATAATAACCACATGACCTGATTCCTTGTATTCCTTAATTTGTTACAATCGAGGTCTTATAATAAATCTACACCCTGTTACCAGTGGCAGCAATATTTCTTCATTACAATGTTTTTTTGTATTAATGTGAAACTCATACCTTGACAATGTCTCAAACTCATATGTTATATATATAGAGAGAGAGATATAATTTTATATATATATATATATATATACTTTGTTATATATATAGCCTATACTTTGTTATATATATATATATATACTTTGTCATATTATATATACATAAATATATATTTATTTTGTTATATATAGATATACTTTGTTATCATTTGTTATATCCGAAGAAAATGATGCAGTATTTTTATTGCCAAATCTCAGCATTTTTTTTAAATGTGCATATTCTTTCATACAAGTTCTGAAATCCAAATTATTTATAAATATATATTATTTATTTATTTCTCCTGCATTCCATAATTGTTAAACATAACAGATTGAATAACTATTTTTATAAAGGTCTACTCTTAATTTTTACAATTTGCTATTCATTTAAACCTTTTTTTACAACTTGTTATATATTTTTTTAAATTTTTTAAATATATTTTGCTATGATTTGTTACTAGAATAATTCATTGATCTGGTTGTATCTAGCTAGTGTATACTTTTGTGAGTGAAATAATTTATTTCAACAACATGTGCACCTAATCAAACGTGTTTTTATTTTCTTATACATTTTTATTTTTGACATTCCAATTTTGTTGTGATATTTTATATTGCTTGTAATTTAGATTGATTCTCTTTCGGCATTGTATTTTTTCTCAACTGCTTCCATTCTAACAATAAAGTAATTTAATAGACAAGGAAAAAAAGTTTGTGATTTTATTGATGTAATAAATTATTAAATAATACATTATTTTAATTATAAAGTTCTAATAAAACATAGGCTACAACTCTATGTTGATAAATAAGCTTATAAAGTGGTAATAAATTATACAATTTTAAGTTCTTAATATAAAGTTGTAATAAAATATACAACATTAAGTTGTTATTTCAAAATTGTAATAAAATATATACATTAAATGTAATAAAATACACATTAATAAATTGTTTATTACAATGTGGTTATACATTTATATTTTATTAAGTTGTTAATTACGAATTCTACAGAATGACATCATTAAATATTCCAAAAGACATGCTACGTACTCTAGGACTAATAATAAATTAAAGGATTCTTTTTTATGGTTTGGCATTCGGGCATCAGTGTTTGTGTGTGGGGGTGGGGGGCGGAGCAGCCTGAACTAATCCAAGTTATACCATCAACTAAGACTAGACTTAATTACGGATGGGCGTAAATACGATTGAAAAAAAAAATCTGAAATCAGAAATGTATTTATCTGTACAATTTGTCTATAAATTTATAGATCTAAACTTCTATTATGTCTAAAGTCACACACCATTGAATACTTCGGAATTCAATGTTTGCTATATTTATTCAAAGTAAAACTGCAGCACTGAATACCGAATAGAAAATACAAGACTAGACTTAAAGCACTAAAATATCTCAGTATTGAATGAGGTTACGTGGCCAAGCAGAACCACGTTCTAATTTTTCGTGTTATAAAATTTCACACTTCTACACATCATAATATATATACACACACAAACACATGAAAATTTCTTTGATTCATATTTTTACTTAATATACACCAATCTTATGTATTGTAAAAAGTAAAAAAGTCATATACACCAATCTCATTTATTTTTAAAGTAAACATGTCATATACACCAATCTTATGTATTGTATAAAGTAAAAAAGTCATATACACCAATCTCATTTATTTTTAAAGTAAACAAGTCATATACACCAATCTTATGTATTTTTAAAGTAAGCAAGTCATATACACCAATCTTATGTATTGTATAAAGTAAGCAAGTCATATACACCAATCGTATGTATTGTATATAAAATAAACAAGTCATATACACCAATCTTATGTATTTTTAAAGTAAGCAAGTCATATACACCAATCTTATGTATTGTATAAAGTAAAAAAGTCATATACACCAATCTCATTTATTTTTAAAGTAAACAAGTCATATACACCAATCTTATGTATTTTTAAAGTAAGCAAGTCATATACACCAATCTTATGTATTGTATAAAGTAAGCAAGTCATATACACCAATCTTATGTATTGTATAAAGTAAACAAGTCATATACACCAATCTTATGTATTTTTAAAGTAAGCAAGTCATATACACCAATCTTATGTATTTTTAAAGTAAGCAAGTCATATACACCAATCTTATGTATTGTATAACGTAAACAAGTCATATAAACCAATCTTATGTATTTTTAAAGTAAGCAAGTCATATAAAAATACAATTAAAGATAAAATAAATAACAAAATTTTCATTTTAAAATCGTCTAGGGAAGGCCGTATGAGACCAATGGGAGTCATACTTTACTAAAAGTAAGGCCGTATGAGACCAATGGGAGTCATACTTTACTAAAAGTAAGGCCGTATGAGACCAATGGGAGTCATACTTTACTAAAAGTAAGGCCGTATGAGAGCAATGGGAGTCATACTTTACTAAAAGTAAGGCCGTGTGAGACCAATGGGAGTCATACTTTACTAAAAGTAAGGCCGTATGAGAGAAATGGGAGTCATACTTTACTAAAAGTAAGGCCGTAAGAGACCAATGGAAGTCATACTTTACTAAAAGTAAGGCCGTATGAGAGCAACGGGAGTCATACTTTACTAAAAGTAGGGCCGTATGAGAGCAATGGGAGTCATGCTTTACTAAAAGAAGGCGCACATGCAGCTCTCGGTGACATTGCTCACCACTGCTCTATGTAATATATCTACAATGTACAAGTTTATAACACAAGAAGTACACAAGTAGTCATATAGATATATTGTGAGATATATGGTGGCAAGTAGTCAGATAGATATAAGGTGAGATTTGTGGTAGCAAGACGTCAGATAGATATATGGCGGCAAGTGGTCAGATAAATATATGGTGGCAAGTAGTCAGATAGATATATGTTGAGATTTGTGGTGGCAAATAGTCAGATAGATATATGGCGGCAAGTAGTCAGATAAATATATGGTGGCAAGTAGTCAGATAGATATATGGTGAGATTTGTGGTGGCAAGTAGTCAGATAGATATATGGTGAGATTTGTGGTGGCAAGTAGTCAGATAGATATATGGTGATATTTGTGGTGACAAGTAGTCAGATAGATATATGGCGGCAAGTAGTCAGATAGATATATGGTGCTAAGTAGTCAGATATATGGTAGCAAGTAGTCAGATAGATGTATGGTGGCAAGTAGTCAGATAGATATATGGTGGCAAGTAGTCAGATAGATATATGGTGGCAAGAACTCAGATAGATATATGGTGGCAAGTAGTCAGATAGATATATGGTGGCAAGTAGTCAGATAGATATATGGTGGCAAGTAGTCAGTTAGATATATGGTGGCAAGTAGTCAGATAGATATATAGTGGCAAGTAGTCAGATAGATATATGGTGAGGTTTGTGGTGGCAAGTAGTCAGATAGATATATGGTGGCAAGTAGTCAAATAGATATATGGTGGCAAGTAGTCAGATAGATATATGGTGGCAAGTAGTCAGTTAGATATATGGTGGCAAGTAGTCAGATAGATATATGGTGGCAAGTAGTCAGATAGATATATGGTGAGATTTGTGGTGGCAAGTAGTCAGATAGATATATGGCGGCAAGTAGTCAGATAAATATATGGTGGCAAGTAGTCAGATAGATATATGTTGAGATTTGTGGTGGCAAATAGTCAGATAGATATATGGCGGCAAGTAGTCAGATAAATATATGGTGGCAAGTAGTCAGATAGATATATGGTGAGATTTGTGGTGGCAAGTAGTCAGATAGAAATATGGTGGCAAGTAGTCAGATAGATATATGGCGGCAAGTAGTCAGATAGATAAATGGCGGCAAGTAGTCAGATAAATATATAGTGGCAAGTAGTCAGATAAATATATGGTGGCAAGTAGTCAGATAAATATATGGTGGCAAGTAGTCAGATAGATATATGGTGAGATTTGTGGTGGCAAGTAGTCAGATAGATATATGGCGGCAAGTAGTCAGATAGATATATGGTGGCAAGTAGTCAGATAAATATATGGTGGCAAGTAGTCAGATAGATATATCGTGAGATTTGTGGTGGCAAGTAGTCAGATAGATATATGACGGCAAGTAGTCAGATAAATATATGGTGGCAAGTAGTCAGATAGATATATGGTGAGATTTGTGGTGGCAAGTAGTCAGATAGATATATGGCGGCAAGTAGTCAGATAAATATATGGTGGCAAGAAGTCAGATAGATATATGGTGGCAAGTAGTCAGATAGATATATGGTGAGATTTGTTGTGGCAAGTAGTCAGATAGATATACGGTGGCAAGTAGTCAGATAGATATATGGTGGCAAGTAGTCAGATAGATATATGGTTGCAAGTAGTCAGATAGATATATGGTGGCGAGTAGTCAGATAGATATATGGCGGCAAGTAGTCATATAGATATATGGAGGCAAGTAGACAGATAGATATATGGCGGCAAGTAGTCAGATAGATATATGGCGGCAAGTAGTCAGATAGATATATGGCGGCAAGTAGACAGATAGATATATGGAGGCAAGTAGACAGATAGATATATGGTGGCAAGGAGTCAGATAGATATATGGTGGCAAGTAGTCAGATAGATATATGGCGGCAAGTAGTTAGATAGATATATGGTGGCAAGTAGTCAGATAGATATATGGTGGCAAGTAGACAGATAGATATATGGCGGCAAGTAGTCAGATAGATATATGGTGGCAAGGAGTCAGGTAGATATATGGTGGCAAGTAGTCAGATAGATATATGGTGAGATTTGTGGTGGCAAGTAGTCAGATAGATATATGGCGGCAAGTAGTTAGATAGATATATGGTGGCAAGTAGTCAGATAGATATATGGTGGCAAGTAGTCAGATAGATATATGGTGGCAAGTAGTCAGATAGATATATGGTGGCAAGTAGTCAGATAGATCTATGGTGGCAAGTAGTCAGATAGATATATGGCGGCAAGTAATCAGATAGATATATGGCGGCAAGTAGTCAGATAGATATATGGTGGCAAGTAGTCAGATAGTTATATGCAGGCAAGTAGTCAGATAGATATATGGTGGCAAGTAGTCAGATAGATATATGGCGGCAAGTAGTCAGATAGATATATGGTGGCAAGTAGTCAGATAGATATATGGTGGCAAGTAGTCAGATAGATATATGATGGCAAGTAGTCAGATAGATATATGGCGGCAAGTAGTCAGATAGATATATGGTGGCAAGTAGTCAGATAGATATATGGTGGCAAGTAGTCAGATAGATATATGGCGGCAAGTAGTCAGATAGATATATGGTGGCAAGTAGTCAGATAGATATATAGCGAGATATAAGATGGCAAGTAGTCAGATAGATATATGGCGGCAAGTAGTCAGATAGATATATGGTGGAAAGTAGTCAGATAGATATATGGCGGCAAGTAGTCAGATAGTAATATGGTGGCAAGTAGTCAGATAAATATAGCGAGATATAAGATGGCAAGTAGTCAGATAGATATATGGTGGCAAGTAGTCAGATAGATATATGGTGGCAAGTAGTCAGATAGATATATGATGGCAAGTAGTCAGATAGATATATGGTGGCAAGTAGTCAGATAGATATATGGTGGCAAGTAGTCAGATAGATATATGGTGGCAAGTAGTCAGATAGATATATGGTGGCAAGTAGTCAGATAGATAGATAGATATATGGTGGCAAGTAGTCAGATAGATATATGGTGAGAAATATGGTGGCAAGTAGTCAGATAGATATATGGTGGCAAGTACTCAGATAGATATATGGTGGCAAGTAGTCAGATAGATAGATATATGGTGGCAAGTAGACAGATAGATAGATATATGGCGGCAAGTTGTCAGATAAATATATGGTGGCAAGTAGTCAGATAGATATATGGTGAGATTTGTGGTGGCAAGTAGTCAGATAGATATATGGCGGCAAGTAGTCAGATAGATATATGGTGGCAAGTAGTCAGATAGATATATGGTGGCAAGTAGTCAGATAGATATATGGTGGCAAGTAGTCAGATAGATATATGGTGGCAAGTAGTCAGATAGATATATGGCGGCAAGTAGTCAGATAGATATATGGCGGCAAGTAGACAGACAGATATATGGCGGCAAGTAGTCAGATAGATATATGGTGGCAAGTAGTCAGATAGATATATGGTGAGATTTGTGGTGGAAGTAGTCAGATAGATATATGGTGGCAAGTAGTCAGATAGATATATGGCGGCAAGTAGTCAGATAGATATATGGCGGCAAGTAGACAGACAGATATATGGCGGCAAGTAGTCAGATAGATATATGGTGGCAAGTAGTCAGATAGATATATGGTGGCAAGTAGTCAGTTAGATATATGGTGAGATTTGTGGTGGCAAGACGTCAGATAGATATATGGCGGCAAGTAGTCAGATAGATATATGGTGGCAAGTAGTCAGATAGATATATGGTGAGATTTGTGGTGGCAAGTAGTCAGATAGATATATGGCGGCAAGTAGTTAGATAGATATATGGTGGCAAGTAGTCAGATAGATATATGGTGGCAAGTAGTCAGATAGATATATGGTGGCAAGTAGTCAGATAGATATATGGTGGCAAGTAGTCAGATAGATCTATGGTGGCAAGTAGTCAGATAGATATATGGCGGCAAGTAGTCAGATATATTGCGGCAAGTAATCAGATAGATATATGGCGGCAAGTAGTCAGATAGATATATGGTGGCAAGTAGTCAGATAGTTATATGCAGGCAAGTAGTCAGATAGATATATGGTGGCAAGTAGTCAGATAGATATATGGCGGCAAGTAGTCAGATAGATATATGGTGGCAAGTAGTCAGATAGATATATGGTGGCAAGTAGTCAGAGAGATATATGATGGCAAGTAGTCAGATAGATATATGGCGGCAAGTAGTCAGATAGATATATGGTGGCAAGTAGTCAGATAGATATATGGTGGCAAGTAGTCAGATAGATATATGGCGGCAAGTAGTCAGATAGATATATGGTGGCAAGTAGTCAGATAGATATATAGCGAGATATAAGATGGCAAGTAGTCAGATAGATATATGGCGGCAAGTAGTCAGATAGATATATGGTGGAAAGTAGTCAGATAGATATATGGCGGCAAGTAGTCAGATAGATATATGGTGGCAAGTAGTCAGATAAATATAGCGAGATATAAGATGGCAAGTAGTCAGATAGATATATGGTGGCAAGTAGTCAGATAGATATATGGTGGCAAGTAGTCAGATAGATATATGATGGCAAGTAGTCAGATAGATATATGGTGGCAAGTAGTCAGATAGATATATGGTGGCAAGTAGTCAGATAGATAGATAGATATATGATGGCAAGTAGTTAGATCGATATATGGCGGCAAGTAGTCAGATAGATATATGGTGGCAAGTAGTCAGATAGATATATGGTGGCAAGTAGTCAGATAGATATATGGTGGCAAGTAGTCAGATAGATAAATGGTGGCAAGTAGTCAGATAGATATATGGTGGCAAGTAGTCAGATAGATATATGGTGAGAAATATGGTGGCAAGTAGTCAGATAGATATATGGTGGCAAGTACTCAGATAGATATATGGTGGCAAGTAGTCAGATAGATAGATATATGGTGGCAAGTAGACAGATAGATAGATATATGGCGGCAAGTAGTCAGATAAATATATGGTGGCAAGTAGTCAGATAGATATATGGTGAGATTTGTGGTGGCAAGTAGTCAGATAGATATATGGCGGCAAGTAGTCAGATAGATATATGGTGGCAAGTAGTCAGATAGATATATGGTGGCAAGTAGTCAGATAGATATATGGTGGCAAGTAGTCAGATAGATATATGGTGGCAAGTAGTCAGATAGATATATGGCGGCAAGTAGTCAGATAGATATATGGCGGCAAGTAGACAGACAGATATATGGCGGCAAGTAGTCAGATAGATATATGGTGGCAAGTAGTCAGATAGATATATGGTGGCAAGTAGTCAGATAGATATATGGTGAGATTTGTGGTGGAAGTAGTCAGATAGATATATGGTGGCAAGTAGTCAGATAGATATATGGCGGCAAGTAGTCAGATAGATATATGGCGGCAAGTAGACAGACAGATATATGGCGGCAAGTAGTCAGATAGATATATGGTGGCAAGTAGTCAGATAGATATATGGTGGCAAGTAGTCAGTTAGATATATGGTGAGATTTGTGGTGGCAAGACGTCAGATAGATATATGGCGGCAAGTAGTCAGATAGATATATGGTGGCAAGTAGTCAGATAGATATATGGTGAGATTTGTGGTGGCAAGTAGTCAGATTTATATATGGTGGCAAGTAGTCAGATAGATATATGGCGGCAAGTAGTCAGATAGATATATGGCGGCAAGTAGACAGACAGATATATGGCGGCAAGTAGTCAGATAGATATATGGTGGCAAGTAGTCAGATAGATATATGGTGGCAAGTAGTCAGTTAGATATATGGTGAGATTTGTGGTGGCAAGACGTCAGATAGATATATGGCGGCAAGTAGTCAGATAGATATATGGTGGCAAGTAGTCAGCTAGATATATGGTGGCAAGTAGTCAGATAGATATATGGCGGCAAGTAGACAGACAGATATATGGCGGCAAGTAGTCAGATAGATATATGGTGGCAAGTAGTCAGATAGATATATGGTGGCAAGTAGTCAGTTAGATATATGGTGAGATTTGTGGTGGCAAGACGTCAGATAGATATATGGCGGCAAGTAGTCAGATAGATATATGGCGGCAAGTAGTCAGCTAGATATATGGTGGCAAGTAGTCAGATAGATATATGGTGGCAAGTAGTCAGATAGATATATGGCGGCAAGTAGTCAGATAGATATATGGCGGCAAGTAGTCAGATAGATATATGGAGGCAAGTAGACAGATAGATATATGGTGGCAAGGAGTCAAATAGATATATGGTGGCAAGTAGTCAGATAGATATATGGTGAGATTTGTGGTGGCAAGTAGTCAGATAGATATATGGCGGCAAGTAGTCAGATAGATATATGGTGGCAAGTAGTCAGATAGATCTATGGTGGCAAGTAGTCAGATAGATATATGGCGGCAAGTAGTAAGATAGATATATGGCGGCAAGTAGTAAGATAGATATATGGCGGCAAGTAGTCAGATAGATATATGGCGGCAAGTAGTCAGATAGATATATGGTGGCAAGTAGTCAGATAGATATATGGTGGCAAGTAGTCAGATAGATATATGGTGGCAAGTAGTCAGATAGATATTTAGCGAGATATATGATGGCAAGTGGTCAGATAGATATATGGTGGCAAGTAGTCAGATAGATATATAGCGAGATATATGGCGGCAAGTAGTCAGATAGATATATGGTGTCAAGTAGTCAGATAGATATATGGCGGCAAGTAGTCAGTTAGATATATAGCGAGATATGTGGTGGCAAGTAGTCAGATAGATATATGGCGGCAAGTAGTCAGATAGATATATGGCGGCAAGTAGTCAGATAGATATATGGTGGCAAGTAGTCAGATAGATATATGGTGGCAAGTAGTCAGATAGATATATGGTGAGATTTGTGGTGGCAAGTAGTCAGATAGATATATGGTGGCAAGTAGTCAGATAGATATATGGTGGCAAGTAGTCAGATAGATATATGGCGGCAAGTAGTCAGATAGATATATGGTGGCAAGTAGTCAGATAGATATATGGTGGCAAGTAGTCAAATAGATAAATGGCGGCAAGTAGTCAGATAGATATATGGTGGCAAGTAGTCAGATAGATATATATTGACAATGACAAGTAGCCAGATAAATATACGTTAGTAAGTTGCCATATAACTGACAGAATAAAAGGTTAAACATTATTAAAAGTAATTATAATATTAAATATTATAATATGATCCTTCATATTATAATCCCTTCAAGTGACGCTATATGTCTACTAGCCAATATATTGCACTCTTTATTCTAATGTGAAATTTGTTGATATAGGCTATATTGTGCACTTTATACTAATGTGAAATTTTGAAGAAAAAATAACGTTTCAAAGCTTCTCATTCTGCTTTCATTCACATTAAAATATTTTAATTATAATGTATCATTCAATCTACAAATTAATAATAATAAAGAGAACGAAAAAACGAATAGCACTTTGAGTTCGATAAATATTTATGGAAAACCCTTTGTGCCTAAAACGACCAATATAAAAAAACGGTAGTCGTTTGGTAGGTTACTTGACTAACCGAAGCAGAGTTTTCTAACTCTAATACAAATACGGTGTATCTAAAGTAAACTTTTTTTTAGTTTCCAAAAGCGCCTTAAGCTATCAATAGGTCTGCTGGATCGTGATATTAGTATTTTGGTTGTTGGCGGGGGAGGGGGGTGGACAAGTAAATATCACAAATGGATTAGACTCAAAGTCACAATACGGAAGAGATTTAAAGGAAAAATCCATGATGTCACACATATACCATTTTTAAAGTACTTTTTTTAAATATATTTTTTAAATTGTGCAGGACATTTTTGATTTTGGAGGCATGGGATTGTGAATGGAATTTTTACTAGGGGAGGGGCTCCGAGGGGCGCCTTTTCATCTTGGGAAACTTTGAAAATTTTTCCCATTCAAGTTTTCCTATCTACTTTATTATTGCTTTTTAAGCGAGTTAGGGTTAGGGTTAGGGTTAGACAAAAAAATAGATAGTCCTATGTTATACTTTGAGGCCTTGACTTTGATATGAAAGCAGAATTTGGTAATGAGCTAAATTTATACATTGGTCAGTGATTAGATCATGAATTTTCTTACGGTAGATAAAGCCTAAGCCACACTATATTCAAGAATCAGTGATTCGCTGCGAATCAATAAAAAAATCACGATGATTCTCCTCGTTTCAAATGTGGCATAGCGCGAAACTGATTCAACACAATCAGTTTCATCAGTGATTCGCAATGTTTCACAGAGTTAGAACATGTTCTAAAATTTGCCAACATGATTATTGATTCAAGCTGTGTCAGCCAATGGGAAGCGCTAAAATATCATGTGATAATTTGATAAAGTTCATCATTCTAGTCTTCTTAAAAAACTTAAATACTTTAGCATCTCTGGCCCCTTACATCAGTGGATTCAGGACTTTCTTATAGGCAGAGAACAAACAGTGATAATAAATGGCTCTAAGTCATCACCAATCTTTTAATAGGTCGGCGCTACCTTTGAGTAGGTCGGCGCCACCGTTAAGTAGGTCGGCGCTACCGCTGCGTTCGTCGGCGCTACCGCTGGGTAGGTCGGCACTCCCTTTAAGTAGGTCGGCGCCACCGCTAAGTAGGTCGCCGCTACCGCTGGGTAGGTTTGCGCTACCGCTGGGTAGGTCGGCTCTACCGCTGGGTAGGTCGGCGCTACCGCTGAGTAGGTCGGCGCTACATTTTAGTAGGTCGGCGATACCTTTGAGTAGGTCGGCGCTACCTCTTTGAGTAGGTCGACGCCACCGCTAAGTACGTCGGCGCTACCGCTGAGTAGGTCGGCGCTACCGCTGGGTAGGTCGGCGCTACCGCTGGCTAGGTCGGCGCTACCGCTGGGTAGGTCGGCGCTACCTCTGAGTACGTCGGCGCTACCTTTTAGTAGGTCGGCGCTACCTTTAAGTAGGTCGGCGCCACCGCTAAGTAGGTCGCCACTACAGTTGGGTAGGTCGGCGCTACCGCTAGGTAGGTCGTTGCTATCGCTGGGTAGGTCGGCGCTACCGCTCAGTAGGTCGGCGCTACCTCTGAGAACGTCAGCGCTACCTTTTAGTAGGTCGGCGCTACCTTTAAGTAGGTCGACACTACCGTTGGGTAGGTCGGCGCTACCGCTAAGTAGGTCGCCACTATCGTTGGGTAGGTCGGCGCTACCGCTAGGTAGGTCGGCGCTATCGTTGGGTAGGTCGGCGCTACCGCTGAGTAGGTCGGCGCTACCTCTGAGAACGTCCGCGCTACCTTTGTGTTGGTCGGCGCTACCTTTGAGTAGGTCGGCGCCACCGCTAAGTACGTCGGCGCTACCGCTGAGTCGGTCGGCGCTAACGCTGAGTAAGTCGGCGCCACCGATAAGTAGGTCGCCGCTACCGCTGGCTAGGTCGGCGCTACCGCTGGGTAGGTCGGCGCTACCGCTGAGTATGTCGGCGCTACCTCTGAGATCGTCGGCGCTACCTTTGAGTAGGTCGGCGCTACCTTTGAGTAGGTCGGCGCCACCGCTAAGTACGTCGGCGCTACCGCTGAGTAGGTCGACGCTACCGCCGGGTAGGTCGGCGCTACCGCCAGTTAGTTTACCGCTACCGCCGGGTAGGTCGGCGCTACCGTTGGGTGGGTCGGTGCTACCGCTGGGTAGGTCGGCGCTATCGCTGGGTAGGTCGGTGCTACCGCTGAATAGGTCGGCGCTACTTCTGAGAACGTCGGCTCTACCTTTAAGTAGGTCGGCGCTACCTTTCAGTAGGTCGGCGCCACCGCTAAGTACGTCGGCACTACCGCTGAGTACGTCGGCGCTACCGCTGAGTACGTCGGCGCTACCTTTTAGTAGGTCGGCGCTACCTTTAAGTAGGTCGGCGCCACCGCTAAGTAGGTCGGCGCTACCGCTGAGTTCGTCGGCGCTAACGCTGGGTAGGTCGGCGCTACCTTTAAGTAGGTCGGCGCCACCGCTAACTAGGTCGCTGCTACCGCTGGGTAGGTTTGCGCTACCGCTGGGTAGGTCGGCTCTATCGCTGGGTAGGTCGGCGCTACCGCTGAATAGGTCGGCGCTACATTGTAGTAGGTCGGCGATACTTTTGAGTAGGTCGGCGCTACCTTTGAGTAGGTCGGCGCCACCGCTAAGTACGTCGGCGCTACCGCTGAGTAGGTCGACGCTACCGCTTGGTAGGTCGGCGCTACCGCTGGGTAGGTCGGCGCTACCTCTGAGTACGTCGGCGCTACCTTTTAGTAGGTCGGCGCTACCTTTAAGTAGGTCGGCGCCACCGCTAAGTAGGTCGCCACTACCGTTGGGTAGGTCGGCGCTACCGCTGGGTAGGTCGGCGCTACCTCTGAGAACGTCGGCGCTACCTTTTAGTAGGTCGGCGCTACCTTTAAGTAGGTCGGCGCTACCGCTGGGTAGGTCGGCGCTATCGCTGAGTAAGTCGGCGCTACCGCTAAGTAGGTCGGCGCTAACGCTGAGTAACTCGGCGCTACCGCTGAGTAGGTCGGCGCTACCGCCGGGTAGGTTGGCGCTACCGCCGGGTAGGTTGGCGCTACCGCTGGGTAGGTCCGCGCTACCGCTGTGTAGGTCGGCGCTACCGCTGGGTAGGTCGGCGCTACCGCTGTGTAGGTCGGCGCTACCGCTGGGTAGGTGGGCGCTACCGCTGAGTAGGTCAGCGCTACAGCTGAGTACGTCGGCGCTACCTTTTAGTAGGTCGGCGCTACCGCCGGGTATGTCGGCGCTACCGCTGGGTAGATCGGCGCTACCGATGTGTAGGTCGGCGCTACCGCTGGGTAGGTCGGCGCTACCTTTTAGTAGGTCGGCGCTTCCTTCAAGTAGGTCGGCGCCACCGCTAAGTAGGTCGGCGCTACCGCTGGGTAGGTCGGCGCTACCGCTGGGTAGGTCGGCGCTACCTTTTAGTAGGTCGGCGCTACCTTCAAGTAGGTCGGCGCCACCGCTAAGTAGGTCGGCGCTACCGCTGGTTAGGTCGGCGCTACCGTTAGGTAGGTCGGCGCTACCGCTGGGTAGGTCGGCGCTTCCGCTGAGTAGGTCGGCGCTACCTCTGAGAACGTCAGGGCTACCTTTGAGTAGGTCGGCGCTACATTTGAGTAGGTCGGCGCCACCGCTAAGTAGGTCGGAGCTTCCGCTGAGTAGGTCGGCGCTAACGCTGAGTAAGTCGGCGCTGCCGCTGAGTAGGTCGGCGCTGACGCTGAGTAAGTCGGCGCTACCGCTGAGTAGGTCGGCCCTATCGCCGGGTAGGTCGGCGCTTCCGCCGGGTAGGTCGGCGCTACCGCCGGGTAGGTTGCCGCTACCGCCGGGTAGGTCGGCGCACCTCTGAGTACTTCGGCGCTACATTTTAGTGAGTCGGCGCTACCTTTAGGTAGGTCGGCGCTACCGCAGAGTAGGTCGGCGCTACCTCTGAGAACCTCGGCTCTACCTTTGAGTAGGTCGGCGCTACCTTTCAGTAGATTGGCGCCACCGCTAAGTACGTCGCCGCTACCGCTGTGTAGGTTGGCGCTAACGCTGGGTAGGTCAGCTCTACCGCTGGGTATGTCGGCGCTACCGCTGAGTAGGTCGGCGCTACATTTTAGTAGGTCTGCGATACCTTTGAGTAGGTCGGCGCTATCTTTGAGTAGGTCGGTGCCACCGCTAAGTACATCGGCGCTACCGCTGAGTAGGTCGGCGCTACCGCTGGGTAGGTCGGCGCTACCGCTGGGTAGGTCGGCGCTACCTCTGAGAACGTCGGCGCTACCTTTTAGTAGGTCGGCGCTACCTTTAAGTAGGTCGGCGCTACCGCTGGGTAGGTCGGCGCTATCGCTGAGTAAGTCGGCGCTACCGCTAAATAGGTCGGCGCTAACGCTGAGTAACTCGGCGCTACCGCTGAGTAGGTCGGCGCTACCGCCGGGTAGGTTGGCGCTACCGCCGGGTAGGTTGGCGCTACCGCTGGGTAGGTCCGCGCTACCGCTGTGTAGGTCGGCGCTACCGCTGGGTAGGTCGGCGCTACCGCTGTGTAGGTCGGCGCTACCGCTGGGTAGGTGGGCGCTACCGCTGAGTAGGTCAGCGCTACAGCTGAGTACGTCGGCGCTACCTTTTAGTAGGTCGGCGCTACCGCCGGGTATGTCGGCGCTACCGCTGGGTAGATCGGCGCTACCGATGGGTAGGTCGGCGCTACCGCTGGGTAGGTCGGCGCTACCTTTTAGTAGGTCGGCGCTTCCTTCAAGTAGGTCGGCGCCACCGCTAAGTAGGTCGGCGCTACCGCTGGGTAGGTCGGCGCTACCGCTGGGTAGGTCGGCGCTACCTTTTAGTAGGTCGGCGCTACCTTCAAGTAGGTCGGCGCCACCGCTAAGTAGGTCGGAGCTACCGCTGGTTAGGTCGGCGCTACCGTTAGGTAGGTCGGCGCTACCGCTGGGTAGGTCGGCGCTTCCGCTGAGTAGGTCGGCGCTACCTCTGAGAACGTCAGGGCTACCTTTGAGTAGGTCGGCGCTACATTTGAGTAGGTCGGCGCCACCGCTAAGTAGGTCGGAGCTTCCGCTGAGTAGGTCGGCGCTAACGCTGAGTAAGTCGGCGCTGCCGCTGAGTAGGTCGGCGCTGACGCTGAGTAAGTCGGCGCTACCGCTGAGTAGGTCGGCCCTATCGCCGGGTAGGTCGGCGCTACCGCCGGGTAGGTCGGCGCTACCGCCGGGTAGGTTGCCGCTACCGCCGGGTAGGTCGGCGCACCTCTGAGTACTTCGGCGCTACATTTTAGTGAGTCGGCGCTACCTTTAGGTAGGTCGGCGCTACCGCAGAGTAGGTCGGCGCTACCTCTGAGAACCTCGGCTCTACCTTTGAGTAGGTCGGCGCTACCTTTCAGTAGATTGGCGCCACCGCTAAGTACGTCGCCGCTACCGCTGTGTAGGTTGGCGCTACCGCTGGGTAGGTCGGCTCTACCGCTGGGTATGTCGGCGCTACCGCTGAGTAGGTCGGCGCTACATTTTAGTAGGTCTGCGATACCTTTGAGTAGGTCGGCGCTATCTTTGAGTAGGTCGGTGCCACCGCTAAGTACATCGGCGCTACCGCTGAGTAGGTCGGCGCTACCGCTGGGTAGGTCGGCGCTACCGCTGGATAGGTCGGCGCTACCGCTGGGTAGGTCGGCGCTACCGCTGGGTACGTCGGCACTACCGCTGAGTAGGTCGGCGCTAACGCTGAGTAAGTCGGCGGTACCGCCGGGTAGGTCGGCGCTACCGCCGGGTAGGTTGCCGCTAACGCCGGGTAGGTCGGCGCAACCTCTGAGTAGGTCGGCGCTACCTCTGAGAACGTCGGCGCTACCTTTAATATAGGTCGAAGCTACCTTTAAGTAGGTCGGCGCCACCGCTAAGTAGGTCGCCGCTACCGCTGGCTAGGACGGCGCTACCGCTGGGTAGGTCGGCGCTACCTCTGAGTATGTCGGCGCTACCTCTGAGAACGTCGGCGCTACCTTTGAGTAGGTCGGCGCCACCGCTAAGTACTAAGTACGTCGGCGCTACCGCTGAGTAGGTCGGCGTTAACGCTGAGTAAGTCGGCGCTACCGCTAAGTAGGTCGGCGCCACCGCTAAGTACGTCGGCGCTACCGCTGAGTTGGTCGACGCTACCGCTGGGTAGGTCGGCGCTACCGCTGGGTAGGTCGGCGTTACCTCTGAGTACGTCGGCGCTACCTTTTAGTAGGTCGGCGCTACCTTTAAGTAGGTCGGCGCCACCGCTAAGTAGGTCGCCACTACCGTTGGGTAGGTCAGCGCTACCGCTGGGTAGGTCGGCGCTATCGCTGGGTAGGTCGGCGTTACCGCTGAGTAGGTCGGCGCTACCTCTGAGAACGTCGGCGCTACCTTTTAGTAGGTCGGCGCTACCTTTAAGTAGGTCGGCGCCAGCGCTAAGTAGATCGCCACTACCGTTGGGTAGGTCAGCGCTACCGCTGGGTAGGTCGGCGCTATCGCTGAGTAAGTCGGCGCTACCACTAAGTAGGTCAGCGCTAACGCTGAGTAACTCATCGCTACCGCTGAGTAGGTCGGCGCTACCGCCGGGTAGGTTGGCGCTACCGCCGGGTAGGTCGGCGCTACCGCTGGGTAGGTCCGCGCTACCGCTGTGTAGGTCGGCGCTACCGCTGGGTAGGTCGGCGCTACCGCTGTGTAGGTCGGCGCTACCGCTGTGTAGGTCGGCGCTACCGCTGAATAGGTGGGCGCTACAGCTGAGTACGTCGGCGCTACCTTTTAGTAGGTCGGCGCTACCGCCGGGTATGTCGGCGCTACCGCTGGGTAGATCGGCACTACCTTTTAGTAGGTCGGCGCTACCTTTAAATAGGTCGGCGCCACCGCTAAGTAGGTCGCCACTACCATTGGGTAGGTTGGCGCTACCGCTGGGTAGGTCGGCGCTACCTCTGAGTATGTCGGCGCTACCTCTGAGATCGTCGGCGCTACCTTTGAGTAGGTCGGCGCCACCGCTAAGTACTATGTACGTCGGCGCTACCGCTGAGTAGGTCGGCGCTAACGCTGAGTAAGTCGGCGCTACCGCTAAGTAGGTCGGCGCCACCGCTAAGTAAGTCGGCGCTACCGCTGAGTAGGTCGACGCTACCGCTGAGTAGGTCGCCCTTACCGCTGGCTAGGACGGCGCTACCGCTGGGTAGGTCGGCGCTACCTCTGAGTATGTCGGCGCTACCTCTGAGAACGTCGGCGCTACCTTTGAGTAGGTCGGCGCCACCGCTAAGTACTATGTACGTCGGCGCTACCGCTGAGTAGGTCGGCGCTAACGCTGAGTAAGTCGGCGCTACCGCTAAGTAGGTCGGCGCCACCGCTAAGTACGTCGGCGCTACCGCTGAGTAGGTCGACGCTACCGCTGGGTAGGTCGGCGCTACCGCTGGGTAGGTCGGCGTTACCTCTGAGTACGTCGGCGCTACCTTTTAGTAGGTCGGCGCTACCTTTAAGTAGGTCGGCGCCACCGCTAAGTAGGTCGCCGCTACCGCTGGCTATGACGGCGCTACCTCTGGGTAGGTCGGCGCTACCTCTGAGTATGTCGGCGCTACCTCTGAGAACGTCGGCGCTACCTTTGAGTAGGTCGGCGCCACCGCTAAGTACTATGTACGTCGACGCTACCGCTGAGTAGGTCGGCGCTAACGCTGAGTAAGTCGGCGCTACCGCTAAGTAGGTCGGCGCCACCGCTAAGTACGTCGGCGCTACCGCTGAGTAGGTCGACGCTACCGCTGGGTAGGTCGGCGCTACCGCTGGGTAGGTCGGCGTTACCTCTAAGTACGTCGGCGCTACCTTTTAGTAGGTCGGCGCTACCTTTAAGTAGGTCGGCGCCACCGCTAAGTAGGTCGCCACTACCGTTGGGTAGGTCGGCGCTACCGCTGGGTAGGTCGGCGCTATCGCTGGGTAGGTCGGCGCTACCGCTGAGTAGGTCGGCGCTACCTCTGAGAACGTCGGCGCTACCTTTTAGTAAGTCGGCGCTACCTTTAAGTAGGTCGGCGCCACCGCTAAGTAGATCGCCACTACCGTTGGGTAGATCAGAGCTACCGATGGGTAGGTCGGCGCTATCGCTGAGTAAGTCGGCGCTACCGCTAAGTAGGTCGGCGCTAACGCTGAGTAACTCGGCGCTACCGCTGAGTAGGTCGGCGCTACCGCCGGATAGGTTGGCGCTACCGCCGGGTAGGTCGGCGCTATCGCTGAGTAAGTCGGCGCTACCGCTAAATAGGTCGGCGCTAACGCTGAGTAACTCGGCGCTACCGCTGAGTAGGTCGGCGCTACCGCCGGGTAGGTTGGCGCTACCGCCGGGTAGGTTGGCGCTACCGCTGGGTAGGTCCGCGCTACCGCTGTGTAGGTCGGCGCTACCGCTGGGTAGGTCGGCGCTACCGCTGTGTAGGTCGGCGCTACCGCTGGGTAGGTGGGCGCTACCGCTGAGTAGGTCAGCGCTACAGCTGAGTACGTCGGCGCTACCTTTTAGTAGGTCGGCGCTACCGCCGGGTATGTCGGCGCTACCGCTGGGTAGATCGGCGCTACCGATGGGTAGGTCGGCGCTACCGCTGGGTAGGTCGGCGCTACCTTTTAGTAGGTCGGCGCTTCCTTCAAGTAGGTCGGCGCCACCGCTAAGTAGGTCGGCGCTACCGCTGGGTAGGTCGGCGCTACCGCTGGGTAGGTCGGCGCTACCTTTTAGTAGGTCGGCGCTACCTTCAAGTAGGTCGGCGCCACCGCTAAGTAGGTCGGCGCTACCGCTGGTTAGGTCGGCGCTACCGTTAGGTAGGTCGGCGCTACCGCTGGGTAGGTCGGCGCTTCCGCTGAGTAGGTCGGCGCTACCTCTGAGAACGTCAGGGCTACCTTTGAGTAGGTCGGCGCTACATTTGAGTAGGTCGGCGCCACCGCTAAGTAGGTCGGAGCTTCCGCTGAGTAGGTCGGCGCTAACGCTGAGTAAGTCGGCGCTGCCGCTGAGTAGGTCGGCGCTGACGCTGAGTAAGTCGGCGCTACCGCTGAGTAGGTCGGCCCTATCGCCGGGTAGGTCGGCGCTACCGCCGGGTAGGTCGGCGCTACCGCCGGGTAGGTTGCCGCTACCGCCGGGTAGGTCGGCGCACCTCTGAGTACTTCGGCGCTACATTTTAGTGAGTCGGCGCTACCTTTAGGTAGGTCGGCGCTACCGCAGAGTAGGTCGGCGCTACCTCTGAGAACCTCGGCTCTACCTTTGAGTAGGTCGGCGCTACCTTTCAGTAGATTGGCGCCACCGCTAAGTACGTCGCCGCTACCGCTGTGTAGGTTGGCGCTACCGCTGGGTAGGTCGGCTCTACCGCTGGGTATGTCGGCGCTACCGCTGAGTAGGTCGGCGCTACATTTTAGTAGGTCTGCGATACCTTTGAGTAGGTCGGCGCTATCTTTGAGTAGGTCGGTGCCACCGCTAAGTACATCGGCGCTACCGCTGAGTAGGTCGGCGCTACCGCTGGGTAGGTCGGCGCTACCGCTGGATAGGTCGGCGCTACCGCTGGGTAGGTCGGCGCTACCGCTGGGTAGGTCGGCACTACCGCTGAGTAGGTCGGCGCTAACGCTGAGTAAGTCGGCGGTACCGCCGGGTAGGTCGGCGCTACCGCCGGGTAGGTTGCCGCTAACGCCGGGTAGGTCGGCGCAACCTCTGAGTAGGTCGGCGCTACCTCTGAGAACGTCGGCGCTACCTTTAATATAGGTCGAAGCTACCTTTAAGTAGGTCGGCGCCACCGCTAAGTAGGTCGCCGCTACCGCTGGCTAGGACGGCGCTACCGCTGGGTAGGTCGGCGCTACCTCTGAGTATGTCGGCGCTACCTCTGAGAACGTCGGCGCTACCTTTGAGTAGGTCGGCGCCACCGCTAAGTACTAAGTACGTCGGCGCTACCGCTGAGTAGGTCGGCGTTAACGCTGAGTAAGTCGGCGCTACCGCTAAGTAGGTCGGCGCCACCGCTAAGTACGTCGGCGCTACCGCTGAGTTGGTCGACGCTACCGCTGGGTAGGTCGGCGCTACCGCTGGGTAGGTCGGCGTTACCTCTGAGTACGTCGGCGCTACCTTTTAGTAGGTCGGCGCTACCTTTAAGTAGGTCGGCGCCACCGCTAAGTAGGTCGCCACTACCGTTGGGTAGGTCAGCGCTACCGCTGGGTAGGTCGGCGCTATCGCTGGGTAGGTCGGCGCTACCGCTGAGTAGGTCGGCGCTACCTCTGAGAACGTCGGCGCTACCTTTTAGTAGGTCGGCGCTACCTTTAAGTAGGTCGGCGCCAGCGCTAAGTAGATCGCCACTACCGTTGGGTAGGTCAGCGCTACCGCTGGGTAGGTCGGCGCTATCGCTGAGTAAGTCGGCGCTACCACTAAGTAGGTCAGCGCTAACGCTGAGTAACTCAGCGCTACCGCTGAGTAGGTCGGCGCTACCGCCGGGTAGGTTGGCGCTACCGCCGGGTAGGTCGGCGCTACCGCTGGGTAGGTCCGCGCTACCGCTGTGTAGGTCGGCGCTACCGCTGGGTAGGTCGGCGCTACCGCTGTGTAGGTCGGCGCTACCGCTGTGTAGGTCGGCGCTACCGCTGAATAGGTGGGCGCTACAGCTGAGTACGTCGGCGCTACCTTTTAGTAGGTCGGCGCTACCGCCGGGTATGTCGGCGCTACCGCTGGGTAGATCGGCACTACCTTTTAGTAGGTCGGCGCTACCTTTAAATAGGTCGGCGCCACCGCTAAGTAGGTCGCCACTACCATTGGGTAGGTTGGCGCTACCGCTGGGTAGGTCGGCGCTACCTCTGAGTATGTCGGCGCTACCTCTGAGATCGTCGGCGCTACCTTTGAGTAGGTCGGCGCCACCGCTAAGTACTATGTACGTCGGCGCTACCGCTGAGTAGGTCGGCGCTAACGCTGAGTAAGTCGGCGCTACCGCTAAGTAGGTCGGCGCCACCGCTAAGTAAGTCGGCGCTACCGCTGAGTAGGTCGACGCTACCGCTGAGTAGGTCGCCCTTACCGCTGGCTAGGACGGCGCTACCGCTGGGTAGGTCGGCGCTACCTCTGAGTATGTCGGCGCTACCTCTGAGAACGTCGGCGCTACCTTTGAGTAGGTCGGCGCCACCGCTAAGTACTATGTACGTCGGCGCTACCGCTGAGTAGGTCGGCGCTAACGCTGAGTAAGTCGGCGCTACCGCTAAGTAGGTCGGCGCCACCGCTAAGTACGTCGGCGCTACCGCTGAGTAGGTCGACGCTACCGCTGGGTAGGTCGGCGCTACCGCTGGGTAGGTCGGCGTTACCTCTGAGTACGTCGGCGCTACCTTTTAGTAGGTCGGCGCTACCTTTAAGTAGGTCGGCGCCACCGCTAAGTAGGTCGCCGCTACCGCAGGCTATGACGGCGCTACCTCTGGGTAGGTCGGCGCTACCTCTGAGTATGTCGGCGCTACCTCTGAGAACGTCGGCGCTACCTTTGAGTAGGTCGGCGCCACCGCTAAGTACTATGTACGTCGACGCTACCGCTGAGTAGGTCGGCGCTAACGCTGAGTAAGTCGGCGCTACCGCTAAGTAGGTCGGCGCCACCGCTAAGTACGTCGGCGCTACCGCTGAGTAGGTCGACGCTACCGCTGGGTAGGTCGGCGCTACCGCTGGGTAGGTCGGCGTTACCTCTAAGTACGTCGGCGCTACCTTTTAGTAGGTCGGCGCTACCTTTAAGTAGGTCGGCGCCACCGCTAAGTAGGTCGCCACTACCGTTGGGTAGGTCGGCGCTACCGCTGGGTAGGTCGGCGCTATCGCTGGGTAGGTCGGCGCTACCGCTGAGTAGGTCGGCGCTACCTCTGAGAACGTCGGCGCTACCTTTTAGTAAGTCGGCGCTACCTTTAAGTAGGTCGGCGCCACCGCTAAGTAGATCGCCACTACCGTTGGGTAGATCAGAGCTACCGATGGGTAGGTCGGCGCTATCGCTGAGTAAGTCGGCGCTACCGCTAAGTAGGTCGGCGCTAACGCTGAGTAACTCGGCGCTACCGCTGAGTAGGTCGGCGCTACCGCCGGATAGGTTGGCGCTACCGCCGGGTAGGTCGGCGCTACCGCTGGGTAGGTCCGCTCTACCGCTGTGTAGGTCGGCGCTACCGCTGGGTTGGTCGGCGTTACCGCTGTGTAGGTCGGCGCTACCGCTGTATAGGTGGGCGCTACCGCTGAGTAGGTCAGCGCTACAGCTGAGTACGTCGGCGCTACCTTTTAGTAGGTCGGCGCTACCGCCGGATATGTCGGCGCTATCGCTGGGTAGTACGGCGCTACCGCTGGATAGGTCGGCGCTACCGCTGGGTAGGTCGGCGCTACCTTTTAGTAGGTCGGCGCTACCTTTAAGTAGGTCGGCGCCACCGCTACGTAGGTCGGCGCTACCGCTGGGTAGGTCGGCGCTACCGTTAGGTAGGTCGGCGCTACCGCTGGGTAGGTCGGCGCTTCCGCTGAGTAGGTCGGCGCTACCTCTGAGTACGTCAGTGCTACCTTTTGAGTAGGTCGGCGCTACCTTTGAATAGGTCGGCGCCACCGCTAAGTAGGTCGGCGCTTCCGCTGAGTAGGTTGGCGCTACCGCTGGGTAGGTCGGCTCTACCGCTGGGTAGGTCGGCGCTACCTCTGAGTATGTCGGCGCTACCTCTGAGAACGTCGGCGCTACCTTTGAGTAGGTCGGCGCCACCGCTAAGTACTATGTACGTCGGCGCTACCGCTGAGTAGGTCGGCGCTAACGCTGAGTAAGTCGGCGCTACCGCTAAGTAGGTCGGCGCCACCGCTAAGTTCGTCGGCGCTACCGCTGAGTAGGTCGACGCTACCGCTGGGTAGGTCGGCGCTACCGCTGGGTAGGTCGGCGTTACCTCTGAGTACGTCGGCGCTACCTTTTAGTAGGTCGGCGCTACCTTTAAGTAGGTCGGCGCCACCGCTAAGTAGGTCGCCACTACCGTTGGGTAGGTCGGCGCTACCGCTGGGTAGGTCGGCGCTTTCGCTGGGTAGGTCGGCGCTACCGCTGAGTAGGTCGGCGCTACCTCTGAGAACGTCGGCGCTACCTTTTAGTAGGTCGGCGCTACCTTTAAGTAGGTCGGCGCCACCGCTAAGTAGATCGCCACTACCGTTGGGTAGGTCAGAGCTACCGCTGGGTAGGTCGGCGCTATCGCTGAGTAAGTCGGCGCTACCGCTAAGTAGGTCGGCGCTAACGCTGAGTAACTCGGCGCTACCGCTGAGTAGGTCGGCGCTACCGCCGGATAGGTTGGCGCTACCGCCGGGTAGGTCGGCGCTACCGCTGGGTAGGTCCGCGCTACCGCTGTGTAGGTCGGCGCTACCGCTGGGTAGGTCGGCGCTACCGCTGTGTAGGTCGGCGCTACCGCTGAATAGGTGGGCGCTACCGCTGAGTAGGTCAGCGCTACAGCTGAGTACGTCGGCGCTACCTTTTAGTAGGTCGGCGCTACCGCCGGGTATGTCGGCGCTATCGCTGGGTAGTACGGCGCTACCGCTGGATAGGTCGGCGCTACCGCTTGGTAGGTCGGCGCTACCTTTTAGTAGGTCGGCGCTACCTTTAAGTAGGTCGGCGCCACCGCTACGTAGGTCGGCGCTACCGCTGGGTAGGTCGGCGCTACCGTTAGGTAGGTCGGCGCTACCGCTGGGTAGGTCGGCGCTTCCGCTGAGTAGGTCGGCGCTACCTCTGAGTACGTCAGTGCTACCTTTTGAGTAGGTCGGCGCTACCTTTGAATAGGTCGGCGCCACCGCTAAGTAGGTCGGCGCTTCCGCTGAGTAGGTTGGCGCTACCGCTGGGTAGGTGGCTCTACCGCTGGGTTGGTCGGCGCTACCGGTGAGTAAGTCGGTGCTACATTTTAGTAGGTCGGCGATACCTTTGAGTAGGTCGGCGCTACCTTTGAGTAGGTCGGCGCCACCGCTAAGTACGTCGGCGCTACAGCTGAGTAGGTCGGCGCTACCGCTGGGTAGGTCGGCGCTACCGCAGGGTAGACTGGCGCTAACGCTGAGTAAGTCGGCGCTGCCGCTGAGTAGGTCGGCGCTAACGCTGAGTAAGTCGGCGCTACCGCTGAGTAGGTCGGCCCTATCGACGGGTAGGTCGGCGCTACCGCCGGGTAGGTCGGCGCTACCGCCGGGTAGGTTGCCGCTACCGCCGGGTAGGTCGGCGCACCTCTGAGTACTTCGGCGCTACATTTTAGTGAGTCAGCGCTACCTTTAGGTAGGTCGGCGCTACCGCTGAGTAGGTCGGCGCTACCTCTGAGAACCTCGGCTCTACCTTTGAGTAGGTCGGCGCTACCTTTCAGTAGATCGGCGCCACCGCTAAGTACGTCGGCGCTACCGCTGGGTAGGTCGGCGCTACCTTTAAGTAGGTCGACGCACCTCTGAGTACTTCGGCGCTACATTTTAGTGAGTCGGCGCTACCTTTAGGTAGGTCTGCGCCACCGCTAAGTAGGTCGCCACTACCGTTGGGTAGGTCGGCGCTACCGCTGGGTAGGTCGGCACTATCGCTGGGTAGGTCGGCGCTACCGCTTAGTAGGTCGGCGCTACCTCTGAGAACCTCGGCTCTACCTTTGAGTAGATCGGCGCCACCGCTAAGTACGTCGGCGCTTCCGCTAAGTAGGTCGGCGCTACCGCTGAGTTCGTCGGCGCTACCGCTGGGTAGGTCGGCGCTACCTTTAAGTAGGTCGGCGCCACCGCTAAGTAGGTCGCCGCTACCGCTGTGTAGGTTGGCGCTACCGCTGGGTAGGTCGCCTCTACCGCTGGGTATGTCGGCGCTACCGCTGAGTAGGTCGGCGCTACATTTTAGTAGGTCGGCGATACCTTTTAGTAGGTCGGCGCTATCTTTGAGTAGGTCGGTGCCACCGCTAAGTACATCGGCGCTACCGCTGAGTAGGTCGGCGCTACCGCTGGGTAGGTCGGCGCTACCTCTGGGTAGGTCGGCACTACCGCTGAGTAGGTCGGCGCTAACGCTGAGTAAGTCGGCGGTACCGCCGGGTAGGTCGGCGCTACCGCCGGGTAGGTTGCCGCTACCGCCGAGTAGGTCGGCGCAACCTCTGAGTACGTCGGCGCTACATTTTAGTAGGTCGGCGATACCTTTAAGTAGGTCGGCGACACCGCTAAGTAGCTCGCCACTAACGTTGGGTAGGTCGGCGCTACCGCTGGGTAGGTCGGCGCTACCTTTAAGTAGGTCGGCGCCACCGCTAAGTAGGTCGCCGCTACCGCTGGGTAGGTTGGCGCTACCGCTGGGTAGGTCGGAGCTACCACTGGGTAGGTCGGCGCTACCGCTGGGTAGGTCGGCGATATCGCTGGGTAGGTCGGCGCTACCGCTGAGTAGGTCGGCGCTAACGCTGAGTAAGTTGGCGCTACCGCCGGGTAGATCGGCGCTACCGCCTGGTAGGTTGCCGCTACCGCCGGGTAGGTCGGCGCTACCGCTGGGTAGGTCGGCGCTACCTTTAAGTAGGTCGGCGCCACCGCTAAGTAGGTTGCCGCTACCGCTGGGTAAGTTTGCGCTACCGCTGGGTAGGTCGGCTCTAACGCTGGGTAGGTCGGCGCTACCACTGAGTAGGTCGGCGCTACATTTTAGTAGGTCGGCGATACCTTTGAGTAGGTCGGCGCTACCTTTGAGTAGGTCGGCGCCACTGCTAAGTACGTCGGCGCTACCGCTGGGTAGGTCGGCGCTACCTCTGAGTACGTCGGCGCTACCTTTTAGTAGGTCGGCGCTACCTTTAAGTAGGTCGGCGCCACCGCTCAGTAGGTCGCCACTACCGTTGGGTAGGTCGGCGCTACCGCTGGGTAGGTCGGCGCTATCGCTGGGTAGGTCGGCGCTACCGCTGAGTAGGTCGGCGCTACCTCTGAGAACGTCGGCGCTACCTTTTAGTAGGTCGAAGCTACCTTTAAGTAGGTCGGCGCCACCGCTAAGTAGGTCGCCGCTACCGCTGGCTAGGACGGCGCTACCGCTGGGTAGGTCGGCGCTACCTTTGAGTATGTCGGCGCTACCTCTGAGAACGTCGGCGCTACCTTTGAGTAGGTCGGCGCCACCGCTAAGTACTAAGTACGTCGGCGCTACCGCTGAGTAGGTCGGCGTTAACGCTGAGTAAGTCGGCGCTACCGCTAAGTAGGTCGGCGCCACCGCTAAGTACGTCGGCGCTACCGCTGGGTAGGTCGGCGTTACCTCTGAGTACGTCGGCGCTACCTTTTAGTAGGTCGGCGCTACCTTTAAGTAGGTCGGCGCCACCGCTAAGTAGGTCGCCGCTACCGTTGGGTAGGTCAGCGCTACCGCTGGGTAGGTCGGCGCTATCGCTGGGTAGGTCGGCGCTACCGCTGAGTAGGTCGGCGCTACCTCTGAGAACGTCGGCGCTACCTTTTAGTAGGTCGGCGCTACCTTTAAGTAGGTCGGCGCCAGCGCTAAGTAGATCGCCACTACCGTTGGGTAGGTCAGCGCTACCGCTGGGTAGGTCGGCGCTATCGCTGAGTAAGTCGGCGCTACCGCTAAGTAGGTCAGCGCTAACGCTGAGTAACTCAGCGCTACCGCTGAGTAGGTCGGCGCTACCGCCGGGTAGGTTGGCGCTACCGCCGAGTAGGTCGGCGCTACCGCTGGGTAGGTCCGCGCTACCGCTGTGTAGGTCGGCGCTACCGCTGGGTAGGTCGGCGCTACCGCTGTGTAGGTCGGCGCTACCGCTGTGTAGGTCGGCGCTACCGCTGAATAGGTGGGCGCTACCGCTGAGTAGGTCGGCGCTACAGCTGAGTACGTCGGCGCTACCTTTTAGTAGGTCGGCGCTACCGCCGGGTATGTCGGCGCTACCGCTGGGTAGATCGGCGCTACCGCCGGGTAGGTCGGCGCTACCGCCGGGTAGGTTGCCGCTACCGCCGGGTAGGTCGGCGCACCTCTGAGTTCTTCGGCGCTACATTTTAGTGAGTCGGCGCTACCTTTAGGTAGGTCGGCGCTACCGCTGAGTAGGTCGGCGCTACCTCTGAGAACCTCGGCTCTACCTTTGAATAGGTCGGCGCTACCTTTCAGTAGATCGGCGCCACCGCTAAGTACGTCGGCGCTTCCGCTAAGTAGGTCGGCGCTACCGCTGAGTTCGTCGGCGCTACCGCTGGGTAGGTCGGCGCTACCTTTAAGTAGGTCGACGCACCTCTGAGTACTTCGGCGCTACATTTTAGTGAGTCGGCGCTACCTTTAGGTAGGTCTGCGCCACCGCTAAGTAGGTCGCCACTACCGTTGGGTAGGTCGGCGCTACCGCTGGGTAGGTCGGCACTATCGCTGGGTAGGTCGGCGCTACCGCTGAGTAGGTCGGCGCTACCTCTGAGAACCTCGGCTCTACCTTTGAGTAGATCGGCGCCACCGCTAAGTACGTCGGCGCTTCCGCTAAGTAGGTCGGCGCTACCGCTGAGTTCGTCGGCGCTACCGCTGGGTAGGTCGGCGCTACCTTTAAGTAGGTCGGCGCCACCGCTAAGTAGGTCGCCGCTACCGCTGTGTAGGTTGGCGCTACCGCTGGGTAGGTCGGCTCTACCGCTGGGTATGTCGGCGCTACCGCTGAGTAGGTCGGCGCTACATTTTAGTAGGTCGGCGATACCTTTGAGTAGGTCGGCGCTATCTTTGAGTAGGTCGGTGCCACCGCTAAGTACATCGGCGCTACCGCTGAGTAGGTCGGCGCTACCGCTGGGTAGGTCGACGCTACCTCTGGGTAGGTCGGCACTACCGCTGAGTAGGTCGGCGCTAACGCTGAGTAAGTCGGCGGTACCGCCGGGTAGGTCGGCGCTACCGCCGGGTAGGTTGCCGCTACCGCCGGGTAGGTCGGCGCAACCTCTGAGTACGTCGGCGCTACATTTTAGTAGGTCGGCGATACCTTTAAGTAGGTCGGCGACACCGCTAAGTAGGTCGCCACTAACGTTGGGTAGGTCGGCGCTACCGCTGGGTATGTCGGCGCTACCTTTAAGTAGGTCGGCGCCACCGCTAAGTAGGTCGCCGCTACCGCTGGGTAGGTTGGCGCTACCGCTGGGTAGGTCGGAGCTACCACTGGGTAGGTCGGCGCTACCGCTGGGTAGGTCGGCAATATCGCTGGGTAGGTCGGCGCTACCGCTGAGTAGGTCGGCGCTAACGCTGAGTAAGTTAGCGCTACCGCTGGGTAGGTCGGCGTTACCTCTGAGTACGTCGGCGCTACCTTTTAGTAGGTCGGCGCTACCTTTAAGTAGGTCGGCGCCACCGCTAAGTAGGTCGCCGCTACCGTTGGGTAGGTCAGCGCTACCGCTGGGTAGGTCGGCGCTATCGCTGGGTAGGTCGGCGCTACCGCTGAGTAGGTCGGCGCTACCTCTGAGAACGTCGGCGCTACCTTTTAGTAGGTCGGCGCTACCTTTAAGTAGGTCGGCGCCAGCGCTAAGTAGATCGCCACTACCGTTGGGTAGGTCAGCGCTACCGCTGGGTAGGTCGGCGCTATCGCTGAGTAAGTCGGCGCTACCGCTAAGTAGGTCAGCGCTAACGCTGAGTAACTCAGCGCTACCGCTGAGTAGGTCGGCGCTACCGCCGGGTAGGTTGGCGCTACCGCCGGGTAGGTCGGCGCTACCGCTGGGTAGGTCCGCGCTACCGCTGTGTAGGTCGGCGCTACCGCTGGGTAGGTCGGCGCTACCGCTGTGTAGGTCGGCGCTACCGCTGTGTAGGTCGGCGCTACCGCTGAATAGGTGGGCGCTACCGCTGAGTAGGTCGGCGCTACAGCTGAGTACGTCGGCGCTACCTTTTAGTAGGTCGGCGCTACCGCCGGGTATGTCGGCGCTACCGCTGGGTAGATCGGCGCTACCGCCGGGTAGGTCGGCGCTACCGCCGGGTAGGTTGCCGCTACCGCCGGGTAGGTCGGCGCACCTCTGAGTTCTTCGGCGCTACATTTTAGTGAGTCGGCGCTACCTTTAGGTAGGTCGGCGCTACCGCTGAGTAGGTCGGCGCTACCTCTGAGAACCTCGGCTCTACCTTTGAGTAGGTCGGCGCTACCTTTCAGTAGATCGGCGCCACCGCTAAGTACGTCGGCGCTTCCGCTAAGTAGGTCGGCGCTACCGCTGAGTTCGTCGGCGCTACCGCTGGGTAGGTCGGCGCTACCTTTAAGTAGGTCGACGCACCTCTGAGTACTTCGGCGCTACATTTTAGTGAGTCGGCGCTACCTTTAGGTAGGTCTGCGCCACCGCTAAGTAGGTCGCCACTACCGTTGGGTAGGTCGGCGCTACCGCTGGGTAGGTCGGCACTATCGCTGGGTAGGTCGGCGCTACCGCTGAGTAGGTCGGCGCTACCTCTGAGAACCTCGGCTCTACCTTTGAGTAGATCGGCGCCACCGCTAAGTACGTCGGCGCTTCCGCTAAGTAGGTCGGCGCTACCGCTGAGTTCGTCGGCGCTACCGCTGGGTAGGTCGGCGCTACCTTTAAGTAGGTCGGCGCCACCGCTAAGTAGGTCGCCGCTACCGCTGTGTAGGTTGGCGCTACCGCTGGGTAGGTCGGCTCTACCGCTGGGTATGTCGGCGCTACCGCTGAGTAGGTCGGCGCTACATTTTAGTAGGTCGGCGATACCTTTGAGTAGGTCGGCGCTATCTTTGAGTAGGTCGGTGCCACCGCTAAGTACATCGGCGCTACCGCTGAGTAGGTCGGCGCTACCGCTGGGAAGGTCGGCGCTACCTCTGGGTAGGTCGGCACTACCGCTGAGTAGGTCGGCGCTAACGCTGAGTAAGTCGGCGGTACCGCCGGGTAGGTCGGCGCTACCGCCGGGTAGGTTGCCGCTACCGCCGGGTAGGTCGGCGCAACCTCTGAGTACGTCGGCGCTACATTTTAGTAGGTCGGCGATACCTTTAAGTAGGTCGGCGACACCGCTAAGTAGGTCGCCACTAACGTTGGGTAGGTCGGCGCTACCGCTGGGTATGTCGGCGCTACCTTTAAGTAGGTCGGCGCCACCGCTAAGTAGGTCGCCGCTACCGCTGGGTAGGTTGGCGCTACCGCTGGGTAGGTCGGAGCTACCACTGGGTAGGTCGGCGCTACCGCTGGGTAGGTCGGCGATATCGCTGGGTAGGTCGGCGCTACCGCTGAGTAGGTCGGCGCTAACGCTGAGTAAGTTGGCGCTACCGCCGGGTAGATCGGCGCTATCGCCTGGTAGGTTGCCGCTACCGCCGGGTAGGTCGGCGCTACCGCTGGGTAGGTCGGCGCTACCTTTAAGTAGGTCGGCGCCACCGCTAAGTAGGTTGCCGCTACCGCTGGGTAAGTTTGCGCTACCGCTGGGTAGGTCGGCTCTAACGCTGGGTAGGTCGGCGCTACCTCTGAGTACGTCGGCGCTACCTTTTAGTAGGTCGGCGCTACCTTTAAGTAGGTCGGCGCCACCGCTCAGTAGGTCGCCACTACCGTTGGGTAGGTCGGCGCTACCGCTGGGTAGGTCGGCGCTATCGCTGGGTAGGTGGGCGCTACCGCTGAGTAGGTCGGCGCTACCTCTGAGAACGTCGGCGCTACCTTTTAGTAGGTCGAAGCTACCTTTAAGTAGGTCGGCGCCACCGCTAAGTAGGTCGCCGCTACCGCTGGCTAGGACTGCGCTACCGCTGGGTAGGTCGGCGCTACCTCTGAGTATGTCGGCGCTACCTCTGAGAACGTCGGCGCTACCTTTGAGTAGGTCGGCGCCACCGCTAAGTACTAAGTACGTCGGCGCTACCGCTGAGTAGGTCGGCGTTAACGCTGAGTAAGTCGGCGCTACCGCTAAATAGGTCGGCGCCACCGCTAAGTACGTCGGCGCTACCGCTGAGTTGGTCGACGCTACCGCTGGGTAGGTCGGCGCTACCGCTGGGTAGGTCGGCGTTACCTCTGAGTACGTCGGCGCTACCTTTTAGTAGGTCGGCGCTACCTTTAAGTAGGTCGGCGCCACCGCTAAGTAGGTCGCCACTACCGTTGGGTAGGTCAGCGCTACCGCTGGATAGGTCGGCGCTACCGCTTGGTAGGTCGGCGCTACCTTTTAGTAGGTCGGCGCTACCTTTAAGTAGGTCGGCGCCACCGCTACGTAGGTCGGCGCTACCGCTGGGTAGGTCGGCGCTACCGTTAGGTAGGTCGGCGCTACCGCTGGGTAGGTCGGCGCTACCTCTGAGTACGTCAGTGCTACCTTTTGAGTAGGTCGGCGCTACCTTTGAATAGGTCGGCGCCACCGCTAAGTAGGTCGGCGCTTCCGCTGAGTAGGTTGGCGCTACCGCTGGGTAGGTGGCTCTACCGCTGGGTTGGTCGGCGCTACCGGTGAGTAAGTCGGTGCTACATTTTAGTAGGTCGGCGATACCTTTGAGTAGGTCGGCGCTACCTTTGAGTAGGTCGGCGCCACCGCTAAGTACGTCGGCGCTACAGCTGAGTAGGTCGGCGCTACCGCTGGGTAGGTCGGCGCTACCGCAGGGTAGACTGGCGCTAACGCTGAGTAAGTCGGCGCTGCCGCTGAGTAGGTCGGCGCTAACGCTGAGTAAGTCGGCGCTACCGCTGAGTAGGTCGGCCCTATCGACGGGTAGGTCGGCGCTACCGCCGGGTAGGTCGGCGCTACCGCCGGGTAGGTTGCCGCTACCGCCGGGTAGGTCGGCGCACCTCTGAGTACTTCGGCGCTACATTTTAGTGAGTCGGCGCTACCTTTAGGTAGGTCGGCGCTACCGCTGAGTAGGTCGGCGCTACCTCTGAGAACCTCGGCTCTACCTTTGAGTAGGTCGGCGCTACCTTTCAGTAGATCGGCGCCACCGCTAAGTACGTCGGCGCTTCCGCTAAATAGGTCGGCGCTACCGCTGAGTTCGTCGGCGCTACCGCTGGGTAGGTCGGCGCTACCTTTAAGTAGGTCGACGCACCTCTGAGTACTTCGGCGCTACATTTTAGTGAGTCGGCGCTACCTTTAGGTAGGTCTGCGCCACCGCTAAGTAGGTCGCCACTACCGTTGGGTAGGTCGGCGCTACCGCTGGGTAGGTCGGCACTATCGCTGGGTAGGTCGGCGCTACCGCTTAGTAGGTCGGCGCTACCTCTGAGAACCTCGGCTCTACCTTTGAGTAGATCGGCGCCACCGCTAAGTACGTCGGCGCTTCCGCTAAGTAGGTCGGCGCTACCGCTGAGTTCGTCGGCGCTACCGCTGGGTAGGTCGGCGCTACCTTTAAGTAGGTCGGCGCCACCGCTAAGTAGGTCGCCGCTACCGCTGTGTAGGTTGGCGCTACCGCTGGGTAGGTCGCCTCTACCGCTGGGTATGTCGGCGCTACCGCTGAGTAGGTCGGCGCTACATTTTAGTAGGTCGGCGATACCTTTGAGTAGGTCGGCGCTATCTTTGAGTAGGTCGGTGCCACCGCTAAGTACATCGGCGCTACCGCTGAGTAGGTCGGCGCTACCGCTGGGTAGGTCGGCGCTACCTCTGGGTAGGTCAGCACTACCGCTGAGTAGGTCGGCGCTAACGCTGAGTAAGTCGGCGGTACCGCCGGGTAGGTCGGCGCTACCGCCGGGTAGGTTGCCGCTACCGCCGGGTAGGTCGGCGCAACCTCTGAGTACGTCGGCGCTACATTTTAGTAGGTCGGCGATACCTTTAAGTAGGTCGGCGACACCGCTAAGTAGCTCGCCACTAACGTTGGGTAGGTCGGCGCTACCGCTGGGTAGGTCGGCGCTACCTTTAAGTAGGTCGGCGCCACCGCTAAGTAGGTCGCCGCTACCGCTGGGTAGGTTGGCGCTACCGCTGGGTAGGTCGGAGCTACCACTGGGTAGGTCGGCGCTACCGCTGGGTAGGTCGGCGATATCGCTGGGTAGGTCGGCGCTACCGCTGAGTAGGTCGGCGCTAACACTGAGTAAGTTGGCGCTACCGCCGGGTAGATCGGCGCTACCGCCTGGTAGGGTGCCGCTACCGCCGGGTAGGTCGGCGCTACCGCTGGGTAGGTCGGCGCTACCTTTAAGTAGGTCGGCGCCACCGCTAAGTAGGTTGCCGCTACCGCTGGGTAAGTTTGCGCTACCGCTGGGTAGGTCGGCTCTAACGCTGGGTAGGTCGGCGCTACCGCTGAGTAGGTCGGCGCTACATTTTAGTAGGTCGGCGATACCTTTGAGTAGGTCGGCGCTACCTTTGAGTAGGTCGGCGCCACTGCTAAGAACGTCGGCGCTACTGCTGAGTAGGTAAGCGCTACCGCTAGGTAGGTCGGCGCTACCTCTGGGTAGGTCGGCGCTACCTCTGAGTACGTCGGCGCTACCTTTTAGTAGGTCGGCGCTACCTTTAAGTAGGTCGGCGCCACCGCTCAGTAGGTCGCCACTACCGTTGGGTATGTCGGCGCTACCGCTGGGTAGGCCGGCGCTATCGCTGGGTAGGTCGGCGCTACCGCTGAGTAGGTCGGCGCTACCTCTGAGAACGTCGGCGCTACCTTTTAGTAGGTCGAAGCTACCTTTAAGTAGGTCGGCGCCACCGCTAAGTAGGTCGCCGCTACCGCTGGCTAGGACTGCGCTACCGCTGGGTAGGTCGGCGCTACCTCTGAGTATGTCGGCGCTACCTCTGAGAACGTCGGCGCTACCTTTGAGTAGGTCGGCGCCACCGCTAAGTACTAAGTACGTCGGCGCTACCGCTGAGTAGGTCGGCGTTAACGCTGAGTAAGTCGGCGCTACCGCTAAGTAGGTCGGCGCCACCGCTAAGTACGTCGGCGCTACCGCTGAGTTGGTCGACGCTACCGATGGGTAGGTCGGCGCTATCGCTGGGTAGGTCGGCGTTACCTCTGAGTACGTCGGCGCTACCTTTTAGTAGGTCGGCGCTACCTTTAAGTAGGTCGGCGCCACCGCTAAGTAGGTCGCCACTACCGTTGGGTAGGTCAGCGCTACCGCTGGGTAGGTCGGCGCTATCGCTGGGTAGGTCGGCGCTACCGCTGAGTAGGTCGGCGCTACCTCTGAGAACGTCGGCGCTACCTTTTAGTAGGTCGGCGCTACCTTTAAGTAGGTCGGCGCCAGCGCTAAGTAGATCGCTACTACCGTTGGGTAGGTCAGCGCTACCGCTGGGTAGGTCGGCGCTATCGCTGAGTAAGTCGGCGCTACCGCTAAGTAGGTCAGCGCTAACGCTGAGTAACTCAGCGCTACCGCTGAGTAGGTCGGCGCTACCGCCGGGTAGGTTGGCGCTACCGCCGGGTAGGTCGGCGCTACCGCTGGGTAGGTCCGCGCTACCGCTGTGTAGGTCGGCGCTACCGCTGGGTAGGTCGGCGCTACCGCTGTGTAGGTCGGCGCTACCGCTGTGTAGGTCGGCGCTACCGCTGAATAGGTGGGCGCTACCGCTGAGTAGGTCGGCGCTACAGCTGAGTACGTCGGCGCTACCTTTTAGTAGGTCGGCGCTACCGCCGGGTATGTCGGCGCTACCGCTGGGTAGATCGGCGCTACCGCTGGGTAGGTCGGCGCTACCGCTGGGTAGGTCGGCGCTACCTTTTAGTAGGTCGGCGCTACCTTCAAGTAGGTCGGCGCCACCGCTACGTAGGTCGGTGCTACCGCTGGGTAGGTCGGCGCTACCGTTAGGTAGGTTGGCGCTACCGCTGGGTAGGTCGGCGCTACCTCTAAGTACGTCGGCGCTACCTTTTAGTAGGTCGGCGCTACCTTTAATTAGGTCGGCGCCACCGCTAAGTAGGTCGCCACTACCATTGGGTAGGTCGGCGCTACCGCTGGGTAGGTCGGCGCTATCGCTGGGTAGGTCGGCGCTACCGCTGAGTAGGTCGGCGCTACCTCTGAGAACGTCGGCGCTACCTTTTAGTAGGTCGAAGCTACCTTTAAGTAGGTCGGCGCCACCGCTAAGTAGGTCGCCGCTACCGCTGGCTAGGACGGCGCTACCGCTGGGTAGGTCGGCGCTACCTCTGAGTATGTCGGCGCTACCTCTGAGAACGTCGGCGCTACTTTTGAGTAGGTCGGCGCCACCGCTAAGTACTATGTACGTCGGCGCTACCGCTGAGTATGTCGGCGCTAACGCTGAGTAAGTCGGCGCTACCGCTAAGTAGGTCGGCGCCACCGCTAAGTACGTCGGCGCTACCGCTGAGTAGGTCGACGCTACCGCTGGGTAGGTCGGCGCTACCGCTGGGTAGGTCGGCGCTACGGCTGGGTAGGTCGGCGTTACTTCTGAGTACGTCGGCGCTACCTTTTAGTAGGTCGGCGCTACCTTTAAGTAGGTCGGCGCCACCGCTAAGTAGGTCGCCACTACCGTTGGGTAGGTCGGCGCTACCGCTGGGTAGGTCGGCGCTATCGCTGGGTAGGTCGGCGCTACCGCTGAGTAGGTCGGCGCTACCTCTGAGAACGTCGGCGCTACCTTTAAGTAGGTCGGCGCCACCGCTAAGTAGATCGCCACTACCGTTGGGTAGGTCAGAGCTACCGCTGGGTAGGTCGGCGCTATCGCTGAGTAAGTCGGCGCTACCGCTAAGTAGGTCGGCGCTAACGCTGAGTAACTCGGCTCTACCGCTGAGTAGGTCGGCGCTACCGCCGGGTAGGTTGGCGCTATCGCCGGGTAGGTCGGCGATACCGCTGGGTAGGTCCGCGCTACCGCTGTGTAGGTCGGCGCTACCGCTGGGTAGGTCGGCGCTACCGCTGTGTAGGTCGGCGCTACCGCTGAATAGGTGGGCGCTACCGCTAAGTAGGTCGGCGCTACAGCTGAGTACGTCGGCGCTACCTTTTAGTAGGTCGGCGCTACCGCCGGGTATGTCGGCGCTATCGCTGGGTAGTACGGCGCTACCGCTGGGTAGGTGGGCGCTACCGCTGGGTAGGTCGGCGCAACCTTTGAGTAGGTCGGCGCTACCTTTGAATAGGTCGGCGCCACCGCTAAGTAGGTCGGCGCTAACGCTGAGTAAGTCGGCGCTACCGCTGAGTAGGTCGGCCCTATCGCCGGGTAGGTCGGCGCTACCGCCGGGTAGGTCGACGCTACCGCCGGGTAGGTTGCCGCTACCGCCGGGTAGGTCGGCGCAACCTCTGAGTACTTCGGCGCTACATTTTAAAGAGTCGGCGCTACCTTTAGGTAGGTCTGCGCCACCGCTAAGTAGGTCGCCACTACCGTTGGGTAGGTCGGCGCTACCGCTGGGTAGGTCGGCACTAACGCTGGGTAGGTCGGCGCTACCGCTGAGTAGGTCGGCGCTACCTCTGAGAACGTCGGCTCTACCTTTGAGTAGGTCGGCGCTACCTTTCAGTAGATCGGCGCCACCGCTAAGTACGTCGGCGCTACCGCTAAGTAGGTCGTCGCTACCGCTGAGTTCGTCGGCGCTACCGCTGGGTAGGTCGGCGCTACCTTTAAGTAGGTCGGCGCCACCGCTAAGTAGGTCGCCGCTACCGCTGTGTAGGTTGGCGCTACCGCTGGGTAGGTCGGCTCTACCGCTGGGTAGGTCGGCGCTACCGCTGAGTAGGTCGGCGCTTCATTTTAGTAGGTCGGCGATACCTTTGAGTAGGTCGGCGATACCTTTGAGTAGGTCGGTGCCACCGCTAAGTACATCGGCGCTACCGCTGAGTAGGTCGGCGCTACCGCTGGGTAGGTCGGCGCCACCGCTAAGTAGGTTGCCATCACCGCTAAGTAGGTCGCCACTACCGTTAAGTAGGTCGGCGCTACCGCTGGGTAGGTCGGCGCTTTCGCTGGGTAGGTCGGCTCTACCGCTGAGTAGGTCGGCGCTAACGCTGAGTAAGTCGGCGCTACCGCCGGGTAGGTCGGCGCTACCGCCGGGTAGGTCGGCGCTACCGCCGGGAAGGTTGCCGCTACCGCCGGGTAGGTCGGCGCAACCTCTGAGTACATCGGCGCCACCGCTAAGTAGGTCGCCACTACCGTTGGTCAGGTCGGCGCTACCGCTAGGTAGGTCGGCGCTATCGCTGGGTAGGTCGGCGCTACCGCTGAGTAGGTCAACGCTACCTCTGAGAACGTCGGCGCTACCTTTTAGTAGGTCGGCGCTACCTTTAAGTAGGTCGGCGCCAGCGCTAAGTAGATCGCCACTACCGTTGGGTAGGTCAGCGCTACCGCTGGGTAGGTCGGCGCTATCGCTGAGTAAGTCGGCGCTACCGCTAAGTAGGTCGGCGCTACCTCTGAGAACGTCGGCGCTACCGCTGAGTAGGTTGGCGCTACCGCTGAGTAGGTCGGGGCTACCGCTGGGTAGGTCGGCGCTACCGCTGGGTAGGTTGGCGCTACCGCTGAGTAGGTCGGCGCTACCGCTGAGTACGTCGGCGCTACCTTTTAGTAGGTCGGCGCTACCGCTGGGTAGGTCGGCGCTACCGCTGGGTAGGTCGGCGCTACCGCTGAGTAGGTCGGCGCTACAGCTGAGTACGTCGGCGCTACCTTTTAGTAGGTCGGCGCCACCTTTGAGTAGGTCGGCGCCACCGCTAAGTAGGTCGGCGCTACCGCTGGGTAGGTCGGCGCTACCGCTGTGTAGGTCGGCGCTACCGCTGAATAGGTGGGCGCTACCGCTGAGTAGGTCGGCGCTACAGCTGAGTACGTCGGCGCTACCTTTTAGTAGGTCGGCGCTACCGCCGGGTATGTCGGCGCTATCGCTGGGTAGTACGGCGCTACCGCTGGAAAGGTCAGCGCTACCGCTGGGTAGGTCGGCGCTACCTTTTAGTAGGTCGGCGCTACCTTTAAGTAGGTCGGCGCTACCGCTACGTAGGTCGGCGCTACCGCTGGGTAGGTCGGCGCTACCGTTAGTTAGGTCGGCGCTACCGCTGGGTAGGTCGGCGCTTCCGCTGAGTAGGTCGGCGCTACCTCTGAGTACGTCAGTGCTACCTTTGAGTAGGTCGGCGCTACCTTTGAATAGGTCGGCGCCACCGCTAAGTAGGTCGGCGCTTCCGCTGAGTAGGTGGCGCTAACGCTGAGTAAGTCGGCGCTGCCGCTGAGTAGGTCGGCGCTAACGCTGAGTAAGTCGGCGCTACCGCTGAGTAGGTCGGCCCTACCGCTGGGTAGGTCGGCGCTACCGCTGTGTAGGTCGGCGCTACCGCTGAATAGGTGGGCGCTACCGCTGAGTAGGTCGGCGCTACAGCTGAGTACGTCGGCGCTACCTTTTAGTAGGTCGGCGCTACCGCCGGGTATGTCGGCGCTATCGCTGGGTAGTACGGCGGCGCTACCGCTGGGTAGGTCGGCGCTACCGCTGGGTAGGTCGGCGCTACCTTTTAGTAGGTCGGCGCTACCTTTAAGTAGGTCGGCGCCACCGCTACGTAGGTCGGCGCTACCGCTGGGTAGGTCGGCGCTACCGTTAGGTAGGTCGGCGCTACCGCTGGGTAGGTCGGCGCTTCCGCTGAGTAGGTCGGCGCTACCTCTGAGTACGTCAGTGCTACCTTTGAGTAGGTCGGCGCTACCTTTGAATAGGTCGGCGCCACCGCTAAGTAGGTCGGCGCTTCCGCTGAGTAGGTGGCGCTAACGCTGAGTAAGTCGGCGCTGCCGCTGAGTAGGTCGGCGCTAACGCTGAGTAAGTCGGCGCTACCGCTGAGTAGGTCGGCCCTACCGTCGGGTAGGTCGGCGCTACCGCCGGGTAGGTCGACGCTACCGCCGGGTAGGTTGCCGCTACCGCCGGGTAGGTCGGCGCAACCTCTGAGTACTTCGGCGCTACATTTTAAAGAGTCGGCGCTACCTTTAGGTAGGTCTGCGCCACCGCTAAGTAGGTCGCCACTACCGTTGGGTAGGTCGGCGCTACCGCTGGGTAGGTCGGCACTAACGCTGGGTAGGTCGGCGCTACCGCTGAGTAGGTCGGCGCTACCTCTGAGAACGTCGGCTCTACCTTTGAGTATGTCGGCGCTACCTTTCAGTAGATCGGCGCCACCGCTAAGTACGTCGGCGCTACCGCTAAGTAGGTCGGCGCTACCGCTGAGTTCGTCGGCGCTACCGCTGGGTAGGTCGGCGCTACCTTTAAGTAGGTCGGCGCCACCGCTAAGTAGGTCGCCGCTACCGCTGTGTAGGTTGGCGCTACCGCTGGGTAGGTCGGCTCTACCGCTGGGTAGGTCGGCGCTACCGCTGAGTAGGTCGGCGCTACATTTTAGTAGGTTGGCGATACCTTTGAGTAGGTCGGCGATACCTTTGAGTAGGTCGGTGCCACCGCTAAGTACATCGGCGCTACCGCTGAGTAGGTCGGCGCTACCGCTGGGTAGGTCGGCGCCACCGCTAAGTAGGTTGCCACTACCGCTAAGTAGGTCGCCACTACCGTTAAGTAGGTCGGCGCTACCGCTGGGTAGGTCGGCGCTTTCGCTGGGTAGGTCGTCGCTACCGCTGAGTAGGTCGGCGCTAACGCTGAGTAAGTCGGCGCTACTGCCGGGTAGGTCGGCGCTACCGCCGGGTAGGTCGGCGCTACCGCCGGGTAGGTCGGCGCTACCGCCGGGTAGGTTGCCGCTACCACCGGGTAGGTCGGCGCAACCTCTGAGTACTTCGGCGCCACCGCTAAGTAGGTCGCCACTACCGTTGGGTAGGTCGGCGCTACCGCTGGGTAGGTCGGCGCTACCGTTAGGTAGGTTGGCGCTACCGCTGGGTAGGTCGGTGCTACCTCTGAGTACGTCGGCGCTACCTTTTAGTAGGTCGGCGCTACCTTTAAGTAGGTCGGCGCCACCGCTAAGTAGGTCGCCACCACCATTGGGTAGGTCGGCGCTACCGCTGGGTAGGTCGGCGCTATCGCTGGGTAGGTCGGCGCTACCTCTGAGAACGTCGGCGCTACCTTTTAGTAGGTCGAAGCTACCTTTAAGTAGGTCGCCGCTACCGCTGGCTAGGACGGCGCTACCGCTGTGTAGGTCGGCGCTACCTCTGAGTATGTCGGCGCTACCTCTGAGAAAGTCGGCGCTACCTTTGAGTAGGTCGGCGCCACCGCTAAGTACTATGTACGTCGGCGCTTCCGCTGAGTAGGTGGCGCTAACGCTGAGTAAGTCGGCGCTGCCGCTGAGTAGGTCGGCGCTAACGCTGAGTAAGTCGGCGCTACCGCTGAGTAGGTCGGCCCTACCGTCGGGTAGGTCGGCGCTACCGCCGGGTAGGTCGACGCTACCGCCGGGTAGGTTGCCGCTACCGCCGGGTAGGTCGGCGCAACCTCTGAGTACTTCGGCGCTACATTTTAAAGAGTCGGCGCTACCTTTAGGTAGGTCTGCGCCACCGCTAAGTAGGTCGCCACTACCGTTGGGTAGGTCGGCGCTACCGCTGGGTAGGTCGGCACTAACGCTGGGTAGGTCGGCGCTACCGCTGAGTAGGTCGGCGCTACCTCTGAGAACGTCGGCTCTACCTTTGAGTATGTCGGCGCTACCTTTCAGTAGATCGGCGCCACCGCTAAGTACGTCGGCGCTACCGCTAAGTAGGTCGGCGCTACCGCTGAGTTCGTCGGCGCTACCGCTGGGTAGGTCGGCGCTACCTTTAAGTAGGTCGGCGCCACCGCTAAGTAGGTCGCCGCTACCGCTGTGTAGGTTGGCGCTACCGCTGGGTAGGTCGGCTCTACCGCTGGGTAGGTCGGCGCTACCGCTGAGTAGGTCGGCGCTACATTTTAGTAGGTTGGCGATACCTTTGAGTAGGTCGGCGATACCTTTGAGTAGGTCGGTGCCACCGCTAAGTACATCGGCGCTACCGCTGAGTAGGTCGGCGCTACCGCTGGGTAGGTCGGCGCCACCGCTAAGTAGGTTGCCACTACCGCTAAGTAGGTCGCCACTACCGTTAAGTAGGTCGGCGCTACCGCTGGGTAGGTCGGCGCTTTCGCTGGGTAGGTCGTCGCTACCGCTGAGTAGGTCGGCGCTAACGCTGAGTAAGTCGGCGCTACTGCCGGGTAGGTCGGCGCTACCGCCGGGTAGGTCGGCGCTACCGCCGGGTAGGTCGGCGCTACCGCCGGGTAGGTTGCCGCTACCACCGGGTAGGTCGGCGCAACCTCTGAGTACTTCGGCGCCACCGCTAAGTAGGTCGCCACTACCGTTGGGTAGGTCGGCGCTACCGCTGGGTAGGTCGGCGCTACCGTTAGGTAGGTTGGCGCTACCGCTGGGTAGGTCGGTGCTACCTCTGAGTACGTCGGCGCTACCTTTTAGTAGGTCGGCGCTACCTTTAAGTAGGTCGGCGCCACCGCTAAGTAGGTCGCCACCACCATTGGGTAGGTCGGCGCTACCGCTGGGTAGGTCGGCGCTATCGCTGGGTAGGTCGGCGCTACCTCTGAGAACGTCGGCGCTACCTTTTAGTAGGTCGAAGCTACCTTTAAGTAGGTCGCCGCTACCGCTGGCTAGGACGGCGCTACCGCTGTGTAGGTCGGCGCTACCTCTGAGTATGTCGGCGCTACCTCTGAGAAAGTCGGCGCTACCTTTGAGTAGGTCGGCGCCACCGCTAAGTACTATGTACGTCAGCGCTACCGCTGAGTAGGTCGGCGCTAACGCTGAATAAGTCGGCGCTACCGCTAAGTAGGTCGGCGCCACCGCTAAGTACGTCGGCGCTACCGCTGAGTAGGTCGACGCTACCGCTGGGTAGGTCGGCGCTACCGCTGGGTAGGTCGGCGTTACCTCTGAGTACGTCGGCGCTACCTTTTAGTAGGTCCGCGCTACCTTTAAGTAGGTCGGCGCCACCGCTAAGTAAGTCGCCAATACCGTTGGGTAGGTCGGCGCTACCGCTGGGTAGGTCGGCGCTATCGCTGGGTAGGTCGGCGCTACCGCTGAGTAGGTCAACGCTACCTCTGAGAACGTCGGCGCTACCGCTGGGTAGGTCGGCGCTACCGCTGGGTAGGTTGGCGCTACCGCTGAGTAGGTCGGCGCTACCGCTGAGTACGTCGGCGCTACCTTTTAGTAGGTCGGCGCTACCTTTGAGTAGGTCGGCGCTGACGCTGGGTAGGTCGGCGCTACCGCTGTGTAGGTCGGTGCTACCGCCGGGTAGGTCGGTGCTACCGCTGGGTAGGTCGGCGCTACCGCTGGGTAGGTCGGCGCTACCGCTGGGTAGGTCGGCGCTACCGCTGAGTAGGTCGGCGCTACAGCTGAGTACGTCGGCGCTACCTTATAGTAGGTCGGCGCCACCTTTGAGTAGGTCGGCGCCACCGCTAAGTAGGTCGGCGCTACCGCTGGGTAGGTCGGCGCTACCGCTGTGTAGGTCGGCGCTACCGCTGAATAGGTGGGCGCTACCGCTGAGTACGTCGGCGCTACCTTTAAGTAGGTCGGCGCCACCGCAAAGTAGGTCGCCACTACCATTGGGTAGGTCGGCGCTACCGCTGGGTAGGTCGGCGCTATCGCTGGTTAGGTCGGCGCTACCTCTGAGAACGTCGGCGCTACCTTTTAGTAGGTCGAAGCTACCTTTAAGTAGGTCGCCGCTACCGCTGGCTAGGACGGCGCTACCGCTGGGTAGGTCGGCGCTACCTCTGAGTATGTCGGCGCTACCTCTGAGAACGTCGGCGCTTCCTTTGAGTAGGTCGGCGCCACCGCTAAGTACTATGTACGTCAGCGCTACCGCTGAGTAGGTCGGCGCTAACGCTGAGTAAGTCGGCGCTACCGCTAAGTAGGTCGGCGCCACCGCTAAGTACGTCGGCGCTACCGCTGAGTAGGTCGACGCTACCGCTGGGTAGGTCGGCGCTACCGCTGGGTAGGTCGGCGTTACCTCTGAGTACGTCGGCGCTACCTTTTAGTAGGTCGCGCTACCTTTAAGTAGGTCGGCGCTACCGCTAAGTAGGTCGCCACTACGGTTGGGTAGGTCGGCGCTACCGCTGGGTAGGTCGGCGCTATCGCTGGGTAGGTCGGCGCTACCGCTGAGTAGGTCGGCGCTACCTCTGAGAACGTCGGCGCTACCGCTGAGTAGGTTGGCGCTACCGCTGAGTAGGTCGGGGCTACCGCTGGGTAGGTCGGCGCTACCGCTGGGTAGGTTTGCTACCGCTGAGTAGGTCGGCGCTACCGCTGAGTACGTCGGCGCTACCTTTTAGTAGGTCGGCGCTACCTTTGAGTAGGTCGGCGCTACCGCTGGGTAGGTCGGCGCTACCGCTGGGTAGGTCGGTGCTACCGCCGGGTATGTCGGTGCTACCGCTGGGTAGGTCGGCGCTACCGCTGGGTAGGTCGGCGCTACCGCTGGGTAGGTCGGCGCTACCGCTGAGTAGGTCGGCGCTACAGCTGAGTACGTCGGCGCTACCTTTTAGTAGGTCGGCGCCACCTTTGAGTAGGTCGGCGCCACCGCTAAGTAGGTCGGCGCTACCGCTGGGTAGGTCGGCGCTACCGCTGGGTAGGTCGGCGCTACCTCTGAGTACGTCGGCGCTACCTTTCAGTAGGTCGGCGCTACCTCTGAGTAGGTCGGCGCTACCGCTGGGTAAGTCGGCGCTACCGTTTTGTAGGTCGGCGCTACCTTTGAGTAGGTCTACGCCACCGCTAAGTAGGTCGCCGCTACCGCTGGGTAGGTCGGCGCTACCGCTGGATAGGTCGGCGCTACCGCTGGGTAGGTCGGCGATACCGCTGAGTACGTCGGCGCTACCTTTTAGTTGGTCGACGCTACCTTTGAGTAGGTCGGCGCCACTGCTATATAGGTCGGCGCTATCGCTTTGTAGGTCGGCGCTACCGCTGAGTAGGTCGGCGCTACCGCTGGGTATGTCGGCGCTACCGCTGGGTACGTCGGCGCTACCTTTCAGTAGGTCGGCGCTACCTCTGAGTAGGTCGGCGCTACCGCTGGGTAAGTCGGCGCTACCGTTTTGTAGGTCGGCGCTACCTTTGAGTAGGTCTACGCCACCGCTAAGTAGGTCGCCGCTACCGCTGGGTAGGTCGGCGCTACCGCTAGATAGGTCGGCGCTACCGCTGGGTAGGTCGGCGCTTCCGCTGAGTAGGTCGGCGCTACCTCTGAGTACGTCAGTGCTACCTTTGAGTAGGTCGGCGCTACCTTTGAATAGGTCGGCGCCACCGCTAAGTAGGTCGGCGCTTCCGCTGAGTAGGTGGCGCTAACGCTGAGTAAGTCGGCGCTGCCGCTGAGTAGGTCGGCGCTAACGCTGAGTAAGTCGGCGCTACCGCTGAGTAGGTCGGCCCTACCGCTGGGTAGGTCGGCGCTACCGCTGTGTAGGTCGGCGCTACCGCTGAATAGGTGGGCGCTACCGCTGAGTAGGTCGGCGCTACAGCTGAGTACGTCGGCGCTACCTTTTAGTAGGTCGGCGCTACCGCCGGGTATGTCGGCGCTATCGCTGGGTAGTACGGCGGCGCTACCGCTGGGTAGGTCGGCGCTACCGCTGGGTAGGTCGGCGCTACCTTTTAGTAGGTCGGCGCTACCTTTAAGTAGGTCGGCGCCACCGCTACGTAGGTCGGCGCTACCGCTGGGTAGGTCGGCGCTACCGTTAGGTAGGTCGGCGCTACCGCTGGGTAGGTCGGCGCTTCCGCTGAGTAGGTCGGCGCTACCTCTGAGTACGTCAGTGCTACCTTTGAGTAGGTCGGCGCTACCTTTGAATAGGTCGGCGCCACCGCTAAGTAGGTCGGCGCTTCCGCTGAGTAGGTGGCGCTAACGCTGAGTAAGTCGGCGCTGCCGCTGAGTAGGTCGGCGCTAACGCTGAGTAAGTCGGCGCTACCGCTGAGTAGGTCGGCCCTACCGTCGGGTAGGTCGGCGCTACCGCCGGGTAGGTCGACGCTACCGCCGGGTAGGTTGCCGCTACCGCCGGGTAGGTCGGCGCAACCTCTGAGTACTTCGGCGCTACATTTTAAAGAGTCGGCGCTACCTTTAGGTAGGTCTGCGCCACCGCTAAGTAGGTCGCCACTACCGTTGGGTAGGTCGGCGCTACCGCTGGGTAGGTCGGCACTAACGCTGGATAGGTCGGCGCTACCGCTGAGTAGGTCGGCGCTACCTCTGAGAACGTCGGCTCTACCTTTGAGTATGTCGGCGCTACCTTTCAGTAGATCGGCGCCACCGCTAAGTACGTCGGCGCTACCGCTAAGTAGGTCGGCGCTACCGCTGAGTTCGTCGGCGCTACCGCTGGGTAGGTCGGCGCTACCTTTAAGTAGGTCGGCGCCACCGCTAAGTAGGTCGCCGCTACCGCTGTGTAGGTTGGCGCTACCGCTGGGTAGGTCGGCTCTACCGCTGGGTAGGTCGGCGCTACCGCTGAGTAGGTCGGCGCTACATTTTAGTAGGTTGGCGATACCTTTGAGTAGGTCGGCGATACCTTTGAGTAGGTCGGTGCCACCGCTAAGTACATCGGCGCTACCGCTGAGTAGGTCGGCGCTACCGCTGGGTAGGTCGGCGCCACCGCTAAGTAGGTTGCCACTACCGCTAAGTAGGTCGCCACTACCGTTAAGTAGGTCGGCGCTACCGCTGGGTAGGTCGGCGCTTTCGCTGGGTAGGTCGTCGCTACCGCTGAGTAGGTCGGCGCTAACGCTGAGTAAGTCGGCGCTACCGCCGGGTAGGTCGGCGCTACCGCCGGGTAGGTCGGCGCTACCGCCGGGTAGGTCGGCGCTACCGCCGGGTAGGTTGCCGCTACCACCGGGTAGGTCGGCGCAACCTCTGAGTACTTCGGCGCCACCGCTAAGTAGGTCGCCACTACCGTTGGGTAGGTCGGCGCTACCGCTGGGTAGGTCGGCGCTACCGTTAGGTAGGTTGGCGCTACCGCTGGGTAGGTCGGTGCTACCTCTGAGTACGTCGGCGCTACCTTTTAGTAGGTCGGCGCTACCTTTAAGTAGGTCGGCGCCACCGCTAAGTAGGTCGCCACCACCATTGGGTAGGTCGGCGCTACCGCTGGGTAGGTCGGCGCTATCGCTGGGTAGGTCGGCGCTACCTCTGAGAACGTCGGCGCTACCTTTTAGTAGGTCGAAGCTACCTTTAAGTAGGTCGCCGCTACCGCTGGCTAGGACGGCGCTACCGCTGTGTAGGTCGGCGCTACCTCTGAGTATGTCGGCGCTACCTCTGAGAAAGTCGGCGCTACCTTTGAGTAGGTCGGCGCCACCGCTAAGTACTATGTACGTCAGCGCTACCGCTGAGTAGGTCGGCGCTAACGCTGAATAAGTCGGCGCTACCGCTAAGTAGGTCGGCGCCACCGCTAAGTACGTCGGCGCTACCGCTGAGTAGGTCGACGCTACCGCTGGGTAGGTCGGCGCTACCGCTGGGTAGGTCGGCGTTACCTCTGAGTACGTCGGCGCTACCTTTTAGTAGGTCCGCGCTACCTTTAAGTAGGTCGGCGCCACCGCTAAGTAAGTCGCCAATACCGTTGGGTAGGTCGGCGCTACCGCTGGGTAGGTCGGCGCTATCGCTGGGTAGGTCGGCGCTACCGCTGAGTAGGTCAACGCTACCTCTGAGAACGTCGGCGCTACCGCTGGGTAGGTCGGCGCTACCGCTGGGTAGGTTGGCGCTACCGCTGAGTAGGTCGGCGCTACCGCTGAGTACGTCGGCGCTACCTTTTAGTAGGTCGGCGCTACCTTTGAGTAGGTCGGCGCTGACGCTGGGTAGGTCGGCGCTACCGCTGTGTAGGTCGGTGCTACCGCCGGGTAGGTCGGTGCTACCGCTGGGTAGGTCGGCGCTACCGCTGGGTAGGTCGGCGCTACCGCTGGGTAGGTCGGCGCTACCGCTGAGTAGGTCGGCGCTACAGCTGAGTACGTCGGCGCTACCTTATAGTAGGTCGGCGCCACCTTTGAGTAGGTCGGCGCCACCGCTAAGTAGGTCGGCGCTACCGCTGGGTAGGTCGGCGCTACCGCTGTGTAGGTCGGCGCTACCGCTGAATAGGTGGGCGCTACCGCTGAGTAGGTCGGCGCTACAGCTGAGTACGTCGGCGCTACCTTTAAGTAGGTCGGCGCCACCGCAAAGTAGGTCGCCACTACCATTGGGTAGGTCGGCGCTACCGCTGGGTAGGTCGGCGCTATCGCTGGTTAGGTCGGCGCTACCTCTGAGAACGTCGGCGCTACCTTTTAGTAGGTCGAAGCTACCTTTAAGTAGGTCGCCGCTACCGCTGGCTAGGACGGCGCTACCGCTGGGTAGGTCGGCGCTACCTCTGAGTATGTCGGCGCTACCTCTGAGAACGTCGGCGCTTCCTTTGAGTAGGTCGGCGCCACCGCTAAGTACTATGTACGTCAGCGCTACCGCTGAGTAGGTCGGCGCTAACGCTGAGTAAGTCGGCGCTACCGCTAAGTAGGTCGGCGCCACCGCTAAGTACGTCGGCGCTACCGCTGAGTAGGTCGACGCTACCGCTGGGTAGGTCGGCGCTACCGCTGGGTAGGTCGGCGTTACCTCTGAGTACGTCGGCGCTACCTTTTAGTAGGTCGCGCTACCTTTAAGTAGGTCGGCGCCACCGCTAAGTAGGTCGCCACTACCGTTGGGTAGGTCGGCGCTACCGCTGGGTAGGTCGGCGCTATCGCTGGGTAGGTCGGCGCTACCGCTGAGTAGGTCGGCGCTACCTCTGAGAACGTCGGCGCTACCGCTGAGTAGGTTGGCGCTACCGCTGAGTAGGTCGGGGCTACCGCTGGGTAGGTCGGCGCTACCGCTGGGTAGGTTTGCTACCGCTGAGTAGGTCGGCGCTACCGCTGAGTACGTCGGCGCTACCTTTTAGTAGGTCGGCGCTACCTTTGAGTAGGTCGGCGCTACCGCTGGGTAGGTCGGCGCTACCGCTGGGTAGGTCGGTGCTACCGCCGGGTATGTCGGTGCTACCGCTGGGTAGGTCGGCGCTACCGCTGGGTAGGTCGGCGCTACCGCTGGGTAGGTCGGCGCTACCGCTGAGTAGGTCGGCGCTACAGCTGAGTACGTCGGCGCTACCTTTTAGTAGGTCGGCGCCACCTTTGAGTAGGTCGGCGCCACCGCTAAGTAGGTCGGCGCTACCGCTGGGTAGGTCGGCGCTACCGCTGGGTAGGTCGGCGCTACCTCTGAGTACGTCGGCACTACCTTTCAGTAGGTCGGCGCTACCTCTGAGTAGGTCGGCGCTACCGCTGGGTAAGTCGGCGCTACCGTTTTGTAGGTCGGCGCTACCTTTGAGTAGGTCTACGCCACCGCTAAGTAGGTCGCCGCTACCGCTGGGTAGGTCGGCGCTACCGCTGGATAGGTCGGCGCTACCGCTGGGTAGGTCGGCGATACCGCTGAGTACGTCGGCGCTACCTTTTAGTTGGTCGACGCTACCTTTGAGTAGGTCGGCGCCACTGCTATATAGGTCGGCGCTATCGCTTTGTAGGTCGGCGCTACCGCTGAGTAGGTCGGCGCTACCGCTGGGTATGTCGGCGCTACCGCTGGGTACGTCGGCGCTACCTTTCAGTAGGTCGGCGCTACCTCTGAGTAGGTCGGCGCTACCGCTGGGTAAGTCGGCGCTACCGTTTTGTAGGTCGGCGCTACCTTTGAGTAGGTCTACGCCACCGCTAAGTAGGTCGCCGCTACCGCTGGGTAGGTCGGCGCTACCGCTAGATAGGTCGGCGCTACCGCTGGGTAGGTCGGCGATACCGCTGAGTACGTCGGCGCTACCTTTTAGTTGGTCGACGCTACCTTTGAGTAGGTCGGCGCCACTGCTATATAGGTCGGCGCTATCGCTTTGTAGGTCGGCGCTACCGCTGAGTAGGTCGGCGCTACCGCTGGGTATGTCGGCGCTACCGCTGGGTAGGTCGGCGCTACCGCTGGGTAGGTCGGCGCTACCGCTGAGTTGGTCGGCGCTAACGCTGAGTAAGTCGGCGCTACCGCTGAGTAGGTCGGCTCTACCGCCGGGTAGGTCGGCGCTACCGCCGGGTAGGTCGACGCTACCGCCGGGTAGGTTGCCGCTACCGCCGGGTAGGTCGGCGCAACCTCTGAGTACTTCGGCGCTACATTTTAAAGAGTCGGCGCTACCTTTAGGTAGGTCTGCGCCACCGCTAAGTAGGTCGCCACTACCGTTGGGTAGGTCGGCGCTACCGCTGGGTAGGTCGGCACTAACGCTGGGTAGGTCGGCGCTACCGCTGAGTAGGTCGGCGCTACCTCTGAGAACGTCGGCTCTACCTTTGAGTAGGTCGGCGCTACCTTTCAGTAGATCGGCGCCACCGCTAAAAACGTCGGCGCTACCGCTGAGTAGGTCGGCGCTACCTCTGAGAACGTCGGCTCTACCTTTGAGTAGGTCGGCGCTACCTTTCAGTAGATCGGCGCCACCGCTAAAAACGTCGGCGCTACCGCTGGGTAGGTCGGCGCTACCTTTAAGTAGGTCGGCGCCACCGCTAAGTAGGTCGCCGCTACCGCTGTGTAGGTTGGCGCTACCGCTGAGTAGGTGGGCTCTACCGCTGGGTAGGTCGGCGCTACCGCTGAGTAGGTCGGCGCTACATTTTAGTAGGTCGGCGATACCTTTGAGTAGGTCGGCGATACCTTTGAGTAGGTAGGTGCCACCGCTAAGTACATCGGCGCTACCGCTGAGTAGGTCGGCGCTACCGCTGGGTAGGTCGGCGCCACCGCTAAGTAGGTTGCCACTACCGCTAAGTAGGTCGCCACTACCGTTAAGTAGGTCGGCGCTACCGCTGGGTAGGTCGGCGCTTTCGCTGGGTAGGTCGGCGCTACCGCTGAGTAGGTCGGCGCTAACGCTGAGTAAGTCGGCGCTACCGCCGGGTAGGTCGGCGCTACCGCCGGGTAGGTTGCCGCTACCACCGGGTAGGTCGGCGCAACCTCTGAGTACGTCGGCGCCACCGCTAAGTAGGTCGCCACTACCGTTGGGTAGGTCGGCGCTACCGCTAGGTAGGTCGGCGCTATTGCTGGGTAGGTCGGCGCTACCGCTGAGTAGGTCAACGCTACCTCTGAGAACGTCGGCGCTACCTTTTAGTAGGTCGGCGCTACCTTTAAGTAGGTCGGCGCCAGCGCTAAGTAGATCGCCACTACCGTTGGGTAGGTCAGCGCTACCGCTGGGTAGGTCGGCGCTATCGCTGAGTAAGTGGGCGCTACCGCTAAGTAGGTCGGCGCTAACGCTGAGTAACTCGGCGCTACCGCTGAGTAGGTCGGCGCTACCGCCGGGTAGGTTGGCGCTACCGCCAGGTAGGTCGGCGCTACCGCTGGGTAGGTCCGCGCTACCGCTGTGTAGGTCGGCGCTACCGCTGGGTAGGTCGGCGCTACCGCTGTGTAGGTCGGCGCTACCGCTGAATAGGTGGCGCTACCGCTGAGTAGGTCGGCGCTACAGCTGAGTACGTCGGCGCTACCTTTTAGTAGGTCGGCGCTACCGCCGGGTATGTCGGCGCTACCGCTGGGTAGATCGGCGCTACCGCTGGGTAGGTCGGCGCTACCGCTGGGTAGGTCGGCGCTACCTTTTAGTAGGTCGGCGCTACCTTCAAGTAGGTCGGCGCCACCGCTACGTAGGTCGGCGCTACCGCTGGGTAGGTCGGCGCTACCTCTGAGTACGTCGGCGCTACCTTTTAGTAGGTCGGCGCTACCTTTAAGTAGGTCGGCGCCACCGCTAAGTAGGTCGCCACTACCATTGGGTAGGTCGGCGCTACCGCTGGGTAGGTCGGCGCTATCGCTGGGTAGGTCGGCGCTACCTCTGAGAACGTCGGCGCTACCTTTTAGTAGGTCGAAGCTACCTTTAAGTAGGTCGACGCTACCGCTGGCTAGGACGGCGCTACCGCTGGGTAGGTCGGCGCTACCTCTGAGTATGTCGGCGCTACCTCTGAGAACGTCGGCGCTACCTTTGAGTAGGTCGGCGCCACCGCTAAGTACTATGTACGTCAGCGCTACCGCTGAGTAGGTCGGCGCTAACGCTGAGTAAGTCGGCGCTACCGCTAAGTAGGTCGGCGCCACCGCTAAGTACGTCGGCGCTACCGCTGAGTAGGTCGACGCTACCGCTGGGTAGGTCGGCGCTACCGCTGGGTAGGTCGGCGTTACCTCTGAGTACGTCGGCGCTACCTTTTAGTAGGTCGGCGCTACCTTTAAGTAGGTCGGCGCCACCGCTAAGTAGGTCGCCACTACCGTTGGGTAGGTCGGCGCTACCGCTGGGTAGGTCGGCGCTACCTCTGAGAACGTCGGCGCTACCGCTGAGTAGGTTGGCGCTACCGCTGAGTAGGTCGGGGCTACCGCTGGGTAGGTCGGCGCTACCGCTGGGTAGGTTTGCGCTACCGCTGAGTAGGTCGGCGCTACCGCTGAGTACGTCGGCGCTACCTTTTAGTAGGTCGGCGCTACCTTTGAGTAGGTCGGCGCTACCGCTGGGTAGGTCGGCGCTACCGCTGGGTAGGTCGGTGCTACCGCCGGGTATGTCGGTGCTACCGCTGGGTAGGTCGGCGCTACCGCTGGGTAGGTCGGCGCTACCGCTGGGTAGGTCGGCGCTACCGCTGAGTAGGTCGGCGCTACAGCTGAGTACGTCGGCGCTACCTTTTAGTAGGTCGGCGCCACCTTTGAGTAGGTCGGCGCCACCGCTAAGTAGGTCGGCGCTACCGCTGGGTAGGTCGGCACTACCGCTGAGTAGGTCGGCGCTACCGCTGAGTAGGTCGGCGCTACCGCTGGGTAGGTCGGCGCTACCGCTGGGTAGGTCGGCGCTACCTCTGAGTACGTCGGCGCTACCTTTCAGTAGGTCGGCGCTACCTCTGAGTAGGTCGGCGCTACCGCTGGGTAAGTCGGCGCTACCGTTTTGTAGGTCGGCGCTACCTTTGAGTAGGTCTACGCCACCGCTAAGTAGGTCACCGCTACCGCTGGGTAGGTCGGCGCTACCGCTGGATTGGTCGGCGCTTCCGCTGGGTAGGTCGGCGATACCGCTGAGTACGTCGGCGCTACCTTTTAGTTGGTCGACGCTACCTTTGAGTAGGTCGGCGCCACTGCTATATAGGTCGGCGCTATCGCTTTTTAGGTCGGCGCTACCGCTGAGTAGGTCGGCGCTACCGCTGGGTATGTCGGCGCTACCGCTGGGTAGGTCGGCGCTACCGCTGGGTAGGTCGGCGCTACCGCTGAGTTGGTCGGCGCTACAGTTGAGTACGTCGGCGCTACCTTTTAGTAGGTCGGCGCTACCTTTAATTAGGTCGGCGCCACCGCTAAGTAGGTCGGGGCTACCGCTGTGTAGGTCGGCGCTACCGCTGGGTAGGTCGGCGCTACCGCTTAGTAGGTCGGTGCTACCGCTGAGTACGTCGGCGCTACCTTTTAGTAGGTCGGCGCTACCTTTGAGTAGGTCGGCGCTACCGCCGGGTAGGTCGGCGCTACCGCTGGGTAGGTCGGCGCTACCGCTGGGTAGGTCGGCGCTTCCGCTGAGTAGGTCGGCGCTACCGCTGAGTAGGTCGGCGCTACAGTTGAGTACGTCGGCGCTACCTTTTAGTAGGTCGGCGCTACCGCTGTGTAGGTCGGCGCTACCGCTGAGTAGGTCGGCGCTACAGTTGAGTACGTCGGCGCTACCTTTTAGTAGGTCGGCGCTATCTTTTAGTAGGTCGGCGCTACCTTTTAGTAGGTCGGTGCCACCTTTGAGTAGGTCGGCGCCACCGCTAAGTAGGTCGGGGCTACCGCTGTGTAGGTCGGCGCTCCACCTGGGTAGGTCGGCGCTACCGCTGGGTAGGTCGGCGATACCGCTGAGTAGGTCGGCGCTACCGCTGGGTATGTCGGCGCTACCTCTTAGTACATCGGCGCTACCTTTTAGTTGGTCGACGCTACCTTTGAGTAGGTCGGCGCCACTGCTATATAGGTCGGCGCTATCGCTTTGTAGGTCGGCGCTACCGCTGAGTAGGTCGGCGCTACCGCTGAGTAGGTCGGCGCTACCGCTGGGTAGGTCGGCGCTACCGCTGGGTATGTCGGCGCTACCGCTGGGTAGGTCGGCGGTACCGCTGGGTAGGTCGGCGGTACCGCTGGGTAGGTCGGCGCTACCGCTGAGTAGGTCGGCGCTACAGTTGAGTACGTCGGCGCTACCTTTTAGTAGGTCGGCGCTACCTTTAATTAGGTCGGCGCCACCGCTAAGTAGGTCGGGGCTACCGCTGTGTAGGTCGGCGCTACCGCTGGGTAGGTCGGCGCTACCGCTGAGTAGGTCGGCGCTACCGCTGAGTACGTCGGCGCTACCTTTTAGTAGGTCGGCGCTACCTTTGAGTAGGTCGGCGCTACCGCTGGGTAGGTCAGCGCTACCGCTGGGTAGGTCGGCGCAACCGCTGAGTAGGTCGGCGCTACCGCTGAGTAGGTCCGCGCTACAGTTGAGTACGTCGGCGCTAACTTTTAGTAGGTCGGCGCTACCTTTTAGTAGGTCGGCGCTACCTTTTAGTAGGTCGGTGCCACCTTTGAGTAGGTCGGCGCCACCGCTAAGTAGGTCGGCGCTACCGCTGGGTAGGTCGGCGCTACCGCTGGGTAGGTCGGCGCTACCGCTAAGTAGGTCGGCGCTACCGCTGAGTAGGTCGGCGCTACACCTGGGTAGGTCGGCGCTACCTCTGAGTACGTCGGCGCTACCTTTTAGTAGGTCAGCGCTACCTTTGAGTAGGTCTGCGCCACCGCTAAGTAGGTCGCCGCTACCGCTAAGTAGGTCGCCGCTACCGCTGGGTAGGTCGGCGCTACCGCAGGATAGGTCGGCGCTACCGCTGGGTAGGTCGGCGCTACCGCTGAGTAGGTCGGCGCTACCGCTGAGTAGGTCGGCGCTATCGCTGGGTAGGTCGGCGCTACCGCTGGGTAGGTCAGCGCTACCTCTGAGTACGTCGGCGCTACCTTTCAGTAGGTCGGCGCTACCGCTGAGTAGGTCGGCGCTACCGCTGGGTAAGTCGGCGCTACCGTTTTGTAGGTCGGCGCTACCTTTGAGTAGGTCTGCGCCACCGCTAAGTAGGTCGCCGCTACCGCTGGGTAAGTCGGCGCTACCGCTGGATAGGTCGGCGCTACCGCTGGGTAGGTCGGCGCTACCGCTGAGTAGGTCGGCGCTACTGCTGGGTAGGTCGGCGCTACCTCTGAGTACGTCGGCGCTACCTTTCAGTAGGTCGGCGCTACCGCTGAGTAGGTCGGCGCTACAGCTGAGTACGTCGGCGCTACCTTTTAGTAGGTCGGAGCCACCTTTGAGTAGGTCGGCGCCACCGCTAAGTAGGTCGGCGCTACCCCTGGGTAGGTCGGCGCTACCGCTGAGTAGGTCGGCGCTACCGCTGAGTAGGTCGGCGCTACCGCTGGGTAGGTCGGCGCTACCGCTGGGTAGGTCGGCGCTACCTCTGAGTACGTCGGCGCTACCTTTCAGTAGGTCGGCGCTACCTCTGAGTAGGTCGGCGCTACCGCTGGGTAAGTCGGCGCTACCGTTTTGTAGGTCGGCGCTACCTTTGAGTAGGTCTGCGCCACCGCTAAGTAGGTCGCCGCTACCGCTGGGTAGGTCGGCGCTACCGCTGGATAGGTCGGCGCTACCGCTGGGTAGGTCGGCGATACCGCCGAGTAGGTCGGCGCTACCGCTGGGTAGGTCGGCGCTACCTCTTAGTACGTCGGCGCTACCTTTTAGTTGGTCGACGCTACCTTTGAGTAGGTTTGCGCCACTGCTATATAGGTCGGCGCTATCGCTTTGTAGGTCGGCGCTACCGCTGAGTAGGTGGGCGCTACCGCTGAGTAGGTCGGCGCTACCGCTGGTTAGGTCGGCGCTACCGCTGGGTATGTCGGCGCTACCGCTGGGTAGGTCGGCGCTACCGCTGGGTTGGTCGGCGCTACCGCTGAGTAGGTCGGCGCTACAGTTAAGTACGTCGGCGCTACCTTTTAGTAGGTCGGCGCTACCTTTAATTAGGTCGGCGCCACCGCTAAGTAGGTCGGGGCTACCGCTGTGTAGGTCGGCGCTACCGCTGGGTAGGTCGGCGCTACCGCTGAGTAGGTCGGCGCTACCGCTGAGTACGTCGGCGCTACCTTTTAGTAGGTCGGCGCTACCTTTGAGTAGGTCTACGCTACCGCCGGGTAGGTCGGCGCTACCGCTGGGTAGGTCGGCGCTACCGCTGGGTAGGTCGGCGCTACCGCTGAGTAGGTCGGCGCTACCGCTGAGTAGGTCGGCGCTACAGTTGAGTACGTCGGCGCTACCTTTTAGTAGGTCGGCGCTACCGCTGTGTAGGTCGGCACTACCGCTAAGTAGGTCGGCGCTACAGTTGAGTACGTCGGCGCTACCTTTTAGTAGGTCGGCGCTACCTTTTAGTAGGTCGGCGCTACCTTTTAGTAGGTCGGTGCTACCTTTGAGTAGGTCGGCGCCACCGCTAAGTAGGTCGGCGCTACCGCTGGGTAGGTCGGCGCTACCGCTGGGTAGGTCGGCGCTACCGCTAAGTAGGTCGGCGCTTCCGCTGAGTACGTCGGCGCTACTGCTGGGTAGGTTGGCGCTACACCTGGGTAGGTCGGCGCTACCGCTGGGTAGGTCGGCGATACCGCTGAGTAGGTCGGCGCTACCGCTGGGTATGTCGGCGCTACCTCTTAGTACATCGGCGCTACCTTTTAGTTGGTCGACGCTACCTTTGAGTAGGTCGGCGCCACTGCTATATAGGTCGGCGCTATCGCTTTGTAGGTCGGCGCTACCGCTGAGTAGGTCGGCGCTACCGCTGAGTAGGTCGGCGCTACCGCTGGGTAGGTCGGCGCTACCGCTGGGTATGTCGGCGCTACCGCTGGGTAGGTCGGCGGTACCGCTGGGTAGGTCGGCGGTACCGCTGGGTAGGTCGGCGCTACCGCTGAGTAGGTCGGCGCTACAGTTGAGTACGTCGGCGCTACCTTTTAGTAGGTCGGCGCTACCTTTAATTAGGTCGGCGCCACCGCTAAGTAGGTCGGGGCTACCGCTGTGTAGGTCGGCGCTACCGCTGGGTAGGTCGGCGCTACCGCTGAGTAGGTCGGCGCTACCGCTGAGTACGTCGGCGCTACCTTTTAGTAGGTCGGCGCTACCTTTGAGTAGGTCGGCGCTACCGCTGGGTAGGTCAGCGCTACCGCTGGGTAGGTCGGCGCAACCGCTGAGTAGGTCGGCGCTACCGCTGAGTAGGTCCGCGCTACAGTTGAGTACGTCGGCGCTACCTTTTAGTAGGTCGGCGCTACCTTTTAGTAGGTCGGCGCTACCTTTTAGTAGGTCGGTGCCACCTTTGAGTAGGTCGGCGCCACCGCTAAGTAGGTCGGCGCTACCGCTGGGTAGGTCGGCGCTACCGCTGGGTAGGTCGGCGCTACCGCTAAGTAGGTCGGCGCTACCGCTGAGTAGGTCGGCGCTACACCTGGGTAGGTCGGCGCTACCTCTGAGTACGTCGGCGCTACCTTTTAGTAGGTCAGCGCTACCTTTGAGTAGGTCTGCGCCACCGCTAAGTAGGTCGCCGCTACCGCTAAGTAGGTCGCCGCTACCGCTGGGTAGGTCGGCGCTACCGCAGGATAGGTCGGCGCTACCGCTGGGTAGGTCGGCGCTACCGCTGAGTAGGTCGGCGCTACCGCTGAGTAGGTCGGCGCTATCGCTGGGTAGGTCGGCGCTACCGCTGGGTAGGTCAGCGCTACCTCTGAGTACGTCGGCGCTACCTTTCAGTAGGTCGGCGCTACCGCTGAGTAGGTCGGCGCTACCGCTGGGTAAGTCGGCGCTACCGTTTTGTAGGTCGGCGCTACCTTTGAGTAGGTCTGCGCCACCGCTAATTAGGTCGCCGCTACCGCTGGGTAGGTCGGCGCTACCGCTGGATAGGTCGGCGCTACCGCTGGGTAGGTCGGCGCTACCGCTGAGTAGGTCGGCGCTACTGCTGGGTAGGTCGGCGCTACCTCTGAGTACGTCGGCGCTACCTTTCAGTAGGTCGGCGCTACCGCTGAGTAGGTCGGCGCTACAGCTGAGTACGTCGGCGCTACCTTTTAGTAGGTCGGCGCCACCTTTGAGTAGGTCGGCGCCACCGCTAAGTAGGTCGGCGCTACCCCTGGGTAGGTCGGCGCTACCGCTGAGTAGGTCGGCGCTACCGCTGAGTAGGTCGGCGCTACCGCTGGGTAGGTCGGCGCTACCGCTGGGTAGGTCGGCGCTACCTCTGAGTACGTCGGCGCTACCTTTCAGTAGGTCGGCGCTACCTCTGAGTAGGTCGGCGCTACCGCTGGGTAAGTCGGCGCTACCGTTTTGTAGGTCGGCGCTACCTTTGAGTAGGTCTGCGCCACCGCTAAGTAGGTCGCCGCTACCGCTGGGTAGGTCGGCGCTACCGCTGGATAGGTCGGCGCTACCGCTGGGTAGGTCGGCGATACCGCCGAGTAGGTCGGCGCTACCGCTGGGTAGGTCGGCGCTACCTCTTAGTACGTCGGCGCTACCTTTTAGTTGGTCGACGCTACCTTTGAGTAGGTTTGCGCCACTGCTATATAGGTCGGCGCTATCGCTTTGTAGGTCGGCGCTACCGCTGAGTAGGTGGGCGCTACCGCTGAGTAGGTCGGCGCTACCGCTGGTTAGGTCGGCGCTACCGCTGGGTATGTCGGCGCTACCGCTGGGTAGGTCGGCGCTACCGCTGGGTTGGTCGGCGCTACCGCTGAGTAGGTCGGCGCTACAGTTAAGTACGTCGGCGCTACCTTTTAGTAGGTCGGCGCTACCTTTAATTAGGTCGGCGCCACCGCTAAGTAGGTCGGGGCTACCGCTGTGTAGGTCGGCGCTACCGCTGGGTAGGTCGGCGCTACCGCTGAGTAGGTCGGCGCTACCGCTGAGTACGTCGGCGCTACCTTTTAGTAGGTCGGCGCTACCTTTGAGTAGGTCTACGCTACCGCCGGGTAGGTCGGCGCTACCGCTGGGTAGGTCGGCGCTACCGCTGGGTAGGTCGGCGCTACCGCTGAGTAGGTCGGCGCTACCGCTGAGTAGGTCGGCGCTACAGTTGAGTACGTCGGCGCTACCTTTTAGTAGGTCGGCGCTACCGCTGTGTAGGTCGGCACTACCGCTAAGTAGGTCGGCGCTACAGTTGAGTACGTCGGCGCTACCTTTTAGTAGGTCGGCGCTACCTTTTAGTAGGTCGGCGCTACCTTTTAGTAGGTCGGTGCTACCTTTGAGTAGGTCGGCGCCACCGCTAAGTAGGTCGGCGCTACCGCTGGGTAGGTCGGCGCTACCGCTGGGTAGGTCGGCGCTACCGCTAAGTAGGTCGGCGCTACCGCTTAGTACGTCGGCGCTACTGCTGGGTAGGTTGGCGCTACACCTGGGTAGGTCGGCGCTACCTCTGAGTACGTCGGCGCTACCTTTTAGTAGGTCAGCGCTACCTTTGAGTAGGTCTGCGCCACCGCTAAGTAGGTCGCCGCTACCGCTAAGTAGGTCGCGGCTACCGCTGGGTAGGTCGGCGCTACCGCAGGATATGTCGGCGCTACCGCTGGGTAGGTCGGCGCTACCGCTGAGTAGGTCGGCGCTACCGCTGAGTAGGTCGGCGCTACCGCTGGGTAGGTCGGCGCTACCGCTGGGTAGGTCGGCGCTACCTCTGAGTACGTCGGCGCTACCTTTCAGTAGGTCGGCGCTACCGCTGAGTAGGTCGGCGCTACCGCTGGGTAAGTCGGCGCTACCGTTTTGTAGGTCGGCGCTACCTTTGAGTAGTTCTGCGCCACCGCTAAGTAGGTCGCCGCTACCGCTGGGTAGGTCGGCGCTACCGCTGGATAGGTCGGCGCTACCTCTGGGTAGGTCGGCGCTACCGCTGGGTAGGTCGGCGCTACCGCTGGGTATGTCGGCGCTACCTCTTAGTACGTCGGCGCTACCTTTTAGTTGGTCGACGCTACCTTTGAGTAGGTCGGCGCCACTATTATATATAGGTCGGCGCTATCGCTTTGTAGATCGGCGCTACCGCTGAGTAGGTCGGCGCTACCGCTGAGTAGGTCGGCGCTACCGCTGGGTAGGTCGGCGCTACCGCTGGGTATGTCGGCGCTACCGCTGGGTAAGTCGGCGCTACCGCTGGGTAGGTCGGCGCTACCGCTGGGTAGGTCGGCGCTACCGCTGAGTAGGTCGGCGCTACAGTTGAGTACGTCGGCGCTACCTTTTAGTAGGTCGGCGCTACCTTTAATTAGGTCGGCGCCACCGCTAAGTAGGTCGGGGCTACCGCTGTGTAGGTCGGCGCTACCGCTGGGTAGGTCGGCGCTACCGCTTAGTAGGTCGGCGCTACCGCTGAGTACGTCGGCGCTACCTTTTAGTAGGTCGGCGCTACCTTTGAGTAGGTCGGCGCTACCGCCGGGTAGGTCGGCGCTACCGCTGGGTAGGTCGGCGCTACCGCTGGGTAGGTCGGCGCTACCGCTGAGTAGGTCGGCGCTACAGTTGAGTACGTCGGCGCTACCTTTTAGTAGGTCGGCGTTTCCGCTGTGTAGGTCGGCGCTACCGCTGAGTAGGACGGCGCTACAGTTGAGTACGTCGGCGCTACCTTTTAGTAGGTCGGCGCTACCTTTTAGTAGGTCGGCGCTACCTTTTAGTAGGTCAGTGCCACCTTTGAGTAGGTCGGCGCCACCGCTGAGTAGGTCGGCGCTACCGCAGGGTATGTCGGCGCTACCTCTTAGTACGTCGGCGCTACCTTTTAGTTGGTCGACGCTACCTTTGAGTAGGTCGGCGCCACTATTATATATAGGTCGGCGCTATCGCTTTGTAGGTCGGCGCTACCGCTGAGTAGGTCGGCGCTACCGCTGAGTAGGTCGGCGCTACCGCTGGGTAGGTCGGCGCTTCCGCTGAGTAGGTCGGCGCTACCTCTGAGTACGTCAGTGCTACCTTTGAGTAGGTCGGCGCTACCTTTGAATAGGTCGGCGCCACCGCTAAGTAGGTCGGCGCTTCCGCTGAGTAGGTGGCGCTAACGCTGAGTAAGTCGGCGCTGCCGCTGAGTAGGTCGGCGCTAACGCTGAGTAAGTCGGCGCTACCGCTGAGTAGGTCGGCCCTACCGCCGGGTAGGTCGGCGCTACCGCCGGGTAGGTCGACGCTACCGCTGGGTAGGATGCCGCTACCGCCGGGTAGGTCGGCGCAACCTCTGAGTACTTCGGCGCTACATTTTAAAGAGTCGGCGCTACCTTTAGGTAGGTCTGCGCCACCGCTAAGTAGGTCGCCACTACCGTTGGGTAGGTCGGCGCTACCGCTGGGTAGGTCGGCACTAACGCTGGGTAGGTCGGCGCTACCGCTGAGTAGGTCGGCGCTACCTCTGAGAACGTCGGCTCTACCTTTGAGTAGGTCGGCGCTACCTTTCAGTAGATCGGCGCCACCGCTAAAAACGTCGGCGCTACCGCTAAGTAGGTCGGCGCTACCGCTGAGTTCGTCGGCGCTACCGCTGGGTAGGTCGGCGCTACCTTTAAGTAGGTCGGCGCCACCGCTAAGTAGGTCGCCGCTACCGCTGTGTAGGTTGGCGCTACCGCTGAGTAGGTCGGCTCTACCGCTGGGTAGGTCGGCGCTACCGCTGAGTAGGTCGGCGCTACATTTTAGTAGGTCGGCGATACCTTTGAGTAGGTCGGCGATACCTTTGAGTAGGTCGGTGCCACCGCTAAGTACATCGGCGCTACCGCTGAGTAGGTCGGCGCTACCGCTGGGTAGGTCGGCGCCACCGCTAAGTAGGTTGCCACTTCCGCTAAGTAGGTCGCCACTACCGTTAAGTAGGTCGGCGCTACCGCTGGGTAGGTCGGCGCTTTCGCTGGGTAGGTCGGCGCTACCGCTGAGTAGGTCGGCGCTAACGCTGAGTAAGTCGGCGCTACCGCCGGGTAGGTCGGCGCTACCGCCGGGTAGGTCGGCGCTACCGCCGGGTAGGTTGCCGCTACCACCGGGTAGGTCGGCGCAACCTCTGAGTACGTCGGCGCCACCGCTAAGTAGGTCGCCACTACCGTTGGGTAGGTCGGCGCTACCGCTAGGTAGGTCGGCGCTATCGCTGGGTAGGTCGCCGCTACCGCTGAGTAGGTCAACGCTACCTCTGAGAACGTCAGCGCTACCTTTTAGTAGGTCGGCGCTACCTTTAAGTAGGTCGGCGCCAGCGCTAAGTAGATCGCCACTACCGTCGGATAGGTCAGCGCTACCGCTGGGTAGGTCGGCGCTATCGCTGAGAAAGTGGGCGCTACCGCTAAGTAGGTCGGCGCTAACGCTGAGTAACTCGGCGCTACCGCTGAGTAGGTCGGCGCTACCGCCGGGTAGGTTGGCGCTACCGCCAGGTAGGTCGGCGCTACCGCTGGGTAGGTCCGCGCTACCGCTGTGTAGGTCGGCGCTACCGCTGGGTAGGTCGGCGCTACCGCTGTGTAGGTCGGCGCTACCGCTGAATAGGTGGGCGCTACCGCTGAGTAGGTCGGCGCTACAGCTGAGTACGTCGGCGCTACCTTTTAGTAGGTCGGCGCTACCGCCGGGTATGTCGGCGCTACCGCTGGGTAGATCGGCGCTACCGCTGGGTAGGTCGGCGCTACCGCTGGGTAGGTCGGCGCTTACTTTTAGTAGGTCGGCGCTACCTTCAAGTAGGTCGGCGCCACCGCTACGTAGGTCGGCGCTACCGCTGGGTAGGTCGGCGCTACCTCTGAGTACGTCGGCGCTACCTTTTAGTAGGTCGGCGCTTCCTTCAAGTAGGTCGGCGCCACCGCTACGTAGGTCGGCGCTACCGCTGAGTAGGTCGGCGCTACCGCTGAGTAGGTCGGCGCTACCGCTGGGTAGGTCGGCGCTACCGCTGGGTAGGTCGGCGCTACCTCTGAGTACGTCGGCGCTACCTTTCAGTAGGTCGGCGCTACCTCTGAGTAGGTCGGCGCTACCGCTGGGTAAGTCGGCGCTACCGTTTTGTAGGTCGGCGCTACCTTTGAGTAGGTCTGCGCCACCGCTAAGTAGGTCGCCGCTACCGCTGGGTAGGTCGGCGCTACCGCTGGATAGGTCGGCGCTACCGCTGGGTAGGTCGGCGATACCGCCGAGTAGGTCGGCGCTACCGCTGGGTAGGTCGGCGCTACCTCTTAGTACGTCGGCGCTACCTTTTAGTTGGTCGACGCTACCTTTGAGTAGGTTTGCGCCACTGCTATATAGGTCGGCGCTATCGCTTTGTAGGTCGGCGCTACCGCTGAGTAGGTGGGCGCTACCGCTGAGTAGGTCGGCGCTACCGCTGGTTAGGTCGGCGCTACCGCTGGGTATGTCGGCGCTACCGCTGGGTAGGTCGGCGCTACCGCTGGGTTGGTCGGCGCTACCGCTGAGTAGGTCGGCGCTACAGTTAAGTACGTCGGCGCTACCTTTTAGTAGGTCGGCGCTACCTTTAATTAGGTCGGCGCCACCGCTAAGTAGGTCGGGGCTACCGCTGTGTAGGTCGGCGCTACCGCTGGGTAGGTCGGCGCTACCGCTGAGTAGGTCGGCGCTACCGCTGAGTACGTCGGCGCTACCTTTTAGTAGGTCGGCGCTACCTTTGAGTAGGTCTACGCTACCGCCGGGTAGGTCGGCGCTACCGCTGGGTAGGTCGGCGCTACCGCTGGGTAGGTCGGCGCTACCGCTGAGTAGGTCGGCGCTACCGCTTAGTAGGTCGGCGCTACAGTTGAGTACGTCGGCGCTACCTTTTAGTAGGTCGGCGCTACCGCTGTGTAGGTCGGCACTACCGCTAAGTAGGTCGGCGCTACAGTTGAGTACGTCGGCGCTACCTTTTAGTAGGTCGGCGCTACCTTTTAGTAGGTCGGCGCTACCTTTTAGTAGGTCGGTGCTACCTTTGAGTAGGTCGGCGCCACCGCTAAGTAGGTCGGCGCTACCGCTGGGTAGGTCGGCGCTACCGCTGGGTAGGTCGGCGCTACCGCTAAGTAGGTCGGCGCTACCGCTGAGTACGTCGGCGCTACTGCTGGGTAGGTTGGCGCTACACCTGGGTAGGTCGGCGCTACCTCTGAGTACGTCGGCGCTACCTTTTAGTAGGTCAGCGCTACCTTTGAGTAGGTCTGCGCCACCGCTAAGTAGGTCGCCGCTACCGCTAAGTAGGTCGCGGCTACCGCTGGGTAGGTCGGCGCTACCGCAGGATATGTCGGCGCTACCGCTGGGTAGGTCGGCGCTACCGCTGAGTAGGTCGGCGCTACCGCTGAGTAGGTCGGCGCTACCGCTGGGTAGGTCGGCGCTACCGCTGGGTAGGTCGGCGCTACCTCTGAGTACGTCGGCGCTACCTTTCAGTAGGTCGGCGCTACCGCTGAGTAGGTCGGCGCTACCGCTGGGTAAGTCGGCGCTACCGTTTTGTAGGTCGGCGCTACCTTTGAGTAGTTCTGCGCCACCGCTAAGTAGGTCGCCGCTACCGCTGGGTAGGTCGGCGCTACCGCTGGATAGGTCGGCGCTACCGCTAAGTAGGTCGGCGCTACCGCTGGGTAGGTCGGCGCTACCGCTGGGTATGTCGGCGCTACCTCTTAGTACGTCGGCGCTACCTTTTAGTTGGTCGACGCTACCTTTGAGTAGGTCGGCGCCACTATTATATATAGGTCGGCGCTATCGCTTTGTAGATCGGCGCTACCGCTGAGTAGGTCGGCGCTACCGCTGAGTAGGTCGGCGCTACCGCTGGGTAGGTCGGCGCTACCGCTGGGTATGTCGGCGCTACCGCTGGGTAAGTCGGCGCTACCGCTGGGTAGGTCGGCGCTACCGCTGAGTAGGTCGGCGCTACAGTTGAGTACGTCGGCGCTACCTTTTAGTAGGTCGGCGCTACCTTTAATTAGGTCGGCGCCACCGCTAAGTAGGTCGGGGCTACCGCTGTGTAGGTCGGCGCTACCGCTGGGTAGGTCGGCGCTACCGCTGAGTAGGTCGGCGCTACCGCTGAGTACGTCGGCGCTACCTTTTAGTAGGTCGGCGCTACCTTTGAGTAGGTCGGCGCTACCGCCGGGTAGGTCGGCGCTACCGCTGGGTAGGTCGGCGCTACCGCTGGGTAGGTCGGCGCTACCGCTGAGTAGGTCGGCGCTACAGTTGAGTACGTCGGCGCTACCTTTTAGTAGGTCGGCGTTTCCGCTGTGTAGGTCGGCGCTACCGCTGAGTAGGACGGCGCTACAGTTGAGTACGTCGGCGCTACCTTTTAGTAGGTCGGCGCTACCTTTTAGTACGTCGGCGCTACCTTTTAGTAGGTCAGTGCCACCTTTGAGTAGGTCGGCGCCACCGCTGAGTAGGTCGGCGCTACCGCAGGGTATGTCGGCGCTACCTCTTAGTACGTCGGCGCTACCTTTTAGTTGGTCGACGCTACCTTTGAGTAGGTCGGCGCCACTATTATATATAGGTCGGCGCTATCGCTTTGTAGGTCGGCGCTACCGCTGAGTAGGTCGGCGCTACCGCTGAGTAGGTCGGCGCTACCGCTGGGTAGGTCGGCGCTTCCGCTGAGTAGGTCGGCGCTACCTCTGAGTACGTCAGTGCTACCTTTGAGTAGGTCGGCGCTACCTTTGAATAGGTCGGCGCCACCGCTAAGTAGGTCGGCGCTTCCGCTGAGTAGGTGGCGCTAACGCTGAGTAAGTCGGCGCTGCCGCTGAGTAGGTCGGCGCTAACGCTGAGTAAGTCGGCGCTACCGCTGAGTAGGTCGGCCCTACCGCCGGGTAGGTCGGCGCTACCGCCGGGTAGGTCGACGCTACCGCTGGGTAGGATGCCGCTACCGCCGGGTAGGTCGGCGCAACCTCTGAGTACTTCGGCGCTACATTTTAAAGAGTCGGCGCTACCTTTAGGTAGGTCTGCGCCACCGCTAAGTAGGTCGCCACTACCGTTGGGTAGGTCGGCGCTACCGCTGGGTAGGTCGGCACTAACGCTGGGTAGGTCGGCGCTACCGCTGAGTAGGTCGGCGCTACCTCTGAGAACGTCGGCTCTACCTTTGAGTAGGTCGGCGCTACCTTTCAGTAGATCGGCGCCACCGCTAAAAACGTCTGCGCTACCGCTAAGTAGGTCGGCGCTACCGCTGAGTTCGTCGGCGCTACCGCTGGGTAGGTCGGCGCTACCTTTAAGTAGGTCGGCGCCACCGCTAAGTAGGTCGCCGCTACCGCTGTGTAGGTTGGCGCTACCGCTGAGTAGGTCGGCTCTACCGCTGGGTAGGTCGGCGCTACCGCTGAGTAGGTCGGCGCTACATTTTAGTAGGTCGGCGATACCTTTGAGTAGGTCGGCGATACCTTTGAGTAGGTCGGTGCCACCGCTAAGTACATCGGCGCTACCGCTGAGTAGGTCGGCGCTACCGCTGGGTAGGTCGGCGCCACCGCTAAGTAGGTTGCCACTACCGCTAAGTAGGTCGCCACTACCGTTAAGTAGGTCGGCGCTACCGCTGGGTAGGTCGGCGCTTTCGCTGGGTAGGTCGGCGCTACCGCTGAGTAGGTCGGCGCTAACGCTGAGTAAGTCGGCGCTACCGCCGGGTAGGTCGGCGCTACCGCCGGGTAGGTCGGCGCTACCGCCGGGTAGGTTGCCGCTACCACCGGGTAGGTCGGCGCAACCTCTGAGTACGTCGGCGCCACCGCTAAGTAGGTCGCCACTACCGTTGGGTAGGTCGGCGCTACCGCTAGGTAGGTCGGCGCTATCGCTGGGTAGGTCGCCGCTACCGCTGAGTAGGTCAACGCTACCTCTGAGAACGTCAGCGCTACCTTTTAGTAGGTCGGCGCTACCTTTAAGTAGGTCGGCGCCAGCGCTAAGTAGATCGCCACTACCGTTGGATAGGTCAGCGCTACCGCTGGGTAGGTCGGCGCTATCGCTGAGAAAGTGGGCGCTACCGCTAAGTAGGTCGGCGCTAACGCTGAGTAACTCGGCGCTACCGCTGAGTAGGTCGGCGCTACCGCCGGGTAGGTTGGCGCTACCGCCAGGTAGGTCGGCGCTACCGCTGGGTAGGTCCGCGCTACCGCTGTGTAGGTCGGCGCTACCGCTGGGTAGGTCGGCGCTACCGCTGTGTAGGTCGGCGCTACCGCTGAATAGGTGGGCGCTACCGCTGAGTAGGTCGGCGCTACAGCTGAGTACGTCGGCGCTACCTTTTAGTAGGTCGGCGCTACCGCCGGGTATGTCGGCGCTACCGCTGGGTAGATCGGCGCTACCGCTGGGTAGGTCGGCGCTACCGCTGGGTAGGTCGGCGCTTACTTTTAGTAGGTCGGCGCTACCTTCAAGTAGGGCGGCGCCACCGCTACGTAGGTCGGCGCTACCGCTGGGTAGGTCGGCGCTACCTCTGAGTACGTCGGCGCTACCTTTTAGTAGGTCGGCGCTACCTTTAAGTAGGTCGGCGCCACCGCTAAGTAGGTCGCCACTACCATTGGGTAGGTCGGCGCTACCGCTGGGTAGGTCGGCGCTATCGCTGGGTAGGTCGGCGCTACCTCTGAGAACGTCGGCGCTACCTTTTAGTAGGTCGAAGCTACCTTTAAGTAGGTCGCCGCTACCGCTGGCTAGGACGGCGCTACCGCTGGGTAGGTCGGCGCTACCTCTGAGTATGTCGGCGCTACCTCTGAGAACGTCGGCGCTACCTTTGAGTAGGTCGGCGCCACCGCTAAGTACTATGTACGTCAGCGCTACCGCTGAGTAGGTCGGCGCTAACGCTGAGTAAGTCGGCGCTACCGCTAAGTAGGTCGGCGCCACCGCTAAGTACGTCGGCGCTACCGCTGAGTAGGTCGACGCTACCGCTGGGTAGGTCGGCGCTACCGCTGGGTAGGTCGGCGCTACCGCTGGGTAGGTCGGCGTTACCTCTGAGTACGTCGGCGCTACCTTTTAGTAGGTCGGCGCTACCTTTAAGTAGGTCGGCGCCACCGCTAAGTAGGTCGCCACTACCGTTGGGTAGGTCGGCGCTACCGCTGGGTAGGTCGGCGCTATCGCTGGGTAGGTCGGCGCTACCGCTGAGTAGGTCGGCGCTACCTCTGAGAACGTCGGCGCTACCGCTGAGTAGGTTGGCGCTACCGCTGAGTAGGTCGGGGCTACCGCTGGGTAGGTCGGCGCTACCGCTGGGTAGGTTTGCGCTACCGCTGAGTAGGTCGGCGCTACCGCTTAGTACGTCGGCGCTACCTTTTAGTAGGTCGGCGCTACCTTTGAGTAGGTCGGCGCTACCGCTGGGTAGGTCGGCGCTACCGCTGGGTAGGTCGGTGCTACCGCCGGGTATGTCGGTGCTACCGCTGGGTAGGTCGGCGCTACCGCTGGGTAGGTCGGCGCTACCGCTGGGTAGGTCGGCGCTACAGCTGAGTAGGTCGGCGCTACAGCTGAGTACGTCGGCGCTACCTTTTAGTAGGTCGGCGCCACCTTTGAGTAGGTCGGCGCCACCGCTAAGTAGGTCGGCGCTACCGCTGGGTAGGTCGGCGCTACCGCTGAGTAGGTCGGCGCTACTGCTGAGTAGGTCGGCGCTACCGCTGGGTAGGTCGGCGCTACCGCTGGGTAGGTCGGCGCTACCGCTGGGTAGGTCGGCGCTACCTCTGAGTACGTCGGCGTTACCTTTCAGTAGGTCGGCGCTACCTCTGAGTAGGTCGGCGCTACCGCTGGGTAAGTCGGCGCTACCGTTTTGTAGGTCGGCGCTACCTTTGAGTAGGTCTGCGCCACCGCTAAGTAGGTCGCCGCTACCGCTGGGTAGGTCGGCGCTACCGCTGGATAGGTCGGCGCTACCGCTGGGTAGGTCGGCGATACCGCTGAGTACGTCGGCGCTACCTTTTAGTTGGTCGACGCTACCTTTGAGTAGGTCGGCGCCACTGCTATATAGGTCGGCGCTATCGCTTTGTAGGTCGGCGCTACCGCTGAGTAGGTCGGCGCTACCGCTGAGTAGGTCGGCGCTACCGCTGAGTAGGTCGGCGCTACCGCTGGGTAGGTCGGCGCTACCGCTGGGTATGTCGGCGCTACCGCTGGGTAGGTCGGCGCTACCGCTGGGTAGGTCGGCGCTACCGCTGAGTTGGTCGGCGCTACAGTTGAGTACGTCGGCGCTACCTTTTAGTAGGTCGGCGCTACCTTTAATTAGGTCGGCGCCACCGCTAAGTAGGTCGGGGCTATCGCTGGGTAGGTCGCCGCTACCGCTGAGTAGGTCAACGCTACCTCTGAGAACGTCAGCGCTACCTTTTAGTAGGTCGGCGCTACCTTTAAGTAGGTCGGCGCCAGCGCTAAGTAGATCGCCACTACCGTTGGATAGGTCAGCGCTACCGCTGGGTAGGTCGGCGCTATCGCTGAGAAAGTGGGCGCTACCGCTAAGTAGGTCGGCGCTAACGCTGAGTAACTCGGCGCTACCGCTGAGTAGGTCGGCGCTACCGCCGGGTAGGTTGGCGCTACCGCCAGGTAGGTCGGCGCTACCGCTGGGTAGGTCCGCGCTACCGCTGTGTAGGTCGGCGCTACCGCTGGGTAGGTCGGCGCTACCGCTGTGTAGGTCGGCGCTACCGCTGAATAGGTGGGCGCTACCGCTGAGTAGGTCGGCGCTACAGCTGAGTACGTCGGCGCTACCTTTTAGTAGGTCGGCGCTACCGCCGGGTATGTCGGCGCTACCGCTGGGTAGATCGGCGCTACCGCTGGGTAGGTCGGCGCTACCGCTGGGTAGGTCGGCGCTTACTTTTAGTAGGTCGGCGCTACCTTCAAGTAGGTCGGCGCCACCGCTACGTAGGTCGGCGCTACCGCTGGGTAGGTCGGCGCTACCTCTGAGTACGTCGGCGCTACCTTTTAGTAGGTCGGCGCTACCTTTAAGTAGGTCGGCGCCACCGCTAAGTAGGTCGCCACTACCATTGGGTAGGTCGGCGCTACCGCTGGGTAGGTCGGCGCTATCGCTGGGTAGGTCGGCGCTACCTCTGAGAACGTCGGCGCTACCTTTTAGTAGGTCGAAGCTACCTTTAAGTAGGTCGCCGCTACCGCTGGCTAGGACGGCGCTACCGCTGGGTAGGTCGGCGCTACCTCTGAGTATGTCGGCGCTACCTCTGAGAACGTCGGCGCTACCTTTGAGTAGGTCGGCGCCACCGCTAAGTACTATGTACGTCAGCGCTACCGCTGAGTAGGTCGGCGCTAACGCTGAGTAAGTCGGCGCTACCGCTAAGTAGGTCGGCGCCACCGCTAAGTACGTCGGCGCTACCGCTGAGTAGGTCGACGCTACCGCTGGGTAGGTCGGCGCTACCGCTGGGTAGGTCGGCGCTACCGCTGGGTAGGTCGGCGTTACCTCTGAGTACGTCGGCGCTACCTTTTAGTAGGTCGGCGCTACCTTTAAGTAGGTCGGCGCCACCGCTAAGTAGGTCGCCACTACCGTTGGGTAGGTCGGCGCTACCGCTGGGTAGGTCGGCGCTATCGCTGGGTAGGTCGGCGCTACCGCTGAGTAGGTCGGCGCTACCTCTGAGAACGTCGGCGCTACCGCTGAGTAGGTTGGCGCTACCGCTGAGTAGGTCGGGGCTACCGCTGGGTAGGTCGGCGCTACCGCTGGGTAGGTTTGCGCTACCGCTGAGTAGGTCGGCGCTACCGCTGAGTACGTCGGCGCTACCTTTTAGTAGGTCGGCGCTACCTTTGAGTAGGTCGGCGCTACCGCTGGGTAGGTCGGCGCTACCGCTGGGTAGGTCGGTGCTACCGCCGGGTATGTCGGTGCTACCGCTGGGTAGGTCGGCGCTACCGCTGGGTAGGTCGGCGCTACCGCTGGGTAGGTCGGCGCTACAGCTGAGTAGGTCGGCGCTACAGCTGAGTACGTCGGCGCTACCTTTTAGTAGGTCGGCGCCACCTTTGAGTAGGTCGGCGCCACCGCTAAGTAGGTCGGCGCTACCGCTGGGTAGGTCGGCGCTACCGCTGAGTAGGTCGGCGCTACCGCTGAGTAGGTCGGCGCTACCGCTGGGTAGGTCGGCGCTACCGCTGGGTAGGTCGGCGCTACCTCTGAGTACGTCGGCGTTACCTTTCAGTAGGTCGGCGCTACCTCTGAGTAGGTCGGCGCTACCGCTGGGTAAGTCGGCGCTACCGTTTTGTAGGTCGGCGCTACCTTTGAGTAGGTCTGCGCCACCGCTAAGTAGGTCGCCGCTACCGCTGGGTAGGTCGGCGCTACCGCTGGATAGGTCGGCGCTACCGCTGGGTAGGTCGGCGATACCGCTGAGTACGTCGGCGCTACCTTTTAGTTGGTCGACGCTACCTTTGAGTAGGTCGGCGCCACTGCTATATAGGTCGGCGCTATCGCTTTGTAGGTCGGCGCTACCGCTGAGTAGGTCGGCGCTACCGCTGAGTAGGTCGGCGCTACCGCTGAGTAGGTCGGCGCTACCGCTGGGTAGGTCGGCGCTACCGCTGGGTATGTCGGCGCTACCGCTGGGTAGGTCGGCGCTACCGCTGGGTAGGTCGGCGCTACCGCTGAGTTGGTCGGCGCTACAGTTGAGTACGTCGGCGCTACCTTTTAGTAGGTCGGCGCTACCTTTAATTAGGTCGGCGCCACCGCTAAGTAGGTCGGGGCTACCGCTGTGTAGGTCGGCGCTACCGCTGGGTAGGTCGGCGCTACCGCTGAGTAGGTCGGCGCTACCGCTGAGTACGTCGGCGCTACCTTTTAGTAGGTCGGCGCTACCTTTGAGTAGGTCGGCGCTACCGCCGGGTAGGTCGGCGCTACCGCTGGGTAGGTCGGCGCTACCGCTGGGTAGGTCGGCGCTACCGCTGAGTAGGTCGGCGCTACAGTTGAGTACGTCGGCGCTACCTTTTAGTAGGTCGGCGTTTCCGCTGTGTAGGTCGGCGCTACCGCTGAGTAGGACGGCGCTACAGTTGAGTACGTCGGCGCTACCTTTTAGTAGGTCGGCGCTACCTTTTAGTACGTCGGCGCTACCTTTTAGTAGGTCAGTGCCACCTTTGAGTAGGTCGGCGCCACCGCTGAGTAGGTCGGCGCTACCGCAGGGTATGTCGGCGCTACCTCTTAGTACGTCGGCGCTACCTTTTAGTTGGTCGACGCTACCTTTGAGTAGGTCGGCGCCACTATTATATATAGGTCGGCGCTATCGCTTTGTAGGTCGGCGCTACCGCTGAGTAGGTCGGCGCTACCGCTGAGTAGGTCGGCGCTACCGCTGGGTAGGTCGGCGCTTCCGCTGAGTAGGTCGGCGCTACCTCTGAGTACGTCAGTGCTACCTTTGAGTAGGTCGGCGCTACCTTTGAATAGGTCGGCGCCACCGCTAAGTAGGTCGGCGCTTCCGCTGAGTAGGTGGCGCTAACGCTGAGTAAGTCGGCGCTGCCGCTGAGTAGGTCGGCGCTAACGCTGAGTAAGTCGGCGCTACCGCTGAGTAGGTCGGCCCTACCGCCGGGTAGGTCGGCGCTACCGCCGGGTAGGTCGACGCTACCGCTGGGTAGGATGCCGCTACCGCCGGGTAGGTCGGCGCAACCTCTGAGTACTTCGGCGCTACATTTTAAAGAGTCGGCGCTACCTTTAGGTAGGTCTGCGCCACCGCTAAGTAGGTCGCCACTACCGTTGGGTAGGTCGGCGCTACCGCTGGGTAGGTCGGCACTAACGCTGGGTAGGTCGGCGCTACCGCTGAGTAGGTCGGCGCTACCTCTGAGAACGTCGGCTCTACCTTTGAGTAGGTCGGCGCTACCTTTCAGTAGATCGGCGCCACCGCTAAAAACGTCTGCGCTACCGCTAAGTAGGTCGGCGCTACCGCTGAGTTCGTCGGCGCTACCGCTGGGTAGGTCGGCGCTACCTTTAAGTAGGTCGGCGCCACCGCTAAGTAGGTCGCCGCTACCGCTGTGTAGGTTGGCGCTACCGCTGAGTAGGTCGGCTCTACCGCTGGGTAGGTCGGCGCTACCGCTGAGTAGGTCGGCGCTACATTTTAGTAGGTCGGCGATACCTTTGAGTAGGTCGGCGATACCTTTGAGTAGGTCGGTGCCACCGCTAAGTACATCGGCGCTACCGCTGAGTAGGTCGGCGCTACCGCTGGGTAGGTCGGCGCCACCGCTAAGTAGGTTGCCACTACCGCTAAGTAGGTCGCCACTACCGTTAAGTAGGTCGGCGCTACCGCTGGGTAGGTCGGCGCTTTCGCTGGGTAGGTCGGCGCTACCGCTGAGTAGGTCGGCGCTAACGCTGAGTAAGTCGGCGCTACCGCCGGGTAGGTCGGCGCTACCGCCGGGTAGGTCGGCGCTACCGCCGGGTAGGTTGCCGCTACCAACCGGGTAGGTCGGCGCAACCTCTGAGTACGTCGGCGCCACCGCTAAGTAGGTCGCCACTACCGTTGGGTAGGTCGGCGCTACCGCTAGGTAGGTCGGCGCTATCGCTGGGTAGGTCGCCGCTACCGCTGAGTAGGTCAACGCTACCTCTGAGAACGTCAGCGCTACCTTTTAGTAGGTCGGCGCTACCTTTAAGTAGGTCGGCGCCAGCGCTAAGTAGATCGCCACTACCGTTGGATAGGTCAGCGCTACCGCTGGGTAGGTCGGCGCTATCGCTGAGAAAGTGGGCGCTACCGCTAAGTAGGTCGGCGCTAACGCTGAGTAACTCGGCGCTACCGCTGAGTAGGTCGGCGCTACCGCCGGGTAGGTTGGCGCTACCGCCAGGTAGGTCGGCGCTACCGCTGGGTAGGTCCGCGCTACCGCTGTGTAGGTCGGCGCTACCGCTGGGTAGGTCGGCGCTACCGCTGTGTAGGTCGGCGCTACCGCTGAATAGGTGGGCGCTACCGCTGAGTAGGTCGGCGCTACAGCTGAGTACGTCGGCGCTACCTTTTAGTAGGTCGGCGCTACCGCCGGGTATGTCCGCGCTACCGCTGGGTAGATCGGCGCTACCGCTGGGTAGGTCGGCGCTACCGCTGGGTAGGTCGGCGCTTACTTTTAGTAGGTCGGCGCTACCTTCAAGTAGGTCGGCGCCACCGCTACGTAGGTCGGCGCTACCGCTGGGTAGGTCGGCGCTACCTCTGAGTACGTCGGCGCTACCTTTTAGTAGGTCGGCGCTACCTTTAAGTAGGTCGGCGCCACCGCTAAGTAGGTCGCCACTACCATTGGGTAGGTCGGCGCTACCGCTGGGTAGGTCGGCGCTATCGCTGGGTAGGTCGGCGCTACCTCTGAGAACGTCGGCGCTACCTTTTAGTAGGTCGAAGCTACCTTTAAGTAGGTCGCCGCTACCGCTGGCTAGGACGGCGCTACCGCTGGGTAGGTCGGCGCTACCTCTGAGTATGTCGGCGCTACCTCTGAGAACGTCGGCGCTACCTTTGAGTAGGTCGGCGCCACCGCTAAGTACTATGTACGTCAGCGCTACCGCTGAGTAGGTCGGCGCTAACGCTGAGTAAGTCGGCGCTACCGCTAAGTAGGTCGGCGCCACCGCTAAGTACGTCGGCGCTACCGCTGAGTAGGTCGACGCTACCGCTGGGTAGGTCGGCGCTACCGCTGGGTAGGTCGGCGCTACCGCTGGGTAGGTCGGCGTTACCTCTGAGTACGTCGGCGCTACCTTTTAGTAGGTCGGCGCTACCTTTAAGTAGGTCGGCGCCACCGCTAAGTAGGTCGCCACTACCGTTGGGTAGGTCGGCGCTACCGCTGGGTAGGTCGGCGCTATCGCTGGGTAGGTCGGCGCTACCGCTGAGTAGGTCGGCGCTACCTCTGAGAACGTCGGCGCTACCGCTGAGTAGGTTGGCGCTACCGCTGAGTAGGTCGGGGCTACCGCTGGGTAGGTCGGCGCTACCGCTGGGTAGGTTTGCGCTACCGCTGAGTAGGTCGGCGCTACCGCTTAGTACGTCGGCGCTACCTTTTAGTAGGTCGGCGCTACCTTTGAGTAGGTCGGCGCTACCGCTGGGTAGGTCGGCGCTACCGCTGGGTAGGTCGGTGCTACCGCCGGGTATGTCGGTGCTACCGCTGGGTAGGTCGGCGCTACCGCTGGGTAGGTCGGCGCTACCGCTGGGTAGGTCGGCGCTACAGCTGAGTAGGTCGGCGCTACAGCTGAGTACGTCGGCGCTACCTTTTAGTAGGTCGGCGCCACCTTTGAGTAGGTCGGCGCCACCGCTAAGTAGGTCGGCGCTACCGCTGGGTAGGTCGGCGCTACCGCTGAGTATGTCGGCGCTACCGCTGAGTAGGTCGGCGCTACCGCTGGGTAGGTCGGCGCTACCGCTGGGTAGGTCGGCGCTACCTCTGAGTACGTCGGCGTTACCTTTCAGTAGGTCGGCGCTACCTCTGAGTAGGTCGGCGCTACCGCTGGGTAAGTCGGCGCTACCGTTTTGTAGGTGGGCGCTACCTTTGAGTAGGTCTGCGCCACCGCTAAGTAGGTCGCCGCTACCGCTGGGTAGGTCGGCGCTACCGCTGGATAGGTCGGCGCTACCGCTGGGTAGGTCGGCGATACCGCTGAGTACGTCGGCGCTACCTTTTAGTTGGTCGAAGCTACCTTTGAGTAGGTCGGCGCCACTGCTATATAGGTCGGCGCTATCGCTTTGTAGGTCGGCGCTACCGCTGAGTAGGTCGGCGCTACCGCTGAGTAGGTCGGCGCTACCGCTGAGTAGGTCGGCGCTACCGCTGGGTAGGTCGGCGCTACCGCTGGGTATGTCGGCGCTACCGCTGGGTAGGTCGGCGCTACCGCTGGGTAGGTCGGCGCTACCGCTGAGTTGGTCGGCGCTACAGTTGAGTACGTCGGCGCTACCTTTTAGTAGGTCGGCGCTACCTTTAATTAGGTCGGCGCCACCGCTAAGTAGGTCGGGGCTATCGCTGGGTAGGTCGCCGCTACCGCTGAGTAGGTCAACGCTACCTCTGAGAACGTCAGCGCTACCTTTTAGTAGGTCGGCGCTACCTTTAAGTAGGTCGGCGCCAGCGCTAAGTAGATCGCCACTACCGTTGGATAGGTCAGCGCTACCGCTGGGTAGGTCGGCGCTATCGCTGAGAAAGTGGGCGCTACCGCTAAGTAGGTCGGCGCTAACGCTGAGTAACTCGGCGCTACCGCTGAGTAGGTCGGCGCTACCGCCGGGTAGGTTGGCGCTACCGCCAGGTAGGTCGGCGCTACCGCTGGGTAGGTCCGCGCTACCGCTGTGTAGGTCGGCGCTACCGCTGGGTAGGTCGGCGCTACCGCTGTGTAGGTCGGCGCTACCGCTGAATAGGTGGGCGCTACCGCTGAGTAGGTCGGCGCTACAGCTGAGTACGTCGGCGCTACCTTTTAGTAGGTCGGCGCTACCGCCGGGTATGTCGGCGCTACCGCTGGGTAGATCGGCGCTACCGCTGGGTAGGTCGGCGCTACCGCTGGGTAGGTCGGCGCTTACTTTTAGTAGGTCGGCGCTACCTTCAAGTAGGTCGGCGCCACCGCTACGTAGGTCGGCGCTACCGCTGGGTAGGTCGGCGCTACCTCTGAGTACGTCGGCGCTACCTTTTAGTAGGTCGGCGCTACCTTTAAGTAGGTCGGCGCCACCGCTAAGTAGGTCGCCACTACCATTGGGTAGGTCGGCGCTACCGCTGGGTAGGTCGGCGCTATCGCTGGGTAGGTAGGCGCTACCTCTGAGAACGTCGGCGCTACCTTTTAGTAGGTCGAAGCTACCTTTAAGTAGGTCGCCGCTACCGCTGGCTAGGACGGCGCTACCGCTGGGTAGGTCGGCGCTACCTCTGAGTATGTCGGCGCTACCTCTGAGAACGTCGGCGCTACCTTTGAGTAGGTCGGCGCCACCGCTAAGTACTATGTACGTCAGCGCTACCGCTGAGTAGGTCGGCGCTAACGCTGAGTAAGTCGGCGCTACCGCTAAGTAGGTCGGCGCCACCGCTAAGTACGTCGGCGCTACCGCTGAGTAGGTCGACGCTACCGCTGGGTAGGTCGGCGCTACCGCTGGGTAGGTCGGCGCTACCGCTGGGTAGGTCGGCGTTACCTCTGAGTACGTCGGCGCTACCTTTTAGTAGGTTGGCGCTACCTTTAAGTAGGTCGGCGCCACCGCTAAGTAGGTCGCCACTACCGTTAGGTAGGTCGGCGCTACCGCTGGGTAGGTCGGCGCTATCGCTGGGTAGGTCGGCGCTACCGCTGAGTAGGTCGGCGCTACCTCTGAGAACGTCGGCGCTACCGCTGAGTAGGTTGGCGCTACCGCTGAGTAGGTCGGGGCTACCGCTGGGTAGGTCGGCGCTACCGCTGGGTAGGTTTGCGCTACCGCTGAGTAGGTCGGCGCTACCGCTGAGTACGTCGGCGCTACCTTTTAGTAGGTCGGCGCTACCTTTGAGTAGGTCGGCGCTACCGCTGGGTAGGTCGGCGCTACCGCTGGGTAGGTCGGTGCTACCGCCGGGTATGTCGGTGCTACCGCTGGGTAGGTCGGCGCTACCGCTGGGTAGGTCGGCGCTACCGCTGGGTAGGTCGGCGCTACAGCTGAGTAGGTCGGCGCTACAGCTGAGTACGTCGGCGCTACCTTTTAGTAGGTCGGCGCCACCTTTGAGTAGGTCGGCGCCACCGCTAAGTAGGTCGGCGCTACCGCTGGGTAGGTCGGCGCTACCGCTGAGTAGGTCGGCGCTACCGCTGAGTAGGTCGGCGCTACCGCTGGGTAGGTCGGCGCTACCGCTGGGTAGGTCGGCGCTACCTCTGAGTACGTCGGCGTTACCTTTTAGTAGGTCGGCGCTACCTCTGAGTAGGTCGGCGCTACCGCTGGGTAAGTCGGCGCTACCGTTTTGTAGGTCGGCGCTACCTTTGAGTAGGTCTGCGCCACCGCTAAGTAGGTCGCCGCTACCGCTGGGTAGGTCGGCGCTACCGCTGGATAGGTCGGCGCTACCGCTGGGTAGGTCGGCGATACCGCTGAGTACGTCGGCGCTACCTTTTAGTTGGTCGACGCTACCTTTGAGTAGGTCGGCGCCACTGCTATATAGGTCGGCGCTATCGCTTTGTAGGTCGGCGCTACCGCTGAGTAGGTCGGCGCTACCGCTGAGTAGGTCGGCGCTACCGCTGAGTAGGTCGGCGCTACCGCTGGGTAGGTCGGCGCTACCGCTGGGTATGTCGGCGCTACCGCTGGGTAGGTCGGCGCTACCGCTGGGTAGGTCGGCGCTACCGCTGAGTTGGTCGGCGCTACAGTTGAGTACGTCGGCGCTACCTTTTAGTAGGTCGGCGCTACCTTTAATTAGGTCGGCGCCACCGCTAAGTAGGTCGGGGCTACCGCTGTGTAGGTCGGCGCTACCGCTGGGTAGGTCGGCGCTACCGCTTAGTAGGTCGGTGCTACCGCTGAGTACGTCGGCGCTACCTTTTAGTAGGTCGGCGCTACCTTTGAGTACGTCGGCGCTACCGCTAAGTAGGTCGGCGCTACCTCTGGGTAGGTCGGCGCTACCGCTGAGTAGGTCGGCGCTACAGTTGAGTACGTCGGCGCTACCTTTTAGTAGGTCGGCGCTACCTTTAATTAGGTCGGCGCCACCGCTAAGTAGGTCGGGGCTACCGCTGTGTAGGTCGGCGCTACACCTGGGTAGGTCGGCGCTACCGCTGGGTAGGTCGGCGATACCGCTGAGTAGGTCGGCGCTACCGCTGGGTATGTCGGCGCTACCTCTTAGTACATCGGCGCTACCTTTTAGTTGGTCGACGCTACCTTTGAGTAGGTCGGCGCCACTGCTATATAGGTCGGCGCTATCGCTTTGTAGGTCGGCGCTACCGCTGAGTAGGTCGGCGCTACCGCTGAGTAGGTCGGCGCTACCGCTGGGTAGGTCGGCGCTACCGCTGGGTATGTCGGCGCTACCGCTGGGTAGGTCGGCGCTACCGCTGGGTAGGTCGGCGCTACCGCTGAGTAGGTCGGCGCTACAGTTGAGTACGTCGGCGCTACCTTTTAGTAGGTCGGCGCTACCTTTAATTAGGTCGGCGCCACCGCTAAGTAGGTCGGGGCTACCGCTGTGTAGGTCGGCGCTACCGCTGGGTAGGTCGGCGCTACCGCTGAGTAGGTCGGCGCTACCGCTGAGTACGTCGGAGCTACCTTTTATTAGGTCGGCGCTACCTTTGAGTAGGTCGGCGCTACCGCTAGGTAGGTCAGCGCTACTGCTGGGTAGGTCGGCACAACCGCTGAGTAGGTCGGCGCTACCGCTGAGTAGGTCGGCGCTACAGTTGAGTACGTCGGCGCTACCTTTTAGTAGGTCGGCGCTACCTTTCAGTAAGTCGGCGCTACCGTTTTGTAGGTCGCCGCTACCGCTGGGTAAGTCGGCGCTACCGCTGGATAGGTCGCCGCTACCGCTGGGTAAGTCGGCGCTACCGCTGGATAGGTCGGCGCTACCGCTGAGTAGGTCGGCGCTACCGCTGGGTAGGTCGGCGCTACCGCTGGGTAGGTCGGCGCTACCTCTGAGTACGTCGGCGCTACCTTTCAGTAGGTCGGCGCTACCTCTGAGTAGGTCGGCGCTACCGCTGGGTAAGTCGGCGCTACCGTTTTGTAGGTCGGCGCTACCTTTGAGTAGGTCTGCGCAACCGCTAAGTAGGTCGCCGCTACCGCTGGGTAGGTCGGCGCTACCGCTGGATAGGTCGGCGCTACCGCTGGGTAGGTCGGCGCTACCGCTGGGTATGTCGGCGCTTCCACTGGGTAGGTCGGCGCTACCGCTGAGTAGGTCGGCGCTACCGCTGAGTAGGTCGGCGCTACAGTTGAGTACGTCGGCGCTACCTTTTAGTAGGTCGGCGCTACCGCTGTGTAAGTCGGCGCTACCGCTGAGTAGGTCGGCGCTACAGTTGAGTACGTCGGCGCTACCTTTTAGTAGGTCGGCGCTACCTTTTAGTAGGTCGGCGCTACCTTTTAGTAGGTCGGTGCCACCTTTGAGTAGGTCGGCGCCACCGCTAAGTAGGTCGGCGCTACCGCTGGGTAGGTCGGCGCTACCGCTGGGTAGGTCGGCGCTACCGCTGAGTAGGTCGGCGCTACCGCTGAGTAGGTCGGCGCTACCGCTGGGTAGGTCGGCGCTACACCTGGGTAGGCCGGCGCTACCTCTGAGTACGTCGGCGCTACCTTTTAGTAGGTCAGCGCTACCTTTGAGTAGGTCTGCGCCACCGCTAAGTAGGTCGCCGATACCGCTAAGTAGGTCGCCGCTACCGCTGGGTAGGTCGGCGCTACCGCTAGATAGGTCGGCGCTACCGCTGGGTAGGTCGGCGCTACCGCTTAGTAGGTCGGCGCTACCGCTGAGTAGGTCGGTGCTACCGCTGGGTAGGTCGGCGCTACCGCTGGGTAGGTCGGCGCTACCTCTGAGTACGTCGGCGCTACCGCTGAGTAGGTCGGCGCTACCGCTGGGTAGGTCGGCGCTACCGCTAAGTAGGTCGGCGCTACCGCTGGGTAGGTCGGCGCTACCGCTGGGTAGGTCGGCGCTACCGCTGAGTAGGTCGGCGCTACCGCTGAGTAGGTCGGCGCTACCGCTGGGTAGGTCGGCGCTACCGCTGGGTAGGCCGGCGCTACCTCTGAGTACGTCGGCGCTACCTTTTAGTAGGTCAGCGCTACCTTTGAGTAGGTCTGCGCCACCGCTAAGTAGGTCGCCGCTACCGCTGGGTAGGTCGGCGCTACCGCTGGGTAGGTCGGCGCTACCCCTGAGTAGGTCGGCGCTACCGCTAAGTAGGTCGGCGCTACAGTTGAGTACGTCGGCGCTACCGCTGAGTAGGTCGGCGCTACCGCTGAGTAGGTCGGTGCTACCGCTGGGTAGGTCGGCGCTACCGCTGGGTAGGTCGGCGCTACCTCTGAGTACGTCGGCGCTACCTTTTAGTTGGTCGGCGCTACCTTTGCGTAGGTCGGCGCCACTGCTATATAGGTCGGCGCTACCGCTGAGTAGGTCGGCGCTACCGCTGAGTAGGTCGCCGCTACCGCTGGGTAGGTCGGCGCTACCACTAAGTAGGTCGGCGCTACCGCTGGGTAGGTCATCGCTACCGCTAAGTAGGTCGGCGCTAAAGTTGAGTACGTCAGCGCTACCTTTTAGTAGGTCGGCGCTACCTTTAAGTAGGTCGGCGCCACCGCTGAATAGGTCGGGGCTACCGCTAGGTAGGTCGGCGCTACCGCTGGGTAGGTTGGCGCTACCGCTGAGTAGGTCGACGCTACCGCTGAGTACGTCGGCGCTACCTTTTAGTAGGTCGGCGCTACCTTTGAGCAGGTCGGCGCTACCGACGGGTAGGTCGGCGCTACCGCTGGGTAGGTCGGCGCTACCGCTGAGTAGGTCGGCGCTACAGTTGAGTACGTCGGCGCTACCTTTTAGTAGGTCGGCGTTACCTTTTCTTAGGTCGGTGCTACCTTTTAGTAGGTCGGCGCTACCTTTTAGTAGATCGGTGCCACCTTTGAGTAGGTCGGCGCCACCGCTAAGTAGGTCGGCGCTACCGCTGAGTAGGTCGGCGCTACCGCTGGGTATGTCGGCGCTACCGCTGGGTAGGCCGGCGCTACCTCTAAGTACGTCGGCGCTACCTTTTAGTAGGTCAGCGCTACCTTTGAGTAGGTCTGCGCCACCGCTAAGTAGGTCGCCGCTACCGCTGGGTAGGTTGGCTCTACCGCTGGGTAGGTCGGCGCTACCGCTGGATATGTCGGCGCTACCGCTGAGTAGGTCGGCGCTACCGCTGAGTAGGTCGGCGCTACCGCTGGGTAGGTCGGCGCTACCGCTGAGTAGGTCGGCGCCACCTTTGAGTAGGTCGGCGCCACCGCTAAGTAGGTCGGCGCTACCGCTGGGTAGGTCGGCGCTACCGCTGAGTAGGTCGGCGCTACCGCTGAGTAGGTCGGCGCTACCGCTGGGTAGGTCGGCGCTACCGCTGGGTAGGTCGGCGCTACCTCTGAGTACGTCGGCGTTACCTTTTAGTAGGTCGGCGCTACCTCTGAGTAGGTCGGCGCTACCGCTGGGTAAGTCGGCGCTACCGTTTTGTAGGTCGGCGCTACCTTTGAGTAGGTCTGCGCCACCGCTAAGTAGGTCGCCGCTACCGCTGGGTAGGTCGGCGCTACCGCTGGATAGGTCGGCGCTACCGCTGGGTAGGTCGGCGATACCGCTGAGTACGTCGGCGCTACCTTTTAGTTGGTCGACGCTACCTTTGAGTAGGTCGGCGCCACTGCTATATAGGTCGGCGCTATCGCTTTGTAGGTCGGCGCTACCGCTGAGTAGGTCGGCGCTACCGCTGAGTAGGTCGGCGCTACCGCTGAGTAGGTCGGCGCTACCGCTGGGTAGGTCGGCGCTACCGCTGGGTATGTCGGCGCTACCGCTGGGTAGGTCGGCGCTACCGCTGGGTAGGTCGGCGCTACCGCTGAGTTGGTCGGCGCTACAGTTGAGTACGTCGGCGCTACCTTTTAGTAGGTCGGCGCTACCTTTAATTAGGTCGGCGCCACCGCTAAGTAGGTCGGGGCTACCGCTGTGTAGGTCGGCGCTACCGCTGGGTAGGTCGGCGCTACCGCTTAGTAGGTCGGTGCTACCGCTGAGTACGTCGGCGCTACCTTTTAGTAGGTCGGCGCTACCTTTGAGTACGTCGGCGCTACCGCTAAGTAGGTCGGCGCTACCTCTGGGTAGGTCGGCGCTACCGCTGAGTAGGTCGGCGCTACAGTTGAGTACGTCGGCGCTACCTTTTAGTAGGTCGGCGCTACCTTTAATTAGGTCGGCGCCACCGCTAAGTAGGTCGGGGCTACCGCTGTGTAGGTCGGCGCTACACCTGGGTAGGTCGGCGCTACCGCTGGGTAGGTCGGCGATACCGCTGAGTAGGTCGGCGCTACCGCTGGGTATGTCGGCGCTACCTCTTAGTACATCGGCGCTACCTTTTAGTTGGTCGACGCTACCTTTGAGTAGGTCGGCGCCACTGCTATATAGGTCGGCGCTATCGCTTTGTAGGTCGGCGCTACCGCTGAGTAGGTCGGCGCTACCGCTGAGTAGGTCGGCGCTACCGCTGGGTAGGTCGGCGCTACCGCTGGGTATGTCGGCGCTACCGCTGGGTAGGTCGGCGCTACCGCTGGGTAGGTCGGCGCTACCGCTGAGTAGGTCGGCGCTACAGTTGAGTACGTCGGCGCTACCTTTTAGTAGGTCGGCGCTACCTTTAATTAGGTCGGCGCCACCGCTAAGTAGGTCGGGGCTACCGCTGTGTAGGTCGGCGCTACCGCTGGGTAGGTCGGCGCTACCGCTGAGTAGGTCGGCGCTACCGCTGAGTACGTCGGAGCTACCTTTTATTAGGTCGGCGCTACCTTTGAGTAGGTCGGCGCTACCGCTAGGTAGGTCAGCGCTACTGCTGGGTAGGTCGGCACAACCGCTGAGTAGGTCGGCGCTACCGCTGAGTAGGTCGGCGCTACAGTTGAGTACGTCGGCGCTACCTTTTAGTAGGTCGGCGCTACCTTTCAGTAAGTCGGCGCTACCGTTTTGTAGGTCGCCGCTACCGCTGGGTAAGTCGGCGCTACCGCTGGATAGGTCGCCGCTACCGCTGGGTAAGTCGGCGCTACCGCTGGATAGGTCGGCGCTACCGCTGAGTAGGTCGGCGCTACCGCTGGGTAGGTCGGCGCTACCGCTGGGTAGGTCGGCGCTACCTCTGAGTACGTCGGCGCTACCTTTCAGTAGGTCGGCGCTACCTCTGAGTAGGTCGGCGCTACCGCTGGGTAAGTCGGCGCTACCGTTTTGTAGGTCGGCGCTACCTTTGAGTAGGTCTGCGCAAGCGCTAAGTAGGTCGCCGCTACCGCTGGGTAGGTCGGCGCTACCGCTGGATAGGTCGGCGCTACCGCTGGGTAGGTCGGCGCTACCGCTGGGTATGTCGGCGCTTCCACTGGGTAGGTCGGCGCTACCGCTGAGTAGGTCGGCGCTACCGCTGAGTAGGTCGGCGCTACAGTTGAGTACGTCGGCGCTACCTTTTAGTAGGTCGGCGCTACCGCTGTGTAAGTCGGCGCTACCGCTGAGTAGGTCGGCGCTACAGTTGAGTACGTCGGCGCTACCTTTTAGTAGGTCGGCGCTACCTTTTAGTAGGTCGGCGCTACCTTTTAGTAGGTCGGTGCCACCTTTGAGTAGGTCGGCGCCACCGCTAAGTAGGTCGGCGCTACCGCTGGGTAGGTCGGCGCTACCGCTGGGTAGGTCGGCGCTACCGCTGAGTAGGTCGGCGCTACCGCTGAGTAGGTCGGCGCTACCGCTGGGTAGGTCGGCGCTACACCTGGGTAGGCCGGCGCTACCTCTGAGTACGTCGGCGCTACCTTTTAGTAGGTCAGCGCTACCTTTGAGTAGGTCTGCGCCACCGCTAAGTAGGTCGCCGATACCGCTAAGTAGGTCGCCGCTACCGCTGGGTAGGTCGGCGCTACCGCTAGATAGGTCGGCGCTACCGCTGGGTAGGTCGGCGCTACCGCTTAGTAGGTCGGCGCTACCGCTGAGTAGGTCGGTGCTACCGCTGGGTAGGTCGGCGCTACCGCTGGGTAGGTCGGCGCTACCTCTGAGTACGTCGGCGCTACCGCTGAGTAGGTCGGCGCTACCGCTGGGTAGGTCGGCGCTACCGCTAAGTAGGTCGGCGCTACCGCTGGGTAGGTCGGCGCTACCGCTGGGTAGGTCGGCGCTACCGCTGAGTAGGTCGGCGCTACCGCTGAGTAGGTCGGCGCTACCGCTGGGTAGGTCGGCGCTACCGCTGGGTAGGCCGGCGCTACCTCTGAGTACGTCGGCGCTACCTTTTAGTAGGTCAGCGCTACCTTTGAGTAGGTCTGCGCCACCGCTAAGTAGGTCGCCGCTACCGCTGGGTAGGTCGGCGCTACCGCTGGGTAGGTCGGCGCTACCCCTGAGTAGGTCGGCGCTACCGCTAAGTAGGTCGGCGCTACAGTTGAGTACGTCGGCGCTACCGCTGAGTAGGTCGGCGCTACCGCTGAGTAGGTCGGTGCTACCGCTGGGTAGGTCGGCGCTACCGCTGGGTAGGTCGGCGCTACCTCTGAGTACGTCGGCGCTACCTTTTAGTTGGTCGGCGCTACCTTTGCGTAGGTCGGCGCCACTGCTATATAGGTCGGCGCTACCGCTGAGTAGGTCGGCGCTACCGCTGAGTAGGTCGCCGCTACCGCTGGGTAGGTCGGCGCTACCACTAAGTAGGTCGGCGCTACCGCTGGGTAGGTCATCGCTACCGCTAAGTAGGTCGGCGCTACAGTTGAGTACGTCAGCGCTACCTTTTAGTAGGTCGGCGCTACCTTTAAGTAGGTCGGCGCCACCGCTGAATAGGTCGGGGCTACCGCTAGGTAGGTCGGCGCTACCGCTGGGTAGGTTGGCGCTACCGCTGAGTAGGTCGACGCTACCGCTGAGTACGTCGGCGCTACCTTTTAGTAGGTCGGCGCTACCTTTGAGCAGGTCGGCGCTACCGACGGGTAGGTCGGCGCTACCGCTGGGTAGGTCGGCGCTACCGCTGAGTAGGTCGGCGCTACAGTTGAGTACGTCGGCGCTACCTTTTAGTAGGTCGGCGTTACCTTTTCTTAGGTCGGTGCTACCTTTTAGTAGGTCGGCGCTACCTTTTAGTAGATCGGTGCCACCTTTGAGTAGGTCGGCGCCACCGCTAAGTAGGTCGGCGCTACCGCTGAGTAGGTCGGCGCTACCGCTGGGTATGTCGGCGCTACCGCTGGGTAGGCCGGCGCTACCTCTAAGTACGTCGGCGCTACCTTTTAGTAGGTCAGCGCTACCTTTGAGTAGGTCTGCGCCACCGCTAAGTAGGTCGCCGCTACCGCTGGGTAGGTTGGCTCTACCGCTGGGTAGGTCGGCGCTACCGCTGGATATGTCGGCGCTACCGCTGAGTAGGTCGGCGCTACCGCTGAGTAGGTCGGAGCTACTGCTGGGTAGGTCGGCCCTTCAGCTGAGTACGTCGGCGCTACCTTTTAGAAGGTCGGCGCTACCTTTTAGTAGGTCTGCGCCACCGCTAAGTAGTTCGGCGCTACCGCTGAGTAGGTCGGCGCTACCGCTGGGTAAGTCGGCACTACCGTTTAGTAGGTCGGCGCTACCGCTGGATAGGTCGGCGCTACCACTGGGTAGGTCGGCGCTACCGCTGAGTAGGTCGGCGCTACCTCTGAGAACGTCGGCGCTACATTTGAATAGGTCGGCGCTACCTTTGAGTAGGTCGGCGCAACCGCTAAGTACGTCGGAGCTACCGCTGAGTAGGTCGGCGCCACAGCTATATAGGTCGGCGCTACCGCTGAGTAGGTCGGCGCTACCGCTGTGTAGGTCGGCACTACAGTTGAGTACGTCGGCGCTACCTTTTAGTAGGTCGGCGCTACCTTTTAGTAGGTCGGCGCTACCATTTAGTAGGTCGGCGCCACCTTTGAGTAGGTCGGCGCCACCGCAAAGTAGGTCGGCGCTACCGCTGGGTAGGTCGGCGCTACCGCTGGGTAGGTCGGCGCTACCTCTGAGTACGTCGGCGCTACCTTTCAGTAGGTCGGCGCTACCGCTGAGTAGGTCGGCGCTACATCTGGGTAAGTCGGCGATACGGTTTTGTAGGTCGGCGCTACCTTTGAGTAGGTCTGCGCCACCGCAAAGTAGGTCGCCGCTACCGCTGGGTAGGTCGGCGCTACCGCTGGATAAGTCGGCGCTACCGCTGGGTAGGTCGGCGCTACCGCTGAGTATGTCGGCGCTACCGCTGGGTAGGTCGGCGCTACCTCTGAGTACGTCGGCGCTACCTTTTAGTTGGTCGGCGCTACCTTTGAGTAGGTCGGCGCCACTGCTATATAGGTCGGCGCTACCGCTGGGTAGGTCGGCGCTACCGCTGAGTAGGTCGGCGCTACCGCTGAGTAGGTCGGCGCTACCGCTGGGTAGGTCGGCGCTACCGCTGGGTAGGTCGGCGATTCCGCGGAGTAGGTCGGCGCTACAGTTGAGTACGTCGGCGCTACCTTTTAGTAGGTCGGCGCTACCTTTAAGTAGGTCGGCGCCACCGCTAAGTAGGTCGGGGCTACCGCTGTGTAGGTCGGCGCTACCGCTGGGTAGGTCGGCGCTACCGCTGAGTAGGTCGGCGCTACCGCTGAGTACGTCGGCGCTACCTTTTAGTAGGTCGGCGCTACCTTTGAGTAGGTCGGCGCTACCGCCAGGTAGGTCGGCGCTACCGCTGGGTAGGTCGGCGCTACCGCTGGGTAGGTCGGCGCTACCGCTGAGTAGGTCGGCGCTACCGCTGAGTAGGTCGGCGCTACAGTTGAGTACGTCGGCGCTACCTTTTAGTAGGTCGGCGCTACCGCTGTGTAGGTCGGCGCTACCGCTGAGTAGGTCGGCGCTACAGTTGAGTACGTCGGCGCTACCTTTTAGTAGGTCGGCGCTACCGCTGTGTAGGTCGGCGCTACCGCTGAGTAGGTCGGCGCTACAGTTGAGTACGTCGGCGCTACCTTTTAGTAGGTCGGCGCTACCTTTCAGTAGGTCGGCGCTACCTTTTAGTAGGTCGGCGCCACCTTTGAGTAGGTCGGCGCCACCGCTAAGTAGGTCGGCGCTACCGCTGGGTAGGTCGGCGCTACCGCTGGGTAGTTCGGCGCTACCGCTGGGTAGGTCGGCGCTACCGCTGAGTAGGACGGCGCTACCGCTGAGTAGGTCGGCGCTACCGCTGGTTAGGTCGGCGCTACACCTGGGTAGGCCGGCGCTACCTCTGAGTACGTCAACGCTACCTTTTAGTAGGTCGGCGCTACCTTTTAGTAGGTCGGCGCTACCATTTAGTAGGTCGGCGCCACCTTTGAGTAGGTCGGCGCCACCGCTAAGTAGGTCGGCGCTACTGCTGGGTAGGTCGGCGCTACCGCTGGGTAGGTCGGCGCTACCGCTAGATTGGTCGGCGCTACCGCTGGGTAGGTCGGCGCTTCCGCTGAGTAGGTTGGCGCTACCGCTGAGTAGGTCGGCGCTACCGCTGGGTAGGTCGGCGCTACCGCTGTTTAGGTCGGCGCTACCGCTGGATAGGTCGGCGCTACCGCTGGATAGGTCGGCGCTACCGCTGGGTAGGTCGGCGCTACCGCTGAGTAGGTCGGCGCTACCGCTAAGTAGGTCGGCGCTACCTCTGAGTACGTCGGCGCTACCTTTCAGTAGGTCGGCGCTACCGCTGAGTAGGTCGGCGCTACATCTGGGTAAGTCGGCGCTACGGTTTTGTAGGTCGGCGCTACCTTTGAGTAGGTCTGCGCCACCGCAAAGTAGGTCGCCGCTACCGCTGGGTAGGTCGGCGCTACCGCTGGATAAGTCGGCGCTACCGCTGGGTAGGTCGGCGATACCGCTGAGTAGGTCGGCGCTACCGCTGGGTAGGTCGGCGCTACCTCTGAGTACGTCGGCGCTACCTTTTAGTTGGTCGGCGCTACCTTTGAGTAGGTCGGCGCCACTGCTATATAGGTCGGCGCTACCGCTGGGTAGGTCGGCGCTACCGCTGAGTAGGTCGGCGCTACCGCTGAGTAGGTCGGCGCTACCGCTGGGTAGGTCGGCGCTACCGCTGGGTAGGTCGGCGCTACCGCTGGGTAGGTCGGCGCTACCGCTGGGTAGGTCGGCGCTACCGCTGGGTAGGTCGGCGCTACCGCTGGGTAGGTCGGCGCTACCGCGGAGTAGGTCGGCGCTACAGTTGAGTACGTCAGCGCTACCTTTTAGTAGGTCGGCGCTACCTTTAAGTAGGTCGGCGCCACCGCTAAGTAGGTCGGGGCTACCGCTGTGTAGGTCGGCGCTACCGCTGGGTAGGTCGGCGCTACCGCTGAGTAGGTCGGCGCTACCGCTGAGTACGTCGGCGCTACCTTTTAGTAGGTCGGCGCTACCTTTGAGTAGGTCGGCGCTACCGCCAGGTAGGTCGGCGCTACCGCTGGGTAGGTCGGCGCTACCGCTGGGTAGGTCGGCGCTACCGCTGAGTAGGTCGGCGCTACCGCTGAGTAGGTGGGCGCTACAGTTGAGTACGTCGGCGCTACCTTTTAGTAGGTCGGCGCTACCGCTGTGTAGGTCGGCGCTACCGCTGAGTAGGTCGGCGCTACAGTTGAGTACGTCGGCGCTACCTTTTAGTAGGTCGGCGCTACCGCTGTGTACGTCGGCGCTACCGCTGAGTAGGTCGGCGCTACAGTTGAGTACGTCGGCGCTACCTTTTAGTAGGTCGGCGCTACCTTTCAGTAGGTCGGCGCTACCTTTTAGTAGGTCGGCGCCACCTTTGAGTAGGTCGGCGCCACCGCTAAGTAGGTCGGCGCTACCGCTGGGTAGGTCGTCGCTACCGCTGGGTAGTTCGGCGCTACCGCTGGGTAGGTCGGCGCTACCGCTGGGTAGGTCGGCGCTACACCTGGGTAGGCCGGCGATACCTCTGAGTACGTCAACGCTACCTTTTAGTAGGTCGGCGTTTCCTTTTAGTAGGTCGGCGCTACCATTTAGTAGGTCGGCGCCACCTTTGAGTAGGTCGGCGCCACCGCTAAGTAGGTCGGCGCTACTGCTGGGTAGGTCGGCGCTACCGCTGGGTAGGTCGGCGCTACCGCTAGATTGGTCGGCGCTACCGCTGGGTAGGTCGGCGCTTCCGCTGAGTAGGTTGGCGCTACCGCTGAGTAGGTCGGCGCTACCGCTGGGTAGGACGGCGCTACCGCTGGGTAGGTCGGCGCTACCTCTGAGTACGTCGGCGCTACCTTTCAGTAGGTCGGCGCTACCGCTGAGTAGGTCGGCGCTACCGTTTTGTAGGTCGGCGCTACCTTTGAGTAGGTCTGCGCCACCGCTAAGTAGGTCGGCGCTACCTCTGAGTACGTCGCCGCTACCTTTTAGTTGGTCGGCGCTACCTTTGAGTAGGTCGGCGCCACTGCTATATAGGTCGGCGCTACCGCTGAGTAGGTCGGCGCTACCGCTGAGTAGGTCGGCGCTACCGCTGGGTAGGTCGGCGCTACCGCTAAGTAGGTCAGCGCTACCGCTGGGTAGGTCGGCGCTACCGCTGGGTAGGTCGGCGCTACCTTTTAGTAGGTCGGCGCTACCTTTAAGTAGGTCGGCGCTACCGCCGAGTAGGTCGGCGCTACAGTTGAGTACGTCGGCGCTACCTTTTAGTAGGTCGGCGCTACCTTTTAGTAGGTCGGCGCTACCTTTTAGTAGGTCGGTGCCACCTTTGAGTAGGTCGTCGCCACCGCTAAGTAGGTCGACGCTACCGCTGGGTAGGTCGGCGCTACCGCTGGGTAGGTCGGCGCTACCGCTGAGTAGGTCGGCGCTACCGCTGAGTAGGTCGGCGCTACCGCTGGGTAGGTCGGTGCTACCGCTGGGTAGGCCGGTGCTACCTCTGAGTACGTCGGCGCTACCTTTTAGTAGGTCAGCGCTACCTTTGAGTAGGTCTGCGCCACCGCTAAGTAGGTCGCCGCTACCGCTGGGTAGGTCGGCGCTACCGCTGGGTAGGTCGGCGCTACCCCTGAGTAGGTCGGCGCTACCGCTGGGTAGGTCGGCGCTACAGTTGAGTACGTCGGCGCTACCTTTTAGTAGGTCGGCGCTACCTTTAAGTAGGTCAACGCCACCGCTAAATAGGTCGGGGCTACCGCTGGGTAGGTCGGCGCTACCGCTGGGTAGGTCGGCGCTACCGCTGAGTAGGTCGGCGCTACCGCTGAGTACGTCGGCGCTACCTTTTAGAAGGTCGGCGCTACCTTTTAGTAGGTCTGCGCCACCGCTAAGTAGTTCAGCGCTACCGCTGAGTAGGTCGGCGCTACCGCTGGGTAAGTCGGCACTACCGTTTAGTAGGTCGGCGCTACCGCTGGATAGGTCGGCGCTACCACTGGGTAGGTCGGCGCTACCGCTGAGTAGGTCGGCGCTACCTCTGAAAACGTCGGCGCTACATTTGAGTAGGTCGGCGCTACCTTTGAGTAGGTCGGCGCAACCACTAAGTACGTCGGAGCTACCGCTAAGTAGGTCGGCGCCACTGCTATATAGGTCGGCCCTATCGCTGAGTAGGTAGGCGCTACCGCTGTGTAGGTCGGCGCTACCGCTGAGTAGGTCGGCACTACAGTTGAGTACGTCGGCGCTACCTTTTAGTAGGTCGGCGCTACCTTTTAGTAGGTCGGCGCTACCATTTAGTAGGTCGGCGCCACCTTTGAGTAGGTCGGCGCCACCGCTAAGTAGGTCGGCGCTACCGCTGGGTAGGTCGGCGCTACCGCTGGGTATGTCGGCGCTACCGCTGGGTAGGTCGGCGCTACCGCTGGGTAGGTCGGCGCTACCGCTGAGTAGGTCGGCGCTACAGTTGAGTACGTCGGCGCTACCTTTTAGTAGGTCGGCGCTACCTTTAATTAGGTCGGCGATACCTTTGAGTAGGTCGGTGCCACCGCTAAGTACATCGGCGCTACCGCTGAGTAGGTCGGCGCTACCGCTGAGTAGGTCGGCGCTACCGCTGAGTAGGTCGGCGCTACCGCTGAGTACGTCGGCGCTACCTTTTAGTAGGTCGGCGCTACCTTTGAGTAGGTCGGCGCTACCGCCGGGTAGGTCGGCGCTACCGCTGGGTAGGTCGGCGCTACCGCTGGGTAGGTCGGCGCTACTGCTGAGTAGGTCGGCGCTACCGCTGAGTAGGTCGGCGCTACAGTTGAGTACGTCGGCGCTACCTTTTAGTAGGTCGGCGTTTCCGCTGTGTAGGTCGGCGCTACCGCTGAGTAGGACGGCGCTACAGTTGAGTACGTCGGCGCTACCTTTTAGTAGGTCGGCGCTACCTTTTAGTAGGTCGGCGCTACCTTTTAGTAGGTCAGTGCCACCTTTGAGTAGGTCGGCGCCACCTCTGAGTAGGTCGGCGCTATCGCTAGGTATGTCGGCGCTACCTCTTAGTACGTCGGCGCTACCTTTTAGTTGGTCGACGCTACCTTTGAGTAGGTCGGCGCCACTATTATATATAGGTCGGCGCTATCGCTTTGTAGGTCGGCGCTACCGCTGAGTAGGTCGGCGCTACCGCTGAGTAGGTCGGCGCTACCGCTGGGTAGGTCGGCGCTTCCGCTGAGTAGGTCGGCGCTACCTCTGAGTACGTCAGTGCTACCTTTGAGTAGGTCGGCGCTACCTTTGAATAGGTCGGCGCTACCGCTATGTAGGTCGGCGCTTCCGCTGAGTAGGTGGCGCTAACGCTGAGTAAGTCGGCGCTGCCGCTGAGTAGGTCGGCGCTAACGCTGAGTAAGTCGGCGCTACCGCTGAGTAGGTCGGCCCTACCGCCGGGTAGGTCGGCGCTACCGCCGGGTAGGTCGACGCTACCGCCGGGTAGGTTGCCGCTACCGCCGGGTAGGTCGGCGCAACCTCTTAGTACTTCGGCGCTACATTTTAAAGAGTCGGCGCTACCTTTAGGTAGGTCTGCGCCACCGCTAAGTAGGTCGCCACTACCGTTGGGTAGGTCGGCGCTACCGCTGGGTAGGTCGGCACTAACGCTGGGTAGGTCGGCGCTACCGCTGAGTAGGTCGGCGCTACCTCTGAGAACGTCGGCTCTACCTTTGAGTAGGTCGGCGCTACCTTTCAGTAGATCGGCGCCACCGCTAAAAACGTCGCCACCTTTGAGTAGGTCGGCGCCACCGCTAAGTAGGTCGGCGCTACCGCTGAGTTCGTCGGCGCTACCGCTGGGTAGTCGGCGCTACCTTTAAGTAGGTCGGCGCCACCGCTAAGTAGGTCGCCGCTACCGCTGTGTAGGTTGGCGCTACCGCTGAGTAGGTCGGCTCTACCGCTGGGTAGGTCGGCGCTACCGCTGAGTAGGTCGGCGCTACATTTTAGTAGGTCGGCGATACCTTTGAGTAGGTCGGCGATACCTTTGAGTAGGTCGGTGCCACCGCTAAGTACATCGGCGCTACCGCTGAGTAGGTCGGCGCTACCGCTGGGTAGGTCGGCGCCACCGCTAAGTAGGTTGCCACTACCGCTAAGTAGGTAGCCACTACCGTTAAGTAGGTCGGCGCTACCGCTGGGTAGGTCGGCGCTTTCGCTGGGTAGGTCGGCGCTACCGCTGAGTAGGTCGGCGCTAACGCTGAGTAAGTCGGCGCTACCGCCGGGTAGGTCGGCGCTACCGCCGGGTAGGTCGGCGCTACCGCCGGGTAGGTTGCCGCTACCACCGGGTAGGTCGGCGCAACCTCTGAGTACGTCGGCGCCACCGCTAAGTAGGTCGCCACTACCGTTGGGTAGGTCGGCGCTACCGCTAGGTAGGTCGGCGCTATCGCTGGGTAGGTCGGCGCTACCGCTGAGTAGGTCAACACTACCTCTGAGAACGTCGGCGCTACCTTTTAGTAGGTCGGCGCTACCTTTCAGTAGGTCGGCGCCAGCGCTAAGTAGATCGCCACTACCGTTGGGTAGGTCAGCGCTACCGCTGGGTAGGTCGGCGCTATCGCTTAGTAAGTGGGCGCTACCGCTAAGTAGGTCGGCGCTAACGCTTAGTAACTCGGCGCTACCGCTGAGTAGGTCGGCGCTACCGCCGGGTAGGTTGGCGCTACCGCCAGGTAGGTCGGCGCTACCGCTGGGTAGGTCCGCGCTACCGCTGTGTAGGTCGGCGCTACCGCTAGGTAGGTCGGCGCTACCACTGTGTAGGTCGGCGCTACCGCTGAATAGGTGGGCGCTACCGCTGAGTAGGTCGGCGCTACAGCTGAGTACGTCGGCGCTACCTTTTAGTAGGTCGGCGCTACCGCCGGGTATGTCGGCGCTACCGCTGGGTAGATCGGCGCTACCGCTGGGTAGGTCGGCGCTACCGCTGGGTAGGTCGGCGCTACCTTTTAGTAGGTCGGCGCTACCTTCAAGTAGGTCGGCGCCACCGCTACGTAGGTCGGCGCTACCGCTGGGTAGGTCGGCGCTACCTCTGAGTACGTCGGCGCTACCTTTTAGTAGGTCGGCCCTAACTTTAAGTAGGTCGGCGCCACCGCTAAGTAGGTCGCCACTACCATTGGGTAGGTCGGCGCTACCGCTGGGTAGGTCGGCGCTATCGCTGGGTAGGTCGGCGCTACCTCTGAGAACGTCGGCGCTACCTTTTAGTAGGTCGAAGCTACCTTTAAGTAGGTCGCCGCTACCGCTGGCTAGGACGGCGCTACCGCTGGGAAGGTCGGCGCTACCTCTGAGTATGTCGGCGCTACCTCTGAGAACGTCGGCGCTACCTTTGAGTAGGTCGGCGCCACCGCTAAGTACTATGTACGTCAGCGCTACCGCTGAGTAGGTCGGCGCTAACGCTGAGTAAGTCGGCGCTACCGCTAAGTAGGTCGGCGCCACCGCTAAGTACGTCGGCGCTACCGCTGAGTAGGTCGACGCTACCGCTGGGTAGGTCGGCGCTACCGCTGGGTAGGTCGGCGTTACCTCTCAGTACGTCGGCGCTACCTTTTAGTAGGTCGGCGCTACCTTTAAGTAGGTCGGCGCCACCGCTAAGTAGGTCGCCACTACCGTTGGGTAGGTCGGCGCTACCGCTGGGTAGGTCGGCGCTATCGCTGGGTAGGTCGGCGCTACCGCTGAGTAGGTCGGCGCTACCTCTGAGAACGTCGGCGCTACCGCTGAGTAGGTTGGCGCTACCGCTGAGTAGGTCGGGGCTACCGCTGGGTAGGTCGGCGCTACCGCTATGTAGGTTTGCGCTAAGGCTGAGTAGGTCGGCGCTACCGCTGAGTACGTCGGCGCTACCTTTTAGTAGGTCGGCGCTACCTTTGAGTAGGTCGGCGCTACCACTGGGTAGGTCGGCGCTACCGCTGGGTAGGTCGGTGCTACCGCCGGGTATGTCGGTGCTACTGCTGGGTAGGTCGGCGCTACCGCTGGGTAGGTCGGCGCTACCGCTGGGTAGGTCGGCGCTACCGCTGAATAGGTCGGCGCTACAGCTGAGTACGTCGGCGCTACCTTTTAGTAGGTCGGCGCCACCTTTGAGTAGGTCGGCGCCACCGCTAAGTAGGTCGGCGCTACCGCTGGGTAGGTCGGCGCTACCGCTGAGTAGGTCGGCGCTACCGCTGAGTAGGTCGGCGATACCGCTGGGTAGGTCGGCGCTACCGCTGGATAGGTCGGCGCTACCTCTGAGTACGTCGGCGCTACCTTTCAGTAGGTCGGCGCTACCTCTGAGTAGGTCGGCGCTACCGCTGGGTAAGTCGGCGCTACCGTTTTGTAGGTCGGCGCTACCTTTGAGTAGGTCTGCGCCACCGCTAAGTTGGTCGCCGCTACCGCTGGGTAGGTCGGCGCTACCACTGTGTAGGTCGGCGCTACCGCTGAATAGGTGGGCGCTACCGCTGAGTAGGTCGGCGCTACAGCTGAGTACGTCGGCGCTACCTTTTAGTAGGTCGGCGCTACCGCCGGGTATGTCAGCGCTACCGCTGGGTAGATCGGCGCTACCGCTGGGTAGGTCGGCGCTACCGCTGGGTAGGTCGGCGCTACCTTTTAGTAGGTCGGCGCTACCTTCAAGTAGGTCGGCGCCACCGCTACGTAGGTCGGCGCTACTGCTGGGTAGGTCGGCGCTACCTCTGAGTACGTCGGCGCTACCTTTTAGTAGGTCGGCCCTACCTTTAAGTAGGTCGGCGCCACCGCTAAGTAGGTCGCCACTACCATTGGGTAGGTCGGCGCTACCGCTGGGTAGGTCGGCGCTATCGCTGGGTAGGTCGGCGCTACCTCTGAGAACGTCGGCGCTACCTTTTAGTAGGTCGAAGCTACCTTTAAGTAGGTCGCCGCTACCGCTGGCTAGGACGGCGCTACCGCTGGGTAGGTCGGCGCTACCTCTGAGTATGTCGGCGCTACCTCTGAGAACGTCGGCGCTACCTTTGAGTAGGTCGGCGCCACCGCTAAGTACTATGTACGTCCGCGCTACCGCTGAGTAGGTCGGCGCTAACGCTGAGTAAGTCGGCGCTACCGCTAAGTAGGTCGGCGCCACCGCTAAGTACGTCGGCGCTACCGCTGAGTAGGTCGACGCTACCGCTGGGTAGGTCGGCGCTACCGCTGGGTAGGTCGGCGTTACCTCTGAGTACGTCGGCGCTACCTTTTAGTAGGTCGGCGCTACCTTTAAGTAGGTCGGCGCCACCGCTAAGTAGGTCGCCACTACCGTTGGGTAGGTCGGCGCTACCGCTGGGTAGGTCGGCGCTATCGCTGGGTAGGTCGGCGCTACCGCTGAGTAGGTCGGCGCTACCTCTGAGAACGTCGGCGCTACCGCTGAGTAGGTTGGCGCTACCGCTGAGTAGGTCGGGGCTACCGCTGGGTAGGTCGGCGCTACCGCTATGTAGGTTTGCGCTACCGCTGAGTAGGTCGGCGCTACCGCTGAGTACGTCGGCGCTACCTTTTAGTAGGTCGGCGCTACCTTTGAGTAGGTCGGCGCTACCGCTGGGTAGGTCGGCGCTACCGCTGGGTAGGTCGGTGCTACCGCCGGGTATGTCGGTGATACTGCTGGGTAGGTCGGCGCTACCGCTGGGTAGGTCGGCGCTACCGCTGGGTAGGTCGGCGCTACCGCTGAGTAGGTCGGCGCTACAGCTGAGTACGTCGGCGCTACTTTTTAGTAGGTCGGCGCCACCTTTGAGTAGGTCGGCGCCACCGCTAAGTAGGTCGGCGCTACCGCTGGGTAGGTCGGCGCTACCGCTGAGTAGGTCGGCGCTACCGCTGAGTAGGTCGGCGCTACCGCTGGGTAGGTCGGCGCTACCGCTGGGTAGGTCGGCGCTAGCTCTGAGTACGTCGGCGCTACCTTTCAGTAGGTCGGCGCTACCTCTGAGTAGGTCGGCGCTACCGCTGGGTAAGTCGGCGCTACCGTTTTGTAGGTCGGCGCTACCTTTGAGTAGGTCTGCGCCACCGCTAAGTAGGTCGCCGCTACCGCTGGGTAGGTCGGCGCTACCGCTGGATAGGTCGGCGCTACCGCTGGGTAGGTCGGCGATACCGCTGAGTACGTCGGCGCTACCTTTTAGTTGGTCGACGCTACCTTTGAGTAGGTCGGCGCCACTGCTATATAGGTCGGCGCTATCGCTTTGTAGGTCGGCGCTACCGCTGAGTAGGTCGGCGCTACCGCTGAGTAGGTCGGCGCTACCGCTGAGTAGGTCGGCGCTACCGCTGGGTAGGTCGGCGCTACCGCTGGGTATGTCGGCGCTACCGCTGGGTAGGTCGGCGCTACCGCTGAGTTGGTCGGCGCTACAGTTGTGTACGTCGGCGCTACCTTTTAGTAGGTCGGCGCTACCTTTAATTAGGTCGGCGCCACCGCTAAGTAGGTCGGGGCTACCGCTGTGTAGGTCGGCGCTACCGCTGGGTAGGTCGGCGCTACCGCTTAGTAGGTCGGTGCTACCGCTGAGTACGTCGGCGCTACCTTTTAGTAGGTCGGCGCTACCTTTGAGTAGGTCGGCGCTACCGCCGGGTAGGTCGGCGCTACCGCTGGGTAGGTCGGCGCTACCGCTGAGTAGGTCGGCGCTTCCGCTGAGTAGGTCGGCGCTACCGCTGAGTAGGTCGGCGCTACAGTTGAGTACGTCGGCGCTACCTTTTAGTAGGTCGGCGCTACCGCTGTGTAGGTCGGCGCTACCGCTGAGTAGGTCGGCGCTACAGTTGAGTACGTCGGCGCTACCTTTTAGTAGGTCGGCGCTACCTTTTAGTAGGTCGGCGCTACCTTTTAGTAGGTCGGTGCCACCTTTGAGTAGGTCGGCGCCACCGCTAAGTAGGTCGGCGCTACCGCTGGGTAGGTCGGCGCTACCGCTGGGTAGGTCGGCGCTACCGCTAAGTAGTTCGGCGCTACCGCTGGGTAGGTCGGCGCTACCGCTGAGTAGGTCGGCGCTACAGTTTAGTACGTCGGCGCTACCTTTTAGTAGGTCGGCGCTACCTTTAATTAGGTCGGCGCCACCGCTAAGTAGGTCGGGGCTACCGCTGTGTAGGTCGGCGCTACACCTGGGTAGGTCGGCGCTACCGCTGGGTAGGTCGGCGATACCGCTGAGTACATCTTCTTCTTCTTCTTCGCCATTATCATCTCCTAGTGGAGCATAGGCCATAAACAATCTCTTTCCATATCCTCCTGTCTCTGGCTATCTTCTCTAACTCCTTCCAAGTTCTCCCGATCACCTGCACATCCTTTTCTACTTCCCTCCGCCAGGTGTTCTTTGGTCTACCTCTTCGTCTTGCACCCTGGGGATTCCACGAAAGAGCTTGTCTAGTCAAATTTGTCGTTGGTTTCCTTAATGTGTGGCCTATCCATCTACATCTTCGTTTTTGTATTTCTTGTTCTAATGGAATATGTGCTGTCCTTTCCCATACAGTTGCATTTGTAATTTTGTCATACCATTTGATATCCAGTATTCTACGTAGGCAGCCATTCACAAAAGTTTGTAGTTTGTTCAAATCCCCCTTTGTTAATCTCCAACTTTCTGAGCCATATAGCAATACAGATTTTACGTTAGAATTAAAGATTCTTAATTTAGTTTTGGTTCTAATTTGTTTTGTTTTCCAGATATTTTTTAGCATAGCAAAGGCTCCTCTTGCTTTTTGTATCTTTACTTTAATATCTGTTCCAGATCCCCCTTCCTTGTCAACTATACTTCCTAGATATGTGAAGTTGTCTACTTCTTCCAGCATCCTTCCTCCTACTTCCACTGCATCAGTACTTTTGGAGTTTATTCTCATTATCTTGGACTTTCTATCATTTATTTTAAGTCCTAGCTGTTGTGCCCAGGAATCTAGTATTGCAGTTTTTTCTTGCATTTGCTTATGACTTTGAGCTAATAGGGCTATGTCATCTGCGAAGTCTAGATCTTCAAGCTGTTTAAACAGGCTCCATTGAATTCCATTGTTTCTATTTTCTGTAGTATTCTTTATGACCCAATCTATTACTAGTAAAAAGAGGAATGGTGAAAGTAGACAGCCCTGTCGAACTCCTGACTCTATCTCAAATGCCTCTGTTAGTTTTCCATCATGAATGATTCGACATCTCATATTGTGATAGGTGTTTTTAATTAGGTCAGTTAGCTTTGGAGGAATACCATAGTGGCGCAACAGTTTCCATAGATTTTCTCTGTCGACACTATCAAAGGCTTTTTCAAAGTCTATAAAATTGATATATAGGCTAGCATTCCATTCTGTGCATTGTTCAATGATAATACGGAGAGTAGCTATTTGGTCGAGACATGATTTGTTTTGTCTAAAGCCTGCTTGCTCGTCTCGTAGAAGACCATCAACTGCTTTCTTTATCCTTTCCAGTATTATTCTATTTAAAACTTTTCCTGGTACTGATAGCAACATAATCCCTCTATAGTTAGAGCAATCTGTAAGATCCCCTTTCTTTGGAAGCTTTACTAGATATCCCTCTCTCCAGTCCTTTGGTAGTTCTCCTTTTTCCCATATGTTTCCAATAATGTTGTATAGTACATTAGTTGATAACTCAATGTCTGATTTAATTGCTTCTGCTGGTATTCCATCAGGTCCAGCAGCCTTCCCATTCTTTAGCATTTTGATTGCATTTTTTATTTCTCCTTTAGTAGGTCTATTACAGTCTATCTCTAGGTCTCTCTCAGCTGGTTGAATATCTGGGGTATTAAGGGGAGCAGGCCTGTTTAAGAGTTCTTTGAAATATTCTACCCATCTCTTTTCCTGCTTTTCTGCATTTGTTAGCTTATTACCTTCTTTGTCTTTGATGGGTTTATTTTGTTGCTGGAATTTGCCTGCTAATTTCTTTGTTATACTGTACAACTCCTTTATGTTTCCCTTAGATGCTGCTGTTTCTGCCTCGGCTGCCAGGTTGTTGATATAATCATTTTTATCTTTTTTAATGCTTTTTTTAACTTCCCTATTGGCTTCTGTATAGTTCTCTTGAGCATCTTTTTTCAAGGCCCTGGTTCGGCTGTTCATCAAAACAAATTTCTTTTCTTTCCGTTGCTTAATTTTTTTGAGAGTGTTGTCTGAAAGCCATGGTTTATTGTGGTGTGTTTTTATCCCTAGCACTTGCTTGCATGTTGTGTTCCATGCTTCTTTTATTGATTCCCATTGTGTGCCTATGTCGTCATTTCCTTCCAGGTCTTCTAGGGCCTTAAATCTATTTCTCAGTTAGATTCTAAATTCATTGTTTACGTTCGTTTCCCTTAGAAATGTGACATTGTATTGAGTTCTGCGTCTTGGGCAATCTCTTTGTCTTTTAAGTCGTAGCCTAATTTGGCCCACTAATAAGTGATGGTCAGAAGCTACGTCAGCACTTCTGAAAACTCTTACGTTTTGCAATGAGCGCCTGAATTTCTTTTTGATGCAAATATGGTCGATTTGGTTGTGTGTATGATGATCTGGTGACATCCATGTGGCTTTGTGAATATCCTTGTGCTGGAATATGCTGCCTCCTATTACTAATGAATTATCTGCACAAAAATTAATAAACAACTCTCCATTTTCGTTTTTTATTCCTAAGCCCTGTCTCCCCATTATCTCCTCATATCCTTGGTTATCATAGCCTATTTTTGCATTAAAGTCTCCCATCACTATTGTTAAGTCTTTATCTTTACATCTATTTAGAACTGTCTGTAGTTTACTATAGAAATTATTCTTTATTTCATCCTCTTGTTCATTTGTTGGAGCATAGCACTGTATAACATTGAGATTGATCCCCTTCTTGAAAGTCCTGAAAGATGCTGTTATTATCCGAGACCCTTCCGGTTGCCACTCTATAAGTGATTGATTAGCCTGTGGTGATAGTATTATGGCTACTCCCTCTGTGTGTTGAGCGTTCTCATCCTCGTGGCCTGAGTAAAGAATGGTTTCACCTGTTGATAGTTTTGTTTTTCCTGACAGTATCCATCTCGCTTCACTCACTCCTAGTATACTTATATTGTATTTTTTCATTTCTGAAGCTACTTGGTGGGCCTTCCCCATCTCATACATTGTTCTCACATTCCAGTTGCCAACCTGGGTATTCTTCCTCAGAGAGAAGGAGGTAGTCTGCCTATCAGCTCCCTTTCGGGTTTGGCTGACCTGCTTCATAATCCCGTTGACAGGGCCTCCCTTCTCTGAAAATGGCAGGCATGTAATTGATTTTGTTGATGATTTTGTAGCAAGGTAGTTTTTTACACTGGTGGGTTGCTAGCCCTACGCAGAAACCTACAAACATGCATGTAGGCTGCGAACCTGTTGGCCTGGCCCACTTGCCAGTATGCCCCGTCACCACGTCAAGGTAGGTTCTCGGCGGGGCTCTTAGTACATCGGCGCTACCTTTTAGTTGGTCGACGCTACCTTTGAGTAGGTCGGCGCCACTGCTATATAGGTCGGCGCTATCGCTTTGTAGGTCGGCGCTACCGCTGAGTAGGTCGGCGCTATCGCTGAGTAGGTCGGCGCTACCGCTGAGTAGGTCAGCGCTACCGCTGGGTAGGTCGGCGCTACCGCTGGGTATGTCGGCGTTACCGCTGGGTAGGTCGGCGCTACCGCTGGGTAGGTCGGCGCTACCGCTGAGTTGGTCGGCGCTACAGTTGAGTACGTCGGCGCTACCTTTTAGTAGGTCGGCGCTACCTTAAATTAAGTCGGCGCCACCGCTAAGTAGGTCGGGGCTACCGCTGTGTAGGTCGGCGCTACCGCTGGGTAGGTCGGCGCTACCGCTTAGTAGGTCGGTGCTAACGCTGAGTACGTCGGCGCTACCTTTTAGTAGGTTGGCGCTACCTTTGAGTAGGTCGGCGCTACCGCCGGGTAGGTCGGCGCTACCGCTGAGTTGGTCGGCGCTACAGTTGAGTACGTCGGCGCTACCTTTTAGTAGGTCGGCGCTACCTTAAATTAAGTCGGCGCCACCGCTAAGTAGGTCGGGGCTACCGCTGTGTAGGTCGGCGCTACCGCTGGGTAGGTCGGCGCTACCGCTTAGTAGGTCGGTGCTAACGCTGAGTACGTCGGCGCTACCTTTTAGTAGGTTGGCGCTACCTTTGAGTAGGTCGGCGCTACCGCCGGGTAGGTCGGCGCTACCGCTGGGTAGGTCGGCGCTACCGCTGGGTAGGTCGGCGCTTCCGCTGAGTAGGTCGGCGCTACCGCTGAGTAGGTCGGCGCTACAGTTGAGTACGTCGGCGCTACCTTTTAGTAGGTCGGCGCTACCGCTGTGTAGGTCGGCGCTACCGCTGAGTAGGTCGGCGCTACAGTTGAGTACGTCGGCGCTACCTTTTAGTAGGTCGGCGCTACCTTTTAGTAGGTCGGCGCTACCTTTTAGTAGGTCGGTGCCACCTTTGAGTAGGTCGGCGCCACCGCTAAGTAGGTCGGCGCTACCGCTGGGTAGGTCGGCGCTACCGCTGGGTAGGTCGGCGCTACCGCTAAGTAGGTCGGCGCTACCGCTGGGTAGGTCGGCGCTACCGCTGAGTAGGTCGGCGCTACAGTTGAGTACGTCGGCGCTACCTTTTAGTAGGTCGGCGCTACCTTTAATTAGGTCGGCGCCACCGCTAAGTAGGTCGGGGCTACCGCTGTGTAGGTCGGCGCTACACCTGGGTAGGTCGGCGCTACCGCTGGGTAGGTCGGCGATACCGCTGAATAGGTCGGCGCTACCGCTGGGTATGTCGGCGCTACCTCTTAGTACATCGGCGCTACCTTTTAGTTGGTCGACGCTACCTTTGAGTAGGTCGGCGCCACTGCTATATAGGTCGGCGCTATCGCTTTGTAGGTCGGCGCTACCGCTGAGTAGGTCGGCGCTACCGCTGAGTAGGTCGGCGCTACCGCTGGGTAGGTCGGCGCTACCTCTGAGTACGTCGGCGCTACCTTTTAGTTGGTCGGCGCTACCTTTGAGTAGGTCGGCACCACTGCTATATAGGTCGGCGCTATCGCTGGGTAGGTCGGCGCTACCGCTGAGTAGGTCGGCGCTTCCGCTGAGTAGGTCGGCGCTACCGCTGGGTAGGTCGGCGCTACCGCTGGGTAGGTCGGCGCTACCGCTGGGTAGGTCGGCGCTACCGCTGGGTAGGTCGGCGCTCCCGCTGAGTAGGTCGGCGCTACAGTTGAGTACGTCGGCGCTACCTTTTAGTAGGTCGGCGCTACCTTTAAGTAGGTCGGCGCCACCGCTAAGTAGGTCGGGGCTACCGCTGTGTAGGTCGGCGCTACCGCTGGGTAGGTCGGCGCTACCGCTGAGTAGGTCGGCGCTACCGCTGAGTACGTCGGCGCTACCTTTTAGTAGGTCGGCGCTACCTTTGAGTAGGTCGGCGCTACCGCCAGGTAGGTCGGCGCTACCGCTGGGTAGGTCGGCGCTACCGCTGGGTAGGACGGCGCTACCGCTGAGTAGGTCGGCGCTACCGCTGAGTAGGTCGGCGCTACAGTTGAGTACGTCGGCGCTACCTTTTAGTAGGTCGGCGCTACCGCTGTGTAGGTCGGCGCTACCGCTGAGTAGGTCGGCGCTACAGTTGAGTACGTCGGCGATACCTTTTAGTAGGTCGGCGCTACCTTTTAGTAGGTCGGCGCCACCTTTTAGTAGGTCGGTGCCACCTTTGAGTAGGTCGGCGCCACCGCTAAGTAGGTCGGCGCTACCGCTGGGTAGGTCGGCGCTACCGCTGGGTAGGTCGGCGCTACCGCTGAGTAGGTCGGCGCTACCGCTGAGTAGGTCAGCGCTACCGCTGGGTTGGTCGGCGCTACCGCTGGGTAGGTCGGCGCTACCTCTGAGTACGTCGGCGCTACCTTTCAGTAGGTCGGCGCTACCGCTGAGTAGGTCGGCGCTACCGCTGGGTAAGTCGGCGCTACCGTTTTGTAGGTTGGTGCTACCTTTGAGTAGGTCTGCGCCACCTTTGAGTAGGTCGGCGCCACCGCTAAGTAGGTCGGCGCTACCGCTGGGTAGGTCGGCGCTACCGCTGGGTAGGTCGGCGCTACCGCTGGATAAGTCGGCGCTACCGCTGGGTAGGTCGGCGCTACCGCTGAGTAGGTCGGCGCTACCGCTGGGTAGGTCGGCGCTACCTCTGAGTACGTCGGCGCTACCTTGTAGTTGGTCGGCGCTACCTTTGAGTAGGTCGGCGCCACTGCTATATAGGTCGGCGCTATCGCTGGGTAGGTCGGCGCTACCGCTGAGTAGGTCGGCGCTACCGCTGAGTAGGTCGGCGCTACCGCTGGGTAGGTCGGCGCTACCGCTGGGTAGGTCGGCGCTACCGCTGGGTAGGTCGGCGCTACCGCTGGGAAGGTCGGCGCTACAGTTGTACGTCGGCGCTACCTTATAGTAGGTCGGCGCCACCTTTAAGTAGGTCGGCGCCACCGCTAAGTAGGTCGGGGCTACCGCTGTGTAGGTCGGCGCTACCGCTGGGTAGGTCGGCGCTACCGCTGAGTAGGTCGGCGCTACCGCTGAGTACGTCGGCGCTACCTTTTAGTAGGTCGGCGCTACCTTTGAGTACGTCGCGCTACCTTGTAGTTGGTCGGCGCTACCTTTGAGTAGGTCGGCGCCACTGCTATATAGGTCGGCGCTATCGCTGGGTAGGTCGGCGCTACCGCTGAGTAGGTCGGCGCTACCGCTGAATAGGTCGGCGCTACCGCTGAGTAGGTCGGCGCTACCGCTGGGTATGTCGGCGCTTCCACTGGGTAGGTCGGCGCTACCGCTGAGTAGGTCGGCGCTACCGCTGAGTAGGTCGGCGCTACAGTTGAGTACGTCGGCGCTACCTTTTAGTAGGTCGGCGCTACCGCTGTGTAGGTCGGCGCTACCGCTGAGTAGGTCGGCGCTACAGTTGAGTACGTCGGCGCTACCTTTTAGTAGGTCGGCGCTACCTTTTAGTAGGTCGGCGCTACCTTTTAGTAGGTCGGTGCCACCTTTGAGTAGGTCGGCGCCACCGCTAAGTAGGTCGGCGCTACCGCTGGGTAGGTCGGCGCTACCGCTGGGTAGGTCGGCGCTACCGCTGAGTAGGTCGGCGCTACCGCTGAGTAGGTCGGCGCTACCGCTGGGTAGGTCGGCGCTACACCTGGGTAGGCCGGCGCTACCTCTGAGTACGTCGGCGCTACCTTTTAGTAGGTCAGCGCTACCTTTGAGTAGGTCTGCGCCACCGCTAAGTAGGTCGCCGATACCGCTAAGTAGGTCGCCGATACCGCTAGGTAGGTCGGCGCTACCGCTAGATATGTCGGCGCTACCGCTGGGTAGGTCGGCGCTACCGCTGAGTAGGTCGGCGCTACCGCTGAGTAGGTCGGCGCTACCGCTGAGTAGGTCGGTGCTACCGCTGGGTAGGTCGGCGCTACCGCTGGGTAGGTCGGCACTACCTCTGAGTACGTCGGCGCTACCGCTGAGTAGGTCGGCGCTACCGCTACGTAGGTCGGCGCTACCGCTAAGTAGGTCGGCGCTACCGCTGAGTAGGTCGGCGCTACCGCTGGGTAGGTTGGCGCTACACCTGGGTAGGTCGGCGCTACCTCTGAGTTCGTCGGCGCCACCTTTTAGTAGGTCAGCGCTACCTTTGAGTAGGTCTGCGCCACCGCTAAGTAGGTCGCCGCTACCGCTAAGTAGGTCGCCGCTACCGCCGGGTAGGTCGGCGCTACCGCAGGATAGGTCGGCGCTACCGCTGGGTAGGTCGGCGCTACCGCTGAGTAGGTCGGCGCTACCGCTGAGTAGGTCGGCGCTACCGCTGGGTAGGTCGGCGCTACCGCTAGGTAGGTCGGCGCTACCTCTGAGTACGTCGGCGCTACCTTTCAGTAGGTCGGCGCTACCGCTGAGTAGGTCGGCGCTACCGCTGGGTAAGTCGGCGCTACCGTTTTGTAGGTTGGCGCTACCTTTGAGTAGGTCTGCGCCACCGCTAAGTAGGTCGACGCTACCGCTGGGTAGGTCGGCGCTACCGCTGGATAGGTCGCGCTACCGCTGGGTAGGTCGGCGCTACCGCTGAGTAGGTCGGCGCTACCGCTGGGTAGGTCGGCGCAAGCTCTGAGTACGTCGGCGCTACCTTTGAGTAGGTCGGCGCCACTGCTATATAGGTCGGCGCTACCGCTGAGTAGGTCGGCGCTACCGCTGTGTAGGTCGGCGCTACCGCTGAGTAGGTCGGCACTACAGTTGAGTACGTCGGCGCTACCTTTTAGTAGGTCGGCGCTACCTTTTAGTAGGTCGGCGCTACCATTTAGTAGGTCGGCGCCACCTTTGAGTAGGTCGGCGCCACCGCTAAGTAGGTCGGCGCTACCGCTGGGTAGGTCGGCGCTACCGCTGGGTAGGTCGGCGCTACCTCTGAGTACGTCGGCGCTACCTTTCAGTAGGTCGGCGCTACCGCTGAGTAGGTCGGCGTTACCGCTGGGTAAGTCGGCGCTACGGTTTTGTAGGTCGGCGCTTCCTTTGATTAGGTCTGCGCCACCGCTAAGTAGGTCGCCGCTACCGCTGGGTAGGTCGGTGCTACCGCTGGATAAGTCGGCGCTACCGCTGGGTAGGTCGGCGCTACCGCTGAGTAGGTCGGCGCTACCGCTGGGTAGGTCGGCGCTACCTCTGAGTACGTCGGCGCTACCTTGTAGTTGGTCGGCGCTACCTTTGAGTAGGTCGGCGCCACTGCTATATAGGTCGGCGCTATCGCTGGGTAGGTCGGCGCTACCGCTGAGTAGGTCGGCGCTACCGCTGAGTAGGTCGGCGCTACCGCTGGGTAGGTCGGCGCTACCGCTGGGTAGGTCGGCGCTACCGCTGGGTAGGTCGGCGCTACCGCTGGGAAGGTCGGCGCTACCGCTGAGTAGGTCGGCGCTACAGTTGTACGTCGGCGCTACCTTATAGTAGATCGGCGCTACCTTTAAGTAGGTCGGCGCTACCGCTAAGTAGGTCGGGGCTACCGCTGTGTAGGTCGGCGCTACCGCTGGGTAGGTCGGCGCTACCGCTGAGTAGGTCGGCGCTACCGCTGAGTACGTCGGCGCTACCTTTTAGTAGGTCGGCGCTACCTTTGAGTACGTCGCGCTACCTTGTAGTTGGTCGGCCATACCTTTGAGTAGGTCGGCGCCACTGCTATATAGGTCGGCGCTATCGCTGGGTAGGTCGGCGCTACCGCTGAGTAGGTCGGCGCTACCGCTGAATAGGTCGGCGCTACCGCTGAGTAGGTCGGCGCTACCGCTGGGTATGTCGGCGCTTCCACTGGGTAGGTCGGCGCTACCGCTGAGTAGGTCGGCGCTACCGCTGAGTAGGTCGGCGCTACAGTTGAGTACGTCGGCGCTACCTTTTAGTAGGTCGGCGCTATTGCTGTGTAGGTCGGCGCTACCGCTGAGTAGGTCGGCGCTACAGTTGAGTACGTCGGCGCTACCTTTTAGTAGGTCGGCGCTACCTTTTAGTAGGTCGGCGCTACCTTTTAGTAGGTCGGTGCCACCTTTGAGTAGGTCGGCGCCACCGCTAAATAGGTCGGCGCTACCGCTGGGTAGGTCGGCGCTACCGCTGGGTAGGTCGGCGCTACCGCTGAGTAGGTCGGCGCTACCGCTGAGTAGGTCGGCGCTACCGCTGGGTAGGTCGGCGCTACACCTGGGTAGGCCGGCGCTACCTCTGAGTACGTCGGCGCTACCTTTTAGTAGGTCAGCGCTACCTTTGAGTAGGTCTGCGCCACCGCTAAGTAGGTCGCCGATACCGCTAAGTAGGTCGCCGCTACCGCTGGGTAGGTCGGCGCTACCGCTAGATAGGTCGGCGCTACCGCTGGGTAGGTCGGCGCTAGCGCTGAGTAGGTCGGCGCTACCGCTGAGTAGGTCGGTGCTACCGCTGGGTAGGTCGGCGCTACCGCAGGGTAGGTCGGCACTACCTCTGAGTACGTCGGCGCTACCGCTGAGTAGGTCGGCGCTTTCGCTGGGTAGGTCGGCGCTACCGCTAAGTAGGTCGGCGCTACCGCTGGGTAGGTCGGCGCTACCGCTGGGTAGGTCGGCGCTACCGCTGAGTAGGTCGGCGCTACCTTTTAGTAGGTCGGCGCTACCTTTGAGTAGGTCGGCGCTACCGCTGAGTAGGTCGGCGCTACCGCTGGGTAGGTCGGCGCTACCGCTGGGTTGGTCGGCGCTACCGCTGGGTAGGTCGGCGCTACCGCTGAGTAGGTCGGCGCTACCGCTGAGTACGTCGGCGCTACCTTTTAGTAGGTCGGCGCTACCTTTGAGTACGTCGCGCTACCTTGTAGTTGGTCGGCCATACCTTTGAGTAGGTCGGCGCCACTGCTATATAGGTCGGCGCTATCGCTGGGTAGGTCGGCGCTACCGCTGAGTAGGTCGGCGCTACCGCTGAATAGGTCGGCGCTACCGCTGAGTAGGTCGGCGCTACCGCTGGGTATGTCGGCGCTTCCACTGGGTAGGTCGGCGCTACCGCTGAGTAGGTCGGCGCTACCGCTGAGTAGGTCGGCGCTACAGTTGAGTACGTCGGCGCTACCTTTTAGTAGGTCGGCGCTATTGCTGTGTAGGTCGGCGCTACCGCTGAGTAGGTCGGCGCTACAGTTGAGTACGTCGGCGCTACCTTTTAGTAGGTCGGCGCTACCTTTTAGTAGGTCGGCGCTACCTTTTAGTAGGTCGGTGCCACCTTTGAGTAGGTCGGCGCCACCGCTAAATAGGTCGGCGCTACCGCTGGGTAGGTCGGCGCTACCGCTGGGTAGGTCGGCGCTACCGCTGAGTAGGTCGGCGCTACCGCTGAGTAGGTCGGCGCTACCGCTGGGTAGGTCGGCGCTACACCTGGGTAGGCCGGCGCTACCTCTGAGTACGTCGGCGCTACCTTTTAGTAGGTCAGCGCTACCTTTGAGTAGGTCTGCGCCACCGCTAAGTAGGTCGCCGATACCGCTAAGTAGGTCGCCGCTACCGCTGGGTAGGTCGGCGCTACCGCTAGATAGGTCGGCGCTACCGCTGGGTAGGTCGGCGCTAGCGCTGAGTAGGTCGGCGCTACCGCTGAGTAGGTCGGTGCTACCGCTGGGTAGGTCGGCGCTACCGCAGGGTAGGTCGGCACTACCTCTGAGTACGTCGGCGCTACCGCTGAGTAGGTCGGCGCTTTCGCTGGGTAGGTCGGCGCTACCGCTAAGTAGGTCGGCGCTACCGCTGGGTAGGTCGGCGCTACCGCTGGGTAGGTCGGCGCTACCGCTGAGTAGGTCGGCGCTACCTTTTAGTAGGTCGGCGCTACCTTTGAGTAGGTCGGCGCTACCGCTGAGTAGGTCGGCGCTACCGCTGGGTAGGTCGGCGCTACCGCTGGGTTGGTCGGCGCTACCGCTGGGTAGGTCGGCGCTACCGCTGGGAAGGTCGGCGCTACCGCTGAGTAGGTCGGCGCTACAGTTGTACGTCGGCGCTACCTTTTAGTAGGTCGGCGCTACCTTTAAGTAGGTCGGCGCCACCGCTAAGTAGGTCGGGGCTACCGCTGTGTAGGTCGGCGCTACCGCTGGGTAGGTCAGCGCTACCGCTGAGTAGGTCGGCGCTACCGCTGAGTACGTCGGCGCTACCTTTTAGTAGGTCGGCGCTACCTTTGAGTACGTCGCGCTACCTTGTAGTTGGTCGGCGCTACCTTTGAGTAGGTCGGCGCCACTGCTATATAGGTCGGCGCTATCGCTGGGTAGGTCGGCGCTACCGCTGAGTAGGTCGGCGCTACCGCTGAATAGGTCGGCGCTACCGCTGAGTAGGTCGGCGCTACCGCTGGGTATGTCGGCGCTTCCACTGGGTAGGTCGGCGCTACCGCTGAGTAGGTCGGCGCTACCGCTGAGTAGGTCGACGCTACAGTTGAGTACGTCGGCGCTACCTTTTAGTAGGTCGGCGCTACCGCTGTGTAGGTCGGCGCTACCGCTGAGTAGGTCGGCGCTACAGTTGAGTACGTCGGCGCTACCTTTTAGTAGGTCGGCGCTACCTTTTAGTAGGTCGGCGCTACCTTTTAGTAGGTCGGTGCCACCTTTGAGTAGGTCGGCGCCACCGCTAAGTAGGTCGGCGCTACCGCTGGGTAGGTCGGCGCTACCGCTGGGTAGGTCGGCGCTACCGCTGAGTAGGTCGGCGCTACCGCTGAGTAGGTCGGCGCTACCGCTGGGTAGGTCGGCGCTACACCTGGGTAGGCCGGCGCTACCTCTGAGTACGTCGGCGCTACCTTTTAGTAGGTCAGCGCTACCTTTGAGTAGGTCTGCGCCACCGCTAAGTAGGTCGCCGATAACGCTAAGTAGGTCGCCGCTACCGCTGGGTAGGTCGGCGCTACCGCCAGATAGGTCGGCGCTACCGCTGGGTAGGTCGGCGCTACCGCTGAGTAGGTCGGCGCTACCGCTGAGTAGGTCGGTGCTACCGCTGGGTAGGTCGGCGCTACCGCTGGGTAGGTCGGCGCTACCTCTGAGTACGTCGGCGCTACCGCTGAGTAGGTCGGCGCTACCGCTGGGTAGGTCGGCGCTACCGCTAAGTAGGTCGGCGCTACCGCTGGGTAGGTCGGCGCTACCGCTGGGTAGGTCGGCGCTACCGCTGAGTAGGTCGGCGCTACCTTTTAGTAGGTCGGCGCTACCTTTGAGTAGGTCGGCGCTACCGCCGAGTAGGTCGGCGCTACAGTTGAGTACGTCGGCGCTACCTTTTAGTAGGTCGGCGCTACCTTTTAGTAGGTCGGCGCTACCTTTTAGTAGGTCGGTGCCACATTTGAGTAGGTCGTCGCCACCGCTAAGTAGGTCGGCGCTACCGCTGGGTAGGTCGGCGCTACCGCTAGGTAGGTCGGCGCTACCGCTGAGTAGGTCGGCGCTACCGCTGAGTAGGTCGGCGCTACCGCTGGGTAGGTCGGCGCTACCGCTGGGTAGGCCGGCACTACCTCTGAGTACGTCGGCGCTACCTTTTAGTAGGTCAGCGCTACCTTTGAGTAGGTCTGCGCCACCGCTAAACAGGTCGCCGCTACCGCTGGGTAGGTCGGCGCTACCGCTGGGTAGGTCGGCGCTACCCCTGAGTAGGTCGGCGCTACCGCTAAGTAGGTCGGCGCTACAGTTGAGTACGTCGGCGCTACCGCTGAGTAGGTCGGCGCTACCGCTGAGTAGGTCGGTGCTACCGCTGGGTAGGTCGGCGCTACCGCTGGGTAGGTCGGCGCTACCTCTGAGTACGTCGGCGCTACCTTTTAGTTGGTCGGCGCTACCTTTGCGTAGGTCGGCGCCACTGCTATATAGGTCGGCGCTACCGCTGAGAAGGTCGGCGCTACCGCTGAGTAGGTCGGCGTTACCGCTGGGTAGGTCGGCGCTACCGCTAAGTAGGTCGGCGCTACCGCTGGGTAGGTCGGCGCTACCGCTGGGTAGGTCGGCGCTACCGCTGAGTAGGTCGGCGCTACAGTTGAGTACGTCGGCGCTACCTTTTAGTAGGTTGGCGCTACCGCTGTGTAGGTCGGCGCTACCGCTGAGTAAGTCGGCGCTACAGTTGAGTACGTCGGCGCTACTTTTTAGTAGGTCAGCGCTACCTTTTAGTAGGTCGGCGCTACCTTTTAGTAGGTCGGTGCCACCATTGAGTAGGTCGGCGCCACCGCTAAGTAGGTCGGCGCTACCGCTGGGTAGGTCGGCGCTACCGCTGGGTAGGTCGGCGCTACCGCTGAGTAGGTCGGCGCTACCGCTGAGTAGGTCGGCGCTACCGCTGAGTAGGTCGGCGCTACCGCTGAGTAGGTCGGCGCTACCGCTGGGTAGGTCGGCGCTACACCTGGGTAGGCCGGCGCTACCTCTGAGTACGTCGGCGCTACCTTTTAGTAGGTCAGCGCTACCTTTGAGTAGGTCTGCGCCACCGCTAAGTATGTCGCCGCTACCGCTAAGTAGGTCGCCGCTACCGCTGGGTAGGTCGGCGCTACCGCTAGATAGGTCGGCGCTACCGCTGAGTAGGTCGGCGCTACCGCTGGGTAGGTCGGCGCTACCGCTGGGTATGTCGGCGCTACCGCTGGGTAGGTCGGCGCTACCGCTGGGTTGGTCGGCGCTACCGCTGAGTAGGTCGGCGCTACAGTTAAGTACGTCGGCGCTACCTTTTAGTAGGTCGGCGCTACCTTTAATTAGGTCGGCGCCACCGCTAAGTAGGTCGGGGCTACTGCTGTGTAGGTCGGCGCTACCGCTGGGTAGGTCGGCGCTACCGCTGAGTAGGTCGGCGCTACCGCTGAGTACGTCGGCGCTACCTTTTAGTAGGTCGGCGCTACCTTTGATTAGGTCTACGCTACCGCCGGGTAGGTCGGCGCTACCGCTGGGTAGGTCGGCGCTACCGCTGGGTAGGTCGGCGCTACCGCTGAGTAGGTCGGCGCTACCGCTGAGTAGGTCGGCGCTACAGTTGAGTACGTCGGCGCTACCTTTTAGTAGGTCGGCGCTACCGCTGTGTAGGTCGGCACTACCGCTAAGTAGGTCGGCGCTACAGTTGAGTACGTCGGCGCTACCTTTTAGTAGGTCGGCGCTACCTTTTAGTAGGTCGGCGCTACCTTTTAGTAGGTCGGCGCTACCTTTTAGTAGGTCAGCGCTACCTTTGAGTAGGTCTGCGCCACCGCTAAGTAGGTCGCCGCTACCGCTAAGTAGGTCGCCGCTACCGCTGGGTAGGTCGGCGCTACCGCAGGATAGGTCGGCGCTACCGCTGGGTAGGTCGGCGCTACCGCTGAGTAGGTCGGCGCTACCGCTGAGTAGGTCGGCGCTACCGCTGGGTAGGTCGGCGCTACCGCTGGGTAGGTCGGCGCTACCTCTGAGTACGTCGGCGCTACCTTTCAGTAGGTCGGCGCTACCGCTGAGTAGGTCGGCGCTACCGCTGGGTAAGTCGGCGCTACCGTTTTGTAGGTCGGCGCTACCTTTGAGTAGTTCTGCGCCACCGCTAAGTAGGTCGCCGCTACCGCTGGGTAGGTCGGCGCTACCGCTGGATAGGTCGGCGCTACCGCTGGGTAGGTCGGCGATACCGCTGAGTAGGTCGGCGCTACCGCCGCTGGGTATGTCGGCACTACCTCTTAGTACGTCGGCGCTACCTTTTAGTTGGTCGACGCTACCTTTGAGTAGGTCGGCGCCACTATTATATATAGGTCGGCGCTATCGCTTTGTAGGTCGGCGCTACCGCTGAGTAGGTCGGCGCTACCGCTGAGTAGGTCGGCGCTACCGCTGGGTAGGTCGGCGCTACCGCTGGGTATGTCGGCGCTACCGCTGGGTAGGTCGGCGCTACCGCTGGGTAGGTCGGCGCTACCGCTGAGTAGGTCGGCGCTACAGTTGAGTACGTCGGCGCTACCTTTTAGTAGGTCGGCGCTACCTTTAATTAGGTCGGCGCCACCGCTAAGTAGGTCGGGGCTACCGGTGTGTAGGTCGGCGCTACCGCTGGGTAGGTCGGCGCTACCGCTGAGTAGGTCGGCGCTACCGCTGAGTACGTCGGCGCTACCTTTTAGTAGGACGGCGCTACCTTTGATTAGGTCGGCGCTACCGCCGGGTAGGTCGGCGCTACCGCTGGGTAGGTCGGCGCTACCGCTGGGTAGGTCAGCGCTACCGCTGAGTAGGTCGGCGCTACCGCTGAGTAGGTCGGCGCTACAGTTGAGTACGTCGGCGCTACCTTTTAGTAGGTCGGCGTTTCCGCTGTGTAGGTCGGCGCTACCGCTGAGTAGGACGGCGCTACAGTTGAGTACGTCGGCGCTACCTTTTAGTAGGTCGGCGCTACCTTTTAGTAGGTCGGCGCTACCTTTTAATAGGTCAGTGCCACCTTTGAGTAGGTCGGCGCCACCGCTGAGTAGGTCGGCGCTACCGCTGGGTATGTCGGCGCTACCTCTTAGTACGTCGGCGCTACCTTTTAGTTGGTCGACGCTACCTTTGAGTAGGTCGGCGCCACTATTATATATAGGTCGGCGCTATCGCTTTGTAGGTCGTCGCTACCGCTGAGTAGGTCGGCGCTACCGCTGAGTAGGTCGGCGCTACCGCTGGGTAGGTCGGCGCTACCGCTGGGTATGTTGGCGCTACCGCTGGGTAGGTCGGCGCTACCGCTGGGTAGGTCGGCGCTACCGCTGAGTAGGTCGGCGCTACAGTTGAGTACGTCGGCGCTACCTTTTAGTAGGTCGGCGCTACCTTTAATTAGGTCGGCGCCACCGCTAAGTAGGTCGGGGCTACCGCTGTGTAGGTCGGCGCTACCGCTGGGTAGGTTGGCGCTACCGCTGAGTAGGTCGGCGCTACCGCTGAGTACGTCGGCGCTACCTTTTAGTAGGTCGGCGCTACCTTTGAGTAGGTCGGCGCTACCACCGGGTAGGTCGGCGCTACCGCTGGGTAGGTCGGCGCTACCGCTTGGTAGGTCGGCGCTACCGCTGAGTAGGTCGGCGCTACCGCTGAGTAGGTCGGCGCTACAGTTGAGTACGTCGGCGCTACCTTTTAGTAGGTCGGCGCTACCGCTGTGTAGGTCGGCGCTACCGCTGAGTAGGTCGGCGCTACCTTTTAGTAGGTCGGCGCTACCTTTGAGTAGGTCAACGCTACCGCTGGGTAGGTCGGCGCTACCGATGGGTAGGTCGGCGCTACCGCTGAGTAGGTCGGCGCTACCGCTGAGTAGGTCGGCGCTACAGTTGAGTACGTCGGCGCTACCTTTTAGTAGGTCGGCGCTACCGCTGGGTAGGTCGGCGCTACCGCTGTGTAGGTCGGCGCTACCGCTGAGTAGGTCGGCACTACAGTTGAGTACGTCGGCGCTACCTTTTAGTAGGTCGGCGCTACCTTTTAGTAGGTCGGCGCCACCTTTGAGTAGGTCGGCGCCACCGTTAAGTAGGTCGGCGCTACCGCTGGGTAGGTCGGCGCTACCGCTGGGTAGGTCGGCGCTACCTCTGAGTACGTCGGCGCTACCTTTCAGTAGGTCGGCGCTACCGCTGAGTAGGTCGGCGTTACCGCTGGGTAAGTCGGCGCTACGGTTTTGTAGGTCGGCGCTACCTTTGAGTAGGTCTGCGCCACCGCTAAGTAGGTCGCCGCTACCGCTGGGTAGGTCGGTGCTACCGCTGGATAAGTCGGCGCTACCGCTGGGTAGGTCGGCGCTACCGCTGAGTAGGTCGGCGCTACCGCTGGGTAGGTCGGCGCTACCTCTGAGTACGTCGGCGCTACCTTTTAGTTGGTCGGCGCTACCTTTGAGTAGGTCGGCGCCACTGCTATATAGGTCGGCGCTATCGCTGTTTAGGTCGGCACTACCGCTGAGTAGGTCGGCGCTACCGCTGAGTAGGTCGGCGCTACCGCTGGATAGGTCGGCGCTACCGCTGGGTAGGTCGGCGCTACCGCTGGGTAGGTCGGCGCTACCGCTGGGTAGGTCGGCGCTACCGCTGAGTAGGTCGGCGCTACAGTTGTACGTCGGCGCTACCTTTTAGTAGGTCGGCGCTACCTTTAAGTAGGTCGGCGCCACCGCTAAGTAGGTCGGGGCTACCGCTGTGTAGGTCGGCGCTACCGCTGGGTAGGTCGGCGCTACCGCTGAGTAGGTCGGCGCTACCGCTGAGTACGTCGGCGCTACCTTTTAGTAGGTCGGCGCTACCTTTTAGTAGGTCGGCGCTACCTTTTAGTAGGTCGGCGCTACCTTTTAGTAGGTCGGTGCCACCTTTCAGTAGGTCGGCGCCACCGCTAAGTAGGTCGGCGCTACCGCTGAGTAGGTCGGCGCTACAGTTGTACGTCGGCGCTACCTTTTAGTAGGTCGGCGCTACCTTTAAGTAGGTCGGCGCCACCGCTAAGTAGGTCGGGGCTACCGCTGTGTAGGTCGGCGCTACCGCTGGGTAGGTCGGCGCTACCGCTGAGTAGGTCGGCGCTACCGCTGAGTACGTCGGCGCTACCTTTTAGTAGGTCGGCGCTACCTTTGAGTAGGTCGGCGCTACCGCCGGGTAGGTCGGCGCTACCGCTGGGTAGGTCGGCGCTACCGCTGGGTAGGTCGGCGCTACCGCTGAGAAGGTCGGCGCTACCGCTGAGTAGGTCGGCGCTACAGTTGAGTACGTCGGCGCTACCTTTTAGTAGGTCGGCGCTACCGCTGTGTAGGTCGGCGCTACCGCTGAGTAGGTCGGCGCTACAGTTGAGTACGTCGGCGCTACCTTTTAGTAGGTCGGCGCTACCTTTTAGTAGGTCGGCGCTACCTTTTAGTAGGTCGGTGCCACCTTTCAGTAGGTCGGCGCCACCGCTAAGTAGGTCGGCGCTACCGCTAGGTAGGTCGGCGCTACCGCTGGGTAGGTCGGCGCTACCGCTGAGTAGGTCGGCGCTACCGCTGGGTAGGTCGGCGCTACACCTGGGTAGGCCGGCGCTACCTCTGAGTACGTCGGCGCTACCTTTTAGTAGGTCAGCGCTACCTTTGAGTAGGTCTGCGCCACCGCTAAGTAGGTCGCCGCTACCGCTAAGTAGGTCGCCGCTACCGCTGGGTAGGTCGGCGCTACCGTTGGGTAAGTCGGCGCTACCGTTTTGTAGGTCGGTGCTACCTTTGAGTAGGTCTGCGCCACCGCTAAGTAGGTCGCCGCTACCGCTGAGTACGTCGGCGCTACCTTTTAGTAGGTCGGCGCTACCTTTGAGTAGGTCGGCGCTACCGCCGGGTAGGTCGGCGCTACCGCTGGGTAGGTCGGCGCTACCGCTTGGTAGGTCGGCGCTACCGCTGAGTAGGTCGGCGCTACCGCTGAGTAGGTCGGCGCTACAGTTGAGTACGTCGGCGCTACCTTTTAGTAGGTCGGCGCTACCTTTGAGTAGGTCGGCGCTACCGCCGGGTAGGTCGGCGCTACCGCTAGGTAGGTCGGCGCTACCGCTGGGTAGGTCGGCGCTACCGATGGGTAGGTCGGCGCTACCGCTGAGTAGGTCGGCGCTACCGCTGAGTAGGTCGGCGCTACAGTTGAGTACGTCGGCGCTACCTTTTAGTAGGTCGGCGCTACCGCTGGGTAGGTCGGCGCTACCGCTACGTAGGTCGGCGCTACCGCTAAGTAGGTCGGCGCTACCGCTGAGTAGGTCGGCGCTACCGCTGGGTAGGTTGGCGCTACACCTGGGTAGGTCGGCGCTACCTCTGAGTTCGTCGGCGCCACCTTTTAGTAGGTCAGCGCTACCTTTGAATAGGTCTGCGCCACCGCTAAGTAGGTCGCCGCTACCGCTAAGTAGCTCGCCGCTACCGCTGGGTAGGTCGGCGCTACCGCAGGATAGGTCGGCGCTACCGCTGGGTAGGTCGGCGCTACCGCTGAGTAGGTCGGCGCTACCGCTGAGTAGGTCGGCGCTACCGCTGGGTAGGTCGGCGCTACCGCTAGGTAGGTCGGCGCTACCTCTGAGTACGTCGGCGCTACCTTTCAGTAGGTCGGCGCTACCGCTGAGTAGGTCGGCGCTACCGCTGGGTAAGTCGGCGCTACCGTTTTGTAGGTTGGCGCTACCTTTGAGTAGGTCTGCGCCACCGCTAAGTAGGTCGCCGCTACCGCTGGGTAGGTCGGCGCTACCGCTGGATAGGTCGCGCTACCGCTGGGTAGGTCGGCGCTACCGCTGAGTAGGTCGGCGCTACCGCTGGGTAGGTCGGCGCAAGCTCTGAGTACGTCGGCGCTACCTTTGAGTAGGTCGGCGCCACTGCTATATAGGTCGGCGCTACCGCTGAGTAGGTCGGCGCTACCGCTGTGTAGGTCGGCGCTACCGCTGAGTAGGTCGGCACTACAGTTGAGTACGTCGGCGCTACCTTTTAGTAGGTCGGCGCTACCTTTTAGTAGGTCGGCGCTACCATTTAGTAGGTCGGCGCCACCTTTGAGTAGGTCGGCGCCACCGCTAAGTAGGTCGGCGCTACCGCTGGGTAGGTCGGCGCTACCGCTGGGTAGGTCGGCGCTACCTCTGAGTACGTCGGCGCTACCTTTCAGTAGGTCGGCGCTACCGCTGAGTAGGTCGGCGTTACCGCTGGGTAAGTCGGCGCTACGGTTTTGTAGGTCGGCGCTTCCTTTGATTAGGTCTGCGCCACCGCTAAGTAGGTCGCCGCTACCGCTGGGTAGGTCGGTGCTACCGCTGGATAAGTCGGCGCTACCGCTGGGTAGGTCGGCGCTACCGCTGAGTAGGTCGGCGCTACCGCTGGGTAGGTCGGCGCTACCTCTGAGTACGTCGGCGCTACCTTGTAGTTGGTCGGCGCTACCTTTGAGTAGGTCGGCGCCACTGCTATATAGGTCGGCGCTATCGCTGGGTAGGTCGGCGCTACCGCTGAGTAGGTCGGCGCTACCGCTGAGTAGGTCGGCGCTACCGCTGGGTAGGTCGGCGCTACCGCTGGGTAGGTCGGCGCTACCGCTGGGTAGGTCGGCGCTACCGCTGGGAAGGTCGGCGCCACCGCTGAGTAGGTCGGCGCTACAGTTGTACGTCGGCGCTACCTTTTAGTAGGTCGGCGCTACCTTTAAGTAGGTCGGCGCCACCGCTAAGTAGGTCGGGGCTACCGCTGTGTAGGTCGGCGCTACCGCTGGGTAGGTCGGCGCTACCGCTGAGTAGGTCGGCGCTACCGCTGAGTACGTCGGCGCTACCTTTTAGTAGGTCGGCGCTACCTTTGAGTACGTCGCGCTACCTTGTAGTTGGTCGGCGCTACCTTTGAGTAGGTCGGCGCCACTGCTATATAGGTCGGCGCTATCGCTGGGTAGGTCGGCGCTACCGCTGAGTAGGTCGGCGCTACCGCTGAATAGGTCGGCGCTACCGCTGAGTAGGTCGGCGCTACCGCTGGGTATGTCGGCGCTTCCACTGGGTAGGTCGGCGCTACCGCTGAGTAGGTCGGCGCTACCGCTGAGTAGGTCGGCGCTATAGTTGAGTACGTCGGCGCTACCTTTTAGTAGGTCGGCGCTACCGCTGTGTAGGTCGGCGCTACCGCTGAGTAGGTCGGCGCTACAGTTGAGTACGTCGGCGCTACCTTTTAGTAGGTCGGCGCTACCTTTTAGTAGGTCGGCGCTACCTTTTAGTAGGTCGGTGCCACCTTTGAGTAGGTCGGCGCCACCGCTAAGTAGGTCGGCGCTACCGCTGGGTAGGTCGGCGCTACCGCTGGGTAGGTCGGCGCTACCGCTGAGTAGGTCGGCGCTACCGCTGAGTAGGTCGGCGCTACCGCTGGGTAGGTCGGCGCTACACCTGGGTAGGCCGGCGCTACCTCTGAGTACGTCGGCGCTACCTTTTAGTAGGTCAGCGCTACCTTTGAGTAGGTCTGCGCCACCGCTAAGTAGGTCGCCGATACCGCTAAGTAGGTCGCCGCTACCGCTGGGTAGGTCGGCGCTACCGCTAGATAGGTCGGCGCTACCGCTGGGTAGGTCGGCGCTACCGCTGAGTAGGTCGGCGCTACCGCTGAGTAGGTCGGTGCTACCGCTGGGTAGGTCGGCGCTACCGCTGGGTAGGTCGGCGCTACCTCTGAGTACGTCGGCGCTACCGCTGAGTAGGTCGGCGCTACCGCTGGGTAGGTGGGCGCCACCGCTAAGTAGGTCGGCGCTACCGCTGGGTAGGTCGGCGCTACCGCTGGGTAGGTCGGCGCTACCGCTGAGTAGGTCGGCGCTACCTTTTAGTAGGTCGGCGCTACCTTTGAGTAGGTCGGCGCTACCGCTGAGTAGGTCGGCGCTACCGCTGGGTAGGTCGGCGCTACCGCTGGGTTGGTCGGCGCTACCGCTGGGTAGGTCGGCGCTACCGCTGGGAAGGTCGGCGCTACCGCTGAGTAGGTCGGCGCTACAGTTGTACGTCGGCGCTACCTTTTAGTAGGTCGGCGCAACCTTTAAGTAGGTCGGCGCCACCGCTAAGTAGGTCGGGGCTACCGCTGTGTAGGTCGGCGCTACCGCTGGGTAGGTCGGCGCTACCGCTGAGTAGGTCGGCGCTACCGCTGAGTACGTCGGCGCTACCTTTTAGTAGGTCGGCGCTACCTTTGAGTACGTCGCGCTACCTTGTAGTTGGTCGGCGCTACCTTTGAGTAGGTCGGCGCCACTGCTATATAGGTCGGCGCTATCGCTGGGTAGGTCGGCGCTACCGCTGAGTAGGTCGGCGCTACCGCTGAATAGGTCGGCGCTACCGCTGAGTAGGTCGGCGCTACCGCTGGGTATGTCGGCGCTTCCACTGGGTAGGTCGGCGCTACCGCTGAGTAGGTCGGCGCTACCGCTGAGTAGGTCGGCGCTACAGTTGAGTACGTCGGCGCTACCTTTTAGTAGGTCGGCGCTACCGCTGTGTAGGTCGGCGCTACCGCTGAGTAGGTAGGCGCTACAGTTGAGTACGTCGGCGCTACCTTTTAGTAGGTCGGCGCTACCTTTTAGTAGGTCGGCGCTACCTTTTAGTAGGTCAGTGCCACCTTTGAGTAGGTCGGCGCCACCGCTAAGTAGGTCGGCGCTACCGCTGGGTAGGTCGGCGCTACCGCTGGGTAGGTCGGCGCTACCGCTGAGTAGGTCGGCGCTACCGCTGAGTAGGTCGGCGCTACCGCTGGGTAGGTCGGCGCTACCTCTGAGTACGTCGGCGCTACCTTTTAGTAGGTCAGCGCTACCTTTGAGTAGGTCTGCGCCACCGCTAAGTAGGTCGCCGATACCGCTAAGTAGGTCGCCGCTACCGCTGGGTAGGTCGGCGCTACCGCTAGATAGGTCGGCGCTACCGCTGGGTAGGTCGGCGCTACCGCTGAGTAGGTCGGCGCTACCGCTGAGTAGGTCGGTGCTACCGCTGGGTAGGTCGGCGCTACCGTTTTGTAGGTCGGCGCTACCTTTGAGTAGGTCTGCGCCACCGCTAAGTAGGTCGCCGCTACCGCTGGGTAGGTCGGCGCTACCGCTGGATAGGTCGGCGCTACCGCTGGGTAGGTCGGCGCTACCGCTAAGTAGGTCGGCGCTACCGCTGGGTAGGTCGGCGCTACCGCTGGGTAGGTCGGCGCTACCGCTGAGTAGGTCGGCGCTACCTTTTAGTAGGTCGGCGCTACCTTTGAGTAGGTCGGCGCTACCGCCGAGTAGGTCGGCGCTACAGTTGAGTACGTCGGCGCTACCTTTTAGTAGGTCGGCGCTACCTTTTAGTAGGTCGGCGCTACCTTTTAGTAGGTCGGTGCCACCTTTGAGTAGGTCGTCGCCACCGCTAAGTAGGTCGGCGCTACCGCTGGGTAGGTCGGCGCTACCGCTAGGTAGGTCGGCGCTACCGCTGAGTAGGTCGGCGCTACCGCTGAGTAGGTCGGCGCTACCGCTGGGTAGGTCGGCGCTACCGCTGGGTAGGCCGGCGCTACCTCTGAGTACGTCGGCGCTACCTTTTAGTAGGTCAGCGCTACCTTTGAGTAGGTCTGCGCCACCGCTAAACAGGTCGCCGCTACCGCTGGGTAGGTCGGCGCTACCGCTGGGTAGGTCGGCGCTACCCCTGAGTAGGTCGGCGCTACCGCTAAGTAGGTCGGCGCTACAGTTGAGTACGTCGGCGCTACCGCTGAGTAGGTCGGCGCTACCGCTGAGTAGGTCGGTGCTACCGCTGGGTAGGTCGGCGCTACCGCTGGGTAGGTCGGCGCTACCTCTGAGTACGTCGGCGCTACCTTTTAGTTTGTCGGCGCTACCTTTGCGTAGGTCGGCGCCACTGCTATATAGGTCGGCGCTACCGCTGAGTAGGTCGGCGCTACCGCTGAGTAGGTCGGCGCTACCGCTGGGTAGGTCGGCGCTACCGCTAAGTAGGTCGGCGCTACCGCTGGGTAGGTCGGCGCTACCGCTGGGTAGGTCGGCGCTACCGCTGAGTAGGTCGGCGCTACAGTTGAGTACGTCGGCGCTACCTTTTAGTAGGTTGGCGCTACCGCTGTGTAGGTCGGCGCTACCGCTGAGTAAGTCGGCGCTACAGTTGAGTACGTCGGCGCTACTTTTTAGTAGGTCAGCGCTACCTTTTAGTAGGTCGGCGCTACCTTTTAGTAGGTCGGTGCCACCTTTGAGTAGGTCGGCGCCACCGCTAAGTAGGTCGGCGCTACCGCTGGGTAGGTCGGCGCTACCGCTGGGTAGGTCGGCGCTACCGCTGAGTAGGTCGGCGCTACCGCTGAGTAGGTCGGCGCTACCGCTGAGTAGGTCGGCGATACCGCTGAGTAGGTCGGCGCTACCGCTGGGTAGGTCGGCGCTACACCTGGGTAGGCCGGCGCTACCTCTGAGTACGTCGGCGCTACCTTTTAGTAGGTCAGCGCTACCTTTGAGTAGGTCTGCGCCACCGCTAAGTATGTCGCCGCTACCGCTAAGTAGGTCGCCGCTACCGCTGGGTAGGTCGGCGCTACCGCTAGATAGGTCGGCGCTACCGCTGGGTAGGTCGGCGCTACCGCTGAGTATGTCGGCGCTACCCCTGAGTAAGTCGGCGCTACCGCTGGGTAGGTCGGCGCTACCGCTGGGTAGGTCGGCGCTACCGCTGGGTATGTCGGCGCTACCGCTGGGTAGGTCGGCGCTACCGCTGGGTTGGTCGGCGCTACCGCTGAGTAGGTCGGCGCTACAGTTAAGTACGTCGGCGCTACCTTTTAGTAGGTCGGCGCTACCTTTAATTAGGTCGGCGCCACCGCTAAGTAGGTCGGGGCTACTGCTGTGTAGGTCGGCGCTACCGCTGGGTAGGTCGGCGCTACCGCTGAGTAGGTCGGCGCTACCGCTGAGTACGTCGGCGCTACCTTTTAGTAGGTCGGCGCTACCTTTGATTAGGTCTACGCTACCGCCGGGTAGGTCGGCGCTACCGCTGGGTAGGTCGGCGCTACCGCTGGGTAGGTCGGCGCTACCGCTGAGTAGGTCGGCGCTACCGCTGAGTAGGTCGGCGCTACAGTTGAGTACGTCGGCGCTACCTTTTAGTAGGTCGGCGCTACCGCTGTGTAGGTCGGCACTACCGCTAAGTAGGTCGGCGCTACAGTTGAGTACGTCGGCGCTACCTTTTAGTAGGTCGGCGCTACCTTTTAGTAGGTCGGCGCTACCTTTTAGTAGGTCGGCGCTACCTTTTAGTAGGTCAGCGCTACCTTTGAGTAGGTCTGCGCCACCGCTAAGTAGGTCGCCGCTACCGCTAAGTAGGTCGCCGCTACCGCTGGGTAGGTCGGCGCTACCGCAGGATAGGTCGGCGCTACCGCTGGGTAGGTCGGCGCTACCGCTGAGTAGGTCGGCGCTACCGCTGAGTAGGTCGGCGCTACCGCTGGGTAGGTCGGCGCTACCGCTGGGTAGGTCGGCGCTACCTCTGAGTACGTCGGCGCTACCTTTCAGTAGGTCGGCGCTACCGCTGAGTAGGTCGGCGCTACCGCTGGGTAAGTCGGCGCTACCGTTTTGTAGGTCGGCGCTACCTTTGAGTAGTTCTGCGCCACCGCTAAGTAGGTCGCCGCTACCGCTGGGTAGGTCGGCGCTACCGCTGGATAGGTCGGCGCTACCGCTGGGTAGGTCGGCGATACCGCTGAGTAGGTCGGCGCTACCGCCGCTGGGTATGTCGGCACTACCTCTTAGTACGTCGGCGCTACCTTTTAGTTGGTCGACGCTACCTTTGAGTAGGTCGGCGCCACTATTATATATAGGTCGGCGCTATCGCTTTGTAGGTCGGCGCTACCGCTGAGTAGGTCGGCGCTACCGCTGAGTAGGTCGGCGCTACCGCTGGGTAGGTCGGCGCTACCGCTGGGTATGTCGGCGCTACCGCTGGGTAGGTCGGCGCTACCGCTGGGTAGGTCGGCGCTACCGCTGAGTAGGTCGGCGCTACAGTTGAGTACGTCGGCGCTACCTTTTAGTAGGTCGGCGCTACCTTTAATTAGGTCGGCGCCACCGCTAAGTAGGTCGGGGCTACCGGTGTGTAGGTCGGCGCTACCGCTGGGTAGGTCGGCGCTACCGCTGAGTAGGTCGGCGCTACCGCTGAGTACGTCGGCGCTACCTTTTAGTAGGTCGGCGCTACCTTTGATTAGGTCGGCGCTACCGCCGGGTAGGTCGGCGCTACCGCTGGGTAGGTCGGCGCTACCGCTGGGTAGGTCAGCGCTACCGCTGAGTAGGTCGGCGCTACCGCTGAGTAGGTCGGCGCTACAGTTGAGTACGTCGGCGCTACCTTTTAGTAGGTCGGCGTTTCCGCTGTGTAGGTCGGCGCTACCGCTGAGTAGGACGGCGCTACAGTTGAGTACGTCGGCGCTACCTTTTAGTAGGTCGGCGCTACCTTTTAGTAGGTCGGCGCTACCTTTTAATAGGTCAGTGCCACCTTTGAGTAGGTCGGCGCCACCGCTGAGTAGGTCGGCGCTACCGCTGGGTATGTCGGCGCTACCTCTTAGTACGTCGGCGCTACCTTTTAGTTGGTCGACGCTACCTTTGAGTAGGTCGGCGCCACTATTATATATAGGTCGGCGCTATCGCTTTGTAGGTCGTCGCTACCGCTGAGTAGGTCGGCGCTACCGCTGAGTAGGTCGGCGCTACCGCTGGGTAGGTCGGCGCTACCGCTGGGTATGTTGGCGCTACCGCTGGGTAGGTCGGCGCTACCGCTGGGTAGGTCGGCGCTACCGCTGAGTAGGTCGGCGCTACAGTTGAGTACGTCGGCGCTACCTTTTAGTAGGTCGGCGCTACCTTTAATTAGGTCGGCGCCACCGCTAAGTAGGTCGGGGCTACCGCTGTGTAGGTCGGCGCTACCGCTGGGTAGGTTGGCGCTACCGCTGAGTAGGTCGGCGCTACCGCTGAGTACGTCGGCGCTACCTTTTAGTAGGTCGGCGCTACCTTTGAGTAGGTCGGCGCTACCACCGGGTAGGTCGGCGCTACCGCTGGGTAGGTCGGCGCTACCGCTTGGTAGGTCGGCGCTACCGCTGAGTAGGTCGGCGCTACCGCTGAGTAGGTCGGCGCTACAGTTGAGTACGTCGGCGCTACCTTTTAGTAGGTCGGCGCTACCGCTGTGTAGGTCGGCGCTACCGCTGAGTAGGTCGGCGCTACCTTTTAGTAGGTCGGCGCTACCTTTGAGTAGGTCAACGCTACCGCTGGGTAGGTCGGCGCTACCGATGGGTAGGTCGGCGCTACCGCTGAGTAGGTCGGCGCTACCGCTGAGTAGGTCGGCGCTACAGTTGAGTACGTCGGCGCTACCTTTTAGTAGGTCGGCGCTACCGCTGGGTAGGTCGGCGCTACCGCTGTGTAGGTCGGCGCTACCGCTGAGTAGGTCGGCACTACAGTTGAGTACGTCGGCGCTACCTTTTAGTAGGTCGGCGCTACCTTTTAGTAGGTCGGCGCCACCTTTGAGTAGGTCGGCGCCACCGTTAAGTAGGTCGGCGCTACCGCTGGGTAGGTCGGCGCTACCGCTGGGTAGGTCGGCGCTACCTCTGAGTACGTCGGCGCTACCTTTCAGTAGGTCGGCGCTACCGCTGAGTAGGTCGGCGTTACCGCTGGGTAAGTCGGCGCTACGGTTTTGTAGGTCGGCGCTACCTTTGAGTAGGTCTGCGCCACCGCTAAGTAGGTCGCCGCTACCGCTGGGTAGGTCGGTGCTACCGCTGGATAAGTCGGCGCTACCGCTGGGTAGGTCGGCGCTACCGCTGAGTAGGTCGGCGCTACCGCTGGGTAGGTCGGCGCTACCTCTGAGTACGTCGGCGCTACCTTTTAGTTGGTCGGCGCTACCTTTGAGTAGGTCGGCGCCACTGCTATATAGGTCGGCGCTATCGCTGTTTAGGTCGGCACTACCGCTGAGTAGGTCGGCGCTACCGCTGAGTAGGTCGGCGCTACCGCTGGATAGGTCGGCGCTACCGCTGGGTAGGTCGGCGCTACCGCTGGGTAGGTCGGCGCTACCGCTGGGTAGGTCGGCGCTACCGCTGAGTAGGTCGGCGCTACAGTTGTACGTCGGCGCTACCTTTTAGTAGGTCGGCGCTACCTTTAAGTAGGTCGGCGCCACCGCTAAGTAGGTCGGGGCTACCGCTGTGTAGGTCGGCGCTACCGCTGGGTAGGTCGGCGCTACCGCTGAGTAGGTCGGCGCTACCGCTGAGTACGTCGGCGCTACCTTTTAGTAGGTCGGCGCTACCTTTTAGTAGGTCGGCGCTACCTTTTAGTAGGTCGGCGCTACCTTTTAGTAGGTCGGTGCCACCTTTCAGTAGGTCGGCGCCACCGCTAAGTAGGTCGGCGCTACCGCTGAGTAGGTCGGCGCTACAGTTGTACGTCGGCGCTACCTTTTAGTAGGTCGGCGCTACCTTTAAGTAGGTCGGCGCCACCGCTAAGTAGGTCGGGGCTACCGCTGTGTAGGTCGGCGCTACCGCTGGGTAGGTCGGCGCTACCGCTGAGTAGGTCGGCGCTACCGCTGAGTACGTCGGCGCTACCTTTTAGTAGGTCGGCGCTACCTTTGAGTAGGTCGGCGCTACCGCCGGGTAGGTCGGCGCTACCGCTGGGTAGGTCGGCGCTACCGCTGGGTAGGTCGGCGCTACCGCTGAGAAGGTCGGCGCTACCGCTGAGTAGGTCGGCGCTACAGTTGAGTACGTCGGCGCTACCTTTTAGTAGGTCGGCGCTACCGCTGTGTAGGTCGGCGCTACCGCTGAGTAGGTCGGCGCTACAGTTGAGTACGTCGGCGCTACCTTTTAGTAGGTCGGCGCTACCTTTTAGTAGGTCGGCGCTACCTTTTAGTAGGTCGGTGCCACCTTTCAGTAGGTCGGCGCCACCGCTAAGTAGGTCGGCGCTACCGCTGGGTAGGTCGGCGCTACCGCTGGGTAGGTCGGCGCTACCGCTGAGTAGGTCGGCGCTACCGCTGGGTAGGTCGGCGCTACACCTGGGTAGGCCGGCGCTACCTCTGAAAACGTCGGCGCTACCTTTTAGTAGGTCAGCGCTACCTTTGAGTAGGTCTGCGCCACCGCTAAGTAGGTCGCCGCTACCGCTAAGTAGGTCGCCGCTACCGCTGGGTAGGTCGGCGCTACCGTTGGGTAAGTCGGCGCTACCGTTTTGTAGGTTGGTGCTACCTTTGAGTAGGTCTGCGCCACCGCTAAGTAGGTCGCCGCTACCGCTGAGTACGTCGGCGCTACCTTTTAGTAGGTCGGCGCTACCTTTGAGTAGGTCGGCGCTACCGCCGGGTAGGTCGGCGCTACCGCTGGGTAGGTCGGCGCTACCGCTTGGTAGGTCGGCGCTACCGCTGAGTAGGTCGGCGCTACCGCTGAGTAGGTCGGCGCTACAGTTGAGTACGTCGGCGCTACCTTTTAGTAGGTCGGCGCTACCTTTGAGTAGGTCGGCGCTACCGCCGGGTAGGTCGGCGCTACCGCTAGGTAGGTCGGCGCTACCGCTGGGTAGGTCGGCGCTACCGATGGGTAGGTCGGCGCTACCGCTGAGTAGGTCGGCGCTACCGCTGAGTAGGTCGGCGCTACAGTTGAGTACGTCGGCGCTACCTTTTAGTAGGTCGGCGCTACCGCTGGGTAGGTCGGCGCTACCGCTACGTAGGTCGGCGCTACCGCTAAGTAGGTCGGCGCTACCGCTGAGTAGGTCGGCGCTACCGCTGGGTAGGTTGGCGCTACACCTGGGTAGGTCGGCGCTACCTCTGAGTTCGTCGGCGCCACCTTTTAGTAGGTCAGCGCTACCTTTGAGTAGGTCTGCGCCACCGCTAAGTAGGTCGCCGCTACCGCTAAGTAGCTCGCCGCTACCGCTGGGTAGGTCGGCGCTACCGCAGGATAGGTCGGCGCTACCGCTGGGTAGGTCGGCGCTACCGCTGAGTAGGTCGGCGCTACCGCTGAGTAGGTCGGCGCTACCGCTGGGTAGGTCGGCGCTACCGCTAGGTAGGTCGGCGCTACCTCTGAGTACGTCGGCGCTACCTTTCAGTAGGTCGGCGCTACCGCTGAGTAGGTCGGCGCTACCGCTGGGTAAGTCGGCGCTACCGTTTTGTAGGTTGGCGCTACCTTTGAGTAGGTCTGCGCCACCGCTAAGTAGGTCGCCGCTACCGCTGGGTAGGTCGGCGCTACCGCTGGATAGGTCGCGCTACCGCTGGGTAGGTCGGCGCTACCGCTGAGTAGGTCGGCGCTACCGCTGGGTAGGTCGGCGCAAGCTCTGAGTACGTCGGCGCTACCTTTGAGTAGGTCGGCGCCACTGCTATATAGGTCGGCGCTACCGCTGAGTAGGTCGGCGCTACCGCTGTGTAGGTCGGCGCTACCGCTGAGTAGGTCGGCACTACAGTTGAGTACGTCGGCGCTACCTTTTAGTAGGTCGGCGCTACCTTTTAGTAGGTCGGCGCTACCATTTAGTAGGTCGGCGCCACCTTTGAGTAGTCGGCGCCACCGCTAAGTAGGTCGGCGCTACCGCTGGGTAGGTCGGCGCTACCGCTGGGTAGGTCGGCGCTACCTCTGAGTACGTCGGCGCTACCTTTCAGTAGGTCGGCGCTACCGCTGAGTAGGTCGGCGTTACCGCTGGGTAAGTCGGCGCTACGGTTTTGTAGGTCGGCGCTTCCTTTGATTAGGTCTGCGCCACCGCTAAGTAGGTCGCCGCTACCGCTGGGTAGGTCGGTGCTACCGCTGGATAAGTCGGCGCTACCGCTGGGTAGGTCGGCGCTACCGCTGAGTAGGTCGGCGCTACCGCTGGGTAGGTCGGCGCTACCTCTGAGTACGTCGGCGCTACCTTGTAGTTGGTCGGCGCTACCTTTGAGTAGGTCGGCGCCACTGCTATATAGGTAGGCGCTATCGCTGGGTAGGTCGGCGCTACCGCTGAGTAGGTCGGCGCTACCGCTGAGTAGGTCGGCGCTACCGCTGGGTAGGTCGGCGCTACCGCTGGGTAGGTCGGCGCTACCGCTGGGTAGGTCGGCGCTACCGCTGGGAAGGTCGGCGCCACCGCTGAGTAGGTCGGCGCTACAGTTGTACGTCGGCGCTACCTTTTAGTAGGTCGGCGCTACCTTTAAGTAGGTCGGCGCCACCGCTAAGTAGGTCGGGGCTACCGCTGTGTAGGTCGGCGCTACCGCTGGGTAGGTCGGCGCTACCGCTGAGTAGGTCGGCGCTACCGCTGAGTAGGTCGGCACTACAGTTGAGTACGTCGGCGCTACCTTTTAGTAGGTCGGCGCTACCTTTTAGTAGGTCGGCGCCACCTTTGAGTAGGTCGGCGCCACCGTTAAGTAGGTCGGCGCTACCGCTGGGTAGGTCGGCGCTACCGCTGAGTACGTCGGCGCTACCTTTTAGTAGGTCGGCGCTACCTTTGAGTAGGTCGGCGCTACCACCGGGTAGGTCGGCGCTACCGCTGGGTAGGTCGGCGCTACCGCTTGGTAGGTCGGCGCTACCGCTGAGTAGGTCGGCGCTACCGCTGAGTAGGTCGGCGCTACAGTTGAGTACGTCGGCGCTACCTTTTAGTAGGTCGGCGCTACCGCTGTGTAGGTCGGCGCTACCGCTGAGTAGGTCGGCGCTACCTTTTAGTAGGTCGGCGCTACCTTTGAGTAGGTCGGCGCTACCGCTGGGTAGGTCGGCGCTACCGATGGGTAGGTCGGCGCTACCGCTGAGTAGGTCGGCGCTACCGCTGAGTAGGTCGGCGCTACAGTTGAGTACGTCGGCGCTACCTTTTAGTAGGTCGGCGCTACCGCTGGGTAGGTCGGCGCTACCGCTGTGTAGGTCGGCGCTACCGCTGAGTAGGTCGGCACTACAGTTGAGTACGTCGGCGCTACCTTTTAGTAGGTCGGCGCTACCTTTTAGTAGGTCGGCGCCACCTTTGAGTAGGTCGGCGCCACCGTTAAGTAGGTCGGCGCTACCGCTGGGTAGGTCGGCGCTACCGCTGGGTAGGTCGGCGCTACCTCTGAGTACGTCGGCGCTACCTTTCAGTAGGTCGGCGCTACCGCTGAGTAGGTCGGCGTTACCGCTGGGTAAGTCGGCGCTACGGTTTTGTAGGTCGGCGCTACCTTTGAGTAGGTCTGCGCCACCGCTAAGTAGGTCGCCGCTACCGCTGGGTAGGTCGGTGCTACCGCTGGATAAGTCGGCGCTACCGCTGGGTAGGTCGGCGCTACCGCTGAGTAGGTCGGCGCTACCGCTGGGTAGGTCGGCGCTACCTCTGAGTACGTCGGCGCTACCTTTTAGTTGGTCGGCGCTACCTTTGAGTAGGTCGGCGCCACTGCTATATAGGTCGGCGCTATCGCTGTTTAGGTCGGCGCTACCGCTGAGTAGGTCGGCGCTACCGCTGAGTAGGTCGGCGCTACCGCTGGATAGGTCGGCGCTACCGCTGGGTAGGTCGGCGCTACCGCTGGGTAGGTCGGCGCTACCGCTGGGTAGGTCGGCGCTACCGCTGAGTAGGTCGGCGCTACAGTTGTACGTCGGCGCTACCTTTTAGTAGGTCGGCGCTACCTTTAAGTAGGTCGGCGCCACCGCTAAGTAGGTCGGGGCTACCGCTGTGTAGGTCGGCGCTACCGCTGGGTAGGTCGGCGCTACCGCTGAGTAGGTCGGCGCTACCGCTGAGTACGTCGGCGCTACCTTTTAGTAGGTCGGCGCTACCTTTTAGTAGGTCGGCGCTACCTTTTAGTAGGTCGGCGCTACCTTTTAGTAGGTCGGTGCCACCTTTCAGTAGGTCGGCGCCACCGCTAAGTAGGTCGGCGCTACCGCTGAGTAGGTCGGCGCTACAGTTGTACGTCGGCGCTACCTTTTAGTAGGTCGGCGCTACCTTTAAGTAGGTCGGCGCCACCGCTAAGTAGGTCGGGGCTACCGCTGTGTAGGTCGGCGCTACCGCTGGGTAGGTCGGCGCTACCGCTGAGTAGGTCGGCGCTACCGCTGAGTACGTCGGCGCTACCTTTTAGTAGGTCGGCGCTACCTTTGAGTAGGTCGGCGCTACCGCCGGGTAGGTCGGCGCTACCGCTGGGTAGGTCGGCGCTACCGCTGGGTAGGTCGGCGCTACCGCTGAGAAGGTCGGCGCTACCGCTGAGTAGGTCGGCGCTACAGTTGAGTACGTCGGCGCTACCTTTTAGTAGGTCGGCGCTACCGCTGTGTAGGTCGGCGCTACCGCTGAGTAGGTCGGCGCTACAGTTGAGTACGTCGGCGCTACCTTTTAGTAGGTCGGCGCTACCTTTTAGTAGGTCGGCGCTACCTTTTAGTAGGTCGGTGCCACCTTTCAGTAGGTCGGCGCCACCGCTAAGTAGGTCGGCGCTACCGCTAGGTAGGTCGGCGCTACCGCTGGGTAGGTCGGCGCTACCGCTGAGTAGGTCGGCGCTACCGCTGGGTAGGTCGGCGCTACACCTGGGTAGGCCGGCGCTACCTCTGAGTACGTCGGCGCTACCTTTTAGTAGGTCAGCGCTACCTTTGAGTAGGTCTGCGCCACCGCTAAGTAGGTCGCCGCTACCGCTAAGTAGGTCGCCGCTACCGCTGGGTAGGTCGGCGCTACCGTTGGGTAAGTCGGCGCTACCGTTTTGTAGGTCGGTGCTACCTTTGAGTAGGTCTGCGCCACCGCTAAGTAGGTCGCCGCTACCGCTGAGTACGTCGGCGCTACCTTTTAGTAGGTCGGCGCTACCTTTGAGTAGGTCGGCGCTACCGCCGGGTAGGTCGGCGCTACCGCTGGGTAGGTCGGCGCTACCGCTTGGTAGGTCGGCGCTACCGCTGAGTAGGTCGGCGCTACCGCTGAGTAGGTCGGCGCTACAGTTGAGTACGTCGGCGCTACCTTTTAGTAGGTCGGCGCTACCTTTGAGTAGGTCGGCGCTACCGCCGGGTAGGTCGGCGCTACCGCTAGGTAGGTCGGCGCTACCGCTGGGTAGGTCGGCGCTACCGATGGGTAGGTCGGCGCTACCGCTGAGTAGGTCGGCGCTACCGCTGAGTAGGTCGGCGCTACAGTTGAGTACGTCGGCGCTACCTTTTAGTAGGTCGGCGCTACCGCTGGGTAGGTCGGCGCTACCGCTACGTAGGTCGGCGCTACCGCTAAGTAGGTCGGCGCTACCGCTGAGTAGGTCGGCGCTACCGCTGGGTAGGTTGGCGCTACACCTGGGTAGGTCGGCGCTACCTCTGAGTTCGTCGGCGCCACCTTTTAGTAGGTCAGCGCTACCTTTGAGTAGGTCTGCGCCACCGCTAAGTAGGTCGCCGCTACCGCTAAGTAGCTCGCCGCTACCGCTGGGTAGGTCGGCGCTACCGCAGGATAGGTCGGCGCTACCGCTGGGTAGGTCGGCGCTACCGCTGAGTAGGTCGGCGCTACCGCTGAGTAGGTCGGCGCTACCGCTGGGTAGGTCGGCGCTACCGCTAGGTAGGTCGGCGCTACCTCTGAGTACGTCGGCGCTACCTTTCAGTAGGTCGGCGCTACCGCTGAGTAGGTCGGCGCTACCGCTGGGTAAGTCGGCGCTACCGTTTTGTAGGTTGGCGCTACCTTTGAGTAGGTCTGCGCCACCGCTAAGTAGGTCGCCGCTACCGCTGGGTAGGTCGGCGCTACCGCTGGATAGGTCGCGCTACCGCTGGGTAGGTCGGCGCTACCGCTGAGTAGGTCGGCGCTACCGCTGGGTAGGTCGGCGCAAGCTCTGAGTACGTCGGCGCTACCTTTGAGTAGGTCGGCGCCACTGCTATATAGGTCGGCGCTACCGCTGAGTAGGTCGGCGCTACCGCTGTGTAGGTCGGCGCTACCGCTGAGTAGGTCGGCACTACAGTTGAGTACGTCGGCGCTACCTTTTAGTAGGTCGGCGCTACCTTTTAGTAGGTCGGCGCTACCATTTAGTAGGTCGGCGCCACCTTTGAGTAGGTCGGCGCCACCGCTAAGTAGGTCGGCGCTACCGCTGGGTAGGTCGGCGCTACCGCTGGGTAGGTCGGCGCTACCTCTGAGTACGTCGGCGCTACCTTTCAGTAGGTCGGCGCTACCGCTGAGTAGGTCGGCGTTACCGCTGGGTAAGTCGGCGCTACGGTTTTGTAGGTCGGCGCTTCCTTTGATTAGGTCTGCGCCACCGCTAAGTAGGTCGCCGCTACCGCTGGGTAGGTCGGTGCTACCGCTGGATAAGTCGGCGCTACCGCTGGGTAGGTCGGCGCTACCGATGGGTAGGTCGGCGCTACCGCTGAGTAGGTCGGCGCTACCGCTGAGTAGGTCGGCGCTACAGTTGAGTACGTCGGCGCTACCTTTTAGTAGGTCGGCGCTACCGCTGGGTAGGTCGGCGCTACCGCTACGTAGGTCGGCGCTACCGCTAAGTAGGTCGGCGCTACCGCTGAGTAGGTCGGCGCTACCGCTGGGTAGGTTGGCGCTACACCTGGGTAGGTCGGCGCTACCTCTGAGTTCGTCGGCGCCACCTTTTAGTAGGTCAGCGCTACCTTTGAGTAGGTCTGCGCCACCGCTAAGTAGGTCGCCGCTACCGCTAAGTAGCTCGCCGCTACCGCTGGGTAGGTCGGCGCTACCGCAGGATAGGTCGGCGCTACCGCTGGGTAGGTCGGCGCTACCGCTGAGTAGGTCGGCGCTACCGCTGAGTAGGTCGGCGCTACCGCTGGGTAGGTCGGCGCTACCGCTAGGTAGGTCGGCGCTACCTCTGAGTACGTCGGCGCTACCTTTCAGTAGGTCGGCGCTACCGCTGAGTAGGTCGGCGCTACCGCTGGGTAAGTCGGCGCTACCGTTTTGTAGGTTGGCGCTACCTTTGAGTAGGTCTGCGCCACCGCTAAGTAGGTCGCCGCTACCGCTGGGTAGGTCGGCGCTACCGCTGGATAGGTCGCGCTACCGCTGGGTAGGTCGGCGCTACCGCTGAGTAGGTCGGCGCTACCGCTGGGTAGGTCGGCGCAAGCTCTGAGTACGTCGGCGCTACCTTTGAGTAGGTCGGCGCCACTGCTATATAGGTCGGCGCTACCGCTGAGTAGGTCGGCGCTACCGCTGTGTAGGTCGGCGCTACCGCTGAGTAGGTCGGCACTACAGTTGAGTACGTCGGCGCTACCTTTTAGTAGGTCGGCGCTACCTTTTAGTAGGTCGGCGCTACCATTTAGTAGGTCGGCGCCACCTTTGAGTAGGTCGGCGCCACCGCTAAGTAGGTCGGCGCTACCGCTGGGTAGGTCGGCGCTACCGCTGGGTAGGTCGGCGCTACCTCTGAGTACGTCGGCGCTACCTTTCAGTAGGTCGGCGCTACCGCTGAGTAGGTCGGCGTTACCGCTGGGTAAGTCGGCGCTACGGTTTTGTAGGTCGGCGCTTCCTTTGATTAGGTCTGCGCCACCGCTAAGTAGGTCGCCGCTACCGCTGGGTAGGTCGGTGCTACCGCTGGATAAGTCGGCGCTACCGCTGGGTAGGTCGGCGCTACCGCTGAGTAGGTCGGCGCTACCGCTGGGTAGGTCGGCGCTACCTCTGAGTACGTCGGCGCTACCTTGTAGTTGGTCGGCGCTACCTTTGAGTAGGTCGGCGCCACTGCTATATAGGTCGGCGCTATCGCTGGGTAGGTCGGCGCTACCGCTGAGTAGGTCGGCGCTACCGCTGAGTAGGTCGGCGCTACCGCTGGGTAGGTCGGCGCTACCGCTGGGTAGGTCGGCGCTACCGCTGGGTAGGTCGGCGCTACCGCTGGGAAGGTCGGCGCCACCGCTGAGTAGGTCGGCGCTACAGTTGTACGTCGGCGCTACCTTTTAGTAGGTCGGCGCTACCTTTAAGTAGGTCGGCGCCACCGCTAAGTAGGTCGGGGCTACCGCTGTGTAGGTCGGCGCTACCGCTGGGTAGGTCGGCGCTACCGCTGAGTAGGTCGGCGCTACCGCTGAGTACGTCGGCGCTACCTTTTAGTAGGTCGGCGCTACCTTTGAGTACGTCGCGCTACCTTGTAGTTGGTCGGCGCTACCTTTGAGTAGGTCGGCGCCACTGCTATATAGGTCGGCGCTATCGCTGGGTAGGTCGGCGCTACCGCTGAGTAGGTCGGCGCTACCGCTGAATAGGTCGGCGCTACCGCTGAGTAGGTCGGCGCTACCGCTGGGTATGTCGGCGCTTCCACTGGGTAGGTCGGCGCTACCGCTGAGTAGGTCGGCGCTACCGCTGAGTAGGTCGGCGCTACAGTTGAGTACGTCGGCGCTACCTTTTAGTAGGTCGGCGCTACCGCTGTGTAGGTCGGCGCTACCGCTGAGTAGGTCGGCGCTACAGTTGAGTACGTCGGCGCTACCTTTTAGTAGGTCGGCGCTACCTTTTAGTAGGTCGGCGCTACCTTTTAGTAGGTCGGTGCCACCTTTGAGTAGGTCGGCGCCACCGCTAAGTAGGTCGGCGCTACCGCTGGGTAGGTCGGCGCTACCGCTGGGTAGGTCGGCGCTACCGCTGAGTAGGTCGGCGCTACCGCTGAGTAGGTCGGCGCTACCGCTGGGTAGGTCGGCGCTACACCTGGGTAGGCCGGCGCTACCTCTGAGTACGTCGGCGCTACCTTTTAGTAGGTCAGCGCTACCTTTGAGTAGGTCTGCGCCACCGCTAAGTAGGTCGCCGATACCGCTAAGTAGGTCGCCGCTACCGCTGGGTAGGTCGGCGCTACCGCTAGATAGGTCGGCGCTACCGCTGGGTAGGTCGGCGCTACCGCTGAGTAGGTCGGCGCTACCGCTGAGTAGGTCGGTGCTACCGCTGGGTAGGTCGGCGCTACCGCTGGGTAGGTCGGCGCTACCTCTGAGTACGTCGGCGCTACCGCTGAGTAGGTCGGCGCTACCGCTGGGTAGGTGGGCGCCACCGCTAAGTAGGTCGGCGCTACCGCTGGGTAGGTCGGCGCTACCGCTGGGTAGGTCGGCGCTACCGCTGAGTAGGTCGGCGCTACCTTTTAGTAGGTCGGCGCTACCTTTGAGTAGGTCGGCGCTACCGCTGAGTAGGTCGGCGCTACCGCTGGGTAGGTCGGCGCTACCGCTGGGTTGGTCGGCGCTACCGCTGGGTAGGTCGGCGCTACCGCTGGGAAGGTCGGCGCTACCGCTGAGTAGGTCGGCGCTACAGTTGTACGTCGGCGCTACCTTTTAGTAGGTCGGCGCAACCTTTAAGTAGGTCGGCGCCACCGCTAAGTAGGTCGGGGCTACCGCTGTGTAGGTCGGCGCTACCGCTGGGTAGGTCGGCGCTACCGCTGAGTAGGTCGGCGCTACCGCTGAGTACGTCGGCGCTACCTTTTAGTAGGTCGGCGCTACCTTTGAGTACGTCGCGCTACCTTGTAGTTGGTCGGCGCTACCTTTGAGTAGGTCGGCGCCACTGCTATATAGGTCGGCGCTATCGCTGGGTAGGTCGGCGCTACCGCTGAGTAGGTCGGCGCTACCGCTGAATAGGTCGGCGCTACCGCTGAGTAGGTCGGCGCTACCGCTGGGTATGTCGGCGCTTCCACTGGGTAGGTCGGCGCTACCGCTGAGTAGGTCGGCGCTACCGCTGAGTAGGTCGGCGCTACAGTTGAGTACGTCGGCGCTACCTTTTAGTAGGTCGGCGCTACCGCTGTGTAGGTCGGCGCTACCGCTGAGTAGGTAGGCGCTACAGTTGAGTACGTCGGCGCTACCTTTTAGTAGGTCGGCGCTACCTTTTAGTAGGTCGGCGCTACCTTTTAGTAGGTCAGTGCCACCTTTGAGTAGGTCGGCGCCACCGCTAAGTAGGTCGGCGCTACCGCTGGGTAGGTCGGCGCTACCGCTGGGTAGGTCGGCGCTACCGCTGAGTAGGTCGGCGCTACCGCTGAGTAGGTCGGCGCTACCGCTGGGTAGGTCGGCGCTACCTCTGAGTACGTCGGCGCTACCTTTTAGTAGGTCAGCGCTACCTTTGAGTAGGTCTGCGCCACCGCTAAGTAGGTCGCCGATACCGCTAAGTAGGTCGCCGCTACCGCTGGGTAGGTCGGCGCTACCGCTAGATAGGTCGGCGCTACCGCTGGGTAGGTCGGCGCTACCGCTGAGTAGGTCGGCGCTACCGCTGAGTAGGTCGGTGCTACCGCTGGGTAGGTCGGCGCTACCGTTTTGTAGGTCGGCGCTACCTTTGAGTAGGTCTGCGCCACCGCTAAGTAGGTCGCCGCTACCGCTGGGTAGGTCGGCGCTACCGCTGGATAGGTCGGCGCTACCGCTGGGTAGGTCGGCGCTACCGCTAAGTAGGTCGGCGCTACCGCTGGGTAGGTCGGCGCTACCGCTGGGTAGGTCGGCGCTACCGCTGAGTAGGTCGGCGCTACCTTTTAGTAGGTCGGCGCTACCTTTGAGTAGGTCGGCGCTACCGCCGAGTAGGTCGGCGCTACAGTTGAGTACGTCGGCGCTACCTTTTAGTAGGTCGGCGCTACCTTTTAGTAGGTCGGCGCTACCTTTTAGTAGGTCGGTGCCACCTTTGAGTAGGTCGTCGCCACCGCTAAGTAGGTCGGCGCTACCGCTGGGTAGGTCGGCGCTACCGCTAGGTAGGTCGGCGCTACCGCTGAGTAGGTCGGCGCTACCGCTGAGTAGGTCGGCGCTACCGCTGGGTAGGTCGGCGCTACCGCTGGGTAGGCCGGCGCTACCTCTGAGTACGTCGGCGCTACCTTTTAGTAGGTCAGCGCTACCTTTGAGTAGGTCTGCGCCACCGCTAAACAGGTCGCCGCTACCGCTGGGTAGGTCGGCGCTACCGCTGGGTAGGTCGGCGCTACCCCTGAGTAGGTCGGCGCTACCGCTAAGTAGGTCGGCGCTACAGTTGAGTACGTCGGCGCTACCGCTGAGTAGGTCGGCGCTACCGCTGAGTAGGTCGGTGCTACCGCTGGGTAGGTCGGCGCTACCGCTGGGTAGGTCGGCGCTACCTCTGAGTACGTCGGCGCTACCTTTTAGTTTGTCGGCGCTACCTTTGCGTAGGTCGGCGCCACTGCTATATAGGTCGGCGCTACCGCTGAGTAGGTCGGCGCTACCGCTGAGTAGGTCGGCGCTACCGCTGGGTAGGTCGGCGCTACCGCTAAGTAGGTCGGCGCTACCGCTGGGTAGGTCGGCGCTACCGCTGGGTAGGTCGGCGCTACCGCTGAGTAGGTCGGCGCTACAGTTGAGTACGTCGGCGCTACCTTTTAGTAGGTTGGCGCTACCGCTGTGTAGGTCGGCGCTACCGCTGAGTAAGTCGGCGCTACAGTTGAGTACGTCGGCGCTACTTTTTAGTAGGTCAGCGCTACCTTTTAGTAGGTCGGCGCTACCTTTTAGTAGGTCGGTGCCACCTTTGAGTAGGTCGGCGCCACCGCTAAGTAGGTCGGCGCTACCGCTGGGTAGGTCGGCGCTACCGCTGGGTAGGTCGGCGCTACCGCTGAGTAGGTCGGCGCTACCGCTGAGTAGGTCGGCGCTACCGCTGAGTAGGTCGGCGATACCGCTGAGTAGGTCGGCGCTACCGCTGGGTAGGTCGGCGCTACACCTGGGTAGGCCGGCGCTACCTCTGAGTACGTCGGCGCTACCTTTTAGTAGGTCAGCGCTACCTTTGAGTAGGTCTGCGCCACCGCTAAGTATGTCGCCGCTACCGCTAAGTAGGTCGCCGCTACCGCTGGGTAGGTCGGCGCTACCGCTAGATAGGTCGGCGCTACCGCTGGGTAGGTCGGCGCTACCGCTGAGTATGTCGGCGCTACCCCTGAGTAAGTCGGCGCTACCGCTGGGTAGGTCGGCGCTACCGCTGGGTAGGTCGGCGCTACCTCTGAGTACGTCGGCGCTACCTTTCAGTAGGTCGGCGCTACCGCTGAGTAGGTCGGCGCTACCGCTGGGTAAGTCGGCGCTACCGTTTTGTAGTTCGGCGCTACCTTTGAGTAGGTCTGCGCCACCGCTAAGTAGGTCGTCGCTACCGCTGAGTAGGTCGGCGCTACCGCTGGGTAGGTCGGCGCTACCTCTGAGTACGTCGGCGCTACCTTTTAGTTGGTCGGCGCTACCTTTGAGTAGGTCGGCGCCACTGCTATATAGGTCGGCGCTACCGCTGAGTAGGTCGGCGCTACCGCTGAGTAGGTCGGCGCTACCGCTGGGTAGATCGGCGCTACCGCTAAGTTGGTCGGCGCTACCGCTGGGTAGGTCGGCGCTACCGCTGGGTAGGTCGGCGCTACCGCTGAGTAGGTCGGCGCTACCTTTTAGTAGGTCGGCGCTACCTTTGAGTAGGTTGGCGCTACCGCCGAGTAGGTCGGCGCTACAGTTGAGTACGTCGGCGCTACCTTTTAGTAGGTCGGCGCTACCTTTGAGTAGGTCGGCGCTACCGCCGGGTAGGTCGGCGCTACCGCTAGGTAGGTCGGCGCTACCGCTGGGTAGGTCGGCGCTACTATGGGTAGGTCGGCGCTACCGCTGAGTAGGTCGGCGCTACCGCTGAGTAGGTCGGCGCTACAGTTGAGTACGTCGGCGCTACCTTTTAGTAGGTCGGCGCTACCGCTGGGTAGGTCGGCGCTACCGCTACGTAGGTCGGCGCTACCGCTAAGTAGGTCGGCGCTACCGCTGAGTAGGTCGGCGCTACCGCTGGGTAGGTTGGCGCTACACCTGGGTAGGTTGGCGTTACCTCTGAGTTCGTCGGCGCCACCTTTTAGTAGGTCAGCGCTACCTTTGAGTAGGTCTGCGCCACCGCTAAGTAGGTCGCCGCTACCGCTAAGTAGGTCGCCGCTACCGCTGGGTAGGTCGGCGCTACCGCAGGATAGGTCGGCGCTACCGCTGGGTAGGTCGGCGCTACCGCTGAGTAGGTCGGCGCTACCGCTGAGTAGGTCGGCGCTACCGCTGAGTAGGTCGGCGCTACCGCTAGGTAGGTCGGCGCTACCTCTGAGTACGTCGGCGCTACCTTTCAGTAGGTCGGCGCAACCGCTGAGTAGGTCGGCGCTACCGCTGGGTAAGTCGGCGCTACCGTTTTGTAGGTTGGCGCTACCTTTGAGTAGGTCTGCGCCACCGCTAAGTAGGTCGCCGCTACCGCTGGGTAGGTCGGCGCTACCGCTGGATAGGTCGCGCTACCGCTGGGTAGGTCGGCGCTACCGCTGAGTAGGTCGGCGCTACCGCTGGGTAGGTCGGCGCAAGCTCTGAGTACGTCGGCGCTACCTTTGAGTAGGTCGGCGCCACTGCTATATAGGTCGGCGCTACCGCTGAGTAGGTCGGCGCTACCGCTGTGTAGGTCGGCGCTACCGCTGAGTAGGTCGGCACTACAGTTGAGTTCGTCGGCGCTACCTTTTAGTAGGTCGGCGCTACCTTTTAGTAGGTCGGCGCTACCATTTAGTAGGTCGGCGCCACCTTTGAGTAGGTCGGCGCCACCGCTAAGTAGGTCGGCGCTACCGCTGGGTAGGTCGGCGCTACCGCTGGGTAGGTCGGCGCTACCTCTGAGTACGTCGGCGCTACCTTTCAGTAGGTCGGCGCTACCGCTGAGTAGGTCGGCGTTACCGCTGGGTAAGTCGGCGCTACGGTTTTGTAGGTCGGCGCTTCCTTTGATTAGGTCTGCGCCACCGCTAAGTAGATCGCCGCTACCGCTGGGTAGGTCGGTGCTACCGCTGGATAAGTCGGCGCTACCGCTGGGTAGGTCGGCGCTACCGCTGAGTAGGTCGGCGCTACCGCTGGGTAGGTCGGCGCTACCTCTGAGTACGTCGGCGCTACCTTGTAGTTGGTCGGCGCTACCTTTGAGTAGGTCGGCGCCACTGCTATATAGGTCGGCGCTATCGCTGGGTAGGTCGGCGCTACCGCTGAGTAGGTTTGCGCTACCGCTGAGTAGGTCGGCGCTACCGCTGGGTAGGTCGGCGCTACCGCTGGGTAGGTCGGCGCTACCGCTGGGTAGGTCGGCGCTACCGCTGGGAAGGTCGGCGCTACCGCTGAGTAGGTCGGCGCTACTGTTGTACGTCGGCGCTACCTTTTAGTAGGTCGGCGCTACCTTTAAGTAGGTCGGCGCCACCGCTAAGTAGGTCGGGGCTACCGCTGTGTAGGTCGGCGCTACCGCTGGGTAGGTCGGCGCTACCGCTGAGTAGGTCGGCGCTACCGCTGAGTACGTCGGCGCTACCTTTTAGTAGGTCGGCGCTACCTTTGAGTACGTCGCGCTACCTTGTAGTTGGTCGGCGCTACCTTTGAGTAGGTCGGCGCCACTGCTATATAGGTCGGCGCTATCGCTGGGTAGGTCGGCGCTACCGCTGAGTAGGTCGGCGCTACCGCTGAATAGGTCGGCGCTACCGCTGAGTAGGTCGGCGCTACCGCTGGGTATGTCGGCGCTTCCACTGGGTAGGTCGGCGCTACCGCTGAGTAGGTCGGCGCTACCGCTGAGTAGGTCGGCGCTACAGTTGAGTACGTCGGCGCTACCTTTTAGTAGGTCGGCGCTACCGCTGTGTAGGTCGGCGCTACCGCTGAGTAGGTCGGCGCCACAGTTGAGTACGTCGGCGCTACCTTTTAGTAGGTCGGCGCTACCTTTTAGTAGGTCGGCGCTACCTTTTAGTAGGTCGGTGCCACCTTTGAGTAGGTCGGCACCACCGCTAAGTAGGTCGGCGCTACCGCTGGGTAGGTCGGCGCTACCGCTGGGTAGGTCGGCGCTACCGCTGAGTAGGTCGGCGCTACCGCTGAGTAGGTCGGCGCTACCGCTGGGTAGGTCGGCGCTACACCTGGGTAGGCCGGCGCTACCTCTGAGTACGTCGGCGCTACCTTTTAGTAGGTCAGCGCTACCTTTGAGTAGGTCTGCGCCACCGCTAAGTAGGTCGCCGCTACCGCTAAGTAGGTCGCCGCTACCGCTGGGTAGGTCGGCGCTACCGCAGGATAGGTCGGCGCTACCGCTGGGTAGGTCGGCGCTACCGCTGAGTACGTCGGCGCTACCTTTCAGTAGGTCGGCGCTACCGCTGAGTAGGTCGGCGCTACCGCTGGGTAAGTCCGCGCTACCGTTTTGTAGGTTGGCGCTTCCTTTGAGTAGGTCTGCGCCACCGCTAAGTAGGTCGCCGCTACCGCTGGGTAGGTCGGCGCTACCGCTGGATAGGTCGCGCTACCGCTGGGTAGGTCGGCGCTACCGCTGAGTAGGTCGGCGCTACCGCTGGGTAGGTCGGCGCAAGCTCTGAGTACGTCGGCGCTACCTTTGAGTAGGTCGGCGCCACTGCTATATAGGTCGGCGCTACCGCTGAGTAGGTCGGCGCTACCGCTGTGTAGGTCGGCGCTACCGCTTAGTAGGTCGGCACTACAGTTGAGTACGTCGGCGCTACCTTTTAGTAGGTCGGCGCTACCTTTTAGTAGGTCGGCGCTACCATTTAGTAGGTCGGCGCCACCTTTGAGTAGGTCGGCGCCACCGCTAAGTAGGTCGGCGCTACCGCTGGGTAGGTCGGCGCTACCGCTGGGTAGGTCGGCGCTACCTCTGAGTACGTCGGCGCTACCTTTCAGTAGGTCGGCGCTACCGCTGAGTAGGTCGGCGTTACCGCTGGGTAAGTCGGCGCTACGGTTTTGTAGGTCGGCGCTTCCTTTGATTAGGTCTGCGCCACCGCTAAGTAGGTCGCCGCTACCGCTGGGTAGGTCGGTGCTACCGCTGGATAAGTCGGCGCTACCGCTGGGTAGGTCGGCGCTACCGCTGAGTAGGTCGGCGCTACCGCTGGGTAGGTCGGCGCTACCTCTGAGTACGTCGGCGCTACCTTGTAGTTGGTCGGCGCTACCTTTGAGTAGGTCGGCGCCACTGCTATATAGGTCGGCGCTATCGCTGGGTAGGTCGGCGCTACCGCTGAGTAGGTCGGCGCTACCGCTGAGTAGGTCGGCGCTACCGCTGGGTAGGTCGGCGCTACCGCTGGGTAGGTCGGCGCTACCGCTGGGTAGGTCGGCGCTACCGCTGGGAAGGTCGGCGCTACCGCTGAGTAGGTCGGCGCTACAGTTGTACGTCGGCGCTACCTTTTAGTAGGTCGGCGCTACCTTTAAGTAGGTCGGCGCCACCGCTAAGTAGGTCGGGGCTACCGCTGTGTAGGTCGGCGCTACCGCTGGGTAGGTCGGCGCTACCGCTGAGTAGGTCGGCGCTACCGCTGAGTACGTCGGCGCTACCTTTTAGTAGGTCGGCGCTACCTTTGAGTACGTCGCGCTACCTTGTAGTTGGTCGGCGCTACCTTTGAGTAGGTCGGCGCCACTGCTATATAGGTCGGCGCTATCGCTGGGTAGGTCGGCGCTACCGCTGAGTAGGTCGGCGCTACCGCTGAATAGGTCGGCGCTACCGCTGAGTAGGTCGGTGATACCGCTGGGTATGTCGGCGCTTCCACTGGGTAGGTCGGCGCTACCGCTGAGTAGGTCGGCGCTACCGCTGAGTATGTCGGCGCTACAGTTGAGTACGTCGGCGCTACCTTTTAGTAGGTCGGCGCTACCGCTGTGTAGGTCGGCGCTACCGCTGAGTAGGTCGGCGCTACAGTTGAGTACGTCGGCGCTACCTTTTAGTAGGTCGGCGCTACCTTTTAGTAGTTCGGCGCTACCTTTTAGTAGGTCGGTGCCACCTTTGAGTAGGTCGGCACCACCGCTAAGTAGGTCGGCGCTACCGCTGGGTAGGTCGGCGCTACCGCTGGGTAGGTCGGCGCTACCGCTGAGTAGGTCGGCGCTACCGCTGAGTAGGTCGGCGCTACCGCTGGGTAGGTCGGCGCTACACCTGGGTAGGCCGGCGCTACCTCTGAGTACGTCGGCGCTACCTTTTAGTAGGTCAGCGCTACCTTTGAGTAGGTCTGCGCCACCGCTAAGTAGGTCGCCGATACCGCTAAGTAGGTCGCCGCTACCGCTGGGTAGGTCAGCGCTACCGCTAGATAGGTCGGCGCTACCGCTGGGTAGGTCGGCGCTACCGCTGAGTAGGTCGGCGCTACCGCTGAGTAGGTCGGTGCTACCGCTGGGTAGGTCGGCGCTACCGCTGGGTAGGTCGGCGCTACCTCTGAGTACGTCGGCGCTACCGCTGAGTAGGTCGGCGCTACCGCTGGGTAGGTCGGCGCTACCGCTAAGTAGGTCGGCGCTACCGCTGGGTAGGTCGGCGCTACCGCTGGGTAGGTCGGCGCTACCGCTGAGTAGGTCGGCGCTACCTTCTAGTAGGTCGGCGCTACCTTTGAGTAGGTCGGCGCTACCGCTGAGTAGGTCGGCGCTACCGCTGAGTAGGTCGGCGCTACCGCTGGGTAGGTCGGCGCTATCGCTGGGTAGGTCGGCGCTACCGCTGAGTAGGTCGGCGCTACCGCTGAATAGGTCGGCGCTACCGCTGAGTAGGTCGGCGCTACCGCTGGGTATGTCGGCGCTTCCACTGGGTAGGTCGGCGCTACCGCTGAGTAGGTCGGCGCTACCGCTGAGTAGGTCGGCGCTACAGTTGAGTACGTCGGCGCTACCTTTTAGTAGGTCGGCGCTACCGCTGTGTAGGTCGGCGCTACCGCTGAGTAGGTCGGCGCTACAGTTGAGTACGTCGGCGCTACCTTTTAGTAGGTCGGCGCTACCTTTTAGTAGGTCGGCGCTACCTTTTAGTAGATCGGTGCCACCTTTGAGTAGGTCGGCACCACCGCTAAGTAGGTCGGCGCTACCGCTGGGTAGGTCGGCGCTACCGCTGGGTAGGTCGGCGCTACCGCTGAGTAGGTCGGCGCTACCGCTGAGTAGGTCGGCGCTACCGCTGGGTAGGTCGGCGCTACACCTGGGTAGGCCGGCGCTACCTCTGAGTACGTCGGCGCTACCTTTTAGTAGGTCAGCGCTACCTTTGAGTAGGTCTGCGCCACCGCTAAGTAGGTCGCCGATACCGCTAAGTAGGTCGCCGCTACCGCTGGGTAGGTCGGCGCTACCGCTAGATAGGTCGGCGCTACCGCTGGGTAGGTCGGCGCTACCGCTGAGTAGGTCGGCGCTACCGCTGAGTAGGTCGATGCTACCGCTGGGTAGGTCGGCGCTACCGCTGGGTAGGTCGGCGCTACCTCTGAGTACGTCGGCGCTACCGCTGAGTAGGTCGGCGCTACCGCTGGGTAGGTCGGCGCTACCGCTAAGTAGGTCGGCGCTACCGCTGGGTAGGTCGGCGCTACCGCTGGGTAGGTCGGCGCTACCGCTGAGTAGGTCGGCGCTACCTTCTAGTAGGTCGGCGCTACCTTTGAGTAGGTCGGCGCTACCGCTGAGTAGGTCGGCGCTACCGCTGGGTAGGTCGGCGCTACCGCTGGGTTGGTCGGCGCTACCGCTGGGTAGGTCGGCGCTACCGCTGGGAAGGTCGGCGCTACCGCTGAGTAGGTCGGCGCTACAGTTGTACGTCGGCGCTACCTTTTAGTAGGTCGGCGCTACCTTTAAGTAGGTCGGCGCCACCGCTAAGTAGGTCGGGGCTACCGCTGTGTAGGTCGGCGCTACCGCTGGGTAGGTCGGCGCTACCGCTGAGTAGGTCGGCGCTACCGCTGAGTACGTCGGCGCTACCTTTTAGTAGGTCGGCGCTACCTTTGAGTACGTCGCGCTACCTTGTAGTTGGTCGGCGCTACCTTTGAGTAGGTCGGCGCCACTGCTATATAGGTCGGCGCTATCGCTGGGTAGGTCGGCGCTACCGCTGAGTAGGTCGGCGCTACCGCTGAATAGGTCGGCGCTACCGCTGAGTAGGTCGGCGCTACCGCTGGGTATGTCGGCGCTTCCACTGGGTAGGTCGGCGCTACCGCTGAGTAGGTCGGCGCTACCGCTGAGTAGGTCGGCGCTACAGTTGAGTACGTCGGCGCTACCTTTTAGTAGGTCGGCGCTACCGCTGTGTAGGTCGGCGCTACCGCTGAGTAGGTCGGCGCTACAGTTGAGTACGTCGGCGCTACCTTTTAGTAGGTCGGCGCTACCTTTTAGTAGGTCGGCGCTACCTTTTAGTAGGTCGGTGCCACCTTTGAGTAGGTCGGCGCCACCGCTAAGTAGGTCGGCGCTACCGCTGGGTAGGTCGGCGCTACCGCTGGGTAGGTCGGCGCTACCGCTGAGTAGGTCGGCGCTACCGCTGAGTAGGTCGGCGCTACCGCTGGGTAGGTCGGCGCTACACCTGGGTAGGCCGGCGCTACCTCTGAGTACGTCGGCGCTACCTTTTAGTAGGTCAGCGCTACCTTTGAGTAGGTCTGCGCCACCGCTAAGTAGCTCGCCGATACCGCTAAGTAGGTCGCCGCTACCGCTGGGTAGGTCGGCGCTACCGCTAGATAGGTCGGCGCTACCGCTGGGTAGGTCGGCGCTACCGCTGAGTAGGTCGGCGCTACCGCTGAGTAGGTCGGTGCTACCGCTGGGTAGGTCGGCGCTACCGCTGGGTAGGTCGGCGCTACCTCTGAGTACGTCGGCGCTACCGCTGAGTAGGTCGGCGCTACCGCTGGGTAGGTCGGCGCTACCGCTAAGTAGGTCGGCGCTACCGCTGGGTAGGTCGGCGCTACCGCTGGGTAGGTCGGCGCTACCGCTGAGTAGGTCGGCGCTACCTTTTAGTAGGTCGGCGCTACCTTTGAGTAGGTCGGCGCTACCGCCGAGTAGGTCGGCGCTACAGTTGAGTACGTCGGCGCTACCTTTTAGTAGGTCGGCGCTACCTTTTAGTAGGTCGGCGCTACCTTTTAGTAGGTCGGTGCCACCTTTGAGTAGGTCGTCGCCACCGCTAAGTAGGTCGGCGCTACCGCTGGGTAGGTCGGCGCTACCGCTGAGTAGGTCGGCGCTACCGCTGGGTAGGTCGGCGCTACCGCTGGGTAGGCCGGCGCTACCTCTGAGTACGTCGGCGCTACCTTTTAGTAGGTCAGCGCTACCTTTGAGTAGGTCTGCGCCACCGCTAAACAGGTCGCCGCTACCGCTGGGTAGGTCGGCGCTACCGCTGGGTAGGTCGGCGCTACCCCTGAGTAGGTCGGCGCTACCGCTAAGTAGGTCGGCGCTACAGTTGAGTACGTCGGCGCTACCGCTGAGTAGGTCGGCGCTACCGCTGAGTAGGTCGGTGCTACCGCTGGGTAGGTCGGCGCTACCGCTGGGTAGGTCGGCGCTACCTCTGAGTACGTCGGCGCTACCTTTTAGTAGGTCAGCGCTACCTTTGAGTAGGTCTGCGCCACCGCTAAACAGGTCGCCGCTACCGCTGGGTAGGTCGGCGCTACCGCTGGGTAGGTCGGCGCTACCCCTGAGTAGGTCGGCGCTACCGCTAAGTAGGTCGGCGCTACAGTTGAGTACGTCGGCGCTACCGCTGAGTAGGTCGGCGCTACCGCTGAGTAGGTCGGTGCTACCGCTGGGTAGGTCGGCGCTACCGCTGGGTAGGTCGGCGCTACCTCTGAGTACGTCGGCGCTACCTTTTAGTTGGTCGGCGCTACCTTTGCGTAGGTCAGCGCCACTGCTATATAGGTCGGCGCTACCGCTGAGTAGGTCGGCGCTACCGCTGAGTAGGTCGGTGCTACCGCTGGGTAGGTCGGCGCTACCGCTAAGTAGGTCGGCGCTACCACTGGGTAGGTCGGCGCTACCGCTGGGTAGGTCGGCGCTACCGCTGAGTAGGTCGGCGCTACCACTGGGTAGGTCGGCGCTACCGCTGGGTAGGTCGGCGCTACCGCTGAGTAGGTCGGCGCTACAGTTGAGTACGTCGGCGCTACCTTTTAGTAGGTTGGCGCTACCGCTGTGTAGGCCGGCGCTACCGCTGAGTAAGTCGGCGCTACAGTTGAGTACGTCGGCGCTACTTTTTAGTAGGTCAGCGCTACCTTTTAGTAGGTCGGCGATACCTTTTAGTAGGTCGGTGCCACCTTTGAGTAGGTCGGCGCCACCGCTAAGTAGGTCGGCGCTACCGCTGGGTAGGTCGGCGCTACCGCTGGGTAGGTCGGCGCTACCGCTGAGTAGGTCGGCGCTACCGCTGAGTAGGTCGGCGCTACCGCTGAGTAGGTCGGCGCTACCGCTGAGTAGGTCGGCGCTACCGCTGGGTAGGTCGGCGCTACACCTGGGTAGGCCGGCGCTACCTCTGAGTACGTCGGCGCTACCTTTTAGTAGGTCAGCGCTACCTTTGAGTAGGTCTGCGCCACCGCTAAGTATGTCGCCGCTACCGCTAAGTAGGTCGCCGCTACCGCTGGGTAGGTCGGCGCTACCGCTAGATAGGTCGGCGCTACCGCTGGGTAGGTCGGTGCTACCGCTGAGTAGGTCGGCGCTACCCCTGAGTAGGTCGGCGCTACCGCTGGGTAGGTCGGCGCTACCGCTGGGTAGGTCGGCGCTACCTCTGAGTACGTCGGCGCTACCTTTCAGTAGGTCGGCGCTACCGCTGAGTAGGTCGGCGCTACCGCTGGGTAAGTCGGCGCTACCGTTTTGTAGTTCGGCGCTACCTTTGAGTAGGTCTGCGCCACCGCTAAGTAGGTCGTCGCTACCGCTGAGTAGGTCGGCGCTACCGCTGGGTAGGTCGGCGCTACCGCTGAGTACGTCGGCGCTACCTTTTAGTTGGTCGGCGCTACCTTTGAGTAGGTCGGCGCCACTGCTATATAGGTCGGCGCTACCGCTGAGTAGGTCGGCGCTACCGCTGAGTAGGTCGGCGCTACCGCTGGGTAGATCGGCGCTACCGCTAAGTTGGTCGGCGCTACCGCTGGGTAGGTCGGCGCTACCGCTGGGTAGGTCGGCGCTACCGCTGAGTAGGTCGGCGCTACCTTTTAGTAGGTCGGCGCTACCTTTGAGTAGGTTGGCGCTACCGCCGAGTAGGTCGGCGCTACAGTTGAGTACGTCGGCGCTACCTTTTGGTAGGTCGGCGCTACCTTTTAGTAGGTCGGCGCTACCTTTTAGTAGGTCGGTGCCACCTTTGAGTAGGTCGTCGCCACCGCTAAGTAGGTGGGCGCTACCGCTGGGTAGGTCGGCGCTACCGCTGGGTAGGTCGGCGCTACCGCTGAGTAGGTCGGCGCTACCGCTGAGTAGGTCGGCGCTACCGCTGGGTAGGTCGACGCTACCGCTGGGTAGGCCGGCGCTAAATCTGAGTACGTCGGCGCTACCTTTTAGTAGGTCAGCGCTACCTTTGAGTAGGTCTGCGCCACCGCTAAGTAGGTCGCCGCTACCGCTGGGTAGGTCGGCGCTACCGCTGGGTAGGTCGGCGCTACCCCTGAGTAGGTCGGCGCTACCGCTGAGTACGTCGGCGCTACCTTTTAGTAGGTCGGCGCTACCTTTGAGTAGGTCGGCGCTACCGACGGGTAGGTCGGCGCTACCGCTGGGTAGGTCGGCGCTACCGCTGGGTAGGTCGGCGCTACCGCTGAGTAGGTCGGCGCTACCGCTGAGTAGGTCGGCGCTACAGTTGAGTACGTCGGCGCTACCTTTTAGTAGGTCGGCGCTACCGCTGTGTAGGTCGGCGCTACCGCTGAGTAGGTCGGCGCTACCTTTCAGTAGGTCGGCGCTACCGCTGGGTAGGCCGGCGCTACCTCTGAGTACGTCGGCGCTACCTTTTAGTAGGTCAGCGCTACCTTTGAGTTGGTCTGCGCCACCGCTAAGTAGGTCGCCGCTACCGCTGGGTAGGTCGGCGCCACCGCTGGGTAGGTTGGCGCTACCGCTGGGTAGGTCGGCGCTACCGCTGGATAGGTCGGCGCTACCGCTGGGTAGATCGGCGCTACCGCTGAGTAGGTCGGAGCTACTGCTGGGTAGGTCGGCGCTACCGCTGAGTACGTCGGCGCTACCTTTTAGTAGGTCGGCGCTACCTTTGACTAGGTCGGCGCTACCGCCGGGTAGGTCGGCGCTACCGCTGGGTAGGTCGGCGTTACCGCTGGGTAGGTCGGCGCTACCGCTGAGTAGGTCGGCGCTACCGCTGAGTAGGTCGGCGCTACAGTTGAGTACGTCGGCGCTACCTTTTAGTAGGTTGGCGCTACCGCTGTGTAGGTCGGCGCTACCGCTGAGTAGGTCGGCGCTACAGTTGAGTACGTCGGCGCTACCTTTTAGTAGGTCGGCGCTACCTTTTAGTAGGTCGGCGCTACCTTTTAGTAGGTCGGTGCCACCTTTGAGTAGGTCGGCGCCACCGCTAAGTAGGTCGGCGCTACCGCTGGGTAGGTCGGCGCTACCGCTGGGTAGGTCGGCGCTACCGCTGAGTAGGTCGGCGCTACCGCTGAGTAGGTCGGCGCTACCGCTGAGTAGGTCGGCGCTACCGCTGAGTAGGTCGGCGCTACCGCTGGGTAGGTCGGCGCTACACCTGGGTAGGCCGGCGCTACCTCTGAGTACGTCGGCGCTACCGTTTTGTAGGTCGGCGCTACCTTTGAGTAGGTCTGCGCCACCGCTAAGTAGGTCGCCGCTACCGCTAAGTAGGTCGCCGCTACCGCTGGGTAGGTCGGCGCTACCGCTAGATAGGTTGGCGCTACCGCTGGGTAGGTCGGCGCTACCTCTGAGTACGTCGGCGCTACCTTTTAGTTGGTCGGCGCTACCTTTGAGTAGGTCAGCGCCAGTGCTATATAGGTCGGCGCTACCGCTGAGTAGGTCGGCGCTACCGCTGTGTAGGTCGGCGCTACCGCTGAGTAGGTCGGCACTACAGTTGTGTACGTCGGCGCTACCTTTTAGTAGGTCGGCGCTACCTTTTAGTAGGTCGGCGCTACCATTTAGTAGGTCGGCGCCACCTTTGAGTAGGTCGGCGCCACCGCTAAGTAGGTCGGCGCTACCGCTGGGTAGGTCGGCGCTACCGCTGGGTAGGTCGGCGCTACCTCTGAGTACGTCGGCGCTACCTTTCAGTAGGTCGGCGCTACCGCTGAGTAGGTCGGCGCTACCGCTGGGTAAGTCGGCGCTACGGTTTTGTAGGTCGGCGCTACCTTTGAGTAGGTCTGCGCCACCGCTAAGTAGGTCGCCGCTACCGCTGGGTAGGTCGGCGCTACCGCTGGATAAGTCGGCGCTACCGCTGGGTAGGTCGGCGCTACCGCTGAGTAGGTCGGCGCTACCGCTGGGTAGGTCGGCGCTACCTCTGAGTACGTCGGCGCTACCTTTTAGTTGGTCGGCGCTACCTTTAAGTAGGTCGGCGCCACTGCTATATAGGTCGGCGCTATCGCTGGGTAGGTCGGCGCTACCGCTGAGTAGGTCGGCGCTACCGCTGAGTAGGTCGGCGCTACCGCTGAGTAGGTCGGCGCTACCGCTGGGTAGGTCGGCGCTACCGCTGGGTAGGTCGGCGCTACCGCTGGGTAGGTCGGCGCTATCGCTGGGTAGGTCGGCGCTACCGCTGAGGAAGTCGGCGCTACAGTTGAGTACGTCGGCGCTACCTTTTAGTAGGTTGGCGCTACCGCTGTGTAGGTCGGCGCTACCGCTGAGTAAGTCGGCGCTACAGTTGAGTACGTCGGCGCTACCTTTTAGTAGGTCAGCGCTACCTTTTAGTAGGTCGGTGCCACCTTTGAGTAGGTCGGCGCCACCGCTAAGTAGGTCGGCGCTACCGCTGGGTAGGTCGGCGCTACCGCTGGGTAGGTCGGCGCTACCGCTGAGTAGGTCGGCGCTACCGCTGAGTAGGTCGGCGCTACCGCTGAGTAGGTCGGCGCTACCGCTGGGTAGGTCGGCGCTACCTCTGAGTACGTCGGCGCTACCTTTTAGTTGGTCGGCGCTACCTTTGAGTAGGTCAGCGCCAGTGCTATATAGGTCGGCGCTACCGCTGAGTAGGTCGGCGCTACCGCTGTGTAGGTCGGCGCTACCGCTGAGTAGGTCGGCACTACAGTTGAGTACGTCGGCGCTACCTTTTAGTAGGTCGGCGCTACCTTTTAGTAGGTCGGCGCTACCATTTAGTAGGTCGGCGCCACCTTTGAGTAGGTCGGCGCCACCGCTAAGTAGGTCGGCGCTACCGCTGGGTAGGTCGGCGCTACCGCTGGGTGGGTCGGTGCTACCTCTGAGTACGTCGGCGCTACCTTTCAGTAGGTCGGCGCTACCGCTGAGTAGAACGGCGCTACCGCTGGGTAAGTCGGCGCTACGGTTTTGTAGGTCGGCGCTACCTTTGAGTAGGTCTGCGCCACCGCTAAGTAGGTCGCCGCTACCGCTGGGTAGGTCGGCGCTACCGCTGGATAAGTCGGCGCTACCGCTGGGTAGGTCGGCGCTACCGCTGAGTAGGTCGGCGCTACCGCTGGGTAGGTCGGCGCTACCTCTGAGTACGTCGGCGCTACCTTTTAGTTGGTCGGCGCTACCTTTAAGTAGGTCGGCGCCACTGCTATATAGGTCGGCGCTATCGCTAAGTAGGTCGGCGCTACCGCTGGGTAGGTCGGCGCTACCGCTGGGTAGGTCGGCGCTACCGCTGAGTAGGTCGGCGCTACCGCTGAGTAGGTCGGCGCTACCGCTGGGTAGGTTGGCGCTACACCTGGGGAGGCCGGCGCTACCTCTGAGTACGTCGGCGCTACCTTTTAGTAGGTCAGCGCTACCTTTCAGTGGGTCGGCGCCACCGCTAAGTAGGTCGCCGCTACCGCTAAGTAGGTCGGCGCTACCGCTGGATAGGTCGGCGCTACCGCTGGATAGGTCGGCGCTACCGCTGAGTACGTCGGCGCTACCTTTTAGTTGGTCGGCGCTACCTTTGAGTAGGTCGGCGCCACTGCTATATAGGTCGGCGCTACCGCTAAGTAGGTCGGCGCTACCGCTGGGTAGGTCGGCGCTACCGCTGGGTAGGTCGGCGCTACCGCTGAGTAGGTCGGCGCTACCGCTGAGTAGGTCGGCGCTAACGCTGGGTAGGTTGGCGCTACACCTGGGGAGGCCGGCGCTACCTCTGAGTACGTCGGCGCTACCTTTTAGTAGGTCAGCGCTACCTTTCAGTGGGTCGGCGCCACCGCTAAGTAGGTCGCCGCTACCGCTAAGTAGGTCGCCGCTACCGCTGAGTAGGTCTGCGCCACCGCTAAGTAGGTCGCCGCTACCGCTGGGTAGGTCGGCGCTACCGCTGGGTAGGTCGGCTCTACCGCTGAGTAGGTTGGCGCTACCGCTGGGTAGGTCGGCGCTACCTCTGAGTACGTCGGCGCTACCTTTCAGTAGGTCGGCGCTACCGTTGAGTAGGTCGGCGCTACCGCTGGGTAAGTCGGCGCTACCGTTTTTTAGGTCGGCGCTACCTTTGAGTAGGTCTGCACCACCGCTAAGTAGGTCGCCGCTACCGCTGGGTAGGTCGGCGCTACCGCTGGATAGGTCGGCGCTACCGCTGGATAGGTCGGCGTTACCGCTGGGTAGGTCGGCGCTACAGCTGAGTAGGTCGGCGCTACCGCTGGGTAGGTCGGCGCTACCTCTGAGTACGTCGGCGCTACCTTTGAGTAGGTCGGCGCCACTGCTATATAGGTCGACGCTACCGCTAAGTAGGTCGGCGCTACCGCTGGGTAGGTCTGCGCCACCGCTAAGTAGGTCGCCGCTACCGCTGGGTAGGTCGGCGCTACCGCTGGATAGGTCGGCGCTACCGCTGGGTAGGTCGGCGCTACCGCTGAGTAGGTCGGCGCTACCGCTGGGTAGGTCGGCGCTACCCCTGAGTACGTCGGCGCTACCTTTCAGTAGGTCGGCGCTACCGCTGAGTAGGTCGGCGCTACCGCTGGGTAAGTCGGCGCTACCGTTTTGTAGGTCGGTGCTACCTTTGAGTAGGTCTGCGCCACCGCTAAGTAGGTCGCCGCTACCGCTGGGTAGGTCGGCGCTACCGCTGGATAGGTCGGCGCTACCGCTGGGTAGGTCGGCGATACCGCTGGGTAGGTCGGCGCTACCTCTGAGTACGTCGGCGCTACCTTTTAGTTGGTCGGCGCTACCTTTGAGTAGGTCAGCGCCAGTGCTATATAGGTCGGCGCTACCGCTGAGTAGGTCGGCGCTACCGCTGTGTAGGTCGGCGCTACCGCTGAGTAGGTCGGCACTACAGTTGTGTACGTCGGCGCTACCTTTTAGTAGGTCGGCGCTACCTTTTAGTAGGTCGGCGCTACCATTTAGTAGGTCGGCGCCACCTTTGAGTAGGTCGGCGCCACCGCTAAGTAGGTCGGCGCTACCGCTGGGTAGGTCGGCGCTACCGCTGGGTAGGTCGGCGCTACCTCTGAGTACGTCGGCGCTACCTTTCAGTAGGTCGGCGCTACCGCTGAGTAGGTCGGCGCTACCGCTGGGTAAGTCGGCGCTACGGTTTTGTAGGTCGGCGCTACCTTTGAGTAGGTCTGCGCCACCGCTAAGTAGGTCGCCGCTACCGCTGGGTAGGTCGGCGCTACCGCTGGATAAGTCGGCGCTACCGCTGGGTAGGTCGGCGCTACCGCTGAGTAGGTCGGCGCTACCGCTGGGTAGGTCGGCGCTACCTCTGAGTACGTCGGCGCTACCTTTTAGTTGGTCGGCGCTACCTTTAAGTAGGTCGGCGCCACTGCTATATAGGTCGGCGCTATCGCTGGGTAGGTCGGCGCTACCGCTGAGTAGGTCGGCGCTACCGCTGAGTAGGTCGGCGCTACCGCTGAGTAGGTCGGCGCTACCGCTGGGTAGGTCGGCGCTACCGCTGGGTAGGTCGGCGCTACCGCTGGGTAGGTCGGCGCTATCGCTGGGTAGGTCGGCGCTACCGCTGAGGAAGTCGGCGCTACAGTTGAGTACGTCGGCGCTACCTTTTAGTAGGTTGGCGCTACCGCTGTGTAGGTCGGCGCTACCGCTGAGTAAGTCGGCGCTACAGTTGAGTACGTCGGCGCTACCTTTTAGTAGGTCAGCGCTACCTTTTAGTAGGTCGGTGCCACCTTTGAGTAGGTCGGCGCCACCGCTAAGTAGGTCGGCGCTACCGCTGGGTAGGTCGGCGCTACCGCTGGGTAGGTCGGCGCTACCGCTGAGTAGGTCGGCGCTACCGCTGAGTAGGTCGGCGCTACCGCTGAGTAGGTCGGCGCTACCGCTGAGTAGGTCGGCGCTACCGCTGGGTAGGTCGGCGCTACACCTGGGTAGGCCGGCGCTACCTCTGAGTACGTCGGCGCTACCTTTTAGTAGGTCAGCGCTACCTTTGAGTAGGTCTGCGCCACCGCTAAGTAGGTCGCCGCTACCGCTAAGTAGGTCGCCGCTACCGCTGGGTAGGTCGGCGCTACCGCTAGATAGGTCGGCGCTACCGCTGGGTAGGTCGGCGCTACCGCTGAGTAGGTCGGCGCTACCCCTGAGTAGGTCGGCGCTACCGCTGGGTAGGTCGGCGCTACCGCTGGGGAGGTCGGCGCTACCTCTGAGTACGTCGGCGCTACCTTTCAGTAGGTCGGCGCTACCGCTGAGTAGGTCGGCGCTACCGCTGGGTAAGTCGGCGCTACCGTTTTGTAGTTCGGCGCTACCTTTGAGTAGGTCTGCGCCACCGCTAAGTAGGTCGTCGCTACCGCTGAGTAGGTCGGCGCTACCGCTGGGTAGGTCGGCGCTACCTCTGAGTACGTCGGCGCTACCTTTTAGTTGGTCGGCGCTACCTTTGAGTAGGTCGGCGCCACTGCTATATAGGTCGGCGCTACCGCTGAGTAGGTCGGCGCTACCGCTGAGTAGGTCGGCGCTACCGCTGGGTAGGTCGGCGCTACCACTAAGTTGGTCGGCGCTACCGCTGGGTAGGTCGGCGCTACCGCTGGGTAGGTCGGCGCTACCGCTGAGTAGGTCGGCGCTACCTTTTAGTAGGTCGGCGCTACCTTTGAGTAGGTTGGCGCTACCGCCGAGTAGGTCGGCGCTACAGTTGAGTACGTCGGCGCTACCTTTTGGTAGGTCGGCGCTACCTTTTAGTAGGTCGGCGCTACCTTTTAGTAGGTCTGTGCCACCTTTGAGTAGGTCGTCGCCACCGCTAAGTAGGTGGGCGCTACCGCTGGGTAGGTCGGCGCTACCGCTGGGTAGGTCGGCGCTACCGCTGAGTAGGTCGGCGCTACCGCTGAGTAGGTCGGCGCTACCGCTGGGTAGGTCGACGCTACCGCTGGGTAGGCCGGCGCTAAATCTGAGTACGTCGGCGCTACCTTTTAGTAGGTCAGCGCTACCTTTGAGTAGGTCTGCGCCACCGCTAAGTAGGTCGCCGCTACCGCTGGGTAGGTCGGCGCTACAGTTGAGTACGTCGGCGCTACCTTTTAGTAGGTCGGCGCTACCTTTAAGTAGGTCGGCGCCACCGTTAAATAGGTCGGGGCTACCGCTAAGTAGGTCGGCGCTACCGCTGGGTAGGTCGGCGCTACCGCTGAGTAGGTCGGCGCTGCCGCTGAGTACGTCGGCGCTACCTTTTAGTAGGTCGGCGCTACCTTTGAGTAGGTCGGCGCTACCGACTGGTAGGTCGGCGCTACCGCTGGGTAGGTCGGCGCTACCGCTGGGTAGGTCGGCGCTACCGCTGAGTAGGTCGGCGCTACCGCTGAGTAGGTCGGCGCTACAGTTGAGTACGTCGGCGCTACCTTTTAGTAGGTCGGCGCTACCGCTGTGTAGGTCGGCGCTACCGCTGAGTAGGTCGGCGCTACAGTTGAGTACGTCGGCGCTACCTTTAAGTAGGTCGGCGCTACCTTTTAGTAGGTCGGCGCTACCTTTTAGTAGGTCAGCGCTACCTTTGAGTAGGTCTGCGCCACCGCTAAGTAGGTCGCCGCTACCGCTGGGTAGGTTGGCGCTACCGCTGGGTAGGTCGGCGCTACCGCTGGATAGGTCGGCGCTACCGCTGGGTAGATCGGCGCTACTGCTGAGTAGGTCGGAGCTACTGCTGGGTAGGTCGGCGCTACAGCTGAGTACGTCGGCGCTACCTTTTAGAAGGTCGGCGCTACCTTTTAGTAGGTCTGCGCCACCGCTAAGTAGTTCGGCGCTACCGCTGAGTAGGTCGGCGCTACCGCTGGGTAAGTCGGCACTACCGTTTAGTAGGTCGGCGCTACCGCTGGATAGGTCGGCGCTACCAATGGGTAGGTCGGCGCTACCGCTGAGTAGGTCGGCGCTACCTCTGAGAACGTCGGCGCTACATTTGAGTAGGTCGGCGCTACCTTTGAGTAGGTCGGCACAACCGCTAAGTACGTCGGAGCTACCGCTGAGTAGGTCGGCGCTAACGCTGAGTAAGTCGGCGCTACCGCTGAGTAGGTCGGCGCTAACGCTGAGTAAGTCGGCGCTACCGCTGAGTAGGACGGCACTACCGCCGGGTAGGTCGGTGCTTCCGCCGGGTAGGTCGGCGCTACCGCTGGGTAGGTCGGCGCTACCGCTGGGTAGGTCGGCGCTACCGCTGAGTAGGTCGGCGCTACAGCTGAGTACGTCGGCGCTACCTTTTAGTAGGTCGGCGCTACCGCTGGGTAGGTCGGCGCTACCGCTGGGTAGGTCAGCGCTACCGCTGGGTAGGTCGGCGCTACCTTTAAGTAGGTCGGCGCCACCGCTAAGTAGGTCGGCGCTACCGCAGGATAGGTCGGCGCTACCGCTATGTAGGTCGGCGCTACCGCTGAGTAGGTCGGCGCTACCGCTGAGTAGGTCGGCGCTACCGCTGGGTAGGTCGGCGCTACCGCTGGGTAGGTCGGCGCTACCTCTGAGTACGTCGGCGCTACCTTTCAGTAGGTCGGCGCTACCGCTGAGTAGGTCGGCGCTACCGCTGGGTAAGTCGGCGCGACCGTTTTGTAGGTCGGCGCTACCTTTGAGTAGGTCTGCGCCACCGCTAAGTAGGTCGCCGCTACCGCTGGGTAGGTCGGCGCTACCGCTGAATAGGTCGGCGTTACCACTGGGTAGGTCGGCGCTACAGCTGAGTAGGTCGGCGCTACCGCTGGGTACGTCGGCGCTACCTTTTAGTTGGTCGGCGCTACCTTTGAGTAGGTCGGCGCTACCTTTTAGTTGGTCGGCGCTACCTTTGAGTAGGTCGGCGCCACTGCTATATAGGTCGGCGCTACCGCTAAGTAGGTCGGCGCTATCGCTAGGTAGGTCGGCGCTACCGCTGGGTAGGTCGGCGCTACCGCTGAGTAGGTCGGCGCTACCGCTGAGTAGGTCGGCGCTACCGCTGGGTAGGTTGGCGCTACACCTGGGTAGGCCGGCGCTACCTCTGAGTACATCGGCGCTACCTTTTAGTAGGTCAGCGCTACCTTTGAGTACGTCTGCGCCACCGCTGAGTAGGTCGGCTCTACCGCTGAGTAGGTCGGCGCTACCGCTGGGTAGGTCGGTGCTACCGCTGGGTAGGTCGGCGCTACCTCTGAGTACGTCGGCGCTACCTTTCAGTAGGTCGGCGCTACCGCTGAGAAGGTCGGCGCTACCGCTGGGTAAGTCGGCGCTACCGTTTTGTAGGTCGGCGCTACCTTTGAGTAGGTCTGCGCCACCGCTAAGTAGGTCGCCGCTACCGCTGGGTAGGTCGGCGCTACCGCTGGATAGGTCGGCGCTACCGCTGGGTAGGTCGGCGCTACCGCTGGGTAGGTCGGCGCTACCGCTGAGTAGGTCGGCGCTACCTTTTAGTAGGTCGGCGCTACCTTTGAGTAGGTTGGCGCTACCGCCGAGTAGGTCGGCGCTACAGTTGAGTACGTCGGCGCTACCTTTTGGTAGGTCGGCGCTACCTTTTAGTAGGTCGGCGCTACCTTTTAGTAGGTCTGTGTCACCTTTGAGTAGGTCGTCGCCACCGCTAAGTAGGTGGGCGCTACCGCTGGGTAGGTCGGCGCTACCGCTGGGTAGGTCGGCGCTACCGCTGAGTAGGTCGGCGCTACCGCTGAGTAGGTCGGCGCTACCGCTGGGTAGGTCGACGCTACCGCTGGGTAGGCCGGCGCTAAATCTGAGTACGTCGGCGCTACCTTTTAGTAGGTCAGCGCTACCTTTGAGTAGGTCTGCGCCACCGCTAAGTAGGTCGCCGCTACCGCTGGGTAGGTCGGCGCTACCGCTGGGTAGGTCGGCGCTACAGTTGAGTACGTCGGCGCTACCTTTTAGTAGGTCGGCGCTACCTTTAAGTAGGTCGGCGCCACCGTTAAATAGGTCGGGGCTACCGCTAAGTAGGTCGGCGCTACCGCTGGGTAGGTCGGCGCTACCGCTGAGTAGGTCGGCGCTACCGCTGAGTACGTCGGCGCTACCTTTGAGTAGGTCGGCGCTACCTTTGAGTAGGTCGGCGCTACCGACTGGTAGGTCGGCGCTACCGCTGGGTAGGTCGGCGCTACCGCTGGGTAGGTCGGCGCTACCGCTGAGTAGGTCGGCGCTACCGCTGAGTAGGTCGGCGCTACAGTTGAGTACGTCGGCGCTACCTTTTAGTAGGTCGGCGCTACCGCTGTGTAGGTCGGCGCTACCGCTGAGTAGGTCGGCGCTACAGTTGAGTACGTCGGCGCTACCTTTAAGTAGGTCGGCGCTACCTTTTAGTAGGTCGGCGCTACCTTTTAGTAGGTCAGCGCTACCTTTGAGTAGGTCTGCGCCACCGCTAAGTAGGTCGCCGCTACCGCTGGGTAGGTTGGCGCTACCGCTGGGTAGGTCGGCGCTACCGCTGGATAGGTCGGCGCTACCGCTGGGTAGATCGGCGCTACTGCTGAGTAGGTCGGAGCTACTGCTGGGTAGGTCGGCGCTACAGCTGAGTACGTCGGCGCTACCTTTTAGAAGGTCGGCGCTACCTTTTAGTAGGTCAGCGCTACCTTTGAGTAGGTCTGCGCCACCGCTAAGTAGGTCGCCGCTACCGCTGGGTAGGTTGGCGCTACCGCTGGGTAGGTCGGCGCTACCGCTGGATAGGTCGGCGCTACCGCTGGGTAGATCGGCGCTACTGCTGAGTAGGTCGGAGCTACTGCTGGGTAGGTCGGCGCTACAGCTGAGTACGTCGGCGCTACCTTTTAGAAGGTCGGCGCTACCTTTTAGTAGGTCTGCGCCACCGCTAAGTAGTTCGGCGCTACCGCTGAGTAGGTCGGCGCTACCGCTGGGTAAGTCGGCACTACCGTTTAGTAGGTCGGCGCTACCGCTGGATAGGTCGGCGCTACCAATGGGTAGGTCGGCGCTACCACTGAGTAGGTCGGCGCTACCTCTGAGAACGTCGGCGCTACATTTGAGTAGGTCGGCGCTACCTTTGAGTAGGTCGGCACAACCGCTAAGTACGTCGGAGCTACCGCTGAGTAGGTCGGCGCTAACGCTGAGTAAGTCGGCGCTACCGCTGAGTAGGTCGGCGCTAACGCTGAGTAAGTCGGCGCTACCGCTGAGTAGGACGGCACTACCGCCGGGTAGGTCGGTGCTTCCGCCGGGTAGGTCGGCGCTACCGCTGGGTAGGTCGGCGCTACCGCTGGGTAGGTCGGCGCTACCGCTGAGTAGGTCGGCGCTACAGCTGAGTACGTCGGCGCTACCTTTTAGTAGGTCGGCGCTACCGCTGGGTAGGTCGGCGCTACCGCTGGGTAGGTCGGCGCTACCGCTGGGTAGGTCGGCGCTACCTTTAAGTAGGTCGGCGCCACCGCTAAGTAGGTCGGCGCTACCGCAGGATAGGTCGGCGCTACCGCTGGGTAGGTCGGCGCTACCGCTGAGTAGGTCGGCGCTACCGCTGAGTAGGTCGGCGCTACCGCTGGGTAGGTCGGCGCTACCGCTGGGTAGGTCGGCGCTACCTCTGAGTACGTCGGCGCTACCTTTCAGTAGGTCGGCGCTACCGCTGAGTAGGTCGGCGCTACCGCTGGATAAGTCGGCGCTACCGTTTTGTAGGTCGGCGCTACCTTTGAGTAGGTCTGCGCCACCGCTAAGTAGGTCGCCGCTACCGCTGGGTAGGTCGGCGCTACCGCTGAATAGGTCGGCGTTACCACTGGGTAGGTCGGCGCTACAGCTGAGTAGGTCGGCGCTACCGCTGGGTAGGTCGGCGCTACCTCTGAGTACGTCGGCGCTACCTTTTAGTTGGTCGGCGCTACCTTTGAGTAGGTCGGCGCCACTGCTATATAGGTCGGCGCTACCGCTAAGTAGGTCGGCGCTATCGCTAGGTAGGTCGGCGCTACCGCTGGGTAGGTCGGCGCTACCGCTGAGTAGGTCGGCGCTACCGCTGAGTAGGTCGGCGCTACCGCTGGGTAGGTTGGCGCTACACCTGGGTAGGCCGGCGCTACCTCTGAGAACATCGGCGCTACCTTTTAGTAGGTCAGCGCTACCTTTGAGTACGTCTGCGCCACCGCTGAGTAGGTCGGCGCTACCGCTGAGTAGGTCGGCGCTACCGCTGGGTAGGTCGGCGCTACCGCTGGGTAGGTCGGCGCTACCTCTGAGTACGTCGGCGCTACCTTTCAGTAGGTCGGCGCTACCGCTGAGAAGGTCGGCGCTACCGCTGGGTAAGTCGGCGCTACCGTTTTGTAGGTCGGCGCTACCTTTGAAAAGGTCTGCGCCACCGCTAAGTAGGTCGCCGCTACCGCTGGGTAGGTCGGCGCTACCGCTGGATAGGTCGGCGCTACCGCTGGGTAGGTCGGCGCTACCGCCGAGTAGGTCGGCGCTACCTTTTAGTAGGTCGGCGCTACCTTTTAGTAGGTTGGCGCTACCGCCGAGTAGGTCGGCGCTACAGTTGAGTACGTCGGCGCTACCTTTTGGTAGGTCGGCGCTACCTTTTAGTAGGTCGGCGCTACCTTTTAGTAGGTCTGTGCCACCTTTGAGTAGGTCGTCGCCACCGCTAAGTAGGTGGGCGCTACCGCTGGGTAGGTCGGCGCTACCGCTGGGTAGGTCGGCGCTACCGCTGAGTAGGTCGGCGCTACCGCTGAGTAGGTCGGCGCTACCGCTGGGTAGGTCGACGCTACCGCTGGGTAGGCCGGCGCTAAATCTGAGTACGTCGGCGCTACCTTTTAGTAGGTCAGCGCTACCTTTGAGTATGTCTGCGCCACCGCTAAGTAGGTCGGCGCTACCGCTGAGTAGGTCGGCGCTACCGCTGGATAAGTCGGCGCTACCGTTTTGTAGGTCGGCGCTACCTTTGAGTAGGTCTGCGCCACCGCTAAGTAGGTCGCCGCTACCGCTGGGTAGGTCGGCGCTACCGCTGAATAGGTCGGCGTTACCACTGGGTAGGTCGGCGCTACAGCTGAGTAGGTCGGCGCTACCGCTGGGTAGGTCGGCGCTACCTCTGAGTACGTCGGCGCTACCTTTTAGTTGGTCGGCGCTACCTTTGAGTAGGTCGGCGCCACTGCTATATAGGTCGGCGCTACCGCTAAGTAGGTCGGCGCTATCGCTAGGTAGGTCGGCGCTACCGCTGGGTAGGTCGGCGCTACCGCTGAGTAGGTCGGCGCTACCGCTGAGTAGGTCGGCGCTACCGCTGGGTAGGTTGGCGCTACACCTGGGTAGGCCGGCGCTACCTCTGAGAACATCGGCGCTACCTTTTAGTAGGTCAGCGCTACCTTTGAGTACGTCTGCGCCACCGCTGAGTAGGTCGGCGCTACCGCTGAGTAGGTCGGCGCTACCGCTGGGTAGGTCGGCGCTACCGCTGGGTAGGTCGGCGCTACCTCTGAGTACGTCGGCGCTACCTTTCAGTAGGTCGGCGCTACCGCTGAGAAGGTCGGCGCTACCGCTGGGTAAGTCGGCGCTACCGTTTTGTAGGTCGGCGCTACCTTTGAGTAGGTCTGCGCCACCGCTAAGTAGGTCGCCGCTACCGCTGGGTAGGTCGGCGCTACCGCTGGATAGGTCGGCGCTACCGCTGGGTAGGTCGGCGCTACCGCCGAGTAGGTCGGCGCTACCTTTTAGTAGGTCGGCGCTACCTTTTAGTAGGTTGGCGCTACCGCCGAGTAGGTCGGCGCTACAGTTGAGTACGTCGGCGCTACCTTTTGGTAGGTCGGCGCTACCTTTTAGTAGGTCGGCGCTACCTTTTAGTAGGTCTGTGCCACCTTTGAGTAGGTCGTCGCCACCGCTAAGTAGGTGGGCGCTACCGCTGGGTAGGTCGGCGCTACCGCTGGGTAGGTCGGCGCTACCGCTGAGTAGGTCGGCGCTACCGCTGAGTAGGTCGGCGCTACCGCTGGGTAGGTCGACGCTACCGCTGGGTAGGCCGGCGCTAAATCTGAGTACGTCGGCGCTACCTTTTAGTAGGTCAGCGCTACCTTTGAGTATGTCTGCGCCACCGCTAAGTAGGTCGCCGCTACCGCTGGGTAGGTCGGCGCTACCGCTGGGTAGGTCGGCGCTACCCCTGAGTAGGTCGGCGCTACCGCTGGGTAGGTCGGCGCTACAGTTGAGTACGTCGGCGCTACCTTTTAGTAGGTCGGCGCTACCTTTAAGTAGGTCGGCGCCACCGTTAAATAGGTCGGGGCTACCGCTAAGTAGGTCGGCGCTACCGCTGGGTAGGTCGGCGCTACCGCTGAGTAGGTCGGCGCTACCGCTGAGTACGTCGGCGCTACCTTTTAGTAGGTCGGCGCTACCTTTGAGTAGGTCGGCGCTACCGACTGGTAGGTCGGCGCTACCGCTGGGTAGGTCGGCGCTACCGCTGGGTAGGTCGGCGCTACCGCTGAGTAGGTCGGCGCTACCGCTGAGTAGGTCGGCGCTACAGTTGAGTACGTCGGCGCTACCTTTTAGTAGGTCGGCGCTACCGCTGTGTAGGTCGGCGCTACCGCTGAGTAGGTCGGCGCTACAGTTGAGTACGTCGGCGCTACCTTTAAGTAGGTCGGCGCTACCTTTTAGTAGGTCGGCGCTACCTTTTAGTAGGTCAGCGCTACCTTTGAGTAGGTCTGCGCCACCGCTAAGTAGGTCGCCGCTACCGCTGGGTAGGTTGGCGCTACCGCTGGGTAGGTCGGCGCTACCGCTGGATAGGTCGGCGCTACCGCTGGGTAGATCGGCGCTACTGCTGAGTAGGTCGGAGCTACTGCTGGGTAGGTCGGCGCTACAGCTGAGTACGTCGGCGCTACCTTTTAGAAGGTCGGCGCTACCTTTTAGTAGGTCTGCGCCACCGCTAAGTAGTTCGGCGCTACCGCTGAGTAGGTCGGCGCTACCGCTGGGTAAGTCGGCACTACCGTTTAGTAGGTCGGCGCTACCGCTGGATAGGTCGGCGCTACCAATGGGTAGGTCGGCGCTACCGCTGAGTAGGTCGGCGCTACCTCTGAGAACGTCGGCGCTACATTTGAGTAGGTCGGCGCTACCTTTGAGTAGGTCGGCACAACCGCTAAGTACGTCGGAGCTACCGCTGAGTAGGTCGGCGCTAACGCTGAGTAAGTCGGCGCTACCGCTGAGTAGGTCGGCGCTAACGCTGAGTAAGTCGGCGCTACCGCTGAGTAGGACGGCACTACCGCCGGGTAGGTCGGTGCTTCCGCCGGGTAGGTCGGCGCTACCGCTGGGTAGGTCGGCGCTACCGCTGGGTAGGTCGGCGCTACCGCTGAGTAGGTCGGCGCTACAGCTGAGTACGTCGGCGCTACCTTTTAGTAGGTCGGCGCTACCGCTGGGTAGGTCGGCGCTACCGCTGGGTAGGTCGGCGCTACCTTTAAGTAGGTCGGCGCCACCGCTAAGTAGGTCGGCGCTACCGCAGGATAGGTCGGCGCTACCGCTGGGTAGGTCGGCGCTACCGCTGAGTAGGTCGGCGCTACCGCTGAGTAGGTCGGCGCTACCGCTGGGTAGGTCGGCGCTACCGCTGGGTAGGTCAGCGCTACCTCTGAGTACGTCGGCGCTACCTTTCAGTAGGTCGGCGCTACCGCTGAGTAGGTTGGCGATACCGCTGGGTAAGTCGGCGCTACCGTTTTGTAGGTCGGCGCTACCTTTGAGTAGGTCTGCGCCACCGCTAAGTAGGTCGCCGCTACCGCTGGGTAGGTCGGCGCTACCGCTGAATAGGTCGGCGTTACCACTGGGTAGGTCGGCGCTACAGCTGAGTAGGTCGGCGCTACCGCTGGGTAGGTCGGCGCTACCTCTGAGTACGTCGGCGCTACCTTTTAGTTGGTCGGCGCTACCTTTGAGTAGGTCGGCGCCACTGCTATATAGGTCGGCGCTACAGTTGAGTACGTCGGCGCTACCTTTAAGTAGGTCGGCGCTACCTTTTAGTAGGTCGGCGCTACCTTTTAGTAGGTCAGCGCTACCTTTGAGTAGGTCTGCGCCACCGCTAAGTAGGTCGCCGCTACCGCTGGGTAGGTTGGCGCTACCGCTGGGTAGGTCGGCGCTACCGCTGGATAGGTCGGCGCTACCGCTGGGTAGATCGGCGCTACTGCTGAGTAGGTCGGAGCTACTGCTGGGTAGGTCGGCGCTACAGCTGAGTACGTCGGCGCTACCTTTTAGAAGGTCGGCGCTACCTTTTAGTAGGTCTGCGCCACCGCTAAGTAGTTCGGCGCTACCGCTGAGTACGTCGGCGCTACCTTTCAGTAGGTCGGCGCTACCGCTGAGAAGGTCGGCGCTACCGCTGGGTAAGTCGGCGCTACCGTTTTGTAGGTCGGCGCTACCTTTGAAAAGGTCTGCGCCACCGCTAAGTAGGTCGCCGCTACCGCTGGGTAGGTCGGCGCTACCGCTGGATAGGTCGGCGCTACCGCTGGGTAGGTCGGCGCTACCGCCGAGTAGGTCGGCGCTACCTTTTAGTAGGTCGGCGCTACCTTTTAGTAGGTTGGCGCTACCGCCGAGTAGGTCGGCGCTACAGTTGAGTACGTCGGCGCTACCTTTTGGTAGGTCGGCGCTACCTTTTAGTAGGTCGGCGCTACCTTTTAGTAGGTCTGTGCCACCTTTGAGTAGGTCGTCGCCACCGCTAAGTAGGTGGGCGCTACCGCTGGGTAGGTCGGCGCTACCGCTGGGTAGGTCGGCGCTACCGCTGAGTAGGTCGGCGCTACCGCTGAGTAGGTCGGCGCTACCGCTGGGTAGGTCGACGCTACCGCTGGGTAGGCCGGCGCTAAATCTGAGTACGTCGGCGCTACCTTTTAGTAGGTCAGCGCTACCTTTGAGTATGTCTGCGCCACCGCTAAGTAGGTCGGCGCTACCGCTGAGTAGGTCGGCGCTACCGCTGGATAAGTCGGCGCTACCGTTTTGTAGGTCGGCGCTACCTTTGAGTAGGTCTGCGCCACCGCTAAGTAGGTCGCCGCTACCGCTGGGTAGGTCGGCGCTACCGCTGAATAGGTCGGCGTTACCACTGGGTAGGTCGGCGCTACAGCTGAGTAGGTCGGCGCTACCGCTGGGTAGGTCGGCGCTACCTCTGAGTACGTCGGCGCTACCTTTTAGTTGGTCGGCGCTACCTTTGAGTAGGTCGGCGCCACTGCTATATAGGTCGGCGCTACCGCTAAGTAGGTCGGCGCTATCGCTAGGTAGGTCGGCGCTACCGCTGGGTAGGTCGGCGCTACCGCTGAGTAGGTCGGCGCTACCGCTGAGTAGGTCGGCGCTACCGCTGGGTAGGTTGGCGCTACACCTGGGTAGGCCGGCGCTACCTCTGAGAACATCGGCGCTACCTTTTAGTAGGTCAGCGCTACCTTTGAGTACGTCTGCGCCACCGCTGAGTAGGTCGGCGCTACCGCTGAGTAGGTCGGCGCTACCGCTGGGTAGGTCGGCGCTACCGCTGGGTAGGTCGGCGCTACCTCTGAGTACGTCGGCGCTACCTTTCAGTAGGTCGGCGCTACCGCTGAGAAGGTCGGCGCTACCGCTGGGTAAGTCGGCGCTACCGTTTTGTAGGTCGGCGCTACCTTTGAGTAGGTCTGCGCCACCGCTAAGTAGGTCGCCGCTACCGCTGGGTAGGTCGGCGCTACCGCTGGATAGGTCGGCGCTACCGCTGGGTAGGTCGGCGCTACCGCCGAGTAGGTCGGCGCTACCTTTTAGTAGGTCGGCGCTACCTTTTAGTAGGTTGGCGCTACCGCCGAGTAGGTCGGCGCTACAGTTGAGTACGTCGGCGCTACCTTTTGGTAGGTCGGCGCTACCTTTTAGTAGGTCGGCGCTACCTTTTAGTAGGTCTGTGCCACCTTTGAGTAGGTCGTCGCCACCGCTAAGTAGGTGGGCGCTACCGCTGGGTAGGTCGGCGCTACCGCTGGGTAGGTCGGCGCTACCGCTGAGTAGGTCGGCGCTACCGCTGAGTAGGTCGGCGCTACCGCTGGGTAGGTCGACGCTACCGCTGGGTAGGCCGGCGCTAAATCTGAGTACGTCGGCGCTACCTTTTAGTAGGTCAGCGCTACCTTTGAGTATGTCTGCGCCACCGCTAAGTAGGTCGCCGCTACCGCTGGGTAGGTCGGCGCTACCGCTGGGTAGGTCGGCGCTACCCCTGAGTAGGTCGGCGCTACCGCTGGGTAGGTCGGCGCTACAGTTGAGTACGTCGGCGCTACCTTTTAGTAGGTCGGCGCTACCTTTAAGTAGGTCGGCGCCACCGTTAAATAGGTCGGGGCTACCGCTAAGTAGGTCGGCGCTACCGCTGGGTAGGTCGGCGCTACCGCTGAGTAGGTCGGCGCTACCGCTGAGTACGTCGGCGCTACCTTTTAGTAGGTCGGCGCTACCTTTGAGTAGGTCGGCGCTACCGACTGGTAGGTCGGCGCTACCGCTGGGTAGGTCGGCGCTACCGCTGGGTAGGTCGGCGCTACCGCTGAGTAGGTCGGCGCTACCGCTGAGTAGGTCGGCGCTACAGTTGAGTACGTCGGCGCTACCTTTTAGTAGGTCGGCGCTACCGCTGTGTAGGTCGGCGCTACCGCTGAGTAGGTCGGCGCTACAGTTGAGTACGTCGGCGCTACCTTTAAGTAGGTCGGCGCTACCTTTTAGTAGGTCGGCGCTACCTTTTAGTAGGTCAGCGCTACCTTTGAGTAGGTCTGCGCCACCGCTAAGTAGGTCGCCGCTACCGCTGGGTAGGTTGGCGCTACCGCTGGGTAGGTCGGCGCTACCGCTGGATAGGTCGGCGCTACCGCTGGGTAGATCGGCGCTACTGCTGAGTAGGTCGGAGCTACTGCTGGGTAGGTCGGCGCTACAGCTGAGTACGTCGGCGCTACCTTTTAGAAGGTCGGCGCTACCTTTTAGTAGGTCTGCGCCACCGCTAAGTAGTTCGGCGCTACCGCTGAGTAGGTCGGCGCTACCGCTGGGTAAGTCGGCACTACCGTTTAGTAGGTCGGCGCTACCGCTGGATAGGTCGGCGCTACCAATGGGTAGGTCGGCGCTACCGCTGAGTAGGTCGGCGCTACCTCTGAGAACGTCGGCGCTACATTTGAGTAGGTCGGCGCTACCTTTGAGTAGGTCGGCACAACCGCTAAGTACGTCGGAGCTACCGCTGAGTAGGTCGGCGCTAACGCTGAGTAAGTCGGCGCTACCGCTGAGTAGGTCGGCGCTAACGCTGAGTAAGTCGGCGCTACCGCTGAGTAGGACGGCACTACCGCCGGGTAGGTCGGTGCTTCCGCCGGGTAGGTCGGCGCTACCGCTGGGTAGGTCGGCGCTACCGCTGGGTAGGTCGGCGCTACCGCTGAGTAGGTCGGCGCTACAGCTGAGTACGTCGGCGCTACCTTTTAGTAGGTCGGCGCTACCGCTGGGTAGGTCGGCGCTACCGCTGGGTAGGTCGGCGCTACCTTTAAGTAGGTCGGCGCCACCGCTAAGTAGGTCGGCGCTACCGCAGGATAGGTCGGCGCTACCGCTGGGTAGGTCGGCGCTACCGCTGAGTAGGTCGGCGCTACCGCTGAGTAGGTCGGCGCTACCGCTGGGTAGGTCGGCGCTACCGCTGGGTAGGTCAGCGCTACCTCTGAGTACGTCGGCGCTACCTTTCAGTAGGTCGGCGCTACCGCTGAGTAGGTTGGCGATACCGCTGGGTAAGTCGGCGCTACCGTTTTGTAGGTCGGCGCTACCTTTGAGTAGGTCTGCGCCACCGCTAAGTAGGTCGCCGCTACCGCTGGGTAGGTCGGCGCTACCGCTGAATAGGTCGGCGTTACCACTGGGTAGGTCGGCGCTACAGCTGAGTAGGTCGGCGCTACCGCTGGGTAGGTCGGCGCTACCTCTGAGTACGTCGGCGCTACCTTTTAGTTGGTCGGCGCTACCTTTGAGTAGGTCGGCGCCACTGCTATATAGGTCGGCGCTACAGTTGAGTACGTCGGCGCTACCTTTAAGTAGGTCGGCGCTACCTTTTAGTAGGTCGGCGCTACCTTTTAGTAGGTCAGCGCTACCTTTGAGTAGGTCTGCGCCACCGCTAAGTAGGTCGCCGCTACCGCTGGGTAGGTTGGCGCTACCGCTGGGTAGGTCGGCGCTACCGCTGGATAGGTCGGCGCTACCGCTGGGTAGATCGGCGCTACTGCTGAGTAGGTCGGAGCTACTGCTGGGTAGGTCGGCGCTACAGCTGAGTACGTCGGCGCTACCTTTTAGAAGGTCGGCGCTACCTTTTAGTAGGTCTGCGCCACCGCTAAGTAGTTCGGCGCTACCGCTGAGTAGGTCGGCGCTACCGCTGGGTAAGTCGGCACTACCGTTTAGTAGGTCGGCGCTACCGCTGGATAGGTCGGCGCTACCAATGGGTAGGTCGGCGCTACCGCTGAGTAGGTCGGCGCTACCTCTGAGAACGTCGGCGCTACATTTGAGTAGGTCGGCGCTACCTTTGAGTAGGTCGGCACAACCGCTAAGTACGTCGGAGCTACCGCTGAGTAGGTCGGCGCTAACGCTGAGTAAGTCGGCGCTACCGCTGAGTAGGTCGGCGCTAACGCTGAGTAAGTCGGCGCTACCGCTGAGTAGGACGGCACTACCGCCGGGTAGGTCGGTGCTTCCGCCGGGTAGGTCGGCGCTACCGCTGGGTAGGTCGGCGCTACCGCTGGGTAGGTCGGCGCTACCGCTGAGTAGGTCGGCGCTACAGCTGAGTACGTCGGCGCTACCTTTTAGTAGGTCGGCGCTACCGCTGGGTAGGTCGGCGCTACCGCTGGGTAGGTCGGCGCTACCGCTGGGTAGGTCGGCGCTACCTTTAAGTAGGTCGGCGCCACCGCTAAGTAGGTCGGCGCTACCGCAGGATAGGTCGGCGCTACCGCTGGGTAGGTCGGCGCTACCGCTGAGTAGGTCGGCGCTACCGCTGAGTAGGTCGGCGCTACCGCTGGGTAGGTCGGCGCTACCGCTGGGTAGGTCAGCGCTACCTCTGAGTACGTCGGCGCTACCTTTCAGTAGGTCGGCGCTACCGCTGAGTAGGTCGGCTATACCGCTGGGTAAGTCGGCGCTACCGTTTTGTAGGTCGGCGCTACCTTTGAGTAGGTCTGCGCCACCGCTAAGTAGGTCGCCGCTACCGCTGGGTAGGTCGGCGCTACCGCTGAATAGGTCGGCGTTACCACTGGGTAGGTCGGCGCTACAGCTGAGTAGGTCGGCGCTACCGCTGGGTAGGTCGGCGCTACCTCTGAGTAGGTCGGCGCCACTGCTATATAGGTCGGCGCTACCGCTAAGTAGGTCGGCGCTATCGCTAGGTAGGTCGGCGCTACCGCTGGGTAGGTCGGCTCTACCGCTGAGTAGGTCGGCGCTACCGCTGAGTAGGTCGGCGCTACCGCTGGGTAGGTTGGCGCTACACCTGGGTAGGCCGGCGCTACCTCTGAGTACATCGGCGCTACCTTTTAGTAGGTCAGCGCTACCTTTGAGTACGTCTGCGCCACCGCTGAGTAGGTCGGCGCTACCGCTGAGTAGGTCGGCGCTACCGCTGGGTAGGTCGGCGCTACCGCTGGGTAGGTCGGCGCTACCTCTGAGTACGTCGGCGCTACCTTTCAGTAGGTCGGCGCTACCGCTGAGAAGGTCGGCGCTACCGCTGGGTAAGTCGGCGCTACCGTTTTGTAGGTCGGCGCTACCTTTGAGTAGGTCTGCGCCACCGCTAAGTAGGTCGCCGCTACCGCTGGGTAGGTCGGCGCTACCGCTGGATAGGTCGGCGCTACCGCTGGGTAGGTCGGCGCTACCGCCGAGTAGGTCGGCGCTACCTTTTAGTAGGTCGGCGCTACCTTTTAGTAGGTTGGCGCTACCGCCGAGTAGGTCGGCGCTACAGTTGAGTACGTCGGCGCTACCTTTTGGTAGGTCGGCGCTACCTTTTAGTAGGTCGGCGCTACCTTTTAGTAGGTCTGTGCCACCTTTGAGTAGGTCGTCGCCACCGCTAAGTAGGTGGGCGCTACCGCTGGGTAGGTCGGCGCTACCGCTGGGTAGGTCGGCGCTACCGCTGAGTAGGTCGGCGCTACCGCTGAGTAGGTCGGCGCTACCGCTGGGTAGGTCGACGCTACCGCTGGGTAGGCCGGCGCTAAATCTGAGTACGTCGGCGCTACCTTTTAGTAGGTCAGCGCTACCTTTGAGTATGTCTGCGCCACCGCTAAGTAGGTCGCCGCTACCGCTGGGTAGGTCGGCGCTACCGCTGGGTAGGTCGGCGCTACCCCTGAGTAGGTCGGCGCTACCGCTGGGTAGGTCGGCGCTACAGTTGAGTACGTCGGCGCTACCTTTTAGTAGGTCGGCGCTACCTTTAAGTAGGTCGGCGCCACCGTTAAATAGGTCGGGGCTACCGCTAAGTAGGTCGGCGCTACCGCTGGGTAGGTCGGCGCTACCGCTGAGTAGGTCGGCGCTACCGCTGAGTACGTCGGCGCTACCTTTTAGTAGGTCGGCGCTACCTTTGAGTAGGTCGGCGCTACCGACTGGTAGGTCGGCGCTACCGCTGGGTAGGTCGGCGCTACCGCTGGGTAGGTCGGCGCTACCGCTGAGTAGGTCGGCGCTACCGCTGAGTAGGTCGGCGCTACAGTTGAGTACGTCGGCGCTACCTTTTAGTAGGTCGGCGCTACCGCTGTGTAGGTCGGCGCTACCGCTGAGTAGGTCGGCGCTACAGTTGAGTACGTCGGCGCTACCTTTAAGTAGGTCGGCGCTACCTTTTAGTAGGTCGGCGCTACCTTTTAGTAGGTCAGCGCTACCTTTGAGTAGGTCTGCGCCACCGCTAAGTAGGTCGGCGCTACCGCTGGGTAGGTCGGCGCTACCGCTGGGTAGGTCGGCGCTACCTCTGAGTACGTCGGCGCTACCTTTCAGTAGGTCGGCGCTACCGCTGAGAAGGTCGGCGCTACCGCTGGGTAAGTCGGCGCTACCGTTTTGTAGGTCGGCGCTACCTTTGAGTAGGTCTGCGCCACCGCTAAGTAGGTCGCCGCTACCGCTGGGTAGGTCGGCGCTACCGCTGGATAGGTCGGCGCTACCGCTGGGTAGGTCGGCGCTACCGCCGAGTAGGTCGGCGCTACCTTTTAGTAGGTCGGCGCTACCTTTTAGTAGGTTGGCGCTACCGCCGAGTAGGTCGGCGCTACAGTTGAGTACGTCGGCGCTACCTTTTGGTAGGTCGGCGCTACCTTTTAGTAGGTCGGCGCTACCTTTTAGTAGGTCTGTGCCACCTTTGAGTAGGTCGTCGCCACCGCTAAGTAGGTGGGCGCTACCGCTGGGTAGGTCGGCGCTACCGCTGGGTAGGTCGGCGCTACCGCTGAGTAGGTCGGCGCTACCGCTGAGTAGGTCGGCGCTACCGCTGGGTAGGTCGACGCTACCGCTGGGTAGGCCGGCGCTAAATCTGAGTACGTCGGCGCTACCTTTTAGTAGGTCAGCGCTACCTTTGAGTATGTCTGCGCCACCGCTAAGTAGGTCGCCGCTACCGCTGGGTAGGTCGGCGCTACCGCTGGGTAGGTCGGCGCTACCCCTGAGTAGGTCGGCGCTACCGCTGGGTAGGTCGGCGCTACAGTTGAGTACGTCGGCGCTACCTTTTAGTAGGTCGGCGCTACCTTTAAGTAGGTCGGCGCCACCGTTAAATAGGTCGGGGCTACCGCTAAGTAGGTCGGCGCTACCGCTGGGTAGGTCGGCGCTACCGCTGAGTAGGTCGGCGCTACCGCTGAGTACGTCGGCGCTACCTTTTAGTAGGTCGGCGCTACCTTTGAGTAGGTCGGCGCTACCGACTGGTAGGTCGGCGCTACCGCTGGGTAGGTCGGCGCTACCGCTGGGTAGGTCGGCGCTACCGCTGAGTAGGTCGGCGCTACCGCTGAGTAGGTCGGCGCTACAGTTGAGTACGTCGGCGCTACCTTTTAGTAGGTCGGCGCTACCGCTGTGTAGGTCGGCGCTACCGCTGAGTAGGTCGGCGCTACAGTTGAGTACGTCGGCGCTACCTTTAAGTAGGTCGGCGCTACCTTTTAGTAGGTCGGCGCTACCTTTTAGTAGGTCAGCGCTACCTTTGAGTAGGTCTGCGCCACCGCTAAGTAGGTCGCCGCTACCGCTGGGTAGGTTGGCGCTACCGCTGGGTAGGTCGGCGCTACCGCTGGATAGGTCGGCGCTACCGCTGGGTAGATCGGCGCTACTGCTGAGTAGGTCGGAGCTACTGCTGGGTAGGTCGGCGCTACAGCTGAGTACGTCGGCGCTACCTTTTAGAAGGTCGGCGCTACCTTTTAGTAGGTCTGCGCCACCGCTAAGTAGTTCGGCGCTACCGCTGAGTAGGTCGGCGCTACCGCTGAGTAGGTCGGCGCTACCGCTGGGTAAGTCGGCACTACCGTTTAGTAGGTCGGCGCTACCGCTGGATAGGTCGGCGCTACCAATGGGTAGGTCGGCGCTACCGCTGAGTAGGTCGGCGCTACCTCTGAGAACGTCGGCGCTACATTTGAGTAGGTCGGCGCTACCTTTGAGTAGGTCGGCACAACCGCTAAGTACGTCGGAGCTACCGCTGAGTAGGTCGGCGCTAACGCTGAGTAAGTCGGCGCTACCGCTGAGTAGGTCGGCGCTAACGCTGAGTAAGTCGGCGCTATCGCTGAGTAGGACGGCACTACCGCCGGGTAGGTCGGCGCTACCGCTGGGTAGGTCGGCGCTACCGCTGGGTAGGTCGGCGCTACCGCTGAGTAGGTCGGCGCTACAGCTGAGTACGTCGGCGCTACCTTTTAGTAGGTCGGCGCTACCGCTGGGTAGGTCGGCGCTACCGCTGGGTAGGTCGGCGCTACCTTTAAGTAGGTCGGCGCCACCGCTAAGTAGGTCGGCGCTACCGCAGGATAGGTCGGCGCTACCGCTGGGTAGGTCGGCGCTACCGCTGAGTAGGTCGGCGCTACCGCTGAGTAGGTCGGCGCTACCGCTGGGTAGGTCGGCGCTACCGCTGGGTAGGTCAGCGCTACCTCTGAGTACGTCGGCGCTACCTTTCAGTAGGTCGGCGCTACCGCTGAGTAGGTTGGCGATACCGCTGGGTAAGTCGGCGCTACCGTTTTGTAGGTCGGCGCTACCTTTGAGTAGGTCTGCGCCACCGCTAAGTAGGTCGCCGCTACCGCTGGGTAGGTCGGCGCTACCGCTGAATAGGTCGGCGTTACCACTGGGTAGGTCGGCGCTACAGCTGAGTAGGTCGGCGCTACCGCTGGGTAGGTCGGCGCTACCTCTGAGTACGTCGGCGCTACCTTTTAGTTGGTCGGCGCTACCTTTGAGTAGGTCGGCGCCACTGCTATATAGGTCGGCGCTACAGTTGAGTACGTCGGCGCTACCTTTAAGTAGGTCGGCGCTACCTTTTAGTAGGTCGGCGCTACCTTTTAGTAGGTCAGCGCTACCTTTGAGTAGGTCTGCGCCACCGCTAAGTAGGTCGCCGCTACCGCTGGGTAGGTTGGCGCTACCGCTGGGTAGGTCGGCGCTACCGCTGGATAGGTCGGCGCTACCGCTGGGTAGATCGGCGCTACTGCTGAGTAGGTCGGAGCTACTGCTGGGTAGGTCGGCGCTACAGCTGAGTACGTCGGCGCTACCTTTTAGAAGGTCGGCGCTACCTTTTAGTAGGTCTGCGCCACCGCTAAGTAGTTCGGCGCTACCGCTGAGTAGGTCGGCGCTACCGCTGGGTAAGTCGGCACTACCGTTTAGTAGGTCGGCGCTACCGCTGGATAGGTCGGCGCTACCAATGGGTAGGTCGGCGCTACCGCTGAGTAGGTCGGCGCTACCTCTGAGAACGTCGGCGCTACATTTGAGTAGGTCGGCGCTACCTTTGAGTAGGTCGGCACAACCGCTAAGTACGTCGGAGCTACCGCTGAGTAGGTCGGCGCTAACGCTGAGTAAGTCGGCGCTACCGCTGAGTAGGTCGGCGCTAACGCTGAGTAAGTCGGCGCTACCGCTGAGTAGGACGGCACTACCGCCGGGTAGGTCGGTGCTTCCGCCGGGTAGGTCGGCGCTACCGCTGGGTAGGTCGGCGCTACCGCTGGGTAGGTCGGCGCTACCGCTGAGTAGGTCGGCGCTACAGCTGAGTACGTCGGCGCTACCTTTTAGTAGGTCGGCGCTACCGCTGGGTAGGTCGGCGCTACCGCTGGGTAGGTCGGCGCTACCGCTGGGTAGGTCGGCGCTACCTTTAAGTAGGTCGGCGCCACCGCTAAGTAGGTCGGCGCTACCGCAGGATAGGTCGGCGCTACCGCTGGGTAGGTCGGCGCTACCGCTGAGTAGGTCGGCGCTACCGCTGAGTAGGTCGGCGCTACCGCTGGGTAGGTCGGCGCTACCGCTGGGTAGGTCAGCGCTACCTCTGAGTACGTCGGCGCTACCTTTCAGTAGGTCGGCGCTACCGCTGAGTAGGTCGGCTATACCGCTGGGTAAGTCGGCGCTACCGTTTTGTAGGTCGGCGCTACCTTTGAGTAGGTCTGCGCCACCGCTAAGTAGGTCGCCGCTACCGCTGGGTAGGTCGGCGCTACCGCTGAATAGGTCGGCGTTACCACTGGGTAGGTCGGCGCTACAGCTGAGTAGGTCGGCGCTACCGCTGGGTAGGTCGGCGCTACCTCTGAGTACGTCGGCGCTACCTTTTAGTTGGTCGGCGCTACCTTTGAGTAGGTCGGCGCCACTGCTATATAGGTCGGCGCTACCGCTAAGTAGGTCGGCGCTATCGCTAGGTAGGTCGGCGCTACCGCTGGGTAGGTCGGCTCTACCGCTGAGTAGGTCGGCGCTACCGCTGAGTAGGTCGGCGCTACCGCTGGGTAGGTTGGCGCTACACCTGGGTAGGCCGGCGCTACCTCTGAGTACATCGGCGCTACCTTTTAGTAGGTCAGCGCTACCTTTGAGTACGTCTGCGCCACCGCTGAGTAGGTCGGCGCTACCGCTGAGTAGGTCGGCGCTACCGCTGGGTAGGTCGGCGCTACCGCTGGGTAGGTCGGCGCTACCTCTGAGTACGTCGGCGCTACCTTTCAGTAGGTCGGCGCTACCGCTGAGAAGGTCGGCGCTACCGCTGGGTAAGTCGGCGCTACCGTTTTGTAGGTCGGCGCTACCTTTGAGTAGGTCTGCGCCACCGCTAAGTAGGTCGCCGCTACCGCTGGGTAGGTCGGCGCTACCGCTGGATAGGTCGGCGCTACCGCTGGGTAGGTCGGCGCTACCGCCGAGTAGGTCGGCGCTACCTTTTAGTAGGTCGGCGCTACCTTTTAGTAGGTTGGCGCTACCGCCGAGTAGGTCGGCGCTACAGTTGAGTACGTCGGCGCTACCTTTTGGTAGGTCGGCGCTACCTTTTAGTAGGTCGGCGCTACCTTTTAGTAGGTCTGTGCCACCTTTGAGTAGGTCGTCGCCACCGCTAAGTAGGTGGGCGCTACCGCTGGGTAGGTCGGCGCTACCGCTGGGTAGGTCGGCGCTACCGCTGAGTAGGTCGGCGCTACCGCTGAGTAGGTCGGCGCTACCGCTGGGTAGGTCGACGCTACCGCTGGGTAGGCCGGCGCTAAATCTGAGTACGTCGGCGCTACCTTTTAGTAGGTCAGCGCTACCTTTGAGTATGTCTGCGCCACCGCTAAGTAGGTCGCCGCTACCGCTGGGTAGGTCGGCGCTACCGCTGGGTAGGTCGGCGCTACCCCTGAGTAGGTCGGCGCTACCGCTGGGTAGGTCGGCGCTACAGTTGAGTACGTCGGCGCTACCTTTTAGTAGGTCGGCGCTACCTTTAAGTAGGTCGGCGCCACCGTTAAATAGGTCGGGGCTACCGCTAAGTAGGTCGGCGCTACCGCTGGGTAGGTCGGCGCTACCGCTGAGTAGGTCGGCGCTACCGCTGAGTACGTCGGCGCTACCTTTTAGTAGGTCGGCGCTACCTTTGAGTAGGTCGGCGCTACCGACTGGTAGGTCGGCGCTACCGCTGGGTAGGTCGGCGCTACCGCTGGGTAGGTCGGCGCTACCGCTGAGTAGGTCGGCGCTACCGCTGAGTAGGTCGGCGCTACAGTTGAGTACGTCGGCGCTACCTTTTAGTAGGTCGGCGCTACCGCTGTGTAGGTCGGCGCTACCGCTGAGTAGGTCGGCGCTACAGTTGAGTACGTCGGCGCTACCTTTAAGTAGGTCGGCGCTACCTTTTAGTAGGTCGGCGCTACCTTTTAGTAGGTCAGCGCTACCTTTGAGTAGGTCTGCGCCACCGCTAAGTAGGTCGCCGCTACCGCTGGGTAGGTTGGCGCTACCGCTGGGTAGGTCGGCGCTACCGCTGGATAGGTCGGCGCTACCGCTGGGTAGATCGGCGCTACTGCTGAGTAGGTCGGAGCTACTGCTGGGTAGGTCGGCGCTACAGCTGAGTACGTCGGCGCTACCTTTTAGAAGGTCGGCGCTACCTTTTAGTAGGTCTGCGCCACCGCTAAGTAGTTCGGCGCTACCGCTGAGTAGGTCGGCGCTACCGCTGGGTAAGTCGGCACTACCGTTTAGTAGGTCGGCGCTACCGCTGGATAGGTCGGCGCTACCAATGGGTAGGTCGGCGCTACCGCTGAGTAGGTCGGCGCTACCTCTGAGAACGTCGGCGCTACATTTGAGTAGGTCGGCGCTACCTTTGAGTAGGTCGGCACAACCGCTAAGTACGTCGGAGCTACCGCTGAGTAGGTCGGCGCTAACGCTGAGTAAGTCGGCGCTACCGCTGAGTAGGACGGCACTACCGCCGGGTAGGTCGGTGCTTCCGCCGGGTAGGTCGGCGCTACCGCTGGGTAGGTCGGCGCTACCGCTGGGTAGGTCGGCGCTACCGCTGAGTAGGTCGGCGCTACAGCTGAGTACGTCGGCGCTACCTTTTAGTAGGTCGGCGCTACCGCTGGGTAGGTCGGCGCTACCGCTGGGTAGGTCGGCGCTACCGCTGGGTAGGTCGGCGCTACCTTTAAGTAGGTCGGCGCCACCGCTAAGTAGGTCGGCGCTACCGCAGGATAGGTCGGCGCTACCGCTGGGTAGGTCGGCGCTACCGCTGAGTAGGTCGGCGCTACCGCTGAGTAGGTCGGCGCTACCGCTGGGTAGGTCGGCGCTACCGCTGGGTAGGTCGGCGCTACCTCTGAGTACGTCGGCGCTACCTTTCAGTAGGTCGGCGCTACCGCTGAGTAGGTCGGCGATACCGCTGGGTAAGTCGGCGCTACCGTTTTGTAGGTCGGCGCTACCTTTGAGTAGGTCTGCGCCACCGCTAAGTAGGTCGCCGCTACCGCTGGGTAGGTCGGCGCTACCGCTGAATAGGTCGGCGTTACCACTGGGTAGGTCGGCGCTACAGCTGAGTAGGTCGGCGCTACCGCTGGGTAGGTCGGCGCTACCTCTGAGTACGTCGGCGCTACCTTTTAGTTGGTCGGCGCTACCTTTGAGTAGGTCGGCGCCACTGCTATATAGGTCGGCGCTACCGCTAAGTAGGTCGGCGCTATCGCTAGGTAGGTCGGCGCTACCGCTGGGTAGGTCGGCTCTACAGCTGAGTAGGTCGGCGCTACCGCTGAGTAGGTCGGCGCTACCGCTGGGTAGGTTGGCGCTACACCTGGGTAGGCCGGCGCTACCTCTGAGTACATCGGCGCTACCTTTTAGTAGGTCAGCGCTACCTTTGAGTACGTCTGCGCCACCGCTGAGTAGGTCGGCGCTACCGCTGAGTAGGTCGGCGCTACCGCTGGGTAGGTCGGCGCTACCGCTGGGTAGGTCGGCGCTACCTCTGAGTACGTCGGCGCTACCTTTCAGTAGGTCGGCGCTACCGCTGAGTAGGTCTGCGCCACCGCTAAGTAGGTCGCCGCTACCGCTGGGTAGGTCGGCGCTACCGCTGGATAGGTCGGCGCTACCGCTGGGTAGGTCGGCGCTACCGCCGAGTAGGTCGGCGCTACCTTTTAGTAGGTCGGCGCTACCTTTTAGTTGGTCGGTGCCACCTTTGAGTAGGTCGTCGCCACCGCTAATTAGGTCGGCGCTACCGCTAAGTAGGTCGCCTCTACCGCTGGGTAGGTCGGCGCTACCGCTGGATTGGTCGGCGCTACCGCTGGATAGGTCGGCGCTACCGCTGAGTAGGTCGGCGCTACCGCTGGGTAGGTCGGCGCTCCCTCTGAGTACGTCGGCGCTACCTCTGAGTACGTCGGCGCTACCTTTTAGTTGGTCGGCGCTACCTTTGAGTAGGTCGGCGCCACTGCTATATAGGTCGGCGCTACCGCTAAGTAGGTCGGCGCTACCGCTGGGTAGGTCGGCGCTAACGCTGGGTAGGTCGGCGCTACCGCTGAGTAGGTCGGCGCTACCGCTGAGTAGGTCGGCGCTACCGCTGGGTAGGTTGGCGCTACACCTGGGGAGGCCGGCGCTACCTCTGAGTACGTCGGCGCTACCTTTTAGTAGGTCAGCGCTACCTTTGAGTGGGTCGGCGCCACCGCTAAGTAGGTCGCCGCTACCGCTAAGTAGGTCGCCGCTACCGCTGAGTAGGTCTGCGCCACCGCTAAGTAGGTCGCCGCTACCGCTGGGTAGGTCGGCGCTACCGCTAAGTAGGTCGGCGCTACTGTTGAGTACGTCGGCGCTACCTTTTAGTAGGTCGGCGCTACCGCTGAGTAGGTCGGCGCTACAGTTGAGTACGTCGGCGCTACCTTTTAGTAGGTCGGCGCTACTTTTTAGTAGGTCGGTGCCACCTTTGAGTAGGTCGGCGCCACCACTAAGTAGGTCGGCGCTACCGATAGGTAGGTCGGCGCTACCGCTGAGTAGGTCGGCGCTACCGCTGAGTAGGTCGGCGCTACCTCTGAGTACGTCGGCGCTACCTTTCAGTAGGTCGGCGCTACCGCTGGGTAGGCCGGCGCTACCTCTGAGTACGTCGGCGCTACCTTTTAGTAGGTCAGCGCTACCTTTGAGTAGGTCTTCGCCACCGCTAAGTAGGTCGCCGCTACCGCTGGGTAGGTCGGCGCCACCGCTGGGTAGGTCGGCGCTACCGCTGGGTAGGTCGGCGCTACCGCTGGGTAGGTCGGCACTACCGCTGAGTAGGTCGGCGCTACCGCTGAGTACGTCGACGCTACCTTTTAGTAGGTCGGTGCCACCTTTGAGTAGGTCGGCGCCAACGCTAAGTAGGTCAGCGCTACTGCTGGGTAGGTCGGCGCTACCGCTGGGTAGGCCGGCGCTACCTCTGAGTACGTCGGCGCTACCTTTTAGTAGGTAAGCGCTACCTTTGAGTAGGTCTGCGACACCGCTAAGTAGGTCGCCGCTACCGCTGGGTAGGTCAGCGCTACCGCTGGGTAGGTCGGCGCTACCGCTGGATAGATCGGCGCTACCGCTGGGTAGGTCGGCGCTACCGCTGAGTAGGTCGGCGCTACCGCTGGGTAGGTCGGCGCTACCTCTGAGAACGTCGGCGCTACCTTTGAGTAGGTCGGCGCTACCTTTGAGTAGGTCGGCGCAACCGCTAAGTACGTCGGTGCCACCGCTAAGTAGGTCGGCGCTACCGCTGAGTATGTCGGCGCTACCTTTTAGTAGGTCGGCGCTACCTTTTAGTAGGTCTGCGCCACCGCTAAGTAGTTCGGCGCTACCGCTGAGTAGGTCGGCGCTACCGCTGGGTAAGTCGGCGCTACCGTTTAGTAGGTCGGCGCTACCGCTGGATAGGTCGGCGCTACCGCTAGGTAGGTCGGCGCTACCGCTGAGTAGGTCGGCGCTACCTCTGACAACGTCGGCGCTACCTTTGAGTAGGTCGGCGCTACAGTTGAGTACGTCGGCGCTACCTTTTAGTAGGTCGGCGCTACCTTTTAGTAGGTAAGCGCTACCTTTGAGTAGGTCGGCGCTACCGCCGGGTAGGTCGGCGTTACCGCTGGGTAGGTCGGCGCTACCGCTGGGTAGGTCGGCGCTACCGCTGAGTAGGTCGGCGCTACCGCTGAGTAGGTCGGCGCTACAGTTGAGTACGTCGGCGCTACCATTTAGTAGGTCGGCGCTACCTTTTAGTAGGTCGGCGCTACTTTTTAGTAGATCGGTGCCACCTTTGTGTAGGTCGGCGCCACCGCTAAGTAGGTCGGCGCTACCGCTGGGTAGGTCGGCGCTACCGCTGGGTAGGTCGGCGCTACCGCTAAGTAGGTCGGCGCTACCTCTGAGAACGTCGGCGCTACATTTGAGTAGGTCGGCGCTACCTTTGAGTAGGTCGGCACAACCGCTAAGTACGTCGGAGCTACCGCTGAGTAGGTCGGCGCTAACGCTGAGTAAGTCGGCGCTACCGCTGAGTAGGACGGCACTACCGCCGGGTAGGTCGGTGCTTCCGCCGGGTAGGTCGGCGCTACCGCTGGGTAGGTCGGCGCTACCGCTGGGTAGGTCGGCGCTACCGCTGAGTAGGTCGGCGCTACAGCTGAGTACGTCGGCGCTACCTTTTAGTAGGTCGGCGCTACCGCTGGGTAGGTCGGCGCTACCGCTGGGTAGGTCGGCGCTACCGCTGGGTAGGTCGGCGCTACCTTTAAGTAGGTCGGCGCCACCGCTAAGTAGGTCGGCGCTACCGCAGGATAGGTCGGCGCTACCGCTGGGTAGGTCGGCGCTACCGCTGAGTAGGTCGGCGCTACCGCTGAGTAGGTCGGCGCTACCGCTGGGTAGGTCGGCGCTAACGCTGGGTAGGTCGGCGCTACCTCTGAGTACGTCGGCGCTACCTTTCAGTAGGTCGGCGCTACCGCTGAGTAGGTCGGCGATACCGCTGGGTAAGTCGGCGCTACCGTTTTGTAGGTCGGCGCTACCTTTGAGTAGGTCTGCGCCACCGCTAAGTAGGTCGCCGCTACCGCTGGGTAGGTCGGCGCTACCGCTGAATAGGTCGGCGTTACCACTGGGTAGGTCGGCGCTACAGCTGAGTAGGTCGGCGCTACCGCTGGGTAGGTCGGCGCTACCTCTGAGTACGTCGGCGCTACCTTTTAGTTGGTCGGCGCTACCTTTGAGTAGGTCGGCGCCACTGCTATATAGGTCGGCGCTACCGCTAAGTAGGTCGGCGCTATCGCTAGGTAGGTCGGCGCTACCGCTGGGTAGGTCGGCTCTACAGCTGAGTAGGTCGGCGCTACCGCTGAGTAGGTCGGCGCTACCGCTGGGTAGGTTGGCGCTACACCTGGGTAGGCCGGCGCTACCTCTGAGTACATCGGCGCTACCTTTTAGTAGGTCAGCGCTACCTTTGAGTACGTCTGCGCCACCGCTGAGTAGGTCGGCGCTACCGCTGAGTAGGTCGGCGCTACCGCTGGGTAGGTCGGCGCTACCGCTGGGTAGGTCGGCGCTACCTCTGAGTACGTCGGCGCTACCTTTCAGTAGGTCGGCGCTACCGCTGAGAAGGTCGGCGCTACCGCTGGGTAAGTCGGCGCTACCGTTTTGTAGGTCGGCGCTACCTTTGAGTAGGTCTGCGCCACCGCTAAGTAGGTCGCCGCTACCGCTGGGTAGGTCGGCGCTACCGCTGGATAGGTCGGCGCTACCGCTGGGTAGGTCGGCGCTACCGCCGAGTAGGTCGGCGCTACCTTTTAGTAGGTCGGCGCTACCTTTTAGTTGGTCGGTGCCACCTTTGAGTAGGTCGTCGCCACCGCTAATTAGGTCGGCGCTACCGCTAAGTAGGTCGCCTCTACCGCTGGGTAGGTCGGCGCTACCGCTGGATTGGTCGGCGCTACCGCTGGATAGGTCGGCGCTACCGCTGAGTAGGTCGGCGCTACCGCTGGGTAGGTCGGCGCTCCCTCTGAGTACGTCGGCGCTACCTCTGAGTACGTCGGCGCTACCTTTTAGTTGGTCGGCGCTACCTTTGAGTAGGTCGGCGCCACTGCTATATAGGTCGGCGCTACCGCTAAGTAGGTCGGCGCTACCGCTGGGTAGGTCGGCGCTAACGCTGGGTAGGTCGGCGCTACCGCTGAGTAGGTCGGCGCTACCGCTGAGTAGGTCGGCGCTACCGCTGGGTAGGTTGGCGCTACACCTGGGGAGGCCGGCGCTACCTCTGAGTACGTCGGCGCTACCTTTTAGTAGGTCAGCGCTACCTTTGAGTGGGTCGGCGCCACCGCTAAGTAGGTCGCCGCTACCGCTAAGTAGGTCGCCGCTACCGCTGAGTAGGTCTGCGCCACCGCTAAGTAGGTCGCCGCTACCGCTGGGTAGGTCGGCGCTACCGCTAAGTAGGTCGGCGCTACTGTTGAGTACGTCGGCGCTACCTTTTAGTAGGTCGGCGCTACCGCTGAGTAGGTCGGCGCTACAGTTGAGTACGTCGGCGCTACCTTTTAGTAGGTCGGCGCTACTTTTTAGTAGGTCGGTGCCACCTTTGAGTAGGTCGGCGCCACCACTAAGTAGGTCGGCGCTACCGATAGGTAGGTCGGCGCTACCGCTGAGTAGGTCGGCGCTACCGCTGAGTAGGTCGGCGCTACCTCTGAGTACGTCGGCGCTACCTTTCAGTAGGTCGGCGCTACCGCTGGGTAGGCCGGCGCTACCTCTGAGTACGTCGGCGCTACCTTTTAGTAGGTCAGCGCTACCTTTGAGTAGGTCTTCGCCACCGCTAAGTAGGTCGCCGCTACCGCTGGGTAGGTCGGCGCCACCGCTGGGTAGGTCGGCGCTACCGCTGGGTAGGTCGGCGCTACCGCTGGGTAGGTCGGCACTACCGCTGAGTAGGTCGGCGCTACCGCTGAGTACGTTGACGCTACCTTTTAGTAGGTCGGTGCCACCTTTGAGTAGGTCGGCGCCAACGCTAAGTAGGTCAGCGCTACTGCTGGGTAGGTCGGCGCTACCGCTGGGTAGGCCGGCGCTACCTCTGAGTACGTCGGCGCTACCTTTTAGTAGGTAAGCGCTACCTTTGAGTAGGTCTGCGACACCGCTAAGTAGGTCGCCGCTACCGCTGGGTAGGTCAGCGCTACCGCTGGGTAGGTCGGCGCTACAGCTGGATAGATCGGCGCTACCGCTGGGTAGGTCGGCGCTACCGCTGAGTAGGTCGGCGCTACCGCTGGGTAGGTCGGCGCTACCTCTGAGAACGTCGGCGCTACCTTTGAGTAGGTCGGCGCTACCTTTGAGTAGGTCGGCGCAACCGCTAAGTACGTCGGTGCCACCGCTAAGTAGGTCGGCGCTACCGCTGAGTATGTCGGCGCTACCTTTTAGTAGGTCGGCGCTACCTTTTAGTAGGTCTGCGCCACCGCTAAGTAGTTCGGCGCTACCGCTGAGTAGGTCGGCGCTACCGCTGGGTAAGTCGGCGCTACCGTTTAGTAGGTCGGCGCTACCGCTGGATAGGTCGGCGCTACCGCTAGGTAGGTCGGCGCTACCGCTGAGTAGGTCGGCGCTACCTCTGACAACGTCGGCGCTACCTTTGAGTAGGTCGGCGCTACAGTTGAGTACGTCGGCGCTACCTTTTAGTAGGTCGGCGCTACCTTTTAGTAGGTAAGCGCTACCTTTGAGTAGGTCGGCGCTACCGCCGGGTAGGTCGGCGTTACCGCTGGGTAGGTCGGCGCTACCGCTGGGTAGGTCGGCGCTACCGCTGAGTAGGTCGGCGCTACCGCTGAGTAGGTCGGCGCTACAGTTGAGTACGTCGGCGCTACCATTTAGTAGGTCGGCGCTACCTTTTAGTAGGTCGGCGCTACTTTTTAGTAGATCGGTGCCACCTTTGTGTAGGTCGGCGCCACCGCTAAGTAGGTCGGCGCTACCGCTGGGTAGGTCGGCGCTACCGCTGGGTAGGTCGGCGCTACCGCTAAGTAGGTCGGCGCTACCGCTGAGTAGGTCGGCGCTACCGCTGGGTAGGTCGGCGCTACACCTGGGTAGGCCGGCGCTACCTCTGAGTACGTCGGCGCTACCTTTTAGTAGGTCAGCGCTACCTTTGAGTAGGTCTGCGCCACCGCTAAGTAGGTCGCCGCTACCGCTAAGTAGGTCGCCGCTACCGCTGAGTAGGTCGGCGCTACCGCTAGATAGGTCGGCGCTACCGCTGGGTAGGTCGGCGCTACCGCTGAGTAGGTCGGCGCTACCGCTGTGTAGGTCGGCGCTACCGTTTAGTAGGTCGGCGCTACCGCTGGATAGGTCGGCGCTACCAATGGGTAGGTCGGCGCTACCGCTGAGTAGGTCGGCGCTACCTCTGAGAACGTCGGCGCTACATTTGAGTAGGTCGGCGCTACCTTTGAGTAGGTCGGCACAACCGCTAAGTACGTCGGAGCTACCGCTGAGTAGGTCGACGCTATCGCTGAGTAAGTCGGCGCTACCGCTGAGTAGGTCGGCGCTAACGCTGAGTAAGTCGGCGCTACCGCTGAGTAGGACGGCACTACCGCCGGGTAGGTCGGTGCTTCCGCCGGGTAGGTCGGCGCTACCGCTGGGTAGGTCGGCGCTACCGCTGGGTAGGTCGGCGCTACCGCTGAGTAGGTCGGCGCTACAGCTGAGTACGTCGGCGCTACCTTTTAGTAGGTCGGCGCTACCGCTGGGTAGGTCGGCGCTACCGCTGAATAGGTCGGCGCTACCGCTGAGTAGGTCGGCGCTACCGCTGGGTAGGTCGGCGCTACCGCTGGGTAGGTCGGCGCTACCTTTTAGTAGGTCGGCGCCACCGCTAAGTAGGTCGGCGCTACCGCAGGATAGGTCGGCGCTACCGCTGGGTAGGTCGGCGCTACCGCTGAGTAGGTCGGCGCTACCGCTGAGTAGGTCGGCGCTACCGCTGGGTAGGTCGGCGCTACCGCTGGGTAGGTCGGCGCTTCCTCTGAGTACGTCGGCGCTACCTTTCAGTAGGTCGGCGCTACCGCTGAGTAGGTCGGCGCTACCGCTGGGTAAGTCGGCGCTACCGTTTTGTAGGTCGGCGCTACCTTTGAGTAGGTCTGCGCCACCGCTAAGTAGGTCGCCGCTACCGCTGGGTAGGTCGGCGCTACCGCTGAATAGGTCGGCGTTACCGCTGGGTAGGTCGGCGCTACAGCTGAGTAGGTCGGCGCTACCGCTGGGTAGGTCGGCGCTACCTCTGAGTACGTCGGCGCTACCTTTTAGTTGGTCGGCGCTACCTTTGAGTAGGTCGGCGCCACTGCTATATAGGTCGGCGCTACCGCTAAGTAGGTCGGCGCTATCGCTAGGTAGGTCGGCGCTACCGCTGGGTAGGTCGGCGCTACCGCTGAGTAGGTCGGCGCTACCGCTGAGTAGGTCGGCGCTACCGCTGGGTAGGTTGGCGCTACACCTGGGTAGGCCGGCGCTACCTCTGGGTACATCGGCGCTACCTTTTAGTAGGTCAGCGCTACCTTTGAGTACGTCTGCGCCACCGCTGAGTAGGTCGGCGCTACCGCTGAGTAGGTCGGCGCTACCGCTGGGTAGGTCGGCGCTACCGCTGGGTAGGTCGGCGCTACCTCTGAGTACGTCGGCGCTACCTTTCAGTAGGTCGGCGCTACCGCTGAGAAGGTCGGCGCTACCGCTGGGTAAGTCGGCGCTACCGTTTTGTAGGTCGGCGCTACCTTTGAGTAGGTCTGCGCCACCGCTAAGTAGGTCGCCGCTACCGCTGGATAGGTCGGCGCTACCGCTGAATAGGTCGGCGTTACCACTGGGTAGGTCGGCGCTACAGCTGAGTAGGTCGGCGCTACCGCTGGGTAGGTCGGCGCTACCTCTGAGTACGTCGGCGCTACCTTTTAGTTGGTCGGCGCTACCTTTGAGTAGGTCGGCGCCACTGCTATATAGGTCGGCGCTACCGCTAAGTAGGTCGGCGCTATCGCTAGGTAGGTCGGCGCTACCGCTGGGTAGGTCGGCGCTACCGCTGAGTAGGTCGGCGCTACCGCTGAGTAGGTCGGCGCTACCGCTGGGTAGGTTGGCGCTACACCTGGGTAGGCCGGCGCTACCTCTGAGAACATCGGCGCTACCTTTTAGTAGGTCAGCGCTACCTTTGAGTACGTCTGCGCCACCGCTGAGTAGGTCGGCGCTACCGCTGAGTAGGTCGGCGCTACCGCTGGGTAGGTCGGCGCTACCGCTGGGTAGGTCGGCGCTACCTCTGAGTACGTCGGCGCTACCTTTCAGTAGGTCGGCGCTACCGCTGAGAAGGTCGGCGCTACCGCTGGGTAAGTCGGCGCTACCGTTTTGTAGGTCGGCGCTACCTTTGAGTAGGTCTGCGCCACCGCTAAGTAGGTCGCCGCTACCGCTGGGTAGGTCGGCGCTACCGCTGGATAGGTCGGCGCTACCGCTGGGTAGGTCGGCGCTACCGCCGAGTAGGTCGGCGCTACCTTTTAGTAGGTCGGCGCTACCTTTTAGTAGGTTGGCGCTACCGCCGAGTAGGTCGGCGCTACAGTTGAGTACGTCGGCGCTACCTTTTGGTAGGTCGGCGCTACCTTTTAGTAGGTCGGCGCTACCTTTTAGTAGGTCTGTGCCACCTTTGAGTAGGTCGTCGCCACCGCTAAGTAGGTGGGCGCTACCGCTGGGTAGGTCGGCGCTACCGCTGGGTAGGTCGGCGCTACCGCTGAGTAGGTCGGCGCTACCGCTGAGTAGGTCGGCGCTACCGCTGGGTAGGTCGACGCTACCGCTGGGTAGGCCGGCGCAAAATCTGAGTACGTCTGCGCTACCTTTTAGTAGGTCAGCGCTACCTTTGAGTATGTCTGCGCCACCGCTAAGTAGGTCGCCGCTACCGCTGGGTAGGTCGGCGCTACCGCTGGGTAGGTCGGCGCTACCCCTGAGTAGGTCGGCGCTACCGCTGGGTAGGTCAGCGCTACAGTTGAGTACGTCGGCGCTACCTTTTAGTAGGTCGGCGCTACCTTTAAGTAGGTCGGCGCCACCGTTAAATAGGTCGGGGCTACCGCTAAGTAGGTCGGCGCTACCGCTGGGTAGGTCGGCGCTACCGCTGAGTAGGTCGGCGCTACCGCTGAGTACGTCGGCGCTACCTTTTAGTAGGTCGGCGCTACCTTTGAGTAGGTCGGCGCTACCGACTGGTAGGTCGGCGCTACCGCTGGGTAGGTCGGCGCTACCGCTGGGTAGGTCGGCGCTACCGCTGAGTAGGTCGGCGCTACCGCTGAGTAGGTCGGCGCTACAGTTGAGTACGTCGGCGCTACCTTTTAGTAGGTCGGCGCTACCGCTGTGTAGGTCGGCGCTACCGCTGAGTAGGTCGGCGCTACAGTTGAGTACGTCGGCGCTACCTTTAAGTAGGTCGGCGCTACCTTTTAGTAGGTCGGCGCTACCTTTTAGTAGGTCAGCGCTACCTTTGAGTAGGTCTGCGCCACCGCTAAGTAGGTCGCCGCTACCGCTGGGTAGGTTGGCGCTACCGCTGGGTAGGTCGGCGCTACCGCTGGATAGGTCGGCGCTACCGCTGGGTAGATCGGCGCTACTGCTGAGTAGGTCGGAGCTACTGCTGGGTAGGTCGGCGCTACAGCTGAGTACGTCGGCGCTACCTTTTAGAAGGTCGGCGCTACCTTTTAGTAGGTCTGCGCCACAGCTAAGTAGTTCGGCGCTACCGCTGAGTAGGTCGGCGCTACCGCTGGGTAAGTCGGCACTACCGTTTAGTAGGTCGGCGCTACCGCTGGATAGGTCGGCGCTACCAATGGGTAGGTCGGCGCTACCGCTGAGTAGGTCGGCGCTACCTCTGAGAACGTCGGCGCTACATTTGAGTAGGTCGGCGCTACCTTTGAGTAGGTCGGCACAACCGCTAAGTACGTCGGAGCTACCGCTGAGTAGGTCGGCGCTAACGCTGAGTAAGTCGGCGCTACCGCTGAGTAGGTCGGCGCTAACGCTGAGTAAGTCGGCGCTACCGCTGAGTAGGACGGCACTACCGCCGGGTAGGTCGGTGCTTCCGCCGGGTAGGTCGGCGCTACCGCTGGGTAGGTCGGCGCTACCGCTGGGTAGGTCGGCGCTACCGCTGAGTAGGTCGGCGCTACAGCTGAGTACGTCGGCGCTACCTTTTAGTAGGTCGGCGCTACCGCTGGGTAGGTCGGCGCTACCGCTGAGTAGGTCGGAGCTACTGCTGGGTAGGTCGGCGCTACAGCTGAGTACGTCGGCGCTACCTTTTAGAAGGTCGGCGCTACCTTTTAGTAGGTCAGCGCTACCTTTGAGTAGGTCTGCGCCACCGCTAAGTAGGTCGCCGCTACCGCTGGGTAGGTTGGCGCTACCGCTGGGTAGGTCGGCGCTACCGCTGGATAGGTCGGCGCTACCGCTGGGTAGATCGGCGCTACTGCTGAGTAGGTCGGAGCTACTGCTGGGTAGGTCGGCGCTACAGCTGAGTACGTCGGCGCTACCTTTTAGAAGGTCGGCGCTACCTTTTAGTAGGTCTGCGCCACCGCTAAGTAGTTCGGCGCTACCGCTGAGTAGGTCGGCGCTACCGCTGGGTAAGTCGGCACTACCGTTTAGTAGGTCGGCGCTACCGCTGGATAGGTCGGCGCTACCAATGGGTAGGTCGGCGCTACCACTGAGTAGGTCGGCGCTACCTCTGAGAACGTCGGCGCTACATTTGAGTAGGTCGGCGCTACCTTTGAGTAGGTCGGCACAACCGCTAAGTACGTCGGAGCTACCGCTGAGTAGGTCGGCGCTAACGCTGAGTAAGTCGGCGCTACCGCTGAGTAGGTCGGCGCTAACGCTGAGTAAGTCGGCGCTACCGCTGAGTAGGACGGCACTACCGCCGGGTAGGTCGGTGCTTCCGCCGGGTAGGTCGGCGCTACCGCTGGGTAGGTCGGCGCTACCGCTGGGTAGGTCGGCGCTACCGCTGAGTAGGTCGGCGCTACAGCTGAGTACGTCGGCGCTACCTTTTAGTAGGTCGGCGCTACCGCTGGGTAGGTCGGCGCTACCGCTGGGTAGGTCGGCGCTACCGCTGGGTAGGTCGGCGCTACCTTTAAGTAGGTCGGCGCCACCGCTAAGTAGGTCGGCGCTACCGCAGGATAGGTCGGCGCTACCGCTGGGTAGGTCGGCGCTACCGCTGAGTAGGTCGGCGCTACCGCTGAGTAGGTCGGCGCTACCGCTGGGTAGGTCGGCGCTACCGCTGGGTAGGTCGGCGCTACCTCTGAGTACGTCGGCGCTACCTTTCAGTAGGTCGGCGCTACCGCTGAGTAGGTCGGCGCTACCGCTGGATAAGTCGGCGCTACCGTTTTGTAGGTCGGCGCTACCTTTGAGTAGGTCTGCGCCACCGCTAAGTAGGTCGCCGCTACCGCTGGGTAGGTCGGCGCTACCGCTGAATAGGTCGGCGTTACCACTGGGTAGGTCGGCGCTACAGCTGAGTAGGTCGGCGCTACCGCTGGGTAGGTCGGCGCTACCTCTGAGTACGTCGGCGCTACCTTTTAGTTGGTCGGCGCTACCTTTGAGTAGGTCGGCGCCACTGCTATATAGGTCGGCGCTACCGCTAAGTAGGTCGGCGCTATCGCTAGGTAGGTCGGCGCTACCGCTGGGTAGGTCGGCGCTACCGCTGAGTAGGTCGGCGCTACCGCTGAGTAGGTCGGCGCTACCGCTGGGTAGGTTGGCGCTACACCTGGGTAGGCCGGCGCTACCTCTGAGAACATCGGCGCTACCTTTTAGTAGGTCAGCGCTACCTTTGAGTACGTCTGCGCCACCGCTGAGTAGGTCGGCGCTACCGCTGAGTAGGTCGGCGCTACCGCTGGGTAGGTCGGCGCTACCGCTGGGTAGGTCGGCGCTACCTCTGAGTACGTCGGCGCTACCTTTCAGTAGGTCGGCGCTACCGCTGAGAAGGTCGGCGCTACCGCTGGGTAAGTCGGCGCTACCGTTTTGTAGGTCGGCGCTACCTTTGAGTAGGTCTGCGCCACCGCTAAGTAGGTCGCCGCTACAGCTGGGTAGGTCGGCGCTACCGCTGGATAGGTCGGCGCTACCGCTGGGTAGGTCGGCGCTACCGCCGAGTAGGTCGGCGCTACCTTTTAGTAGGTCGGCGCTACCTTTTAGTAGGTTGGCGCTACCGCCGAGTAGGTCGGCGCTACAGTTGAGTACGTCGGCGCTACCTTTTGGTAGGTCGGCGCTACCTTTTAGTAGGTCGGCGCTACCTTTTAGTAGGTCTGTGCCACCTTTGAGTAGGTCGTCGCCACCGCTAAGTAGGTGGGCGCTACCGCTGGGTAGGTCGGCGCTACCGCTGGGTAGGTCGGCGCTACCGCTGAGTAGGTCGGCGCTACCGCTGAGTAGGTCGGCGCTACCGCTGGGTAGGTCGACGCTACCGCTGGGTAGGCCGGCGCAAAATCTGAGTACGTCTGCGCTACCTTTTAGTAGGTCAGCGCTACCTTTGAGTATGTCTGCGCCACCGCTAAGTAGGTCGCCGCTACCGCTGGGTAGGTCGGCGCTACCGCTGGGTAGGTCGGCGCTACCCCTGAGTAGGTCGGCGCTACCGCTGGGTAGGTCGGCGCTACAGTTGAGTACGTCGGCGCTACCTTTTAGTAGGTCGGCGCTACCTTTAAGTAGGTCGGCGCCACCGTTAAATAGGTCGGGGCTACCGCTAAGTAGGTCGGCGCTACCGCTGGGTAGGTCGGCGCTACCGCTGAGTAGGTCGGCGCTACCGCTGAGTACGTCGGCGCTACCTTTTAGTAGGTCGGCGCTACCTTTGAGTAGGTCGGCGCTACCGACTGGTAGGTCGGCGCTACCGCTGGGTAGGTCGGCGCTACCGCTGGGTAGGTCGGCGCTACCGCTGAGTAGGTCGGCGCTACCGCTGAGTAGGTCGGCGCTACAGTTGAGTACGTCGGCGCTACCTTTTAGTAGGTCGGCGCTACCGCTGTGTAGGTCGGCGCTACCGCTGAGTAGGTCGGCGCTACAGTTGAGTACGTCGGCGCTACCTTTAAGTAGGTCGGCGCTACCTTTTAGTAGGTCGGCGCTACCTTTTAGTAGGTCAGCGCTACCTTTGAGTAGGTCTGCGCCACCGCTAAGTAGGTCGCCGCTACCGCTGGGTAGGTTGGCGCTACCGCTGGGTAGGTCGGCGCTACCGCTGGATAGGTCGGCGCTACCGCTGGGTAGATCGGCGCTACTGCTGAGTAGGTCGGAGCTACTGCTGGGTAGGTCGGCGCTACAGCTGAGTACGTCGGCGCTACCTTTTAGAAGGTCGGCGCTACCTTTTAGTAGGTCTGCGCCACAGCTAAGTAGTTCGGCGCTACCGCTGAGTAGGTCGGCGCTACCGCTGGGTAAGTCGGCACTACCGTTTAGTAGGTCGGCGCTACCGCTGGATAGGTCGGCGCTACCAATGGGTAGGTCGGCGCTACCGCTGAGTAGGTCGGCGCTACCTCTGAGAACGTCGGCGCTACATTTGAGTAGGTCGGCGCTACCTTTGAGTAGGTCGGCACAACCGCTAAGTACGTCGGAGCTACCGCTGAGTAGGTCGGCGCTAACGCTGAGTAAGTCGGCGCTACCGCTGAGTAGGTCGGCGCTAACGCTGAGTAAGTCGGCGCTACCGCTGAGTAGGACGGCACTACCGCCGGGTAGGTCGGTGCTTCCGCCGGGTAGGTCGGCGCTACCGCTGGGTAGGTCGGCGCTACCGCTGGGTAGGTCGGCGCTACCGCTGAGTAGGTCGGCGCTACAGCTGAGTACGTCGGCGCTACCTTTTAGTAGGTCGGCGCTACCGCTGGGTAGGTCGGCGCTACCGCTGGGTAGGTCGGCGCTACCGCTGGGTAGGTCGGCGCTACCTTTAAGTAGGTCGGCGCCACCGCTAACTAGGTCGGCGCTACCGCAGGATAGGTCGGCGCTACCGCTGGGTAGGTCGGCGCTACCGCTGAGTAGGTCGGCGCTACCGCTGAGTAGGTCGGCGCTACCGCTGGGTAGGTCGGCGCTACCGCTGGGTAGGTCGGCGCTACCTCTGAGTACGTCGGCGCTACCTTTCAGTAGGTCGGCGCTACCGCTGAGTAGGTCGGCGATACCGCTGGGTAAGTCGGCGCTACCGTTTTGTAGGTCGGCGCTACCTTTGAGTAGGTCTGCGCCACCGCTAAGTAGGTCGCCGCTACCGCTGGGTAGGTCGGCGCTACCGCTGAATAGGTCGGCGTTACCACTGGGTAGGTCGGCGCTACAGCTGAGTAGGTCGGCGCTACCGCTGGGTAGGTCGGCGCTACCTCTGAGTACGTCGGCGCTACCTTTTAGTTGGTCGGCGCTACCTTTGAGTAGGTCGGCGCCACTGCTATATAGGTCGGCGCTACCGCTAAGTAGGTCGGCGCTATCGCTAGGTAGGTCGGCGCTACCGCTGGGTAGGTCGGCTCTACCGCTGAGTAGGTCGGCGCTACCGCTGAGTAGGTCGGCGCTACCGCTGGGTAGGTTGGCGCTACACCTGGGTAGGCCGGCGCTACCTCTGAGTACATCGGCGCTACCTTTTAGTAGGTCAGCGCTACCTTTGAGTACGTCTGCGCCACCGCTGAGTAGGTCGGCGCTACCGCTGAGTAGGTCGGCGCTACCGCTGGGTAGGTCGGCGCTACCGCTGGGTAGGTCGGCGCTACCTCTGAGTACGTCGGCGCTACCTTTCAGTAGGTCGGCGCTACCGCTGAGAAGGTCGGCGCTACCGCTGGGTAAGTCGGCGCTACCGTTTTGTAGGTCGGCGCTACCTTTGAGTAGGTCTGCGCCACCGCTAAGTAGGTCGCCGCTACCGCTGGGTAGGTCGGCGCTACCGCTGGATAGGTCGGCGCTACCGCTGGGTAGGTCGGCGCTACCGCCGAGTAGGTCGGCGCTACCTTTTAGTAGGTCGGCGCTACCTTTTAGTAGGTTGGCGCTACCGCCGAGTAGGTCGGCGCTACAGTTGAGTACGTCGGCGCTACCTTTTGGTAGGTCGGCGCTACCTTTTAGTAGGTCGGCGCTACCTTTTAGTAGGTCTGTGCCACCTTTGAGTAGGTCGTCGCCACCGCTAAGTAGGTGGGCGCTACCGCTGGGTAGGTCGGCGCTACCGCTGGGTAGGTCGGCGCTACCGCTGAGTAGGTCGGCGCTACCGCTGAGTAGGTCGGCGCTACCGCTGGGTAGGTCGACGCTACCGCTGGGTAGGCCGGCGCTAAATCTGAGTACGTCGGCGCTACCTTTTAGTAGGTCAGCGCTACCTTTGAGTATGTCTGCGCCACCGCTAAGTAGGTCGCCGCTACCGCTGGGTAGGTCGGCGCTACCGCTGGGTAGGTCGGCGCTACCCCTGAGTAGGTCGGCGCTACCGCTGGGTAGGTCGGCGCTACAGTTGAGTACGTCGGCGCTACCTTTTAGTAGGTCGGCGCTACCTTTAAGTAGGTCGGCGCCACCGTTAAATAGGTCGGGGCTACCGCTAAGTAGGTCGGCGCTACCGCTGGGTAGGTCGGCGCTACCGCTGAGTAGGTCGGCGCTACCGCTGAGTACGTCGGCGCTACCTTTTAGTAGGTCGGCGCTACCTTTGAGTAGGTCGGCGCTACCGACTGGTAGGTCGGCGCTACCGCTGGGTAGGTCGGCGCTACCGCTGGGTAGGTCGGCGCTACCGCTGAGTAGGTCGGCGCTACCGCTGAGTAGGTCGGCGCTACAGTTGAGTACGTCGGCGCTACCTTTTAGTAGGTCGGCGCTACCGCTGTGTAGGTCGGCGCTACCGCTGAGTAGGTCGGCGCTACAGTTGAGTACGTCGGCGCTACCTTTAAGTAGGTCGGCGCTACCTTTTAGTAGGTCGGCGCTACCTTTTAGTAGGTCAGCGCTACCTTTGAGTAGGTCTGCGCCACCGCTAAGTAGGTCGCCGCTACCGCTGGGTAGGTTGGCGCTACCGCTGGGTAGGTCGGCGCTACCGCTGGATAGGTCGGCGCTACCGCTGGGTAGATCGGCGCTACTGCTGAGTAGGTCGGAGCTACTGCTGGGTAGGTCGGCGCTACAGCTGAGTACGTCGGCGCTACCTTTTAGAAGGTCGGCGCTACCTTTTAGTAGGTCTGCGCCACCGCTAAGTAGTTCGGCGCTACCGCTGAGTAGGTCGGCGCTACCGCTGGGTAAGTCGGCACTACCGTTTAGTAGGTCGGCGCTACCGCTTGATAGGTCGGCGCTACCAATGGGTAGGTCGGCGCTACCGCTGAGTAGGTTGGCGCTACCTCTGAGAACGTCGGCGCTACATTTGAGTAGGTCGGCGCTACCTTTGAGTAGGTCGGCACAACCGCTAAGTACGTCGGAGCTACCGCTGAGTAGGTCGGCGCTAACGCTGAGTAAGTCGGCGCTACCGCTGAGTAGGTCGGCGCTAACGCTGAGTAAGTCGGCGCTACCGCTGAGTAGGACGGCACTACCGCCGGGTAGGTCGGTGCTTCCGCCGGGTAGGTCGGCGCTACCGCTGGGTAGGTCGGCGCTACCGCTGGGTAGGTCGGCGCTACCGCTGAGTAGGTCGGCGCTACAGCTGAGTACGTCGGCGCTACCTTTTAGTAGGTCGGCGCTACCGCTGGGTAGGTCGGCGCTACCGCTGGGTAGGTCGGCGCTACCGCTGGGTAGGTCGGCGCTACCTTTAAGTAGGTCGGCGCCACCGCTAAGTAGGTCGGCGCTACCGCAGGATAGGTCGGCGCTACCGCTGGGTAGGTCGGCGCTACCGCTGAGTAGGTCGGCGCTACCGCTGAGTAGGTCGGCGCTACCGCTGGGTAGGTCGGCGCTACCGCTGGGTAGGTCGGCGCTACCTCTGAGTACGTCGGCGCTACCTTTCAGTAGGTCGGCGCTACCGCTGAGTAGGTCGGCGATACCGCTGGGTAAGTCGGCGCTACCGTTTTGTAGGTCGGCGCTACCTTTGAGTAGGTCTGCGCCACCGCTAAGTAGGTCGCCGCTACCGCTGGGTAGGTCGGCGCTACCGCTGAATAGGTCGGCGTTACCACTGGGTAGGTCGGCGCTACAGCTGAGTAGGTCGGCGCTACCGCTGGGTAGGTCGGCGCTACCTCTGAGTACGTCGGCGCTACCTTTTAGTTGGTCGGCGCTACCTTTGAGTAGGTCGGCGCCACTGCTATATAGGTCGGCGCTACCGCTAAGTAGGTCGGCGCTATCGCTAGGTAGGTCGGCGCTACCGCTGGGTAGGTCGGCTCTACCGCTGAGTAGGTCGGCGCTACCGCTGAGTAGGTCGGCGCTACCGCTGGGTAGGTTGGCGCTACACCTGGGTAGGCCGGCGCTACCTCTGAGTACATCGGCGCTACCTTTTAGTAGGTCAGCGCTACCTTTGAGTACGTCTGCGCCACCGCTGAGTAGGTCGGCGCTACCGCTGAGTAGGTCGGCGCTACCGCTGGGTAGGTCGGCGCTACCGCTGGGTAGGTCGGCGCTACCTCTGAGTACGTCGGCGCTACCGTTTTGTAGGTCGGCGCTACCTTTGAGTAGGTCTGCGCCACCGCTAAGTAGGTCGCCGCTACCGCTGGGTAGGTCGGCGCTACCGCTGGATAGGTCGGCGCTACCGCTGGGTAGGTCGGCGCTACCGCCGAGTAGGTCGGCGCTACCTTTTAGTAGGTCGGCGCTACCTTTTAGTAGGTCGGTGCCACCTTTGAGTAGGTCGTCGCCACCGCTAATTAGGTCGGCGCTACCGCTAAGTAGGTCGCCTCTACCGCTGGGTAGGTCGGCGCTACCGCTGGATAGGTCGGCGCTACCGCTGGATAGGTCGGCGCTACCGCTGAGTAGGTCGGCGCTACCGCTGGGTAGGTCGGCGCTCCCTCTGAGTACGTCGGCGCTACCTCTGAGTACGTCGGCGCTACCTTTTAGTTGGTCGGCGCTACCTTTGAGTAGGTCGGCGCCACTGCTATATAGGTCGGCGCTACCGCTAAGTAGGTCGGCGCTACCGCTGGGTAGGTCGGCGCTACCGCTGGGTAGGTCGGCGCTACCGCTGAGTAGGTCGGCGCTACCGCTGAGTAGGTCGGCGCTACCGCTGGGTAGGTTGGCGCTACACCTGGGGAGGCCGGCGCTACCTCTGAGTACGTCGGCGCTACCTTTTAGTAGGTCAGCGCTACCTTTGAGTGGGTCGGCGCCACCGCTAAGTAGGTCGCCGCTACCGCTAAGTAGGTCGCCGCTACCGCTGAGTAGGTCTGCGCCACCGCTAAGTAGGTCGCCGCTACCGCTGGGTAGGTCGGCGCTACCGCTAAGTAGGTCGGCGCTACTGTTGAGTACGTCGGCGCTACCTTTTAGTAGGTCGGCGCTACCGCTGAGTAGGTCGGCGCTACCATTTAGTAGGTCGGCGCTACCTTTTAGTAGGTCGGCGCTACTTTTTAGTAGATCGGTGCCACCTTTGTGTAGGTCGGCGCCACCGCTAAGTAGGTCGGCGCTACCGCTGAGTAGGTCGGCGCTACCGCTGGGTAGGTCGGCGCTACACCTGGGTAGGCCGGCGCTACCTCTGAGTACGTCGGCGCTACCTTTTAGTAGGTCAGCGCTACCTTTGAGTAGGTCTGCGCCACCGCTAAGTAGGTCGCCGCTACCGCTAAGTAGGTCGCCGCTACCGCTGAGTAGGTCGGCGCTACCGCTAGATAGGTCGGCGCTACCGCTGGGTAGGTCGGCGCTACCGCTGAGTAGGTCGGCGCTACCGCTGAGTAGGTCGGCGCTACCGCTGTGTAGGTCGGCGCTACCGCTGGGTAGGTCGGCGCTACCGCTGGGTAGGTCGGCGCTACCTCTGAGTACGTCGGCGCTACCTTTCAGTAGGTCGGCGCTACCGCTGAGTAGGTCGGCGCTACCGCTGGGTAAGTCGGCGCTACCGTTTTGTAGGTCGGCGCTACCTTTGAGTAGGTCTGCGCCACCGCCAAGTAGGTCGCCGCTACCGCTGGGTAGGTCGGCGCTTACGCTGGATAGGTCGGCGCTACCGCTGGGTAGGTCGGCGCTACCGCTGAGTAGGTCGGCGCTACCGCTGGGTAGGTCGGCGCTACCTCTGAGTACGTCGGCGCTACCTTTGAGTAGGTCGGCGCTACCGCCGAGTAGTTCGGCGCTACCGCTGGGTAGGTCGGCGCTACCGCTGGGTAGGTCGGCGCTACCGCTGAGTAGGTCGGCGCTACCGCTAAGTAGGTCGGCGCTACCTTTGAGTAGGTCGGCGCTACCGCCGAGTAGTTCGGCGCTACCGCTGGGTAGGTCGGCGCTACCGCTGGGTAGGTCGGCGCTACCGCTGAGTAGGTCGGCGCTACCGCTAAGTAGGTCGGCGCTACAGTTGAGTACGTCGGCGCTACCTTTTAGTAGGTCGGCGCTACCGCTGAGTAGGTCGGCGCTACAGTTGAGTACGTCGGCGCTACCTTTTAGTAGGTCGGCGCTACTTTTTAGTAGGTCGGTGCCACCTTTGAGTAGGTCGGCGCCACCACTAAGTAGGTCGGCGCTACCGATAGGTAGGTCGGCGCTACCGCTGAGTAGGTCGGCGCTACCGCTGAGTAGGTCGGCGCTACCTCTGAGTACGTCGGCGCTACCTTTCAGTAGGTCGGCGCTACCGCTGGGTAGGCCGGCGCTAGCTCTGAGTACGTCGGCGCTACCTTTTAGTAGGTCAGCGCTACCTTTGAGTAGGTCTTCGCCACCGCTAAGTAGGTCGCCGCTACCGCTGGGTAGGTCGGCGCCACCGCTGGGTAGGTCGGCGCTACCGCTGGGTAGGTCGGCGCTACCGCTGGGTAGGTCGGCACTACCGCTGAGTAGGTCGGCGCTACCGCTGAGTACGTCGGCGCTACCTTTTAGTAGGTCGGTGCCACCTTTGAGTAGGTCGGCGCCAACGCTAAGTAGGTCAGCGCTACTGCTGGGTAGGTCGGCGCTACCGCTGGGTAGGCCGGCGCTACCTCTGAGTACGTCGGCGCTACCTTTTAGTAGGTAAGCGCTACCTTTGAGTAGGTCTGCGACACCGCTAAGTAGGTCGCCGCTACCGCTGGGTAGGTCAGCGCTACCGCTGGGTAGGTCGGCGCTACCGCTGGATAGATCGGCGCTACCGCTGGGTAGGTCGGCGCTACCGCTGAGTAGGTCGGCGCTACCGCTGGGTAGGTCGGCGCTACCTCTGAGAACGTCGGCGCTACCTTTGAGTAGGTCGGCGCTACCTTTGAGTAGGTCGGCGCAACCGCTAAGTACGTCGGTGCCACCGCTAAGTAGGTCGGCGCTACCGCTGAGTATGTCGGCGCTACCTTTTAGTAGGTCGGCGCTACCTTTTAGTAGGTCTGCGCTACTTTTTAGTAGATCGGTGCCACCTTTGTGTAGGTCGGCGCTACCGCTGGGTAGGCCGGCGCTACCTCTGAGTACGTCGGCGCTACCTTTTAGTAGGTAAGCGCTACCTTTGAGTAGGTCTGCGACACCGCTAAGTAGGTCGCCGCTACCGCTGGGTAGGTCGGCGCTACCGCTGGGTAGGTCGGCGCTACCGCTGGGTAGGTCGGCACTACCGCTGAGTAGGTCGGCGCTACCGCTGAGTACGTCGGCGCTACCTTTTAGTAGGTCGGTGCCACCTTTGAGTAGGTCGGCGCCAACGCTAAGTAGGTCAGCGCTACTGCTGGGTAGGTCGGCGCTACCGCTGGGTAGGCCGGCGCTACCTCTGAGTACGTCGGCGCTACCTTTTAGTAGGTAAGCGCTACCTTTGAGTAGGTCTGCGACACCGCTAAGTAGGTCGCCGCTACCGCTGGGTAGGTCAGCGCTACCGCTGGGTAGGTCGGCGCTACCGCTGGATAGATCGGCGCTACCGCTGGGTAGGTCGGCGCTACCGCTGAGTAGGTCGGCGCTACCGCTGGGTAGGTCGGCGCTACCTCTGAGAACGTCGGCGCTACCTTTGAGTAGGTCGGCGCTACCTTTGAGTAGGTCGGCGCAACCGCTAAGTACGTCGGTGCCACCGCTAAGTAGGTCGGCGCTACCGCTGAGTATGTCGGCGCTACCTTTTAGTAGGTCGGCGCTACCTTTTAGTAGGTCTGCGCTACTTTTTAGTAGATCGGTGCCACCTTTGTGTAGGTCGGCGCTACCGCTGGGTAGGCCGGCGCTACCTCTGAGTACGTCGGCGCTACCTTTTAGTAGGTAAGCGCTACCTTTGAGTAGGTCTGCGACACCGCTAAGTAGGTCGCCGCTACCGCTGGGTAGGTCAGCGCTACCTTTGAGTAGGTCGGCGCTACCGCCGGGTAGGTCGGCGTTACCGCTGGGTAGGTCGGCGCTACCGCTGGGTAGGTCGGCGCTACCGCTGAGTAGGTCGGCGCTACCGCTGAGTAGGTCGGCGCTACAGTTGAGTACATCGGCGCTACCTTTTAGTAGGTCGGCGCTACCGCTGTGTAGGTCGGCGCTACCGCTGAGTAGGTCGGCGCTACAGTTAACTACGTCGGCGCTACCATTTAGTAGGTCGGCGCTACCTTTTAGTAGGTCGGCGCTACTTTTTAGTAGATCGGTGCCACCTTTGTGTAGGTCGGCGCCACCGCTAAGTAGGTCGGCGCTACCGCTGGGTAGGTCGGCGCTACCGCTGGGTAGGTCGGCGCTACCGCTGAGTAGGTCGGCGCTACCGCTGAGTAGGTCGGCGCTACCGCTGGGTAGGTCGGCGCTACACCTGGGTAGGCCGGCGCTACCTCTGAGTACGTCGGCGCTACCTTTTAGTAGGTCAGCGCTACCTTTGAGTAGGTCTGCGCCACCGCTAAGTTGGTCGCCGCTACCGCTAAGTAGGTCGCCGCTACCGCTGGGTAGGTCGGCGCTACCGCTAGATAGGTCGGCGCTACCGCTGGGTAGGTCGGCGCTACCGCTGAGTAGGTCGGCGCTACCGCTGTGTAGGTCGGCGCTACCGCTGGGTAGGTCGGCGCTACCGCTGGGTAGGTCGGCGCTACCTCTGAGTACGTCGGCGCTACCTTTCAGTAGGTCGGCGCTACCGCTGAGTAGGTCGGCGCTACCGCTGGGTAAGTCGGCGCTACCGTTTTGTAGGTCGGCGCTACCTTTGAGTAGGTCTGCGCCACCGCCAAGTAGGTCGCCGCTACCGCTGGGTAGGTCGGCGCTTACGCTGGATAGGTCGGCGCTACCGCTGGGTAGGTCGGCGCTACCCCTAACCCTAACCATACCTCTGAGAACGTCGGCGCTACCTTTGAGTAGGTCGGCGCTACAGTTGAGTACGTCGGCGCTACCTTTTAGTAGGTCGGCGCTACCTTTTAGTAGGTCGGCGCTACCTTTGATTAGGTCGGCGCAACCGCTAAGTACGTCGGCGCTACCGCTGAGTAGGTCGGCGCTAACGCTGAGTAGGTCGGCGCTACCGCTGAGTAGGTCGGCGCTACCGCTGAGTAGGTCGGCGCTACAGTTGAGTACGTCGGCGCTACCTTTTAGTAAGTCGGCGCTACCTTTTAGTAGGTCGGCGCCACCTTTGAGTAGTTCGGCGCCACTGCTAAGTAGGTCGGCGCTACCGCTTGGAAGGTCGGCGCTACCGCTGGGTAGGTAGGCACTACCGCTTGGTAGGTCGGCGCTTCCGCTAGGTAGGTCGGCGCTACCGCTGAGTAGGTCGGCGCTACCGCTGAGTAGGTCAGCGCTACCGCTGGGTAGGTCGGCCTTACCGCTGGGTAGGTCGGCGCTACCTCTGAGTACGTCGGCGCTACCTTTTGTTAGGTCGGCGCTACCGCTGAGTAGGTCGGCGCTACCGCTGGGTAGGTCGGCGCTACCGCTGGGTCGGTCGGCGCTACAGCTGAGTAGGTCGGCGCTACCGCTGAGTAGGTCGGCCCTACAGTTACCTACGTCGGCGCTACCATTTAGTAGGTCGGCGCTACCTTTTAGTAGGTCGGCGCTACTTTTTAGTAGATCGGTGCCACCTTTGTGTAGGTCGGCGCCACCGCTAAGTAGGTCGGCGCTACCGCTGGGTAGGTCGGCGCTACCGCTGGGTAGGTCGGCGCTACCGCTGAGTAGGTCGGCGCTACCGCTGAGTAGGTCGGCGCTACCGCTGGGTAGGTCGGCGCTACACCTGGGTAGGCCGGCGCTACCTCTGAGTACGTCGGCGCTACCTTTTAGTAGGTCAGCGCTACCTTTGAGTAGGTCTGCGCCACCGCTAAGTTGGTCGCCGCTACCGCTAAGTAGGTCGCCGCTACCGCTGGGTAGGTCGGCGCTACCGCTAGATAGGTCGGCGCTACCGCTGGGTAGGTCGGCGCTACCGCTGAGTAGGTCGGCGCTACCGCTGTGTAGGTCGGCGCTACCGCTGGGTAGGTCGGCGCTACCGCTGGGTAGGTCGGCGCTACCTCTGAGTACGTCGGCGCTACCTTTCAGTAGGTCGGCGCTACCGCTGAGTAGGTCGGCGCTACCGCTGGGTAAGTCGGCGCTACCGTTTTGTAGGTCGGCGCTACCTTTGAGTAGGTCTGCGCCACCGCCAAGTAGGTCGCCGCTACCGCTGGGTAGGTCGGCGCTTACGCTGGATAGGTCGGCGCTACCGCTGGGTAGGTCGGCGCTACCGCTGAGTAGGTCGGCGCTACCGCTGGGTAGGTCGGCGCTACCTCTGAGTACGTCGGCGCTACCTTTTAGTTGGTCGGCGCTACCTTTGAGTAGGTCGGCGCCACTGCTATATAGGTCGGCGCAACCGCTGAGTAGGTCGGCGCTACCGCTGAGTAGGTCGGCGCTACCGCTGGGTAGGTCGGCGCTACCGCTAAGTAGGTCGGCGCTACCGCTAAGTAGGTCGGCGCTACCGCTGGGTAGGTCGGCACTACCGCTGGGTAGGTCGGCGCTACCGCTGAGTAGGTCGGCGCTACCTTTTAGTAGGTCGGCGCTACCTTTGAGTAGGTCGGCGCTACCGCCGAGTAGTTCGGCTCTACCGCTGGGTAGGTCGGCGCTACCGCTGGGTAGGTTGGCGCTACCGCTGAGTAGGTCGGCGCTACCGCTAAGTAGGTCGGCGCTACAGTTGAGTACGTCGGCGCTACCTTTTAGTAGGTCGGCGCTACCGCTGAGTAGGTCGGCGCTACAGTTGAGTACGTCGGCGCTACCTTTTAGTAGGTCGGCGCTACCTTTTAGTAGGTCGGTGCCACCTTTGAGTAGGTCGGCGCCACCACTAAGTAGGTCGGCGCTACCGCTAGGTAGGTCGGCGCTACCGCTGAGTAGGTCGGCGCTACCGCTGAGTAGGTCGGCGCTACCTCTGAGTACGTCGGCGCTACCTTTCAGTAGATCGGCGCTACCGCTGGGTAGGCCGGCGCTACCTCTGAGTACGTCGGCGCTACCTTTTAGTAGGTCAGCGCTACCTTTGAGTAGGTCTGCGCCACCGCTAAGTAGGTCGCCGCTACCGCTGGGTAGGTCGGCGCCACCGCTGGGTAGGTCGGCGCTACCGCTGGGTAGGTCGGCGCTACCGCTGGGTAGGTCGGCACTACCGCTGAGTAGGTCGGCGCTACCGCTGAGTACGTCGGCGCTACCTTTTTGTAGGTCGGTGCCACCTTTGAGTAGGTCGGCGCCAACGCTAAGTAGGTCAGCGCTACTGCTGGGTAGGTCGGCGCTACCGCTGGGTAGGCCGGCGCTACCTCTGAGTACGTCGGCGCTACCTTTTAGTAGGTAAGCGCTACCTTTGAGTAGGTCTGCGACACCGCTAAGTAGGTCGCCGCTACCGCTGGGTAGGTCAGCGCTACCGCTGGGTAGGTCGGCGCTACCGCTGAATAGATCGGCGCTACCGCTGGGTAGGTCGGCGCTACCGCTGAGTAGGTCGGCGCTACCGCTGGGTAGGTCGGCGCTACCTCTGAGAACGTCGGCGCTACCTTTGAGTAGGTCGGCGCTACCTTTGAGTAGGTCGGCGCAACCGCTAAGTACGTCGGTGCCACCGCTAAGTAGGTCGGCGCTACCGCTGAGTACGTCGGCGCTACCTTTTAGTAGGTCGGCGCTACCTTTTAGTAGGTCTGCGCCACCGCTAAGTAGTTCGGCGCTACCGCTGAGTAGGTCGGCGCTACCGCTGGGTAAGTCGGCGCTACCGTTTAGTAGGTCGGCGCTACCGCTGGATAGGTCGGCGCTACCGCTAGGTAGGTCGGCGCTACCGCTGAGTAGGTCGGCGCTACCTCTGAGAACGTCGGCGCTACCTTTGAGTAGGTCGGCGCTACAGTTGAGTACGTCGGCGCTACCTTTTAGTAGGTCGGCGCTACCTTTTAGTAGGTCGGCGCTACCTTTGATTAGGTCGGCGCAACCGCTAAGTACGTCGGCGCTACCGCTGAGTAGGTCGGCGCTAACGCTGAGTAGGTCGGCGCTACCGCTGAGTAGGTCGGCGCTACCGCTGAGTAGGTCGGCGCTACAGTTGAGTACGTCGGCGCTACCTTTTAGTAAGTCGGCGCTACCTTTTAGTAGGTCGGCGCCACCTTTGAGTAGTTCGGTGCCACCGCTAAGTAGGTCGGCGCTACCGCTTGGAAGGTCGGCGCTACCGCTGGGTAGGTAGGCACTACCGCTTGGTAGGTCGGCGCTTCCGCTAGGTAGGTCGGCGCTACCGCTGAGTAGGTCGGCGCTACCGCTGAGTAGGTCAGCGCTACCGCTGGGTAGGTCGGCCTTACCGCTGGGTAGGTCGGCGCTACCTCTGAGTACGTCGGCGCTACCTTTTGTTAGGTCGGCGCTACCGCTGAGTAGGTCGGCGCTACCGCTGGGTAGGTCGGCGCTACCGCTGGGTCGGTCGGCGCTACAGCTGAGTAGGTCGGCGCTACCGCTGAGTAGGTCGGCCCTACAGTTGAGTACGTCGGCGCTACCTTTTAGTAGGTCGGTGCTAACTTTAGCATGTCGGCGCCACCTCTAAGTAGGTCGGCGCTACCCCCGAGTAGGTCAGCGCTTCCGCCGAATAGGTCGGCGCTACCGCTGGGTAGGTCGGCGCTACCACTGGGTAGGTCGGTGCTACCGCTGAGTAGATCGGCGCTACAGTTGAGTACGTCGTTGCTACCTTTTAGTAGGTCGGCGCTACCTTTTAGTAGGTCGGCGCTACCTTTGAGTAGGTCGGCGCTACCGCTGAGTAGGTCGGCGCTACCGCTGGGTAGGTCGGCGCTACCGCTGGGTGGGTCGTCGCTACCTCTGAATACGTCGGCGCTACCTTTTAGTAGGTCGGCGTCACCGCTAAGTAGGTCGGCGCTACCGCTGGGTAGGTCGGCGCTACCGCGTGGTAGGTCGGCGCTACCGCTGGGTAAGTCGGCGCTACCGCTGGGTAGTTCGGCGCTACCGCTGGGTAGGTCGTCGCTACCGCTGAGTAGGTCGGCGCTACAGTTGAGTACGTCGGCGCTACCTTTTAGTAGGTCAGCGCTAACTTTGAGTAGGTCGGCGCTACCGCTGGGTAGGTCGGCGATACCTCTGAATATGTCAGCGCTACCTTTTAGTAGTTCGGCGCTACCTTTGAGTAGGTCGGCGTCACCGCTAAGTAGGTCGGCGCTACCGCTGTGTAGGTCGGCGCTACCGCTGGGTAGGTCGGCGCTACCGCTTGGTAGTTCGGCGCTACCACTGGGTAGGTCGGCGCTACCGGGGAGTAGGTCGGCGCTACCTCTGAGTACGTCGGCGCTAACTTTTAGTAGGTCGGCGCCACCTTTGAGTAGGTCGGCGCCACCGCTAAGTAGGTCGGCGCTACCGCTTGGTAGGTCGGCGCTACCTCTGGGTAGGTCGGCGCCACCGCTAAGTAGGTCGGGGCTACCGCTGGGTAGGTCGGGGCTACCGCTGGGTAGGTCGGGGCTACCGCTGGGTAGGTCGGCGCTACCGCCGGGTAGGTCGGCGCTACCGCTGAGTAGGTCGGCGCAACCGCTGAGTACGTCGGCGCTATCTTTTAGTAGGTCGGCGCTACCTTTGAGTAGGTCAGCGCCACCTCTAAGTAGGTCGGCGCTACCGCCGGGTAGGTCGGCGCTTCCGCCGGGTAGGTCGGCGCTACCGCTGGGAAGGTCGGCGCTACCGCTGGGTAGGTCGGTGCTAACGCTGAGTAGGTCGGCGCTACAGTTGAGTACGTCGGCGCTACCTTTTAGTAGGTCGGCGCTACCTTTTAGTAGGTCGGCGCTACCTTTGAGTAGGTCGGCGCTACCGCTGTGTAGGTCGGCGCTACCGCTGGGTAGGTCGGCGCTACCTCTGAATACGTCGGCGCTACCTTTTAGTATGTCGGCGCTTCCTTTGAGTAGGTCGGCGCCACCACTAAGTATGTCTGCACTACCTTTTAGTAGGTCGGCGCTACATTTGAGTAGGTCTATGCCACCGCTAACTAGGTCGGCGCTTCCGCTGGGTAGGTCGGCGCTACCTCTGAGTACATCGGCGCTACCTTTGAGTAGGTCGGTGCTACCTTTTAGTAGATACTAAGGAGTAGCAGCGACGTACTCAGGAGTATCGCGGACGTACTCAGGAGTAGCGCCGACGTACTCAGGATTAGCGCCGACGTACTCAGGAGTAGCGCCGACGTGCTCAGGAGTATTGCCGACGTGCTCAGGAGTAGCGCCGACGTACTCAGGAGTAGCGCCGACGTACTCAGGAGTAGCGCCGACGTACTCAGGAGTAGCGCCGACGTACTCAGGATTTGCGCCGACGTACTCAGGAGTAGCGCCGACGTACTTAGGAGTAGCGCCGACGTACTCGGGAGTAGCGCCGACGTACTCAGGAGTAGCGCAGACGTACTCAGGAGTAGCGCCGACGTGCTCAGGAGTAGCGCCGACGTGCTCATGAGTAGCGCCGACGTGCTCAGGAGTAGCGCCGACGTGCTCAGGAGTAGCGCCGATGTGCTCAGGAGTAGCGCCAACGTGCTTATGAGTATCGCCGACGTACTTAGGAGTAGCGCCGACGTGCTTAGGAGTATCGCCGACGTGCTTAGGAGTAGCGCCGACGTGCTCAGGAATAGCGCCGACGTGCTCAGTAGTAGTGACGACGTGCTCAGGAGTAGCGCCGACGTACTCAGGAGTAGCAGCGACGTACTCAGGAGTTGCGCCGACGTACTTAGGAGTAGGTCGGCGCTACCGCTGGGTAGGTCGGCGCTACCGCTGAGTAGGTTAGCGCTACGGCTGAGTACGTTGGCGTTACCTTTTAGTAGGTCGGCGCTTCTGCCGGGTAGGTCGGCGCTACCGCTGGGTATGTCTACGCTACCGCTAAGTAGGTCGGCGCTACCGCTGAGTAGGTCGGCGCTACAGTTGAGTACGTCGGCGCTACCTTTTAGTAGGTCGGCGCTACCTTTTAGTAGGTCGGCGCTACCTTTGAGTAGGTCGGTGCCACCGCTAAGTAGGTCGGCGCTACCGCTGGGTAGGTCGGCGCTACCGCTGGGTAGGTCGGCGCTACCGCTGAGTAGGTCGGCGCTACCGCTGGGTAGGTCGGCGCTACCGCTGGGTAGGTCGGCGCTACCTCTGAATACGTCGGCGCTACCTTTTAGTATGTCGGCGCTTCCTTTGAGTAGGTCGGCGCCACCACTAAGTATGTCTGCACTACATTTTAGTAGGTCGGCGCTACATTTGAGTAGGTCGATGCCACCGCTAACTTGGTCGGCGCTACCGCTGGGTAGGTCGGCGCTACCTCTGAGTACGTCGGCGCTACCTTTGAGTAGGTCGGTGCTACCTTTTAGTAGGTACTAAGGAGTAGCAGCGACGTACTCAGGAGTATCGCCGACGTACTCAGGAGTAGCGCCGACGTACTCAGGATTAGCGCCGACGTACTCAGGAGTAACGCCGACGTACTTAGGAGTAGCGCCGACGTACTCGGGAGTAGCGCCGACGTACTCAGGAGTAGCGCAGACGTACTCAGGAGTAGCGCCGACGTGCTCAGGAGTAGCGCCGACGTGCTCAGGAGTAGCGCCGATGTGCTCAGGAGTAGCGCCGACGTGCTCAGGAGTAGCGCCGATGTGCTCAGGAGTAGCGCCGACGTACTTATGAGTATCGCCGACGTACTCAGGAGTAGCGCCGACGTGCTCAGGAGTATCGCTGACGTGCTTAGGAGTAGCGCCGACGTGCTCAGGAATAGCGCGTACGTGCTCAGTAGTAGTGACGACGTGCTCAGGAGTAGCGCCGACGTACTCAGGAGTAGCGCCGACGTACTCGGGAGTAGCGCCGACGTACTCGGGAGTAGCGTCGACGTACTCGGGAGTAGCGTCGACGTACTTAGGAGTAGCGCCGACGTACTCAGGAGTAGCGCCGACGTACTCGGGAGTAGCGCCGACGTACTCGGGAGTAGCTTAGAAATACTCAGGATTAGCGCAGACGTACTCAGAAGTAGCGCCGATGTACTCAGGAGTAGCGCAAACGTACCCAGGAGTAGCGCCGACGTACTCAGGAGTAGCGCCGACGTACTCAATAGTATAGCCGACGTACTCAGGAGTAGCGCTGACATAGTCAATAGTAACGCCGACGTACTCAGGAGTATCGCCGACGTACTCAGGGTTGGCGCCGACGTACTCAGGAGTAGCGCCGACGTACTCAGGAGTAGCGCAGACGTACTCAGGAGTAGCGAAGACGTACTCAGGAGTAGCGAAGACGAACTCAGGAGTAGCGCCGACGTGCTCAGCAGTAGCGCCGACGTGCTCAGGAGTAGCGCCGACAAGCTCAGGAGTAACGCCAACGTGCTCAGGAATAGCGCCGACGTGCTCAGGTGTAGCGACCACGTGCTCAGGAGTAGCGCCGACGCACTCAGGAGTAGCAGCGACGTACTCAGGAGTAGCGCCGACGTACTCAGGAGTAGCGCCGACGTAATAAGGAGTAGCGTTGACGTACTCAGGAGTAGCGCCGACGTGCTCAGGAGTAGCGCCCAGGTGCTCAGGAGTAGCGCCGACGTACTCAGGAGTAGCGCCGACGAACTCAGGAGTAGCGCCGACGTACTCAGGAGTAGCGCCGACGTACTCATGAGTATCGCCGACGTACTCATGAGTAGCGCCGACGTGCTCAGGAGTATCGCCGACGTGCTCAGGAGTAGCGCCGACGTGCTCAGGAATAGCGCCGACGTGCTCAGTAGTAGTGACGACGTGCTCAGGTGTAACGCCGACGTACTCAGGAGTAGCAGCGACGTACTCAGGAGTAGCGCCGACGTACTCAGGAGTGGCGCCGTTGTAATCAGGAGTCGCGCCGACGTACTTAGGAGTAGCGCAGACGTACTCAGGAGTACCGCCGACGTTCTCAGGAGCAGCGCCTACGTACTCGGGAGTAGCGCCGACGTACTCGGGAGTAGCGCCGACGTACTCGGGAGTAGCGCCGACGTGCTCAGGAGTAGCGCCGACGTGGTCAGCAGAGTAGCGCCGACGTGCTCAGTAGTAGCGCCGACGTGCTCAGGAGTAGCGCCGACGTAATCAGGAGTAGCAGCGACGTACTCAGGTGTAGCGCCGACGTACTCAGGAGTAGCGCCGAAGTACTCAGGAGTAGCGCCGACGTACTAAGGAGTAGCGCCGACGTACTCTGGAGTAGCAGCGACGTACTCAGGAGTAGCGCCGGTGTACTCAGGAGTAGCGCAGACGTACTCAGGAGTAGCGCAGTTTCAAGTGTCTGGGCAAGGTCACTGCCACAGCCTCACAGGCTACTGCCACATGGACATGCTGATACCCAGACAAGTCTTATGGTGTTCATTTAGAATTTCCTTCTTTCTTTCATTGTACTGGACATGATTGACTTCACTGTGAGCATTTACTCTGTACAGGCATACTACACTTCAGGTAGTTTGTGGTAAAATGATCAGCAAGTATCTTATCCACTCTTATAGGGTTGCATTAATTTTTTATTACTCCCTTTATTTTAATTTTGCATTTTCTGTCTATCTGATTGCAATCACGCGTGCGTCGTGGGAGCAAGAATTGGTTTCGACAGCAGACTTGTGGCGCCTAACAATACATCCTTTCAAATTTTCAGTTAAAACAACTTAATAATACTACACTTATGACAATATTCATTCTTAAAAGGAAAGTATAAGAAAAATTTTGATTTCGCGTTAAAAATGCCTGTGCAACTTTTTATACTTTTTCGGCGCAAAGCTAGAAAAAAAAAGTATGCGCTAAGATTATTTTTAGAACAATTCATACGGAGTAAGGAGATATTTTTGAGATTTGCGACACGATATTTTTCTGTACGTTTCCTTTGCAGTAGTCAATCAATTATTTAATTACATGATGGTAAACTTAGTTTTCAAATAAAGGGAGTAGGCTATAATGAAAACTTCGTTTTTATGGTTTTCTTGTTACTCCCTTTATTTTAAGTTGCATTTTCTGTCTGTCTGATTGCAATGTTGCAAGAATTGGCTTCGATTTTTCGACCACTACCCGTGGTCCAATCAAGCTGAAATTTGTACAGCAGACTTGCCCCGACAAACCATACATCCTATCAAATTTTCAGTTAAAACAACTTAATAATACTACACTTATGACAATATTCATTTCTTAAAAGGAAAGTATAAGAAAAATGTTGGTTTCACTTTAAAAATGACTGTGCAACTTTTTATAGTTTTTCGGCGCAAAGCTAGAAAAAAAAATTATGCACTACGATTATTTTTAGAACAATTCATACGGAGTAAGGAGATATCTTTGAGATTTGCGACACAGATATTTTTTCTGTACGATTCATTTGCAGTAGTCAATCAATTATTTAATTACATGATGGTAAACTTAGTTTGCAAATAAAGGGAGTATAATAAAAACTTCGTTTTTACGGTTTTCTTGTTAGAACAATTCATACGGAGTAAGGAGATATTTTTGAGATTTGCGACACAGATATTTTTCTGTACGTTTCATTTGCAGTAGTCAATCAATTATTTAATTACATGATGGTAAACTTAGTTTTCAAATAAAGGGAGTATAATGAAAACTTCGTTTTTATGGTTTTCTTGTTAATAGTAATTCCAAGAGTTGAATATTTTAAGTACCGGTAAATAATCATATTATATTTATATTGAAAAAAAGGCAAAACACTTCATTTTTTTGTATTTTCATTGTATACTGGGTATTGCTGTTTATGTGAGCATAAGTCAGTTTAAATTATTATCTTACAACTATTACAAGGCAGCTTTCTAAACTACAGTAAACAGAGGCACATAAGATTAAGAACTGTGCTAATTAAGATTTACTACGGTATCTCTTCTAGCGGACTGACTCAGTAATGAATGGATATGTCAGTGGTTTCCAACCTGTGGGTCGTGAGTCGTGACCCTTAGGGGGTCGAATGACAATTTCAGGGGGGGGGGGTCGCCTAAGACCTTTTAAAAACACATAATTTTGCTGGTCCTAGAAACCGAGACACCGCCCATCTATCCGTCTCCAGGCAGCTACTTTGTTGAAAGCAGCAGTATTGACAGTGGCAGGGTTGTTACCACAATGTACTTATGCGAGCCAGCCATATGTGTAGAGTGCAGATGCTTTGTTTAAAGCAGCAGTATTGGCAGTAAAACAACACTTCATGAATATATTGGAACTCAGGGTGGATGCTATTCAGTCTATTATTCGGTGAGGCCGGCTGGTCTAGCGGTTGGCACACCAGACTGTCAACCAAAAACCAACGGACAGGTCGCGGGTTCTATCCCTGCCACCGGCGGATCCCTGTCACCCTGCAGGCGTTTTGGGCCTGTAAACGTATTTGCGCCAGCAGGCAGCACTATGTTTACAGCAGCGCATAGAAATGTTCCCAACGGGAACGGGATATGTGCTATATAAGTCTCATATTTATTTATTTATTATTTTTTATTTTTAGCTGTTGGTGTGAATACTGCCCTTCCAGTTGTGATATGAGATACTAATAGATAAGTAAAAAAAGAAAAAAAACATCAGGAATCGTTAATCCTTAATTAGAAATTAATATTTTACAATATATAATTAGATAGTGTTTTTGTGTTTAATCACTTTGCTTTAATATGTAACAATGAAAATACATCTTGCATGTCACACTACATAACAGTAGCAAATTATAGTTATAAGGTAGGGACAATCATAATTATATGGTTGGGGTCGCCACAAGATGAGGAGCTGTAGTAAGGGGTCACTGCATTATAAAGGTTGGGAACCACTGGGATAGGTGATAATATGTCACTAGCTGCCTTGTACCCCTACACCTTGACTAAGTTGACTCCAGCCCTCAGCAGCCCTCAGCAGCCCTCAGCAGCCCTCAGCAGCCCTCAGCAGCCCTCAGGCATTTTGTTCACTTTTGTATATATTTCTGTCCTAAAAGTAAAAGAGTAAGCGACACACCTCAAAGGTCTGACATTAATCAGCTCTTACAAAAAGCAACAAATAAGTTAGACAGTAGTAAATAAACAATTTAATGTACCACAGCCATCAGCCATACATCAACATATTTTAATAATTGAATCCAGTAACATTCAATCAATCACATTTAAACATTTCATTGAATTCACAGTTGAATAATTTGTTTCTCTCAATCTAAATCTTCAGTTTTTTTGCGTTTCCTTCTTCTTTTCAAAAACCTGAAACATTCAAATTGTTTCAATTATAAACAGATTTAATGAAAACTACAAAAGCTTAACACTAATAACACTAAACATTTTGTCCAATGGTTAATTTCATCCCCACCATTAGAGACTAGAGACTATGAATAGATTGTATTACTTTGAATGACTCGCTTTGAGTATAACAAAACAAATGGGAAACTAATTTATAAATTCATACTGTCAATATAAACTAATAATATTTTAATTGAATATTCAATATGCTCTCACTCACTCACTCACTAATAGTAAAGGTCACACCTTTAGTTTAGGATTATTGAAATTATAGGGTTAGGCTTTTTAATATAAAATGTCTAAGAATTCATTTTTTTTTTAAACCTAACAGTTACTAAATATTCACCTTATTTATTTGAAAACATTAGTTTGCAGTCATGCATAATGCAAACATAAACAAAAAAGGCTGTATTTCATTTGTTTTTATTTACCAATTAACAAGTGTAGCTATCTTAAGCTATATAATATAAATTGCTGACTCTTCCCAGATTGTATTTTGCAATCAATATGAAAAATGCTGCTCTAGGCTTATGCTACCCTAGGACAATATAATATAAATTTATTTTTTTTAAATGACAACGCAAACACAGATACGGATGACAGTTGCAACCTTATGAAAGAGTAGTGATGTTTTCAAATTATTTAAAACTGTCCATTGAATAGGTCGCAAAACTTTTGGTAAAAAGGTGCGACATATAAGTAGTATAAACTGTTAATTGTATATATAAACTATATACATATCTATAGATATATACATTCCATAGTAGATATTATATGGAAACAGGCTTTTTCAATAACCTAAAACAATTCTATGTTTCAGAAGTAATTTTAAAAACACTAAGGTTATGGTTACCTCAACTTTAGGCTCTTGCTGGGTTTCTTCTTCATCAGTCTTTCTTCTTTTGTTTCTTTTTCTTCTATTATTCTGTGGCGGTTCCTCCCGGTGAGGCAGATTGTTATTTACTTAAAGACTCCTTTCGGTCAGCATTACTACCTGACTCGTCCTCACACTGACGTTTGCTATGAACTTTCTGTGGTGTGCTGAAAATATTTTAAAAACAGAACATTGTTTTGTAAATAGCTAAATGCTACAGAGTTCAGAGTGTACATAATAAATAAATATTGGGTTAATACATAATGGCTGGGGGAAATAATGAGAAAGTAGATGCAAAAAAGCAATCAAGGGACATGTACAATATACAAAAATTCTTTTGCATAAAGCAATAAGTTTGATATTTTAAAAGGGTGATTATTCCCTTCTTACTTTAACAATACATTGTTTTGCTTTGTAAACATCTATTGGTAATGAAATAAATTTTAATCCCCAACAAATTTGAGTACAACCAGTAAAGTAGCACACCGACATTGTTTCGAATAAAATGATCGAATAATGACGAATAAGAACGGAAATGTTTTTGCACGTGACCTTTTTAACCTTTTATGCATGCATACACGTTAAGACTTGCCATACTACTATATTAGTTGTATAGTCTATAGTAGGCTATCTATAGTAGGCCTATACCTAGTACTATAACTATAACTATAGTTGACTATAGACACTATTATACTATGTCACTATTTATTATATATAACCATGTCAATGTCGTCTATAGTATAAGTGTCTTAGGAAGAGCGGCAGAAAATTGAAAATTAAAAAAAATAGAACCAATTACACTAAAGTATAGCCTAATATAAATACTATAAGTAGGCTTACTGACAGAACTATAATTAAATAGTCTATATACTTTTATATTTATAAAAATTTTATTAGCCTCTCGATATTACTCGATAATAGTTCATTTGTTTGGTGGGAAACTAAACTCGGAAGTTCCAATTTTGGCACTCACCTATATATATCTCCTTTGCTTTGTTTACATAGTTCTTGACAACTCAAATAGATAAGTGATAATGAAAAATAAATAGGCCTATTAGAAATGTTATTTTCAATCAAAGCGACTTTAGATAATCACACTAAAATGGCAGCTGTAGATGCCGAAAATGGGGGATTGACCACAATATACAATAAATTTCGCTTTTCTGTTACCTTTGTTATGTTATTAATGACTCTACAATGGAAAAAAAAAGTTTCTAAATGCATCAAATTATCAACTCGGACATTTCCCACTTGGTTAATCTTATCTTAAATTTAGGAATGTCTATAATCTGTCACATCGTTTTAAGTGATGTGGAACATGCATACTATGTTCATTTTGCATATTATCATTATACACTCCAAACATACGGTTTTCATTCTTTCTACATAAATAAGATATATAATATAAGCTTCGTTTGCCTTTGCCTTTGTGTTTCCATTCATTCATTATATTTACAAGAGTGTTCTGTTGTTTAGAAATCTACTGTTGCCTTCAATTATTTTTTAAAGCCATTTTCGGTCGCCTTTAATTTTAACACAATTGCGTTCTTCACTATCAAAAACATAATCATTTGAATTTTCATTGCAACCCATGATAATGATAGTAGCACAACGATTTTATGCATCGCCATAGTTTAAGCGTAATTATTTATACATTTTCTCTGTTACCATTGGTAGCATTCTGAAATGAATTAGGCCTACACTACCAGTAATTTAATGGTAATGGTAATGGTAATTTATATAGCGCTTCTATCCATGCTATTTTAGCATGCTCAGTGCGCTCTAGAAGACTATTAATCTGTGAGAGGTTTCACTGCTGCCGGTTAAGCGCTCGTGATAACAACTCAATAGCTTATAAATAAATGTTTTCATTAATCTTAAACTCTGAAATATTTATAAGAAAAATATGAAATATTTGTCAATTTTTTACGCATATGTTTTGAAACATGAAGTGTTTAAATAGGCCTAATACTAATTTTTTATTGGTAGGCCTATAGGCCTATATAATGAAACATTTTTTCATTTTTTTCGTACTAATAGGCCTATACAAAAAATAGTATTTTCAAAAACAAAAATCCCAATGAGCACTTTAATCATTTAATTTAAAGTATTTATGATTAAAATATATACTGTGAAAATGTCATTGAGCGTGTAGGCCAACAACCCTTATAAAGTTATGAGCATTATAATTATATTGAATTAACATTTTCGGTCACAATTTTTTTAATTAATTCGGCGGCATTTTACGTCTTGATAGACGATCCATTTCCTTTGCAGGTCCTCATATGGCTAAAGAGGCCAATCAGTCACGGCCACACTGGCTATAGATGATTGTAGCGGAGGGGACCACATTTTTCTCACCTTCTTGTTCCTGCAAGCCTGGAACCTTCTTTGATTCATGCCCTCCAGGTGGGCATATGTTGCGCCATGATCTCGCAACTGTTTGGGTCAATTTGGAGGTGCTTCATAACTCTTGCACAGACATCCGCAAATCTCAGTTTTGGACGTCCAGCAGGTCTCTGTCCCGAAGCTAACGTTCCATAAAGGATGTCCTGTGGAAGTCGACCCTGTGGCATTCGGTGTACATGACCTAGCCAACTGAGACGTCTATTGCTGAGAGTAATGTGGATGTCTTGACGCCCTGCTCTTCGTATGACCTCTGCATTTGAAACCCTGTCCTGCCATCTTATATCTAGAATGCATCTGAGACACCTGACGGGAAAGGTGTTTAGTTTTCTCTCTAGATATGAATATGTGCTCCATGTCTCACTGTCGTACAGCAGGGTACTCAGAACGCATGTTCGGTAAACTAGTGACTAAGTGGAGCTTGTAAGCCAGGGGTCGGGAGCCTTTTTGTCTGAGAGAGCCATAGACACCACGTATTTTAAAAAAGTAATTCTATGAGAGCCATACATTATGTTTAAAACTAAAAATTCAAGTAAATGTGTGCATTTTGTGTAAGTTTATCTCCTTTACCAATTCTGATGCTTAGCTGCAGTAGACTTTAGCTCATTTTTAGAATGAAATATTGATATGCAATTAATATGTAGATCAAAGGAGTCTAAAGAAACATTTTTGTTTATAATCGAACATTTGTCTGCGAGCCAGATGCAGCCATCAATATAGCCACATTGGCTCTCGAGCTAAAGGTTCCCGACCCCTGGTGTAAGCAGTGGGATCATCCAGACAAGTTTTTTAAAAATCTTGCCATAGTGCCCATGGCTTTAGCTATTCTACTACTGATCCCCCCATCTAGAAGCACATCGCTTGATATTTTGGCCCCGAGGTAGCAGAAATCGTCAACTACTTCTAGTGTATGGCCACCAATAGTGATGCTTGGCACAATTGCATCATTTTGATCCAGTACCTTGGTTTTGTTTTGACTAATGCTGAGGCCAAATATTTGGCATGCATTATCAAGTTTATCAATGAGCGTCTGGAGCACGTTTTCAGATTTGGCAATAATAACTGCACCATCAGCATTGAGAAGTTCCCTAACCAGCACACTCTTAAATCTGCTAAATGGCTGTGTGATGCGTCTAGTGTGACAGCACTATAATATGCTAGCTGTCACCGCTGGCTAGCAGTGTAACTGTAAAAGGAGTGCAATTAGTAAGTCTCTCTTGCCAGCATAATAATATAGTCTATCCCAGTGCCTTTACAAGCTTATGTGTCGCCCCAGTGCAAAAGTTTCAGCGCAGCCCCCTTGCGTGCTGTAACTGCTTGTTTAGTGCTATATTTGCTATATTTAGAGTAAATTTGTCGTCCCCCTGGAAGTGCCACCCCCGGGCATATGCCCCCCTCCTCGGTTCCCCCCCTATGTGAGGGCACTGGCCTCTTTACAACAAGTCCTATGCAGTACCTCCTCGTGGTGGCAGATTACACTGGGGCTGCGAGGTTCCAGGCTGAACTGAAAGGATCTCGGAGGATGTTTGTACCCTAGATGTGAGGCAGACATGGCCCGACGGCGTACGGACACGCCCTGCTGCCCACAAACTAAACCCCTTGCTTTAGGTTAATAGCCGCACTGCCTTGTGCATGCCCTGGGAGGGACTAAGGCTAAGGAAGTAAGCCCTGACAGAAAATCCGAAGTGGAGCCCGTAGGTTGATAGACAATGGTATAACCTCTGCTTTCCTACAAACTCCTGCAGCCATCTGGTCCCAAACGGTGGCGGTTACCCATCCCTTTGGACCCTGCCAGCATGGTAGAAAGGCGGTTCTTTTCGCCTGGGCAGCCCATGACCCGCTAATATTTGCCCAGACTTTTCCCTTATAAAATGTTAAACAGGGCTGCGTACTTGCACCCACCTTGTTTGGAATATTCTTCTCGTGCCTATTGCACTATGCTTATGGAGAATACAAGGAGTGTGTCTTTATACCTTTACACAAGGACCCCTAGAAAGCTCTTCAACCTAAACAGGCTCAAAGCCAAAACAAAGCTTAAGAGTGTACTGGTTAGGGAACTTCTCTATGCTGATGAGTGTAATTACACAAGCTAAATAAAGGTGTTTTTTTTTATCATAACTTTTTTTCTTGTGAAGACATTAATCTTCACAAACTTGGTATCATTGGAAAGCTGATGACATATTATGCTCTACCTAATAGATATACTTTTAATTAAATTGAAGAAAATTGAATGTTTAAGGAGTTTATCTTTTAAACAATAATAATTACAGAAATTACATTAATAGGCCTGTAGTGCTACTAAAAAAGTCTCTGATAGTAATTAAATTAATAATACAAATACATTTGTTTTAGAATTACTTATATTAATTAATTAATGTTTAACTAAGAAGATTAGCATCAAAACTCTTTTAAATGTCATTTAATTAGTCTGTATCAATTAATGAGCGTATTGTCTTGAATGCTCTTCGTTATATATAATTAATTAATCAGATAATGTCATATATTTTGTAACTTCTGAATAAGTTCTGAGTGGACAAATGTGGGAGACCTCTTTGTATGCTTAAAACAGATTTCATATGCGATAGACTAGTGATTTCAAAAAACAACCTGATAAAAAAACAACAAAAACAATGAATCTCTAGGCTACACACTAGGCCTATATCGATGCAATGCCATATATTAATGATTACCGGTTATCGCATTTGTAAAAATACAATTTTGCGTGACATCTAGATAGGCTATATCTTCTTGTAAAGCGAAATATTTTTTATCTCTAGGCCTAGACTAAATCTCTGTACTATAAACGCATATTACTCTTTTACTTTTCGATTGACTATTGAAAAACAAAATAGGAAAAGGCCTACAAGGAAAAAAAACATTTTTTTGGGGCCAAAATAACTAAGGAAAATATTTTTTTAAAAATACGTAGGCCTAGCCATAATAGTCTTTAGCATAGCATAATTTGTTGCTAATTATTATCTAGTATTAGGTTAGGTATAGACCTAGACTTGTCTTGTGTATGGTTATAATATACGGTTTAAATATGTTTAGGAATGCTACTATCATTTTTATTATAGGCTATAGTAGCCCTACCTACTAGCTACTAATACTAGGGAGGTACCATTTATTTTAAGATTATTGCATTGATTGAGATTTATTTTGTGAAAAGACTAATTTTTTAAATATTAGTAAAATATGAAAAATAATTTTTAAAATAATTAAGTAGGCTATATTAGCTATATATGACAATTACTCACTAGTAAAATTTAATTTTGGGAACCCTAAGTTATTTCTTGTGTAGCTTATAAGTAAATACTGCACTGTCCATACACAGATCTACAAACTAATAAGATGAACACAAAAAGGACATGTCAAATCCATAATTGATATTTGTATTAACCAAGGACTACTGAAGAGTAGTCCTTGGTATTAACGTAAAACCATGTTTTTACATGTTTGCTATGTCCTATGTAGGCTACGTCGTGGCACAGGACACATGTAGAATTGTGTAATAAATTTGTATCATTTTTTGGGTAGGCCTAATAAAAAGTAACATTGTTGATGTCAAATTTTCTTGACCTCCCCTCTCTCCTATGTCGACAATTGTCAAACTTTTTCAGACCCCCTCCCCCCTATTTGGTTGTTTTAATTAATGGACGTCCACTTAGTTACGGCTTTTCAACTCATATAGATAAGTGATTTTATCTTAAACGTTATAAGCCGAAGAACTTATATTTCACAATAATATATAGATCAGTGATTATAATGCAAACATATTTTTTACTCTATTTTGAAACATAATTTTATTTAAAATGATATTTTTTAATCTAAAAGAACAATGTACATAATATTTTTCTTTATTTATAATTTTTAACAAATCTTAAAAAAAAAAAAAATTTAAGGTCAAGGTTGCTAATGACGCATCGATAAAACCAACAGTTTTAAAATGCACAGTGTCAGAATACGGTTCACTATTTTTACTTATTCCTACTCGGACCCTCCGAGTTTCCGACTTTCCCACATCAGCGAATGTACCATTACTCTATTTTGAAACATAATTTTATTTAAAATGATATTTTTTAATCTAAAAGAACAATGTACATAATATTTTTCTTTATTTATAATTTTTAACAAATCTTTAAAAAAAATAATTTTAAGGTCAAGGTTGCTAATGACGCATCGATAAAACCAACAGTTTTAAAATGCACAGTGTCAGAATACGGTTCACTATTTTTACTTATTCCTACTCGGAACCTCCGAGTTTCCGACTTTCCCACTTCAGCGAATGTACCATTGACTGCACTGGTTCAATATGTCTGCCTCCTTGCTACGTGCGTGATATAATAGGACATACAAAAAGCGTAAGTTTTGTGGCAATAGATATCTAAATGCGAAAAAAGAATGAAGCTAAAGTGTATGTATGAAGTACTTAATGAATAGTGAGGTATTATAACTTATAACGGAGGCTGCTCCCAGTCTTTGCATAGCAGATATGCATGTCCGCATGGCGAATTCGGAATTTAATTCCAATGTCAATGCCGCAATGCTTATACTATACTATGACTTTTATGGCCTATGGCTTATAATCAAACATAACTTTTTTTGTTTTTATTCAAATAATACTATACCTTTAATCAGTTTGGTATTGATTTAAAGGAAAGTGAACGCTCCTTACTGAGAATATAAACTCGTATTTAACTTATAAAATAAATAGTAGCCTAATTTTTTAAATAGGCCTAATCAACTCGTCCCACCAACACTCTTTTCAATATTAACATTCATATGGCATATCATAACTAACCTTGTACCGGTACTAGTCTAGATAATTGTGAGCAACATGATAGGCTATGCTTTTTTTAATGCTATAGTTATAGGCTTGGTCTATCCTATGGGGTTAGTAGTATGTAGCCTACATGTAGGCCTACTATGTATTTTTTAATAACGGAGTGATTATTCGCACAGTTCTTCATATAACGCTTAGCGTTATATGAAGATTTCTAGCTGCAGATAACGCTCGGCGTTATTCGAAGATTCGCACAGGTCTTAATGTTCTATTGGCCTATATATACTGTTTATTGTTAAAGTTGAACAAGATTTTGTGGCCCAATGGTTAGTGCTGTCAGCTGGCAACCGGGGTGTCGCAGGTTCGACCCCAGCTATTTCCACTTTTTTTTATTTTTTATTTATTATTATTATTCAATTTGAGTACAACGGGATACGTATATACGGTAAATACATGAATATTTTGGTTGTAAGTAGCCTTTAGTCACTGTCAGCCAGAAAATACAATAGCTGACGCCTAAGCCTAAATGATACTTTTTCTTACGATAAATGATGGTATGATAGGCCTAGTCACCTAGTCCTAGTGATAATAATAATAGTTCTAAAGTCTAAAGTGTGCGCAAATGTCTATTTCAAAAGAAAATTGTGCTTGAGTACAAATGGTTATTTAATATTGTTTTAAGTGTGCTGAAAGACAGAAATTATGAAATCAAGTAGCCTAAATTTCCATTTATTTGGATCAATAAAGTAATCTTATCTAATACCGCGGGCCACGGATGAGCATAGGACGCAATAGGCCTAATCTTCTTTATAGAAGGAGCGTCTGTAATGTATAAGATAAGATAATTAATTCAAACAAAAAGGTTAGGCCTATTTAGCCTAGATGTTAGTATTAGTAGGATATTGTTAGGGTCGAAAGGCCTACTTCAAGTCAAATTCAAATAGGGTTAGGCCCTGTTAGGGCTTTATTTTTATCAATAAATACCTCCTTCTAGCTAGGAATATGATCTTATTCTTAAATAATAGACTTTAGGCTAGTTTAGGCCTATCTATAGATTAGTAGGCCTATGGCCTATCTAGGCTACTATAACTATAAGATAATAAGTATAGGCCTAAGTTAATATAAGTCATAAGTTACAGTAGGCATATTGCCTAACTCTCACAATTGTTCGAAAATTTGGGTCTGCCGTTAACACTCGGCGTTTTTAAAAAATTTGGGTCTTCCGATAACGCTCGGCGTTATTCGAAGATTTGGTTCTTCCGATAACGCTCGGCGTTATATGAACAGTTCTTCGAATAACGCTTTCCTTTTAATAAATATTTTCTGTAATTTTGGCAAAAAATTTTTTTTTTTTCCTTAGTATTGTAGTAGGCCCAATCCTATTTTAAACTATTTAGTTTTTCAATGGTCAGTATAAAATAGAATAATATGCGTTTAAATTTATAGTTCAGAGATGTAGGCCTAGGGCCTAGAGCTAAAAAATGTGTCGGTTTTCAAGAAAATATTAGATAGGCCCTATAGTCTAGTCTAGGCCTACTTGATGTCTCGCAAAATTGTATTGTTTTGTTTTACAAATGCGATAACCGGTCATTGGGTAATCATTCATATGTCATGGCATTGCTTCGGTAGGCCTAGAGATTCATTGTTGTTGTTTTTTAATTCAGGTTATTTTTTAAATCGCTACATTTTTTTGTGAAAAAAAATTCATCATCGGTCTCGTGTAACTGTTTTACGTTTTGATGCCATTTTTAATCGAAAGGTTTTCAATGCGCATGCGTAGTGTGGCTCAAACAGCTGTTAGGCAACACTCGGAAGGCTACGTCCTCATCGTCTGCTGTGACTTCGGCTTCCGGCATCTTTATTTTTTACACACGCTTGCTTAGAAATTGTGTTACAGATTTCTTTTTTTTTATCCGGGACGTGAAAAAATTTCCTTATTTTCCGGATCCGATGTTAATATTTATTTATTTACGGGACAAATACGGAAATTCCAGGACGGTAGGCAGGCCTGCTAATGATCATATTTGTCAGACAGGATACTTTAATTTTTTTTTTACTGCTAACTTACAAATATTGACAAACTATGTTTACACGTGATTTTTCTTTTGTAATGTTAGCAAAAAGTTTTATATCATGACCTGTTTTATATCACGACCAATTTACATGTACAAGTTATTCTACATCATTACAGTGTATGTTTGACCTTGACTAGAATAGTCACCTTAAAATTCCAAACATTATTACACAGATTTAGCTATAAAACTATGTATTTGTTAAATCTTTATTATTTTTTTACTATTATAATAATATTTAGTTAAAAAATTGATTTTTTAACTACAGATGCCTTAGTGGTACAGCGTGTGGACAGGAGAGGCTAATGGACATCTGCAGAAGATGTGTCTTGACAACAGCCAAAGCAACAATTGGCATGACAGCTGAACTGGTCACTGGACATCAGCAGAAAGGACACAACACTTGATGATGAACTACACTAAGAAAAAGTAAGAACCTTTATTTAATCATTGGGTTTAAACTTTAAACTAAGGTTGTAGAGCAGCCACATTTTTATGATAGGGGAGACCACTGCTCTATAAAAAGTATGGATAGCGCCTCCTTAATAAATTTATAGACCTGAACCTCTTAACCCTTTCTCCACTATGAAGCTGCTTAATATTATTAAAAAATTGACACTAAAAAAAAAATAAAGCAAATGAATTAAATTCTTATTTTAAATATAAATAGATAAGGTTTAATTTAAATTAAACCAAAAAACATAACAATAAACTGATCTGATGAATAAAAGTGACATAAAAAAATCACTGACCATATCTCGATCAGTTGCAATAGTTGATAATGGAATTTAGAAATCATCATATCGTAATCAAATTCACTTATTCCAAACCTCTAATACTATAAACATCTATACACATATTTAATTGTACCCTTGGCATATTCTTTTTCATGTTGAATGAAAATACATATTCATGTGTGGAATCATCATCTTCCAGATTATATATTCTTGAGTCTTGTTTTTTTTCTTAATGTTTATTGTCAGTTCTCAGTTTATTTTTACACATAGATGAAAAATGGTTGACTTTTCTGCAATTGTGGCATGTTTTACCATGTGCTGGGCTATTGCTTTGACCACCTGGATAAGGCCATTCACCCCCACAATTCCTGCAACTGATATTATGCAGTCTTTCTTTACCATGAAAGGACTGATCATGTCTTTTATGCTGTTTCTTACCAAAAGTTGTATTAGTGCCTATTTTCTGAACTTGATCATTATTGATTCTTTTATTGAAGTCTTCAGCCAATTCAATTGTCTTAGCATATTGGAGTAAGGCATTGAGAGACATCTCCGGAGTGGAGAGACCTTTTTCCCTCACTTTGGAAGACTTGCATCCCACGATCAATTGAGATTTAATTTCACTTTCTGCATTAGTAAAATTACAAGTTTTGGCAAGTTGATACAGATCTTGGTAGAATTCCTCTATATGTGTTGACTGTTGTATTTTATGTCGAAAAGTATATTTTTGCATCTCAACGTTCATTTTGGGATTGAAGTAGCTTGTTAGTTGCTTTACAATTTGACTAAATGGATCTTCCCCCTCAGTCTCAGCAGCTGTTGTACTTGACTGTGATAGTGATAACAATTCTATTTGGTCATTGAGTTTTTCACCACCATATGTTAATAGTAAAGCTTTCTTTTGCTCAACATTCGTGGTGTTGTAAGCTGTGAAAAGATTTTTTAGTCTATTTATCCATTTTGACCATCGGATTGTAACTCCCTCTGATTGACAATCAAATGTTGGATATTGTGGTAACATAAAAGACGCCATGTTCTATTCTATTTTCAATGTATCCCTTTGAGACGTCTGATGCAATCTCAAACTAAGAAATGTAATGTAATTTCTTTTATGAATATTATATTCCTATTGGGACTTAAAATAACCAACCTTCTCGTCGCCAATATAGTGTTTCTTATGTGGTGGTCTTATGCTATGTAGGTGCATGGGTTATTAGTTACATAAGTAACAGGAAAAATTGATTTTTTAACTACAGATGCCTCAGTGGTACAGCATGAGGTCAGGAGAGGCTAATGGACATCTGCAGAAGATGTCTTGACAACAGCCAAAGCAACAATTGGCATGACAGCTGAACTGGTCACTGGACATCAGCAGAAAGGACACAACACTTGATGATGAACTACACTAGGAAAAAGTAAGAACCTTTATTTAATCATTGGGTTTAAACTTTAAACTAAGGTTGTAGAGCAGCCACATTTTTATGATAAGGGAGACCACTGATCTATAAAAAGTATGGATAGCGCCTCCTTAATAAATTTATAGACCTAAACCTATTAACCCTTTCTCCACTATGAAGCTGCTTAATATTATAAAAAAATTGACACTAAAAAAAACAAATAAAGCAAATGAATTAAATTCTTTTTTTAAATATAAATAGATAAGGTTTAATTTAAACCAGAAAACATAACAATAAACTGATCTGATGAATAAAAGTGACATGAAAAAATCACTGACCATACCTCGATCAGTTGCAATAGTTGATAATGGAATTTAGAAATCATCATATCGTCATCAAATTCACTTATTCCAAACCTCTAATACTATAAACATCTATACACATATTTAATTGTACCCTTGGCATATTCTTTTTCATGTTGAATGAAAATACATATTCATGTGTGGAATCATCATCTTCCAGATTATGTATTCTTGAGTCTTGTTTTTTTTCTTTATGTTTATTGTCAGTTCTCAGTTTATTTTTACACATAGATGAAAAAAGGTTGACTTTTCTTCAATTGTGGCCTGTTTTACCATGTGCTGGGCTATTGCTTTGACCACCTGGATGAGGCCATTTACCCCCACAATTCCTGCAACTGATATTATGCAGTCTTTTTTTACCATGAAAGGACTGATCATGTCTTTTATGCTGTTTCTTACCAAAAGTTGTATTAGTGCCTATTTTCTGAACTTGATCATTATTGATTCTTTTATTGAAGTCTTCAGCCAATTCAATTGTCTTAGCATATTGGAGTAAGGCATTGAGAGACATCTCCGGAGTGGAGAGACCTTTTTCCCTCACTTTGGAAGACTTGCATCCCACGATCAATTGAGATTTAATTTCATTTTCTGCATTAGTAAAATTACAAGTTTTGGCAAGTTGATACAGATCTTGGTAGAATTCCTCTATATGTGTTGACTGTTGTATTTTATGTCGAAAAGTATATTTTTGCATCTCAACGTTCATTTTGGGATTGAAGTAGCTTGTTAGTTGCTTTACAATTTGACTAAATGGATCTTCCCCCTCAGTCTCAGCAGCTGTTGTACTTGACTGTGATAGTGATAACGATTCTATTTGGTCATTGAGTTTTTCACCACCATATGTTAATAGTAAAGCTTTCTTTTGCTCAACATTCGTGATGTTGTAAGCTGTGAAAAGATTTTTTAGTCTATTTATCCATTTTGACCATCGGATTGTAACTCCCTCTGATTGACAATCAAATGTTGGATATTGTGGTAACATAAAAGACGCCATGTTCTATTCTATTTTCAATGTATCCCTTTGAGACGTCTGATGCAATCTCAAACTAAGAAATGTAATGTAATTTCTTTTATGAATATTATATTCCTGTTGGGACTTAAAATAACCAACCTTCTCGTCGCCAATATAGTGTTTCTTATGTGGTGGTCTTATGCTATGTAGGTGCATGGGTTATTAGTTACATAAGTAACAGGAAAAATTGATTTTTTAACTACAGATGCCTCAGTGGTACAGCATGAGGTCAGGAGAGGCTAATGGACATCTGCAGAAGATGTGTCTTGACAACAGCCAAAGCAACAATTGGCATGACAGCTGAACTGGTCACTGGACATCAGCAGAAAGGACACAACACTTGATGATGAACTACACTAGGAAAAAGTAAGAACCTTTATTTAATCATTGGGTTTAAACTTTAAACTAAGGTTGTAGAGCAGCCACATTTTTATGATAGGGGAGACCACTGATCTATAAAAAGTATGGATAGCGCCTCCTTAATAAATTTATAGACCTAAACCTTTTAACCCTTTCTCCACTATGAAGCTGCTTAATATTATAAAAAAATTGACACTAAAAAAAACAAATAAAGCAAATGAATTAAATTCTTATTTTAAATATAAATAGATAAGGTTTAATTTAAACCAGAAAACATAACAATAAACTGATCTGATGAATAAAAGTGACATGAAAAAATCACTGACCATACCTCGATCAGTTGCAATAGTTGATAATGGAATTTAGAAATCATCATATCGTCATCAAATTCACTTATTCCAAACCTCTAATACTATAAACATCTATACACATATTTAATTGTACCCTTGGCATATTCTTTTTCATGTTGAATGAAAATACATATTCATGTGTGGAATCATCATCTTCCAGATTATGTATTCTTGAGTCTTGTTTTTTTTCTTTATGTTTATTGTCAGTTCTCAGTTTATTTTTACACATAGATGAAAAAAGGTTGACTTTTCTTCAATTGTGGCCTGTTTTACCATGTGCTGGGCTATTGCTTTGACCACCTGGATGAGGCCATTTACCCCCACAATTCCTGCAACTGATATTATGCAGTCTTTTTTTACCATGAAAGGACTGATCATGTCTTTTATGCTGTTTCTTACCAAAAGTTGTATTAGTGCCTATTTTCTGAACTTGATCATTATTGATTCTTTTATTGAAGTCTTCAGCCAATTCAATTGTCTTAGCATATTGGAGTAAGGCATTGAGAGACATCTCCGGAGTGGAGAGACCTTTTTCCCTCACTTTGGAAGACTTGCATCCCACGATCAATTGAGATTTAATTTCATTTTCTGCATTAGTAAAATTACAAGTTTTGGCAAGTTGATACAGATCTTGGTAGAATTCCTCTATATGTGTTGACTGTTGTATTTTATGTCGAAAAGTATATTTTTGCATCTCAACGTTCATTTTGGGATTGAAGTAGCTTGTTAGTTGCTTTACAATTTGACTAAATGGATCTTCCCCCTCAGTCTCAGCAGCTGTTGTACTTGACTGTGATAGTGATAACGATTCTATTTGGTCATTGAGTTTTTCACCACCATATGTTAATAGTAAAGCTTTCTTTTGCTCAACATTCGTGATGTTGTAAGCTGTGAAAAGATTTTTTAGTCTATTTATCCATTTTGACCATCGGATTGTAACTCCCTCTGATTGACAATCAAATGTTGGATATTGTGGTAACATAAAAGACGCCATGTTCTATTCTATTTTCAATGTATCCCTTTGAGACGTCTGATGCAATCTCAAACTAAGAAATGTAATGTAATTTCTTTTATGAATATTATATTCCTGTTGGGACTTAAAATAACCAACCTTCTCGTCGCCAATATAGTGTTTCTTATGTGGTGGTCTTATGCTATGTAGGTGCATGGGTTATTAGTTACATAAGTAACAGGAAAAATTGATTTTTTAACTACAGATGCCTCAGTGGTACAGCATGAGGTCAGGAGAGGCTAATGGACATCTGCAGAAGATGTCTTGACAACAGCCAAAGCAACAATTGGCATGACAGCTGAACTGGTCACTGGACATCAGCAGAAAGGACACAACACTTGATGATGAACTACACTAGGAAAAAGTAAGAACCTTTATTTAATCATTGGGTTTAAACTTTAAACTAAGGTTGTAGAGCAGCCACATTTTTATGATAGGGGAGACCACTGATCTATAAAAAGTATGGATAGCGCCTCCTTAATAAATTTATAGACCTAAACCTATTAACCCTTTCTCCACTATGAAGCTGCTTAATATTATAAAAAAATTGACACTAAAAAAACAAATAAAGCAAATGAATTAAATTCTTATTTTAAATATAAATAGATAAGATTTAATTTAAACCAGAAAACATAATAAACTGATCTGATGAATAAAAGTGACATGAAAAAATCACTGACCATACCTCGATCAGTTGCAATAGTTGATAATGGAATTTAGAAATCATCATATCGTCATCAAATTCACTTATTCCAAACCTCTAATACTATAAACATCTATACACATATTTAATTGTACCCTTGGCATATTCTTTTTCATGTTGAATGAAAATACATATTCATGTGTGGAATCATCATCTTCCAGATTATGTATTCTTGAGTCTTGTTTTTTTTCTTTATGTTTATTGTCAGTTCTCAGTTTATTTTTACACATAGATGAAAAATGGTTAACTTTTCTTCAATTGTGGCCTGTTTTACCATGTGCTGGGCTATTGCTTTGACCACCTGGATGAGGCCATTTACCCCCACAATTCCTGCAACTGATATTATGCAGTCTTTCTTTACCATGAAAGGACTGATCATGTCTTTTATGCTGTTTCTTACCAAAAGTTGTATTAGTGCCTATTTTCTGAACTTGATCATTATTGATTCTTTTATTGAAGTCTTCAGCCAATTCAATTGTCTTAGCATATTGGAGTAAGGCATTGAGAGACATCTCCGGAGTGGAGAGACCTTTTTCCCTCACTTTGGAAGACTTGCATCCCACGATCAATTGAGATTTAATTTCATTTTCTGCATTAGTAAAATTACAAGTTTTGGCAAGTTGATACAGATCTTGGTAGAATTCCTCTATATGTGTTGACTGTTGTATTTTATGTCGAAAAGTATATTTTTGCATCTCAACGTTCATTTTGGGATTGAAGTAGCTTGTTAGTTGCTTTACAATTTGACTAAATGGATCTTCCCCCTCAGTCTCAGCAGCTGTTGTACTTGACTGTGATAGTGATAACGATTCTATTTGGTCATTGAGTTTTTCACCACCATATGTTAATAGTAAAGCTTTCTTTTGCTCAACATTCGTGATGTTGTAAGCTGTGAAAAGATTTTTTAGTCTATTTATCCATTTTGACCATCGGATTGTAACTCCCTCTGATTGACAATCAAATGTTGGATATTGTGGTAACATAAAAGACGCCATGTTCTATTCTATTTTCAATGTATCCCTTTGAGACGTCTGATGCAATCTCAAACTAAGAAATGTAATGTAATTTCTTTTATGAATATTATATTCCTGTTGGGACTTAAAATAACCAACCTTCTCGTCGCCAATATAGTGTTTCTTATGTGGTGGTCTTATGCTATGTAGGTGCATGGGTTATTAGTTACATAAGTAACAGGAAAAATTGATTTTTTAACTACAGATGCCTCAGTGGTACAGCATGAGGTCAGGAGAGGCTAATGGACATCTGCAGAAGATGTCTTGACAACAGCCAAAGCAACAATTGGCATGACAGCTGAACTGGTCACTGGACATCAGCAGAAAGGACACAACACTTGATGATGAACTACACTAGGAAAAAGTAAGAACCTTTATTTAATCATTGGGTTTAAACTTTAAACTAAGGTTGTAGAGCAGCCACATTTTTATGATAGGGGAGACCACTGATCTATAAAAAGTATGGATAGCGCCTCCTTAATAAATTTATAGACCTAAACCTATTAACCCTTTCTCCACTATGAAGCTGCTTAATATTATAAAAAAATTGACACTAAAAAAACAAATAAAGCAAATGAATTAAATTCTTATTTTAAATATAAATAGATAAGATTTAATTTAAACCAGAAAACATAATAAACTGATCTGATGAATAAAAGTGACATGAAAAAATCACTGACCATACCTCGATCAGTTGCAATAGTTGATAATGGAATTTAGAAATCATCATATCGTCATCAAATTCACTTATTCCAAACCTCTAATACTATAAACATCTATACACATATTTAATTGTACCCTTGGCATATTCTTTTTCATGTTGAATGAAAATACATATTCATGTGTGGAATCATCATCTTCCAGATTATGTATTCTTGAGTCTTGTTTTTTTTCTTTATGTTTATTGTCAGTTCTCAGTTTATTTTTACACATAGATGAAAAATGGTTAACTTTTCTTCAATTGTGGCCTGTTTTACCATGTGCTGGGCTATTGCTTTGACCACCTGGATGAGGCCATTTACCCCCACAATTCCTGCAACTGATATTATGCAGTCTTTCTTTACCATGAAAGGACTGATCATGTCTTTTATGCTGTTTCTTACCAAAAGTTGTATTAGTGCCTATTTTCTGAACTTGATCATTATTGATTCTTTTATTGAAGTCTTCAGCCAATTCAATTGTCTTAGCATATTGGAGTAAGGCATTGAGAGACATCTCCGGAGTGGAGAGACCTTTTTCCCTCACTTTGGAAGACTTGCATCCCACGATCAATTGAGATTTAATTTCACTTTCTGCATTAGTAAAATTACAAGTTTTGGCAAGTTGATACAGATCTTGGTAGAATTCCTCTATATGTGTTGACTGTTGTATTTTATGTCGAAAAGTATATTTTTGCATCTCAACGTTCATTTTGGGATTGAAGTAGCTTGTTAGTTGCTTTACAATTTGACTAAATGGATCTTCCCCCTCAGTCTCAGCAGCTGTTGTACTTGACTGTGATAGTGATAACGATTCTATTTGGTCATTGAGTTTTTCACCACCATATGTTAATAGTAAAGCTTTCTTTTGCTCAACATTCGTGATGTTGTAAGCTGTGAAAAGATTTTTTAGTCTATTTATCCATTTTGACCATCGGATTGTAACTCCCTCTGATTGACAATCAAATGTTGGATATTGTGGTAACATAAAAGACGCCATGTTCTATTCTATTTTCAATGTATCCCTTTGAGACGTCAGATGCAATCTCAAACTAAGAAATGTAATGTAATTTCTTTTATGAATATTATATTCCTGTTGGGACTTAAAATAACCAACCTTCTCGTCGCCAATATAGTGTTTCTTATGTGGTGGTCTTATGCTATGTAGGTGCATGGGTTATTAGTTACATAAGTAACAGGAAAAATTGATTTTTTAACTACAGATGCCTCAGTGGTACAGCATGAGGTCAGGAGAGGCTAATGGACATCTGCAGAAGATGTGTCTTGACAACAGCCAAAGCAACAATTGGCATGACAGCTGAACTGGTCACTGGACATCAGCAGAAAGGACACAACACTTGATGATGAACTACACTAGGAAAAAGTAAGAACCTTTATTTAATCATTGGGTTTAAACTTTAAACTAAGGTTGTAGAGCAGCCACATTTTTATGATAGGGGAGACCAATGATCTATAAAAAGTATGGATAGCGCCTCCTTAATAAATTTATAGACCTAAACCTATTAACCCTTTCTCCACTATGAAGCTGCTTAATATTATAAAAAAATTGACACTAAAAAAAACAAATAAAGCAAATGAATTAAATTCTTATTTTAAATATAAATAGATAAGGTTTAATTTAAACCAGAAAACATAACAATAAACTGATCTGATGAATAAAAGTGACATAAAAAAATCACTGACCATACCTCGATCAGTTGCAATAGTTGATAATGGAATTTAGAAATCATCATATCGTCATCAAATTCACTTATTCCAAACCTCTAATACTATAAACATCTATACACATATTTAATTGTACCCTTGGCATATTCTTTTTCATGTTGAATGAAAATACATATTCATGTGTGGAATCATCATCTTCCAGATTATGTTTTCTTGAGTCTTGTTTTTTTTCTTTATGTTTATTGTCAGTTCTCAGTTTATTTTTACACATAGATGAAAAATGGTTGACTTTTCTTCAATTGTGGCATGTTTTACCATGTGCTGGGCTATTGCTTTGACCACCTGGATGAGGCCATTTACCCCCACAATTCCTGCAACTGATATTATGCAGTCTTTCTTTACCATGAAAGGACTGATCATGTCTTTTATGCTGTTTCTTACCAAAAGTTGTATTAGTGCATATTTTCTGAACTTGATCATTATTGATTCTTTTATTGAAGTCTTCAGCCAATTCAATTGTCTTAGCATATTGGAGTAAGGCATTGAGAGACATCTCCGGAGTGGAGAGACCTTTTTCCCTCACTTTGGAAGACTTGCATCCCACGATCAATTGAGATTTAATTTCACTTTCTGCATTAGTAAAATTACAAGTTTTGGCAAGTTGATACAGATCTTGGTAGAATTCCTCTATATGTGTTGACTGTTGTATTTTATGTCGAAAAGTATATTTTTGCATCTCAACGTTCATTTTGGGATTGAAGTAGCTTGT